>CM072257.1:13470928-13504602 GCA_036851935.1 Coregonus suidteri | reverse complement strand
GTCATTTTCTGTTAAGGTATCTTTACTTTTACTCAAGTATGACAAATTGGTACTTTTTCCACCACTGGAGTTAACATCGTCATGGACGGCAGAAAAGGACTCGAGACGGACATCGGGAGTGGGAAAACAACGTGATTAAAAAGGAGAAATATACAGTGATTAAAGGAAAGGACATTTATTCACTGTTTCAGACAAACCTTTTAATTAAATCTGTTAATGAGCGAATTTAGGAGGAAACGTCAGTGAGTGAAGGGAATGAAGATCACGTGACTGAGGAAAAATATTGCTTTGGTTGAGGACAATATTGAAGTGAGTGACAATCAGGAGCTTATTGAGAAATGAACAATTATTGGAATTGTTGGAAAACATTGGACAGTTTGATGAAAGTATTGATCAGTGGAGCTCATATACAGAACGGTTTGAATATTTTGTTCTTGTAAAATGACATGGATGAGGACAACATTGTGCCTCCATGTTTTAGTGTAATGGGGCCAAAGACATTTAATTTACTAGGCAGCCTGCTACAGCCAGACAGAACAGGTAATAAGACGTATGGGATATATTGTGGAGATACTTAAAGGACATTTTTCACCAGAACCACTAGTTAATGCTGAAAGGTTCAGGTTCCACAGGAGACATCAGGAAGAGGGAGAATCAGTAACAATGTTTGCTGCTGCATTAAAGAAACTACCAGAACACTGAGTTTAATGCTGTTCTAAATGACATCATTAGAGACAGACTAGTATGTGGGCTACGGAGTGAAGCTACACAAAAGAGACTGTTGACTGAAAGTCATCTGACCTTGGCAAAGGACATTGAAATCAGTGTGTCCATGGAACTAGCTGCTAAAGAGGCTCACCAGTTGAGTTCATCAGGAACTTAGTGGGTTCATCTAACAATCCTAATCATCAGCTGATACATTTTAATCTCATACACAGGGTATACCTTCCACCTAGAAAAACATCATTTAATAGCAATCACAACCGCTCCTCTGTGTGATCTATGTAATCAAGGTGCCTTGGACTCCTTTTACTGGGAGTGACCAGGGGACATGTTTTGGAAAGAGGTGTCCTCATACCTTGTTCCCCCAAACTGTTATTACTGAATGATAATTCACCACTGCCATTACAGCAAAGACATATAATGTTGTCAGGTTGGACAGTGTCACGATCGTCAGGGAGAGACCAAGGGCGCAGCGTTGAATGCGAACATTATATATTTATTTAGAATGATCACACGATCAAAAACACAACGATAACGTGACGTCTACAGTATAACACAAACCAAATCAGAACAAGAAACCACAACACAAAGTGAAAAGCCAGACAGTTAAATATGGCTCCCAATCAGAGACAACCAGCTGACACTCGTTGCCTCTGATTGGAGTCACTCAGGCCAACATAGATATACAAACATAGAATCACACACCCTGGCTCAACATAACATAGTCCCCAGAGCCAGCGGCGTGACAGTACCCCCCCCCCCAAAGGCGCGGACTCCGACCGCGCCCAAACAACCACAACAGGGGAGGGACCGGGCGGGCACTCCGCCTCGGCGGCGGATCCGGCTCCGGACATGACCCAGGCACGGGTTGTGCTGGACTGACGACGCGCACCCCTGGCTTGGTGCGTGGAGGAGGAACGGGCCTTACCAGGCTGACGACGCACACCGTAGGCTTGGTGCGTGGAGCAGGGACAGGCCGGACTGGGCTGACGAAGCACACCACTGACTTGGTGCGGGGAGCAGGAACGGGCCGAGCCGGGCTGACGAAGCGCACCACTGCCTTGGTGCGGGGTAAAGGAATGGGCTGGACCGGGCTGACGAAGCGCACCCCTGACTTGGTGCGGGGAGCAGGAATGAGCCGGACCGGGCTGACGACGCGCACCACAGACTTGGTGCGGAGAGCAGGAACGGGCCGGACAGGGCTGACGAAACGCACCACAGACTTGGTGCGGGGAGCAGGAATGGGCCGGACTGGGCTGGCGACGCGCACCACAGACTTGGTGCGGACAGGAACGGGCCGGACAGGGCTGACGAAACGCACCACAGACTTGGTGCGGGGAGCAGGAATGGGCCGAACTGGGCTGGCGACGCGCACCACAGACTTGGTGCGGAGAGCAGGAACGGGCCGGACTGGGCTGACGAACCGCACCACAGACTTGGTGCGGGGAGCAGGAATGGGCCGGACTGGGCTGGCGACGCGCACCACAGACTTGGTGCGGAGAGCAGGAACGGGCCGGACAGGGCTGACGAAAACGCACCACAGACTTGTGCGGGAGCAGGAATGGGCCGGACTGGGCTGGCGACGCGCACCAGAGACTTGGTGCGGAGAGCAGGAACGGGCCGGACAGGGCTGACGAAACGCACCACAGACTTGGTGCGGGGAGCAGGAATGGGCCGGACTGGGCTGGTGACGCGCACCACAGACTTGGTGCGGGGAGCTTGGATGGGCCGGACTGGGCTGGCGATGCGCACCACAGACTTGGTGGGAGTGGCAGGAACAGGCCGGACCGTACTGGGAACACACACCACTGGCCCTACGTGGGGATCAGGAACAGGCCGGACCGGACTGGCAACACACGCCAGTACCTCTCGCCGTGCCTCTACAACCTCCTTCCCCCTGGTGACCAGTGACTCCCGTAACCTGGCGGCCTCTTCTGCCAACCCGCTGGACCGCTCTATCGCGGCCTCCTGCTGCCCCGACGTCGTGAGCCCCCCCCTAAAAATTTTCTGGGGGTCTCTCCTCCCCGTGGGCCAGGCCTCCATCGTTCTCGCCCAACTCTCGCTCCTCTGTCTCCAACTCCCCGCCATTCAGCTCCTCAATGGGCTTGACCCAGTCGAAGCTCTTCGTCAACTGGTCCCAAGTCCACCCTCTCTGCTCCTCACTAGGCTTGACCCAGTCGAGGTTGCCACGGAGATCTGCTAGCGATGGCTCCTGGACACGCTGCTTGGTCTGGTTTTGGTGGTTTCTTCTGTCACGATCGTCAGGGAGAGACAAGGCGCAGCGTTGAATGCGAACATTATATATTTATTTAGAATGATCACACGATCAAAACAACAACGATAACGTGACGTCTACAGTATAACACAAACCAAATCAGAACAAGAAACCACAACACAAAGTGAAAAGCCAGTTAGTTAAATATGGCTCCCAATCAGAGACAACCAGCTGACACTCGTTGCCTCTGATTGGGAGTCACTCAGGCCAACATAGATATACAAACATAGAATCACACACCCTGGCTCAACATAACATAGTCCCCAGAGCCAGGGCGTGACAGACAGCAGCTAAAAATATGTTGGAACTAAGATGGCAACCACCACACCTCATTGGATCAGCACTTTTATCGATATAATGTATTTAGAACTATACAGTGCTAGGATTCATGGGGCTAGCCAAACAACAATTGCAGCTGAAACCATAAAATAACTCCTGTAGTTGGTTTTAACCCAACAGATTGACCGTTCATTATAATTTTTGTGCAAATGTGCACCTTGATTTTGTATTTAATTTAATGGAGATCAGGTTGGGTGTGTTGGGGTGGTCCCAGGAGGGGTTGGAGGGTGTGTTGGGGTGGTCCCAGGAGGGGTTGGAGGGTGGATTGGGGTGGTCCCAGGAGGCGTTGGAGGGTGGGTTGGGGTGGTCCCAGGAGGGTTGGAGGGTGGGTTGGTGTGGTCCCAGGAGGGGTTGGAGGGTGGATTGGGGTGGTCCCAGGAGGGGTTGGAGGGTGGGTTGGGGTGGTCCCAGGAGGGGTTGGAGGGTGGGTTGATGCAGCTGAGGTGGGTGATTGTATATGTGGTTTATTATAATTGTATTTATCTGCAATAACTTGTTTCCATAATATACTGATATATATTTTAACAGTATTGTGTCTCTAGCTGTATAACCATTCCTGCTGCTATTTGTTCTGATATATATTTTAACAGTATTGTCTCTCTAGCTGTATAACCATTCATGTTGCTATTTGTTCTTGTCTGTGTTCCTTTCAAATAAATAAAATGTTGATCATAAAAAAAGGAAAAGTGCACAGTTTCAACTGAAAATCAGAGACCGGGAAATCAAGTCACATGCTTCCACAGTGTCAAGGTGGGACATCAAGTATCAACATGCTGGTGTAAGGACATGGATTGTCCAGCCTGTGGTAAAAAGGGCCACATCGAGCAAGCCTCCAGAAATAAAAAGAGAACAGAGAAAATGCTCACACTGTCATGAACCCTGCGTCCTGAGTCTGTTCCTGCCTGTGTTGCCGTTTTTCTGCTCGGTATCTCCTGTTTCCTGAAGGTGCCTGAACGCACCCTGTCCGGTTGCCGGGCGACGTTGCTAGGCGGGTGATCTCTCGATTACCCGCACCTGCTTCTCATCAGCCTCGGCACACCTGGTCCTGATCATCACCCCTTCATAAGCTCTGACCTGACATCCAGTCCCTGCCGGATCGTTAGCCATGAACAGTATGTTTTGTCAACGTATCAGCCTCTGAGTTACTAGCGTTAGTTTTGTTGTTTTGCACCTTGTTGGCCTGCCGTGTACTTACCTCCGTTTTTTCTGTCTACAGTCATTCTCCCGGAACCTTCAACCAACCCCTGCCTGGTTGTCGGCGGCTGCCGTGCCATCATCGGATCTGCCACTTCACCTCCACCAACTCATCTCCGCCGCCCGCTCCGTCTCCTGGATTATTCTGAATCTTTTTGAATCTGTAAATAATTACTCACCATCGTTCAACTCACCTTGTCCTGGTCTGCTTCTGGGTTCTGTCTTAGAGAATTGTCACAGAACGATCCAGCCAGAAATGAACCCAGCGGACCTGGACTCCGTTCTCCATGCCATTACCCATCAGGAAAGGATGTTAGGACAACACCAGCACGGCGCTACAGGAGATAGCGTTGTCGGTTCGGAGCTTTTCTACCAGTCTGACGAAGATCCAGGCTCAGCTCAGTTTGCCGGTGGAGAATCCACCACTGGTTTCACCCCTCTCGCCTGCCGCTTCTGGAGCTGTGTCCTTCCGTGAGCCCAAGGTTCTGACGCCTGATAAGTATGAAGGGGATTTGGGAAGATGCCGTTTCTTTCTTATGCAGTGTGGATTAGTGTTCGATCTACAGCCCCACTCTTACACCACAGACAAGGCTAGGATAGCCTTTGTTATTGAATTGCTGTGTGGTAGAGCCCTGGAGTGGGCTTCAGCCGTATGGGAACGACAATACACCTGCATGGCGTCATACCAGGAGTTCACGGCAGAGATGAGGAAGCTGTTTGACCATCCAGTCCGAGGTAAGGACGCAGCTAAGCGCCTGTTTTCTCTTCGCCAAGGAGCTCGCAGAGTTGCCGACTTCGTAATCGAATTCAGGACATTGGCTGTGGAGAGTGGGTGGAATAAAGAGTCACTGCAAGCGGCCTTTTATCAGGGGTTGTCGGAGCAACTCAAGGATGAGCTGATTTCCTATCCGGAGCCTAGTGACCTGGACAGTTTGGTAGCTTTGTCTATTCGGGTGGATAACAGAGTTCGAGAGAGAAGGAGGGAGAAGCAATGGGGCCCGTCCAATCAATCAGCTTCTCGGTTCCCAGTCGGGTCAGGAGGTGGACCAGAACACGTCGATCATTGTCCACCACACGGGATTAGTGGAGAGGTCCTGCCTCCAGATTCTGAACCCCATGCAAGTGGGGCGGCACGGGTTAACCAAGGAGGAGCGCCCACATAGACGTAGGACCAACTGCGTCTATGTTAGTTCGGGACATTACATCTCCACTTGTTCTCAGCGGCCGTCAAACTGCCCGGCTCGCTAAGTTTGGGAGGACTTTTAGCGAGCCGGTTTCAACCTCTCAATACCCCTGTCAGATCCCGTTTCCCGGATACCCTCATGAACAGGAATCAGAGTTTAGCGATTAATGCTTTCATCGATTCAGGTGCCGATGGCAGCTTTATTGATGCCGACGTGGTGGAACAGCTGGGGCTTCCCAAGGAGCGACTACCGGAAGCCATTGAAGCTACCACTCAGTAGTCTGGCACATATCACGATTTGGGGGAAGTGTTCAGTAAGCAGAGGGCTCTGTCACTCCCTCCCCACCGACCATATGATTGTGCCATAAACCTGTTCCCTGGAGCTGTCTATCCCAAGGGACGGTTATACAGCATCTCCCGACCTGAACGTGAAGCTTTGGAGACCTACATAAAGGAGTCCCTAGCTGCTGGTCTCATTCGTCCCTCGTCATCACCCCTGGGGCAGGATTCTTCTTTGTGAGTAAGAAGGATGGCTCTCTTCGACCTTGTATTGATTATCGGGGGTTGAATGATATCACGGTCAAGAACACAAGTATCCCCTGCCCTTGATGAGTTCTGCTTTCGACTCCTTACAGGGTGCTACAGTGTTCACCAAGCTGGACCTACGCAATGCGTATCATCTGGTCCGGATCAGAGAGGGGGACGAGTGTGGTTGACTGGTTTCAATACACCAATGGGTCATTTCGAGTATCAGGTGATGCTGTTTGGACTGACCAATGCTCCAGCAGTGTTCCAGAGTATGGTGAATGACGTCCTGAGAGATATGATCAGTCTTTTTGTGTCGTTTACATGGATGACATTCTTATCTTTTCTAAGGAGCTTTCCAGCCACGTCCAGCATGTGGTAGCCGTATAGGCACTGGAAGGGAGACATCCCAGTGGCAGAAGTAGGGAGAGTATTGAGGGCATACTAAACCCAAGGCAAATGAGAGACCCAAGAGGTGTTGTTGGAGGAAACAAGGCAGCGCAGCGTGGATTCCATCTTCTTCTCCCACAGTACAGGCAGGTTGGGTATTTCCCCAGACAAACTTGCGCTGGCTCCTCATCACAGAGGTCGTCAGGCACTAACGGAGGCGTCGGTGCTTGTAATATACTGGCGGTGCTGCTGCTAGGTTTGGTCTTGGCGGCTGCGGCTGCTGTTACCTCCTATGTCACCAGGCTGCAAGACAGTTGCGCAGCTGCCTTTGCTGCTGGGCTCGGCGGCCTTGGCCTCGGTGATTAGCGTCGGCCCAGTGGCCTTAGCCTCAGTGATTAGCGTCGGCTCAGCGGCCTTGGCCTCGGTGATTAGCGTCGGCCAAGCGGCCTTGACCCCGGTTATTAGCGTCGGCTCAGCAGCCTTAGCCTCAGTGATTAGTGTCGGACCAGCGGCCTTGATTAGCGTCGGCCCAGCAGCCTGATTAGCGTCGGCTCAGCAGCCTTGCCTTGGCCTCTGTGGCCCCCCCCCCAGCCCCCCTCCCCCCCCCCCCCCCCCCCCCTTGCCCCCCCCCCCTCCCCCCCCCCCCCCCCCCCCCCCCCCCCCCCCCCCCCCCCCCCCGCTTTGATCCGATGCTGCTGTTGTGCCCTGGCGAAGCCACTTTCTAATATCCATCATACTATCAGCTACCTACCTAACTGTTAACATTAGCTAAATTCCATCCAGCTGCGCGTTTTGTTTTTCGTAGTAAGGAACTTTGAAAGTAACCCTAAACGGTCAAATTGACCCACCCTTCTACTGTGAAGTTTTTTTCAACCGGTAAAATGTGTATGACGTACGTATGATGCGTGCAAGGGATTTGCATGAACGAAGCATACACAACAAATGGGTTGGGCGTGACGGAGGGGGCAGATTGTGGGACAGAATATGGATACAGAACCGAGGGGGCACAATATTCCAACTAAGGGGGCATTGCCCCCTTCTGCCCCCTGGTGGCGCCGGGCCTGGGTGTGTTGAACATGCATGTATGAGAGAATACCTGTGAATGACTAACCTTTTTGACAGGAGGAATAGCCTCCCGTGTGAATGAGGAGAGTGTGGGTTTTTATTTCTTAGACTGTACAGGATCAGATTAATAACCAATAAAATGAGTGTGGGTATCGAGAGAGAGAACCGTGACAGATTTGGTAGAAATGGGAGGAGAGAACTGAACTTTTAGGACACCAAGCCTGAAGACTCCTGAACCAATCATTGTATAATAAGATTGAAATGTTGATAATAAGAGATTGGAATTTGCCTAGTCAGCTGATTGAATAATACCTTTCGATATATAATGTTATCTAGGGGTTCCGATATATGGCTTCTGTGAAGATATGGGGAAAAAATGAGAAATTGTATGTGTGTATAAATCGATTACTGGAGATTTGATAAAGTAATCATGGAAATAATAATAATAATAATTGTTTTACAAACTTGCACACCCAAACGTAGACGTACGTAAGGGGTGAGAAAAGTATTCTGAGTTGGTCCCTTTATGGATCATTTGATAAAGATAAGGTTAAAAGCATTGTATGACTGTCTATAGGCTCTGGGAAACAGTCTAAGAAAAAGATTGCCATATGTTCACTTTTGGTAATAAAAGTATGGGAATTGACTTACCCCTAACTAATAAAAACTATAAATGCTTATGGGATTTCCTGCGTCTTGGTAATACATTTCAAAACAAAAACCTATGCCCTGTTAAATAGAACCATTGAAATGTTGAACATGTAGATATTTGTTTTTAAACTTAAGGCTATAATTTATTGTACTCCCGATGGAGTTTTTGTTGATATTCCAACCGTTGACGTTCTAAACCAATTAGTGAGTAGGCAAAATGGAAAGTGTCTGTTTTCCTGTCTACGCCCTCAGGCGCCAGACTTCTGATGGACGGAGAGTGCCATCTACTGGGGACGGATGGACAGTGCCAGGCCATTCATAGTGAAAGATACAATCAGAAAGAAACCTGGTCTCGAGAGCTGCCTGGGAGAGTAGTCTCCCTCCAAAGTTTATATGTTCCCTTCTGAATTTGTATTTTATAAATTCGGGGCATTACATGTCAATCTTAAAATAATATATGTTTTAGTAAGTGTGAAGCAGAAAGTGAATATCCAACAGAGGTTGGTAATAAAATATTGAGTAACATTGCTAGGGTAGACTACAATGAAAACAATGCCTTCTAATAAGGAGAGAATTATCATGTTTGGTTTGTTTTGTTTTCTAAACCTTACGATAAGTGACAAAGACATTGAGAAAGAGGGTTGATGTAAAATGTAATGAGTGTTGACAGTATGTGAATGGTAAAATTGTTTTACTGGTTTTTGGATAGCACTCTAATTAATGTCATATTTTAGTCATTTGAAGAAGCTGAGGTTTCAATACAAGATTAAATAATGAATAGAAGGATTGAGCCTTGAGACTGACAAATAGATAAGCCTCCGTGGATGTTCAAAGTTTCTTTTTTTTTTTTCATAACCCAACCCTGATCTGTACTTCTCCACAACTTTGTCCCTGACCTGTTTGGAGAGCTCCTTGGTCTTCATGGTGCCGCTTGTTTGGTGGTGCCCCTTGCTTAGTGGTGTTGCAGACTCTGGGGTCATTCAGAACAGGTGTATATATATACTGAGATCATGTGACAGATCATGTGACACTTAGATTGCACACAGGTGGACTTCATTTAACTAATTATGTGACTTCTGAAGGTAATTGGTTGCACCAGATCTTATTTAGGGGCTTTCATAGCAAAGGGGGTGAATACATATGCATGCACCACTTTTCCGTAATTTATTTTTTTGAATTTATTGAAACAAGTTATTTTTTTCATTTCACTTCACCAATTTGGACTATTTTGTGTATGTCCATTACATGAAATCCAAATAAAAATCCATTTAAATTACAGATTGTAATGCAACAAAATAGGAAAAACGCCAAGGGGGATAAAATACTTTTGCAAGGCACTGTATGCAGCTTGTATGTAGTGCAGCCCTTGGCCTGTGTCTGGGTCAACTAAATCATTCTCCTCCCTACCATTTGCCCCTGGCTGGCTGCTGCTGTTTTAAGGGATCCACTGGCCTGCTGTTGTCATCTGTCCTCCTCCTTGGATCATCTGAAAGGTAGAAAGGTTGAGGTGCAACATGTCATTAGTTAGTTTTAAAGGGCGACTGCGCTTCCTGATTTGGCCTCGTCGTTTTAGATTGGGTTCGTTTAGAAATATTAGCGGCCATGACTGAATTCAAACGTGAGTTGGTTTTGGGGTGTGGTTTGATGTGGGTGTCTCTTGTGTGTGTTTACAGGTTCCCAAATGTCACCTGACTGGCTTTGGATAGCCTATATCAGGGTCTAGTTAGGGACCGGCAATAAATTACACAATGAAAATGAGACAATAGTGTCATATCTTTACATTTTCTCTTTAAATTCTTTCAATATTTGTAAATGAACAATAGTGTCATTGTCTCATTTAAACATTCATTTGTATATGAATTTCAAAAATGTATAGTTGATTTGATTTTTAAGTAATTTAAGCTATTTGGAGCTATTGACATTTTTACATATCGTCCCATGAACATTGTGTAATTTACCGATGGTCCCTAACTAGCCGCATAGAGATATCTAAAGTCAACTCAAATGTACCACAGACATTAGGACCGGGTGGCGTGCAGCTTCACTCCAAATGGATGATTACTTGTGTGCTGCCAGACGTCATCTGCCAGACTCTTTACATTCTGTAGTCAATTTTGACAGAAGAATGAATGTTTCTCACTCATTTCGATCCCACAGAGGCTGTTTTCTAAATGAGAAGTGTGTTTTTTTAGGTGCAGTTCCTCTTTAAAGTTTCTGTATACTGACAGGACGAAGGCAACTCAACTACAAAGGCATAACAGCACAACACAACTCCAATCATGACAGATACGAAGCTACATGGTCCCCAGGGTATATGAATATAAAGAGACATGAGACAAAACAAATGAGCCTGTAGAATGGAATTAGTTATAAGACCTCTATGATTCATTTCATTTCGTCAGCTAATGTGAGATTTTTAGATTAAATAATATTTGAGGACACATTACTTAAGGGCCTGTGTATTTTCTAAGTTATGTTCACCTACAATCTAACCACAAATCTGTCCATCTTTTCCCCTCCCTTTCTGGCTGACCTCCTCCTTCCCTTCTAAGTTCAAGTGTGTTTATTTATTATATACACATGATATACACTGTGTGTACAAAACATTAGGGATACCTGCTCTTTCCATGACATAGACTGACCAGGTGAATCCAGGTGAAAGCTATGATCCCTTATTGATGTCACTGACATTCTGTCAGCCGGTGATTGTCATTCAGATATTTTTATTTTTATTTTATTTCACCTTTATTTAACCAGGTAAGCCAGTTGAGAACAAGTTCTCATTTACAACTGCGACCTGGCCAAGATAAAGCATAGCAGTGCGATAAAAACAACAACACAGAGTTACATATGGGGTAAAACAAAACATACAGTCAAAAATACAACAGAAAATATATATACAGTGTGTGCAAATGTAGCAAGTTATGGAGGTAAGGCAATAAATAGGCCATAGTGCAAAATAATTACAGTCTCATGGTAATTCACCCTTAATTAACATCAACACATTTAGCATCTCCTGGATTCCACTCATAGCCTGCAAGCCACTGATGCGGACCTTTGGAACATCTACATTTAAAAAGTCTAATAAATCCATTCAATAGCCTACACCACCACAATAACTCCAGTATGAAAATGTATGCATTCACTAACTGTAAGTCGCTCTGGATAAGAGCGTCTGCTAAATGACGTAAATGTAAAATTATTTATTTTAGACAGGTCTAAAGAAACATGACATTAAGAAAATGTAGCCTATTTCAGAAGAACACACTAAGAATTAGGGGTTCAATTAATCAACTCTGCACCAGTACCCCCCTGTATATATAGCCTCCCTACTGTTATTTTATTTTACTTCTGCTCTTTTTTCTGAACACTTTTTTTGTTGTTGTTTTATTTTTTCCCAAAAAATTCTTCAAAAAAAAAGACATGCACTGTTGGTTAAGGGCTGTAAGTAATCATTTCACTGTAATGTCTGCACCTGTTGTATTCGGCGCATGTGGCCAATAAAATTTGATTTGATTTTATTTTATTTTATTTTATTTTATTAGGAAAGTTGAAATGTAACAATGGTTCTATTTTATAAATTTATTTATTTTTTTTATTATTATTTTTTTTGTATGGGGGGATGGGGGGAATGGATCAGCTTAATATTGCAGATAGATTGTATCTTCTATCAATGTAATTGTCTGCATCACTTCCAATCCCCCATGTTTTATTTTATTTTTTTATATATATATTCCCCTTATTACTTTTCAACCCCACCATCCTTTCCCTACTTGGAGTAAATTAGTGAACAACAATGCCCAGGCCTCTACTTCCGGTCTATACTTACTATCTACACCTTATGGACAGAGTTAATTTTACAATAATTATATTTATATATATATATATATATATATATATATATATATATATATATTATTTTTTTTTTTGCTCCTGAACTTCTTCTACTCTCAAACCTCTCCGATCATTTTTCATGATGTCCATCCGGTTTGCTTCTAAATGCCATATCTTTCTAAACTGTGCTCTTTCCCAAAAGCTCCCAACATACAACCTATATACTTATTATGGACACAGTATGCTTACATTATTAGCTATCTTTGTTATTATTTGTTGTTATTTGTTATTAGTCCCATCCTTCAACTCTATTCAATACCTCCCATCTATCTCTTAACACCATCCATATAGGATTTCTATTTGCCATATATATTTTTCAACCGTACTGTGATGTTTTACAAAAGTTCTGAACCTTTCTATTCTCATTGCTTCTACAGATTGTGAAATAAAAATAATCATTTTTGCTAAAGTATTATTATATTATTGATTGATTGACTATGACTTTTCAGATCACTGTGACACTCTGGCTCAGGGTGTATTCATTTGGGTGTGTTGGGTATAGGGTGTGTTCATTTGTTGTGTTTGGTTTTGGTTTTGTTTCCGTGTTTGGTCAGTGACTCCCAATCGGAGGTAACGAGTGTCAGCTGTCGGCTCGTTATCTCTGATTGGGAGCCATATTTATACTGTGTGTTTTCACCTTGTGGTTGTGGGTTTTTGTTCCAGGTTCAGTCATAGTCACTGTAGGACTTCACGATCGTATTTTGTTTTGTAGTTACGTGCTTTCTTTAATAAAGTCATCATGTTCACTCCACACGCTGCGTATTGGTCTGCTCCCTCGACGATCGTGACAGAAAAACCACCTTAAAAGGACAAAGCAGCGTGTCAAGCGGCAACAGGACCCAGCTCCAAAGGTCTGGACATGGGAGGAGATTTTGGACGGAAAAGGGTCCTGGACTTGGGAGGAAATCCTGGAGGGGATGGATCGCCGTCCATGGAGCGAGACAGTGGAGAGAGGCGACAGAGAGAGGAGCAACGGCGTCGGCAGGGCCATCGTCGGAGGGACGAGAGGCAACCCCAAAACGTTTTTTGGGGGGGGGGCACATGGCTTGGGCGGCTGGGCAGCAGGAGGCTGCCACAGGGAGATGTGGAGAGAAGGCTATCGGATTACGGGGAGCCATTGGCGAGTAGAGGAAGGGAAGTTGTTGCGGCACGGCGTGAGAGACTGATGTGTGTTACCAGTCCGGTCCGGCCCGTTCCTGATCCCCAGTTAAAGCCAGTGGTGTGTGTTCCCAGTACGGACCGGCCTGTTCCTACTCCACGCATCAAGCCCACTGTGTGCGTCGCCAGTCCAGCCCGGCCCGGTTCCTGCTCCACGTACTAAGCCTACAGTGTACGTCGCCAGCCCAGCCCGGCCTGTTCCTGCTCCACGCACAGAACCTACGGTGTGCGTCGCCAGCCCAGCCCGGCCTGTTCCTGCTCCACGCACAGAACCTACGGTGTGCGTCGCCAGCCCAGCCCGGCCTGTTCCTGCTCCACGCACAGAACCTACGGTGTGCGTCGCCAGCCCAGCCCGGCCTGTTCCTGCTCCACGCACAGAACCTACGGTGTGCGTCGCCAGCCCAGCCCGGCCTGTTCCTGCCACACGTACTAAACCTACGGTGTACGTCGCCAGCCCGACCCGGCCTGTTCCTGCCACTCGCACAGAACCTACGTGTGTGCGTCGCCAGGCCAGCCCGGCCTGTTCCTGCCACACGTACTAAGCCTACGGTGTACGTCGCCAGCCCGACCCGGCCTGTTCCTGCCACTCGCACCAAAACCTACGGTGCGCGTCGCCAGCCCGGTCCGGCCTGTTCCTGCCACCCGCACCAAGTCTACGGTGCGCGTCGCCAGCCCGACCCGGCCTGTTCCTGCCACTCGCACCAAACCTACGGTGCGCGTCGCCAGCCCGGGTCCGGCCTGTTGCTGCTCTCCGCACTAGGCCTTATGTGCGTCCCCAGGGTCCAGCATGCCCTGTTCCGGCCTCTCCGCACTAGGCCTTATGTGCGTCCCCAGGGTCCAGCATGCCCTGTTGCTTCTCCCCGCACTAGCCCTGAGATGCGTGTCCTCAGCCCCGGTACCTCCAGTCCCGGCACCACGCACCAGGCCTATGGTGCGCCTCAGACGGCCAGAGTCTGCCGTCTGCCCAACGGGGCCTGAACTGCCCGTCTGCCCAAAGGCGCTTAAGCCGCCCGTCTGCCATGAGCCTTCAGAGCCGTCCGCCAGACCGGAGCCGCTAGAGCCTTCTGCCAGACAGGATCAGCCAGAGCCTTCTGCCAGACAGGATCAGCCAGAGCCTTCTGCCAGACAGGATCAGCCAGAGCCTTCTGCCAGACAGGATCAGCCAGAGCCTTCCGCCAGACAGGATCAGCCAGAGCCTTCCGCCAGCCATGAGCAGCCAGATCCGTCAGCCGGCCATGAGCAGCCAGATCCGTCAGCCAGCCATGAGCAGCCAGATCCTTCAGCCAGCCATGAGCAGCCAGATCCGTCGGCCAGCCATGAGCAGCCAGATCCGTCGGCCAGCCATGAGCAGCCAGATCCGTCGGCCAGCCATGAGCAGCCAGATCCGTCAGCCAGCCATGAGCAGCCAGATCCGTCAGCCAGCCATGAGCAGCCCAGATCCTTCAGCCAGCCATGAGCCGTCCGTCCAGCCAGGATCCGCCAGAGCCGTCCAGCCAGGATCCGCCAGAGCCAGCCAGCCAGGATCCGCCATTGAGTCCGGTGCTGTCCCTTAGCCCGGTGCTGCCCCTTATCCTGGTGCTGCCCCTTAGTCCGGTACTGCCCCCTTAGTCCGGTGCTGCCCCTTAGTCCGGTGCTGCCCGTTAGTCCGGTGCCGCCCCTTAATTCTGTGGGGTTTAGTTGGGGGGTGGTCATATGGAGGAGGCTAGGGAAGCGGGGTGGTGACTAAGGTGGGGGTGGGGACCACGAACAGGGCCAGAACCGCCACCGTGGACAGACGCCCACACCCCAGACCCTCCCCTAGACTGTATGCTGGTGCGCCCGGAGTGCGCACCTTTAGGGGGGGGGTACTGTGACACTCTGGCTCCGGGACTGTGTTGTTTGAGCCAGGGTGTATTCATTTGGGTGTGTTGGGTATAGGGTGTGTGTTCATTTGTTGTGTTTGGTTTTGGTTTTGTTTCCGTGTTTGGTCAGTGACTCCCAATCGGAGGTAACGAGTGTCAGCTGTCGGCTCGTTATCTCTGATTGGGAGCCATATTTATACTGTGTGTTTTCACCTTGTGGTTGTGGGTTTTTGTTCCAGGTTCAGTCATAGTCACTGTAGGACTTCACGATCGTATTTTGTTTTGTAGTTACGTGCTTTCTTTAATAAAGTCATCATGTTCACTCCACGCGCTGCGTATTGGTCTGCTCCCTCAGACGATCGTGACAATCACCCAGTAATGCTATCTGCAAGGTTAGTTCCAGGTAAATATTGCAATCCTTTAGCCATTCCTGGACCTGTGTCCAATAACAAGCTACAAATGATCTAATGATTCTATCTCTTCACAGCAAAATCTGCAGAGCTGGGAAGATTGTATCCCCCATATAAATAACATTCTATTGGTAGCAAGAATTTTATATAATAATTTAAATTGAAAGATTCAAATTTTTGAATCCGGTGTCGTTTTGCGTGTCAGTTCATAAACACTATGCCATGGGATCGGTACGTCAAAGATCTCTTCCCAACTATTTTGCAATCTATATGGGACGGCTGTCAATCCTTTGGTCCTTAAGTGAAACTGATATACTTTTTTTATTTATCACAGTTTTTCCTTAACCAATTTATGTTCTTTAATGCAAGGCCGACAGACAAGTTCCTTACTTTCTCCCCCTTCAACTTTCCTCTTCCACTTTTGCGGTAAGGCTGCAATTATTTGGTTGTAATTTTGGGTAGAGCAGACATTTCCATATGTTTTTGTTAGCTGCATGTGCGACATAACTCCACCAGTCCTACCGATGATATCATTTACGAAGATTTATACCTTTTTTAAACATTCTGTCAAAAAATAAAGGTTTTTTGTCAATTAGTATATTGAATTTAACCACAATATTGTTGCATTATTTGTTCTGTCGTTTTCTGGAGGATTAAATGAAAATGCAACCAACTTTCTATGACTTGTTTTAGAAATAGTGACATTTGGGAGATTATTTCTTTTTCAAATAACTGAAAGTGAGAGGTTGTAATCTGAATAAAAAGGGAAAAAAGGCCTTTCTTGAACAGTGGGTGAGACAATCTTACTAATTTGCTTGAGAACCAGTTTGGATTTAAGTATATAACTTTTGGATGACTGAAGATTTTAGTGAAAGGTCTAATGCTTTAATATTTAATAATTTCTGTCCTCCGAATTCATATTCATTATATAAATATGCTCTTTTAATTTTGTCTGGCTTGCCGTTCCAAATAAAATTGAATATTTTTTTCTCATATAATTTAAAAAATGTTTGCTAGGCGTAGGCAAGACCATAAGCAAATAGGTAAACTGGGATAATACTAAAGAGTTAATCAGGGTGATTTTTCCACAAATTGACAGGTATTTTTCCTTTCCATGGTAGTAAGATCTTATCTATTTTTGCTAACTTTCTATTAAAATTTATTGAAGTGAGATCATTTATTTCCTTTGGGATATGTATTCCGAGTATATCCACATCACCATCAGACCATTTTATTGGTAAACTACATAGGTAATGTAAAAATTGTATTTTTTAGTGATCCAATACGTAATACTGTACATTTGTCATAATTTGGTTTTAATCCAGAGAGGTTTAGAAAATGTATCTAAAAAAGGTTCTTACCTTTGGAGAGTTCCTCTGGGAACCTTTCCTAATCAATGGGTTCATATTTGAACCTTTTCTTTAGTCGTTTTCTCTCAATACAATCTCAGGGTTGGATCATTACTGCTCTGTCTGAATGTCAGGTGACTGACTGCCCATGGTTTTCACTAATTATCCCAGTTCACCACTTCCATAAGGTCTGTAAAGTCAGTCTATTTCCAGCCTGCAGTCATTGATCCCTAGATTTGCTGTTTCCTTTTCACTGTATGTATTTTCCAATGACAGCCTGTGTTGTGTGATATCAGCAAGAAAACGTTCTGATAAGTGTCATGTTATTATAGGAAGTGACAGTGATTTGGCACTTTTGCAGTTACCTTTTGGTAATTTGACTAGAACATTTCTGATAAAGAAGGTCTGGTGATTCCCTCCATTGGACGACATGATGTGAATGTCCCCATTCCCTGTTGACCTTGGTGATCAGGAGAACCTCCCCCTTACTTCCCCCACCAACCCACTGGGTCACTCAGGTCTTCCACTGCTGGACATCTCATCATCCAACCCACTGGGTCACTCAGGGTCTTCCACTGCTGGACATCTCATCATCCAACCCACTGGGTCACTCTCAGGTCTTCCACTGCTGGACATCTCATCATCCAACCCACTGGGTCACTCAGGTCTTCCACTGCTGGACATCTCATCATCCAACCCACTGGGTCACTCAGGTCTTCCACTGCTGGACATCTCATCATCCAACCCACTGGGTCACTCAGGTCTTCCACTGCTGGACATCTCATCATCCAACCCACTGGGTCACTCAGGTCTTCCACTGCTGGACATCTCATCATCCAACCCACTGGGTCACTCAAGTCTTCCACTGCTGGACATCTCATCATCCAACCCACACTGGGTCACTCAGGTCTTCCACTGCTGGACATCTCATTATCCCCAAACCCAACCTTCACCGTTTTGGCAACAGGACATTCTCCAGGGCAGCACCCAGACAATCGAACTCCCTGCCTCCATCTGTCTGTAGCAGTTGGTAACCAATGGTTATTTAAATTGGTTTAAACTTCAAATGTGAACTTTGACCATAGCATACTTTGCTGTCACACCTCGCATGCAAATATACATTTTTCATATGTGTGGAGTAGGGTGAATAATGGATGTGCCCGAATCAAATCTTTCCAAGTGAGGTGTGCATCAAAGTAATGCGGTGACCACTTCAAGGTCGTAGGCTTTCATAATATAATATCTATAGAATATATGGATAATATCCATTCATTTAAAATAAAGTGTTAACCACAAAGTATGGGCTTGTTGTTTTGTTTTGGATTCATTGTTTTTCATGTTGATTCGTGTTGTTTCATGTTTCATGTTTAATATTGACAGATGTGTCATATCAAGAAGCTGATTAAACAGCATGATCATTACACAGGTGCACTTTGTGCTGGGGACAATAAAACGGCACTCTAAAATGTGCACAACACAACGCCACAGATGTATCAAGTTTTGAGGGAGCATGCTATTGGCATCCTGATTGCATGAATGTCCACAAGAGCTGTTGAATGAGAATTGAATGTTGACTGTACATTTTCACTACCATAAGCCGCCTCCAACATTGTCTTAGAGAATTTGGCAGTACGTCCAAACCGGCCTCACAACCGCAGACTCGTGTAACCATGCCAGCCCAGGACCTCCACATCCGGCTTCTTCACCTGTGGGATTGTCTGAAACCATCCACCCGGACAGCTGATGAAATTGTGGGTTTGCATAACCAAATAATTTCTGCACAAACTGTCAGAAACCATCTCAGGGAAGCTCATCTGCGTACTCGTCGTCCTCACCAGGGTCTTGACCTTACTGCAGTTCGGTGTCATAACCGACTGCAGCAGGCAAATGCTCACCTTCGATGGCCACTGGCACGCTGGAGAAGTGTGCTCTTCACAGATTAATCCTGTTTCAAATGTACTGGCGTCGTGTGGGCAGCAGCCTGATCAACTCTATGCGAAGGAGATGTGTCGCGCTGCATGAGGCAATTTACATTATAATTAGGCCTACATGAAACATGAAACAACAATAATAAACATGAAAGCAATAAATCCAAAACAAAACAACAAGCCCATACTTTGTGGTTAACACTTTTTTTAAATGAATGAATATGATATATTCTATATAAATTATATTATGAAAGCCTACGACCTTGAAGTGGTCATCACGTTACTTTGATGCCACACCTCATTCATGGAGGAACCAATGAGGTCAAAACGTTAGCTAGCTACACCAGGTAGAAAAAATGTGCCAGCTAGCTAGCAAAACTGTCGTTGACGTTCTACTCCCCTAAAGAAGGCAGGAGAACAGGGACTGTCACTAAGCAGGTTTCTTTTTGTGTACATTTCTAGAAACTGTTGTTGTTTTTCCAGTGATTGTTGTCGTGTAGCGACCAGTCTGTCTCCAAGGCCGTTCCTGGAATGGAATGTTGATGTGGGTGGTAGCAGTTGTGCAGGAGCTATTGATAATAAGAGGGAGCCAGCATGATTGTGTTCATGAGTGTGTTCTTCTGAAGTAGGCTACATTGTCTTCATGTCATGTGTCTGTATACCTGTCTAAAATAAATACATAGAGTTATTGTGATGGTGTAGGCTATATTCAATGGATTTATTATACTTTTGCAAATGTAGATGTTCCAAAGGTCCGCATCAGTGGCTTGCAGGCTATGGGTGGAAGCCAGGAGATGGTAAACGTGTTTATGTTAGTTAAGGACAATAAGCATGAGACCGGCAGTTATCTGAATGACAATCACCGGCTGACAGAATGTCACGACCACCACAGTCCTCCGTAACATCAATAAGGGGATCATAGCTTTCACCTGGATTCACCTGGTTAGTCTATGTCATGGAAAGAGCAGGTATCCCTAATGTTTTGTCCACACAGTGTATATCATGTGTATATAATAAAATAAACCAACTTGAACTTAGAAGGGAAGGTGGAGGTCAGCCATAAAGGGAGGGGAAAAGATGGACAGATTTGTGGTTAGATTGTAGGTGAACAAAACACATTGAAATACATAGTCTTAAGTTATGTCCTCAAATGTTATGGAATCTAAAAATATCACATTAGCTGGTAGAACTGACGGATGAAATGAAAATGAATCTTAGAGATCTTATAACTTATTCCATTCTACAAGTCTCATGTCTCTTTATATTCATATACCCTAGGGCATTGGTGCCCAGGACGTCGATCACTGTCGACCGGTCGATCACAAACTTCTTACTAGTAGGCCGCATAAAAGTTTTCAAAATGTATGCACTAAAAATATATATTTTGTCAATTCACAGCGTTACCATCGAGTCTGCTTAAAAATAATGAGGTCCACATTTCTGAAGCACCGTATGCTTTTCTTACAGGTTAGCTTCTTTGGTGAATATTACTGCACAGCCAAAATATTTAAAAAAACTGCTTGATTGACATGAAATTGGAAAAACATACATTTGTTTTCCAAATTGTCGCTACCATAGCAACCGTCTGCAGTTAGTTCGTTTCCATTTCCACGCTTGCGAGAACTGTAATAGACCTGTAAGATACCTGTAATAGACCTGTAATAGACCTGTAATAGACCTGTAATAGACCTGTAACAGACCTGTAATAGACCTGTAATAGACCTGTAATAGACCTGTAATAGACCTGTAATAGACCTGTAACAGACCTGTAATAGACCTGTAATAGACCTGTAATAGACATGTAATATACTGTAATAGACCTGTAATAGACCTGTAATAGACCTGTAACAGACCTGTAATAGACCTGTAATAGACCTGTAACAGACCTGTAATAGACCTGTAATAGACCTGTAATAGACCTGTAATAGACCTGTAATAGACCTGTAACAGACCTGTAAGATACCTGTAATAGACCTGTAAAAGACCTGTAATAGACCTGTAATAGACCTGTAAAAGACCTGTAATAGACCTGTAATAGACCTGTAATAGACCTGTAATAGACCTGTAGCAGACCTGTAATAGACTTGTAACAGACCTGTAACAGACCTGTAATAGACCTGTAACAGACCTGTAATAGACCTGTAACAGACTGTAATAGACCTGTAATAGACCTGTAACAGACCTGTAATAGACCTGTAATAGACCTGTAATAGACCTGTAGCAGACCTGTAACATACCTGTAAAAGACCTGTAATAGACCCTGTAATAGACCTGTAATAGACCTGTAACAGACCTGTAACAGACCTGTAATAGACCTGTAATAGACCTGTAACAGACCTGTAATAGACCTGTAATAGACCTGTAATAGACCTGTAGCAGACCTGTAACATCCCTTTAACAGACCTGTAATAGACCTGTAACAGACCTGTAATAGACCTGTAATAGACCTGCAATAGACCTGTAATAGACCTGTAACAGACCTGTAATAGACCTGTAACAGACCTGTAATAGACCTGTAACAGACCTGTAATAGACCTGTAATAGACCTGTAACAGACCTGTAATAGACCTGTAATAGACCTGTAACCAGACTTGTAACAGACCTGTAACAGACCTGTAATAGACCTGTAACAGACCTGTAATAGACCTGTAATAGGACCTGTAATAGACCTGTAGCAGACCTGTAACATACCTGTAACAGACCTGTAATAGACCTGTAATAGACCTGTAATAGACCTGTAATAGACCTGTAATAGACCTGTAATAGACCTGTAACAGACCTGTAATAGACCTGTAATAGACCTGTAATAGACCTGTAACAGACCTGTAATAGACCTGTAATAGACCTGTAATAGACCTGTAATAGACCTGTAACAGACCTGTAATAGACCTGTAATAGACCTGTAATAGACCTGTAATAGACCTGTAGACCTGTAACAGACCTGTAACAGACCTGTAATAGACCTGTAAACAGACCTGTAATAGACCTGTAATAGACCTGTTAATAGACCTGTAACAGACCTGTAATAGACCTGTAACAGACCTGTAATAGAGCTGTAATAGACCTGAGCTGTAATAGACCTGTAATAGACCTGTAATAGACCTGTAACAGACATGAATAGACCTGTAATAGACCTGTAATAGACCTGTAATAGACCTGTAGCAGACCTGTAACATACCTGTAACAGACCTGTAATAGACCTGTAACAGACCTGTAATAGACCTGTAACAGACCTGTAATAGACCTGTAACAGACCTGTAATAGACCTGTAACAGACCTGTAATAGACCTGTAACAGACCTGTAATAGAACCTGTAATAGACCTGTAATAGACCTGTAACAGACCTGTAATAGACCTGTAATAGAGCTGTAATAGACCTGTAATATACCTGTAATAGACCTGTAACAGACCTGTAATAGACCTGTAACAGACCTGTAATAGACCTGTAATAGACCTGTAATAGACCTGTAATAGACCTGTAAGCAGACCTGTAACATACCTGTAACAAACCTGTAATAGACCTGTAATAGACCTGTAATAGACCTGTAACAGACCTGTAATAGACCTGTAACAGACCTGTAATAGACCTGTAATAGACCTGTAGCAGACCTGTAACATACCTGTAACAGACCTGTAATAGACCTGTAAACAGACCTGTAATAGACCTGTAAAGACCTGTAATAGACCTGTAACAGACCTGTAATAGACCTGTAACAGACCTGTAATAGACCTGTAATAGACCTGTAATAGACCTGTAATAGACCTGTAACAGACCTGTAATAGACCTGTAACAGACCTGTAATAGACCTGTAATAGACCTGTAATAGACCTGTAATAGACCTGTAACAGACCTGTAATAGACCTGTAACAGACCTGTAATAGACCTGTAATAGACCTGTAATAGACCTGTAACCTGTAGCAGACCTGTAATATACCTGTAACAGACCTGTAATAGACCTGTAACAGACCTGTAATAGACCTGTAACAGACTGTAATAGACCTGTAACAGACCTGTAATAGACCTGTAATAGACCTGCAATAGACCTGTAATAGACCTGTAATAGACCTGTAATAGACCTGTAGCAGACCTGTAATAGACCTGTAAATAGACCTGTAACAGACCTGTAATAGACCTGTAACAGACCTGTAATAGACCTGTAACAGGACCTGTAATAGACCTGTAACAGACCTGTAATAGACCTGTAATAGACCTGTAATAGACCTGTAGCAGACCTGTAACATACCTGTAAAAGACCTGTAATAGACCTGTAATAGACCTGTAATAGACCTGTAACAGACCTGTAAACAGACCTGTAATAGACCTGTAATAGACCTGTAACAGACCTGTAATAGACCTGTAATAGACCTGTAATAGACCTGTAAAAGACCTGTAATAGACCTGTAATAGACCTGTAACAGACCTGTAATAGACCTGTAATAGACCTGTAACAGACCTGTAATATACCATGTAATAACCTGTAATAGACCTGTAATAGACCTGTAAAAGACCTGTAATAGACCTGTAATAGACCTGTAATAGACCTGTAATAGACCTGTAATAGACCTGTAAAGACCTGTAATAGACCTGTAAAAGACTGTAATAGGACCTGTAATAGACGCTGTAACAGACCTGTAATAGACCTGTAATAGACCTGTAAAAGACCTGTAATAGACCTGTAATAGACCTGTAAAAGACCTGTAATAGACCTGTAATATACCTGTAATAGACCTGTAATAGACCTGTAGCAGACCTGTAATAGACTTGTAAACAGACCTGTAACAGACCTGTAATAGACCTGTAACAGACCTGTAATAGACCTGTAACAGACCTGTAATAGACCTGTAATAAGACCTGTAACAGACCTGTAATAGACCTGTAATAGACCTGTAATAGACCTGTAGCAGACCTGTAACATACCTGTAAAAGACCTGTAATAGACCTGTAATAGACCTGTAATAGACCTGTAATAGACCTGTAACAGACCTGTAATAGACCTGTAATAGACCTGTAATAGACCTGTAACAGACCTGTAATAGACCTGTAATAGACCTAGCAGACCTGTAGATCCTGTAACAGACCTGTAATAACCTGTAACAGACCTGTAATAGACCTGTAATAGACCTGCCAATAGACCTGTAATAGACCTGTAACAGACCTGTAATAGACCTGTAATAGACCTGTAACAGACCTGTAATAGACCTGTAAGTAGACCTGTAATAGACCTGTAATAGTAACAGACCTGTAATAGACCTGTCAATAGACTGTAACAGACTTGTAACAGACCTGTAACAGACCTGTAATAGACCTGTAATAGACCTGTAATAGACCTGTAATAGACCTGTAATAGACCTGTAGCAACCTGATACCTGTAACAGACCTGTAATAGACCTGTAATAGACCTGTAATAGCGACCTTGTAATAGACCTGTAATAGACCTGTAATAGACCTGTAACAGACCTGTAATAGACCTGTAAATAGACCTGTAGACTGTAACAGACCTGTAATAGACCTGTAATAGACCTGTAATAGACCTGTAATAGACCTGTAAACAGACCTTAATAGACCTGTAATAGACCTGTAATAGACCTGTAATAGACCTGTAATAGACCTGTAACCAGACCTGTAACAGACCTGTAATAGACCCTGTAACAGACCTGTAATAGACCTGTAATAGACCTGTAATAGACCTGTAACAGACCTGTAATAGACCTGTAACAGACCTGTAATAGAGCCTGTAATAGACCTGTAATAGAGCTGTAATAGACCTGTAATAGACCTGTAATAGACCTGTAACAGACATGTAATAGACCTGTAATAGACCTGTAATAGACCTGTAATAGACCTGTAGCAGACCTGTAACATACCTGTAACAGACCCGTAATAGACCTGTAACAGACCTGTAATAGACCTGTAACAGACTGTAATAGACCTGTAACAGACCTGTAATAGACCTGTAACAGACCTGTAATTGACCTGTAACAGACCTGTAATAGACCTGTAATAGACCTGTAATAGACCTGTAATAGACCTGTAACAGACCTGTAATAGACCTGTAATAGAGCTGTAATAGACCTGTAATAGACCTGTAATAGACCTGTAACAGACCTGTAATAGACCTGTAACAGACCTGTAATAGACCTGTAATAGACCTGTAATAGACCTGTAATAGACCTGTAGCAGACCTGTAACATACCCTGTAACAGACCTGTAATAGACCTGTAACAGACCTGTAATAGACCTGTAACAGACCTGTATAATAGACCTGTAACAGACCTGTAATAGACCTGTATAATAGACCTGTAGCAGACCTTTAACATACCTGTAACAGACCTGTAATAGACCTGTAACAGACCTGTAATAGACCTGTAACAGACCTGTAATAGACCTGTACAGACCTGTAATAGACCTGTAACAGACCTGTAATAGACCTGTAATAGACCTGTAATAGACCTGTAATAGACCTGTAACAGACCTGTAATAGACCTGTAACAGACCTGTAATAGAGCTGTAATAGAGCTGTAATAGACCTGTAATAGACCTGTAATAGACCTGTAACAGACCTGTAACAGACCTGTAATAGACCTGTAATAGACTGTAATAGACCTGTAATAGACCTGTAGCAGACCTGTACATACCTGTAACAGACCTGTAATAGACCTGTAACAGACCTGTAATAGACCTGTAACAGACCTGTAATAGACCTGTAACAGACCTGTAATAGACCTGTAATAGACCTGCAATAGACCTGTAATAGACCTTTAATAGACCTGTAATAGACCTGTAGCAGACCTGTAATAGACTTGTAACAGACCTGTAACAGACCTGTAATAGACCTGTAACAGACCTGTAATAGACCTGTAACAGACCTGTAATAGACCTGTAACAGACCTGTAATAGACCTGTAATCGACCTGTAATAGACCTGGTAGCAGACCTGTAACCATACCTGTAAAAGACCTGTAATAGACCTGTTATAGACCTGTAATAGACCTGTAACAGACCTGTAACAGACCTGTAATAGACCTGTAATAGACCTGTAACAGACCTGTAATAGACCTGTAATAGACCTGTAATAGACACTGTAGCAGACCTGAACATCCCTGTAACAGACCTGTAATAGACCTGTAACAGACCTGTAATAGACCTGTAATAGACCTGCAATAGACCTGAATAGACCTGTAACAGACCTGTAATAGACCTGTAATAGACCTGTAACAGACCTGTAATAGACCTGTAACAGACCTGTAATAGACCTGTAATAGACCTGTAACAGACCTGTAATAGACCTGTAATAGACCTGTAACAGACCTGTAACAGACCTGTAACAGACCTGTAATAGACCTGTAACAGACCTGTAATAGACCTGTAATAGACCTGTAATAGACCTGTAGCAAGACCTGTAACATACCTGTAACAGACCTGTAATAGACCTGTAATAGACCTGTAATAGACCTGTAATAGACCTGTAATAGACCTGTAATAGATCTGTAACAGACCTGTAATAGACCTGTAATAGACCTGTAATAGACCTGTAACAGACCTGTAATAGACCTGTAATAGACCTGTAATAGACCTGTAATAGACCTGTAACAGACCTGTAATAGACCTGTAATTAGACCTGTAATAGACCCTGTAACAGACCTGTAATAGACCTGTAATAGACCTGTAATAGACCTGTAATAGACCTGTAACAGACCTGTAATAGACCTGTAATAGACCTGTAATAGACCTGTAATAGACCTGTAATAGACTGTAACAGACCTGTAACAGACCTGTAATAGACCTGTAACAGACCTGTAATAGACCTGTAATAGACCTGTAATAGACCTGTAACAGACCTGTAAATAGACCTGTAACAGACCCTGTAATAGAGCTGTAATAGACCTGTAATAGAGCTGTAATAGACCTGTAATAGACCTGTAAATAGGACCTGTAACAGACATGTAATAGACCTGTAATAGACCTGTAATAGACCTGTAATAGACCTGTAGCAGACCTGTAACATACCTGTAACAGACCCGTAATAGACCTGTAACAGACCTGTAATAGACCTGTAACAGACCTGTAATAGACCTGTAACAGACCTGTAATAGACCTGTAACAGACCTGTAATTGACCTGTAACAGACCTGTAATAGACCGTAATAGACCTGTAATAGACCTGTAATAGACCTGTAACAGACCTGTAATAGACCTGTAATAGAGCTGTAATAGACCTGTAATAGACCTGTAATAGACCTGTAACAGACCTGTAATAGACCTGTAACAGACCTGTAATAGACCTGTAATAGACCTGTAATAGACCTGTAATAGACCTGTAGCAGACCTGTAACATACCTGTAACAGACCTGTAATAGACCTGTAACAGACCTGTAATAGACCTGTAACAGACCTGTAATAGACCTGTAACAGACCTGTAATAGACCTGTAATAGACCTGTAGCAGACCTGTAACATACCTGTAACAGACCTGTAATAGACCTGTAACAGACCTGTAATAGACCTGTAACAGACCTGTAATAGACCTGTAACAGACCTGTAATAGACCTGTAACAGACCTGTAATAGACCTGTATAGACCTGTAATAGACCTGTAATAGACCTGTAACAGACCTGTAATAGACCTGTAACAGACCTGTAATAGAGCTGTAATAGACTGTATAGACCTGTAATAAGACCTGTAACAGACCTGTAATAGACCTGTAACAGACCTGTAATAGACCTGTAATAGACCTGTAATCGACCTGTAATAGACCTGTAGCAGACCTGTAAACATACCTGTAACAGACCTGTAATAGACCTGTAACAGACCTGTAAATAGACCTGTAACAGACCTGTAATAGACCTGTAATAGACCTGTAATAGACCTGTAACAGACCTGTAATAGACCTGTAATAGACCTGTAATAGACCTGTAATAGACCTGTAATAGACCTGTAGCAGAATATTCTTTGTTGTTCCAGTGGTAGATGTTTTTTTACTACGTTTCTTTCTATGAAGTTGTGGTTACATGTTTAATATGAGTGCTGGACCAAGCACCAAGAAACAGAAAATCTACCACTTTCACAGTGAGTGGGAGGAAGATCATTTTTTCACCACAACAAATTCAAAATGTGTGTGTCTTGATCTGCCATTAAAACGTAGCTCTTGCTAAGAAGGGAAAATGTCGAGAGGCAAAATTGTTCACAAGAAATATGAGCTAAAAGTGAACTATGTAAGAGAAAAGTAAAAGAGTTGAAGTCTCAACTAGCTGCCCAACAATCGATCTTTACAAGGCCCAGCTCAAAGAGTCTCAACTAGCTGCCCAACAATCGATCTTTACAAGGCCCAGCTCAAAGAGTCTCAACTAGCTGCCCAACAATCGATCTTTACAAGGCCCAGCTCAAAGAGTCTCAACTAGCTGCCCAACAATCGATCTTTACAAGGCCAGCTCAAAGAGTCTCAACTAGCTGCCCAACAATCGATCTTTACAAGGCCCAGCTCAAAGAGTCTCAACTAGCTGCCCAACAATCGATCTTTACAAGGCCCAGCTCAAAGAGTCTCAACTAGCTGCCCAACAATCGATCTTTACAAGGCCAGCTAAAAGAGTCTCAACTAGCTGCCCAACAATCGTCTTTACAAGGCCCAGCTCAAAGAGTCTCAACTAGCTGCCCAACAATCGATCTTTACAAGGCCCAGCTCAAAGAGTCTCAACTAGCTGCCCAACAATCCGATCTTTACAAGGCCCAGCTCAAAAGAGTCTCACTAGCTGCCCAACAATCGATCTTTACAAGGCCCAGCTCAAAGAGTCTCAACTAGCTGCCAACAATCGATCTTTACAAGGCCCAGCTCAACTAGTCTCAACTAGCTGCCCAACAATCGATCTGTACAAGGCCCAGCTCAAAGAGTCTCAACTAGCTGCCCAACAATCGATCTTTACAAGGCCCAGCTCAACTAGTCTCAACTAGCTGCCCAACAATCAATCATTACAAGGCCCAGCTCAAAAATCAAAGGCAGCCACGATTGCATCATTCCGGATGAGTCGCATACTAGCAAAGCACAAGATACTGAGTTTTATGAGACTTGTGGTCGTGACTGCGTCACAACGTACATGAAGGTTTCCCAAATATCCACAGCTGGCAGCAAACAAGTAATCATCAGTTCAGGGTGCAGCTGCATGCGACCCGATAGTAATGCCTGTGGTAAGTTTGGGATGACTTTGAATATCCCTATGAGAGCTAGTTAGGACCATCGGTAAATTACACAATGTTCATGGAACAATATGTAAAAATTACAATAGCTCCAAATTTCAATTACTTAAAATCTCAAATCAACTATACATTTTAGAAATTCCATATACAAATATTGAAAGAATTTAACAGAAAACGTGAAGATATGCAATATGAAACTATTGTCTCATTTTCATTGTGTAATTTATTGACGGTCCCTAATTGTCCAAAGTCGCAGACCAGCCGGCTGATGCTAATTGGATAAATAATTTGGGAAACTGCAAACACACACATGAGACTAGCATTTATTAATTAACCCAAATCTAAAATGAGTCCAAATCAGGAAGGTTGCCCTTTAAAACTAACTAATGACATGTTGCGCCTCAACCTTTCTACCTTTCAGATGAGCAAGGAGGAGGACAGATGACAACAGCAGGCCAGTGGATCCCTTAGAACAGCAGCAGCCAGGGGCAAATGGTAGGGAGGAGGATGATTTAGGTGACCCAGACACAGGCCTTGGGCTGAGGCTGTCACTACATTGTGTCAGCCGGTTATTGTCATGTAAAAGACTGTCGGTCTCACAGTAATTTACCGTTAATTAACATAAACACATTTAGCATCTCCAGGCCTCCACTGCATACAAGCCGCATACAAGCCGCTGATGCGCACCTTTGGAAAACCTATATTTCAAAAGTCTAATAAATCAATTTAATATATACAATAAATCCATTATTTATTTTAGGCAGATCTAAATAAACATGATATGAAGAAAATGTATTCAGAAGAACAGAATATGAGTGGCCTACTGTATGTTATCTTTCTATGCTCCAGGCCATAGGCTGTAGGCTTGTTCATTAAGCAGACAAGACAGGGCTATGCTTATGAGTCCTGGGACATTATTTTATATTATATGATTTTATAGTAAGAGAATATCATTGAATTTAGCTGAATAAAATAGAAAGGATATTTTTCCCATTCCGGAGCATGTGCTCATATGAAGTACAGTGGGGAGAACAAGTATTTGATACACACTGCCGATTTTGCAGGTTTTCTACTTACAAAGCATATAGAGGTCTGTAATTTTTAAGCATAGGTACACTTCAACTGTGATAGACGGAATCTAAAACAAAAATCCAAAAAATCACATTGTATGATTTTTTAAGTAATTAATTTGCATTTTATTGCATGACATAAGTATTTGATCACCTACCACCCAGTAAGAATTCCGACTCTCACAGACCTGTTAGTTTTTTCTTAAGAAGCCCTCCTGTTCTCCACTCATTACCTGTATTAACTGCACTGTTTGAACTCGTTACCTGTATAAAAGACACCTGTCCACACACTCAATCAAACAGACTCCAACCTCGCCACAATGGCCAAGACCAGAGAGCTGTGTAAGGACATCAGGGATAAAATTTTAGACCTGCACAAGGCTGGGATGGGCTACAGGACAATAAGCAAGCAGCTTGGTGAGAAGGCAACAAACTGTTGGCGCAATTATTAGAAAATGGAAGAAGTTCAAGATGACGGTCAAATCACCCTCGGTCTGGGGCTCCATGCAAGATCTCACCTTGTGGGGCATCAATGATCATGAGGAAGGTGAGGGATCAGCCCAGAACTACACGGCAGGACCTGGTCAATGACCTGAAGAGAGCTGGGACCACAGTCTCAAAGAAAACCATTAGTAACACACTACGCCGTCATGGATTAAAATCCTGCAGCGCACGCAAGGTCGCACGCAAGGTCCCCCTGCTCAAGCCAGCAAGTGAAGCATGGAGGTGGAAAACATCATTCTTTGGGGATGCTTTTCTGCAAAGGGGACAGGACGACTGGACCGTATTGAGGGGCGGATGGATGGGGCCATGTATCGGGAGATCTTGGCCAAAACAACAACATTCCCTCAGTAAGAGTCATTGAAGATGGGTCGTGGCTGGGGTCTTCCAGCATGACAACGACCCGAAACACACAGCCAGGGCAACTAAGGAGTGGCTCCGTAAGAAGCATCTCAAGGTCCCTGGAGTGGCCCTAGCCAGTCTCCAGACGCTGAACCCAATAGAAAATCTTTGGAGGGAGCTGAAAGTCCGTATTGCCCAGCGACAGCCCCGAAACCTGAAGGATCTGGAGAAGGTCTGTATGGAGGAGTGGGCCAAAATCCCTGCTGCAGTGTGTGCAAACCTGGTAAAGACCTACAGGAAACGTATGATCTCTGTAATTTGCAAACAAAGGTTTCTGTACCAAATATTAAGTTCTGCTTTTTATGTATCAAATACTTATGTCATGCAATAAAATGCAAATTAATTACTTAAAAATCATACAATGTGATTTTCTGGATTTTGTTGTTTTAGATTCCGTCTCTCACAGTTGAAGTGTAACCCATGATAAAAATCACAGACCTCTACATGCTTTGTAAGTAGGAAAACCTGCAATTTTCGGCGTGTATCAAAATACTTGTTCTCCCCACTGTAGCTATGATGAGCATAAAGTGATCATTTGAAACAGTTATTAGGACACTTCAGCTGTGAATGATACAAACCTGCAAGAAACAATAATCCAAGAGCCCATTTTAATATTAATTTATAATCCAAGAACAATGTTAATAATAATGTATAATCCAAGAGCCATTTTAATAATAATTTATAATCCAAGAACAATGTTAATAATAATGTATAATCCAAGAGCCATTTTAATAATAATTTATAATCCAAGAACCATTTTAATAATAATGTATAATCCAAGAACCCATGTTAATAATAATTTACATGTCACGGTTTCGGCGAGGACTGCTCCTCCTCCTGGTTCGGGCAGGCTTCGGCGAGCGCCGTCCCCGGAGTACTAGCTGCCACCGCTCTATGTTTCTGCAGTCGATTGCTTTTGTCTGTCTGTTTCACCTGTGGCCATTTGTGTGTTGATTGCGTGCCCTATAAGTTTCCTTGTTTTGTGTTAGTAATTATTGTGTGTTGTTTTCACTGTCATTTTGATCGGAGCTGCGTGTTTTCATTCTGTTTGTTTTATGTTTAGTGTTTACGCGTGTTTGCGAAATTCTCCCTCGCCTCTGTCACGCCTGGCTCTGGGGACAATGTTATGTTGAGCCAGGGTTGTGAAATTCTATGTTTGATTTTTCTATGTTGGTCTGAGTGACTCCCAAATCAGAGGCAACGAGTGTCAGCTGGGTGTCTCTGATGGGAGCCATATTTAAACTATCTGTCTTTCACGTTGTGTTTGTGGTTTCTTGTTCGTGTTGGTTTGTGTTGTAACCATAGACATCACGCGTTTGTTGTTTTGTGTTTTGATCGTGTGATCATTTAATGAATATAATATGTTCACAGGCCGCAACGCTGCGCCTTGGTCTCGCTCCATGACGATCGTGACAGAAGAAACCACCTAAACCAGACCAAGCAGCGTGTCCAGGAGCCATCGCTGGCAGATCTCCGTGGCAGCCTCGACTGGGTCAAGCCTAGTGAGGAGCGAGAGAGGGTGGACTTGGGACCAGTGGATATCAATATTAGTACACACACTGGACAAACACACAGACTGGACAAACACACACATACTGGACACACACACACTGGACACACACACACACACACACACACACTTGACAACAGACACAAACACACACACACACACACACACACACTGGACACACACACACATTCACACACACACACTGGACACACACACCCTCACACACACACTGGAAACAATCCCACACTGGACAAACACACTTATACTGGACACACACACACACATTGGACACACACACACAATGGACACACACACACACACACAAAAGAAAAGCACACACACACACACACACACACACTGGATACACACACACACACACACATACCACACTGAACAAACACACAAACTGGACACACACACACACATAGACACACAAACACACTGGACACCACAAACACACTGACACACACTGGACACACTCACACACTGGACAGACACACACAAACACACTGGACACACACACAGAGTGGACACACACACACACACACAATGGACACACACACACAGGACACACACATACACACACTGGGCACACCACACTGGACAAACACAACACTGGACACACACACACACTGGGACACACACACACACACACTGGGCACACACACACACACACACACACACACTGGACACACACACACTGGACACACTCACACTGTACACACACACCACTACACACACACACAGGACACACACACACTGGACACACACACAAACACACTGGACACACACTGGACTCACACACACACACACACACACTGGACACACACACACACACATACACACTGGACACACACACACACACACTGGACACACACACACACACACAGGCACATACACACAAAGCAACACACACACACACACACACACTGGACACACACACTTGACACTCCCATACACACACAAACTGGACACATACACACACTGGACACACACACACACACTACACACTGGCCCCAGACACACAGAATCAAAAAAGGAAACACAACACACCAAAGTAAATTGTACACAAAAGACAGT
>CM072257.1:13394987-13470428 GCA_036851935.1 Coregonus suidteri | reverse complement strand
TCCCCCACGTAAACGGGAGCTCTGAGGTCAGTTTTCCTTTTCACTCAATAAACACACATCTTTGGCCCACACACACACACAAGATTAATTTTTTTATTTTTAAAAAAATTTTATCTACTTTTAAATTGTCTTAATTCATGTATATCGTCCCAGTCAAAATGTTGGAAAAACCCTACTCATTAAAGGGGTTTGTCTTTTTTTTTCCATTGTAGAAAACAGGAGAAATCAAACTATGGAAAAACAAATAGGAAAAAGTGAAACCCAAAAAAAGTTTTAAACAAATGAAAATATTTTTATATTTAAAAATTCTTCAAATAGCCCCCCTTTGTCTGAGAAGCTTTGCACCTCTTGGCATTCTCAACCCAGCTTCACCTGGAATGCAGTTCCCAATATGCGGCACTTTTTGGTGCTTTTCCTTCACTCGCCGTCCATATCCCAAACCCATCTCAATTGGGTTCAGGTCGTGTGATATGGAGGCCAGGTATTGATGCGAATCAATCCTTCCTTACCAGTCTGGAATGTGTTGGGTCATTTTCCTGTTAAAAAACCCCAATGATAGCCCCACTAACCCCAAAACCAGATGGGGGGGGGGGCGTATGCTGAGAATGCGGGAGCCATGTGGATAAGGTGCCTTTAAATTTCTAAAAAAATCCAGACGTTCACCAGAAAAGCACCCCCCCCCCATAAAAACCCTCCTCCATGTTTTTACGGGGGGGAACTACACTGCTGAGATCATCCGTTCACCCACCCCGCTTCCACAAAGACAGGCGGTGGAAACCAAAAAATTAAAATTTTTGGACCCGGGCCCAAAGAAAAAGTCCCCTGTGTAATTCCATTGCTCTGATTTTTGGCCCAAGCGGGTCTCTTTTCTTATTGGTGCCCTTTTTGTGGTTTTTTTGCAGCAATTAACCTGAAAGCCTGATTCACACATCATTTAAAACATTTGATTTTGAGCGTGACTGAACTTTGTGAAGAATGATTTGGGCTGAATTCTTAGGCTGGTAACTCTGATGAACGTACCTCTGCAGCAGAGGTAACTTTGGGTTTTCCCATTCCTGTGGCGGTCCTCAGAGAGCCATTTTCATCATAGGTTGATGTTTTTTGGAGCACTTGAAGAAACTTTCAAAGTTGTTAAAATTTTCCCCGTTTTGACTGGCCTCATGTCTTAAAGTAATGAGGATGTCATTTCTTTTTGCTTTTTGAGCTGTTCTTCCATAATAGGACTTGGTTTTTTACCAAATAGGGCTTTTTCTGTAACCCCCCTCCCTTGTCAACCAAAAACGTTTGGCTCAAAACTTTAAAGACGGAAAAAAATTTCAACAAATTAACTTTTAAAAAGGCACACCTGTTAATTGAAATGCTTCCAGGTGATACCTCATGAAGCTGGGGGGGAGAGAAAGCCAAGATGTGAATGCGTCTCAAGGCAAAGGGGGCGTTTTTAAAAATCTGAAATATAAAAAATTTTTTGGGTTTAATTTTAACACTTTTTGGGGACACATGATTCCAAGTGTTATACATGTTTGAGTCTTTTACTATATTCTACAAAGTAAAAAATAGTAAAAAAAAGAAAACCTTTAATTTTTAGGTGTGTTCAAACTTTTGGGGTGGTAGTAGTGTGTATATTACAATATGAAAAGATATGGGGGTTTCAGGGACACTAGTATCTGAAAAAGTTGAAAGAAAATATTTTTCCCCCAAAAAATAGCAGTGTGATTTAATATGATTTTACTTTTGCAGGGGCACGCGTCTATTTACAGAGGAAGGCTGTGCTTCTTGTTCAGCTTGAAACAAACCCCTCCACCGAGAGAGCTGGATCTGAGTAAAAATGACCGAAGATTCAGGGGTGAAGCTGTCTCTTGGACTGGGGGAAACCCCCCTGTAAACGAGACTCTGAGGTCAGTATTCCCGGGTTGGTCAACAAGTGATAAAATGTTTACCAGACCCCAAAGTGTTTTCCACACACAAGTCCCCCACCATATGGTTTGGACAGTGAACTTACAGTTTTTTCTTTTGGTGAGCCCAGCATTTTGGATTTTAGATAGAATGTTTCAATGGGAGATACGAAATTTACCCTTTTTTTGAGAGTATTTTTATACATATCTGTGTTTCTGTTTTAAAAAGAAATGAACACTTTTAGGACTAGTTTCCCATTTTAAAAAGTCTTAATAAATTGGAAATATTCACTTATTGTATTAAAGTATCAAAAGTTTAGTATTGGTCCCAAAAATTTTCCTTTCCTGCATGATTACATCAAGCTTTTGATTTACAAAAATTTTTGAAAAATTTGCATTTGTCTTGGTTTTTTTTATAGATTATGTTTTTTCCAAAAAGAAACTGAAGGTGAATAAAGTCCCGTATTTTGGGAGTCATTCCTTTATTGTCGAAAATAGAATATGTTCTGAAAACTTCTAATTCTGTGGATGCTACCGTGATTATGAATAATCATGAATGAGGGGGGTATGAGAAAGTTACAGAGGAACAAGGATCTACCCCCTCTGTTATTGGTAATGGTGAAGGTTAGCATTTTTTGTTGTAGCCTCTATAACTTTCTAAAATTCATTATTATTCATGATTCAGTCATTATTTTTCTTAATCATGTCATCTCGGGATTGATTTAGTAGTGTTAGAAACCTGTTATTGATATACTGATACTGTTTTTTAAACTGGTCTGGTCAGTACTCAAATATTTGTAATAGCATTTTTTTATCTACAAGCAATACTTTGATAATTAGTCATTTCTAATAAGATACATTCATTATGAATATATATGGCAGGTTTCAGGACACTGATATATCTGAACATTTGGAAAAAATATACTCCACTATTTTCACCACCAAAGAATAGCAGTGTTAGCAGGGGGAACTTCTGGATGCAATTAAAGACTTTTAAGTCCGGGAAAACATTTTTTTATATACTAAGAGGACCGTTATTAGCATGTTTTAACCACTCCTATGTAAATGGTAGATTATCTGACACTCAAGAAAAAGGTCTGATCTCCTTATTTCTGAAACAGGATACAAGGGGAAAATATAAAGATCCAGTCCATTTAAAAAATTGGGGGCCCCCTTTACACTTCGGTTGTGAAGCAAAAATCCTACCAAAATGTTAGCCTTTAAAATTAAAAGGTATTGTGGATTTTAAATTTTTTAAAATCAGACGGGCTTTTTACATGGAAGAACTTTGGGAGATAAAAAGGAAAGTTTTTGGAAACAATAAAACCTTTTAAAAATTTGGGAAAAAAACCGGGCCTGCTATTCATAGCAGACTTCAAAAAAGGCTTTTGTTTAAAGTTCGACGGGGGTTTTTATATATAAATGCCGGGAGCTTTTAAATTTTTGGAAAAATCTTTATAAAAGGGTCAAAACATGTATAGAAACCCCTAGGTAAAAAATAGAAATAATGGCTTTTTTTCTCCAAAATTTGTTAAACTGTCAAGGGGGATAAAAAAGGTTTTTTCCACTAGGGCATATCTATTTATTGTGGCCATCGAGATTTTAAAAGCTTTTAAAAAATCAGATCCAATAAAAAAATTATAGAGGTTTTAAAAATCCGGGCCCTTAAAAAACAAATTTGTCATTGTCCCCCTGATGATTCATTTTTTTCTTTTAAATCCCAACTAAATCCCTCCACACCCTCATAAGGTTTTGATCCCTTTTCTAACCTCTCTGGATTAAAACCAAATTAGACAAATTTAAATATATTACGTTTTGGATCACAAAAAAATATTTTTTACATTACCATGTCGTTTCCCAAAAAAAATGGAAAATGGATGGGGATATATTTGGGAAAATACATACCCGGGAAATAAATGATCTCATTTAAATACTTTTTAATGGGAAAGTTAGAAAAAATAGATAAGATCTTACTACCAGGGAAAAGGGAAAATACTGTCTTTTGGGGAAAAATCACCCTGATTAACCCCTTTATTATTACCCCCATTACCTATTTGTTTTGGTCTTGCCTACCCCTAGCAAACATTTTTTTAAAATTATATGAAAAAAAAAATATTAAATTTTTATTTGGAACGGCAAACCCAAAAAAATTTAAAAAAGGGCATTTTATATAATGAATAGGGAATTCGGGGGACAAAAAATTAATAATGTTAAAAGCATTAAAAACCTATCACAAAAAGCTTCATTTCATACAAAAGTTATATTTAAATCCGAACTGGTTCTCAACCCAAATTAGAAGTTTGTCTCCCCCCAATGTTCAAAAAAGGGCCCTTTTTCCCCTTTTATTAGATTAAAAACCTCCCCACTTTCAGTTATTTGAAAAGGAAAAATCCCCCCAAATATCACTTTTTTCAAAAACAACCAAAAGAAAGTTGGTTGCAATTTCAATTTTTTCATCCGAAACGACAGAACAAAAAATGGGAACAAATATTGGGGTTAAATTTAAATATTTCTAATTTACAAAAAAAAAAAATTTTTTTGACAGAATGTTTTAAAAAAAGGTATAATCTTCGGAAAGATACATCGGTTTGGACTGGGGGAGTTTTTGTGCCATGCAGCTAAAAAAAAAACATTTTGGAAAGTCTGCTCTAAACCCAAAAATTTCAACCCAAAAATTTCAGCCTTTCCCCAAAAAAAGGAAGAGGGAAAATGGAAGGGGGAAAAGGTAAGGAAAATTGCTGTCGGCCCCTTTCATTAAAGAAAATAAATTTGGTTTTTTGAAAACTGTGGGTAAATAAAAAAAAATTTTTCAGGTTTTACTTTAAAGGACCAAAGGATTGACAGCCTCCATATAGATTGCAAAATAGTTTTGGGGGGAGATCTTTGGGCGTACCGATCCCCTGGGATAGTGTTTTGAACTGACCCCCAAAAAGACACCGGGGTTTTAAAATTTGAATCTTTCAATTTAAATTTTTATATAGAATTTTTGTACCCAAAAGGAAAGCTATTTTTATTGGGGGGTACAATCTTCCCGCCTGCCGATTTTGCTGTAAAAACCGAAAACGTTTGAAACATTTTTTTTGGTTTTTGTCCCCTTTGTAGCCTTTTTTTTGGACACAGGTCCCAAAAGGCTAAAGGATTGCAAAATTTTTCCTGGGGCTAACCTTGCAGATACATTACTGGTTTATCTGAAAAGTCATAAATCAATTTGATCAATAATAAATTTTTAAAAAAAAATTAAATTTTTTTTTGCAAAAATGTTTTTTTTAATTCACAATCTTTAAGAAAACAATGAGAAAAAGAAAAGGTTTAGAAATTTTGGGAAAAAATCACAGTACGGTTTTAAAAAAAGGGGAAATAGAAATCCTATAAAGTTTGGGGTTTAAAAGTAGATGGGGGGTATTGAATAGAGGTTTAAAGGGTTGGGGCAAAAACAAATAACAACAAAAAAAAACCAAAAAAAGGTATAATTTAAAAAAAACTTTTGTCCATAATAAAATAATAGGTTGTAGGGTTGGGGGCTTTTGGGGAAAAAGCACAGTTGAAAGATATGGCATATGAAACAAAACCGGGTGGAATCAGGAAAAAATCGGGAAAAGGTTTTAGAGTTAAAGAAAATTCAGGAAGGGAAAAAAAAGATATTATATACCTGGGGGAACAAATATTTTATACACTGGGGAATTTTGGGAGGGGTTTTTTTACTTACAAACATGAAGGTCTGAAATTTTTATCATAGGACACATCAACTGTGAGAGAGGGAAACTAAAAAAAAACCAGGAAAATCACTTTGTATGATTTTAAATAAATTTAAATTTTCAATTTTTTGATGAATAAGTATTTTTACCCACCAACAGTAAGAATTCCGGGTCTCAAACCTGTTTTTTCTTAAGAACCCCCCTGTTCTCCCTCATTACTTAATTTGTGCCCGTTTGAAATCGTTTCTGTATAAAAGACCCTGTCCACACACTCATTCAAACGACTCCACCCTCCACAATGGCCAAGACCAAGAGCTGTGTAAGGAATCAGGGATAAAAATTTTAGACCGCACAAGGGGGGATGGGGTACAGGACAATAGGGAAGCAGCTTGGTGAGAAGGAACAAATGTTGGGGCAATTATTAAAAAGGAAAAGTTTAAGATGACGGCAAACACCCTCATTTTAGGGGTCCATGCAAGATCTCCCCTGGGGGGTCAATGATCATGAGGGGAAGGTGAGGGGTCAGCCCCGAATACACGGCGGACCGGTCAAGACCGAAGAGAGCTGGGACCACAGTCTCAAAAAAACCTTAGAAACTCTACCCCGCAGGGTTTAAATCCTGCACCCAAAGAAAGGCCCCCGCTAAACCCAGGCATGTCCGGCCCCGTCTGAATTTTTCCCAAATGACCATCGGAGATCCAGGGGAGGAATGGAAAAGGCATGGGTTTTATGAGACCTTTTGGCAAAATCATCGCCGTGTTTGGGGGAAAAAGAAGGAAAGAAGGGATAAAAAAAAACCCCCAAAAAACCCACCCCAACCGTAAAGCATGGATTTGGAAACTCATTCTTTGGGGAGCTTTTCTGAAAAGGGGACAGACGATGCACCTATAGAGGGGAGGGAGGGGCCATGTATCGCGAGATTTTGGGCCCAAAAACCCCCTTTTCCCTCAGTAAAGCATAAAGATGGGCGTGGCTGGTCTTCCACATGAAAAGCCCCAAAACACCACCGGGGCAACTAAGAGGGCTGTAAAAGCATCTCAAGGTCCTGGAGTGGCCTAGCCAGTCCCAGACCCAACCCAATAGAAAAACTTTAGAGGGGGCTGAAAGTTGTATTTCCCAGCACAGCGACAGCCAGAAACCTGATCTGGGGAAAGGGCGTATGAGGAATGGCCAAAATCCCGCTGCAGTTGTGCAAACGGTCAAGCCTACAGGAAAAGTATGATTCTGTAATTGAATCAAAAGGGTTTTTGTACCAAAAATTAAGTTTGTTTTTTGATGTTCAAATACTTAGTCACAATAAAGAAAAATTTAATTACCCGAAAAATCATACAAGTATTTTCTGGATTTTTTTTTGATTCCGTCTTCACATTGAAGTGTACCTTGATAAAATTACAGACTCTATATGCTTTGTAGTAGGAAAACCTGCAAAATCGCAGTGTATGAAATACTTGTTCTCCCCACTGTGTATATATATATATATATATATAAAATTATTGTAAAATTACTCTGTCCATAAGGTGTAAGATAGTAGTATAGTCCGGAAGTAGAGGCCGCTGTTCACTAATTTAAAGGATGGTTAAAAGTAAACAAATGTTATGTACTCGCTGTGTGGCGGCAGTGGTCTAAGCACTACATCGCAGTGCTAACTGTGTCAGTAGAGATCTGTTCGAATCCCAGGCTCTGTTGCCGCCGGCCCCCCCCCCCCCCCCCCCCCCCCCCCCCGCGGACCGGATGACCATGGGGCGCCCACAATTGGTCCAGGTAGGGGAGAGAATGGCCAGCAGGATGTAGCTCAGTTGGTAGAGCATGGCGTTTGCAACGCCAGGGTTTGTGGGTTTCGATTCCCACGGGGGGCCGTATTATAAAAAAAAAATTGTATTCACTAACTGTAAGTTGCTCTGGATAAGAGCGTCTGCTAAATGACTAAAATGTAAATGTAATAAAAGGGGAGTATATATATATACAGAGGTGGCGTAGAGTATGCCAAAAATGTACTCAAGTAAAAAAGTACTGTTACTTCAGAATAATATGACTCAAGTAAAAGTAAAAAGTAGTCATCCAAATAATTACTTGAGTAAGAGTAAAAAAGTACTGGTGATGAAAAAAAAAAAAAAAAAACTACTCAAGTACTGAGTACGTCTGATTTATTTTTTAACACAAGACAACGATCAGACAGACCAAAAATACAAAATAATCATCTTTAGGCAAATTATAGTTCATCCAATCAATAAAATAAATTAAATTAATTTACAAAATAGCTTAAATTAAATAATTCGGTAAATTCAAGTAATTAAAAAATAAAATAAATAAAATAATAATAAATAAAAAATAAATAAGCACAAGTACACAAATTTCCAAACTTTATACTTTTTTAACCAGCAAGAACTAGAACGAGGCAGCCCATAAACTGTGTGTGTGTCTCCACATTGTATCTCCACAGTGACAGAACAACAGAAGGAACACACAAACATTTCATACCAGGCATGCTGAACAGAAAACTGCACCCAGAAGGAAGCGGTCAACGTAAATAATCAATAGTGTTGATTCAGGCCTACTCATTACCTTGTATTAGCATGGCAAGCAACAGCCCTTTTTTCCGTGTGCCTAGAAATGAATACTCTGATCTGTGATTAGGCCACACTGCACATCTCACTGAGCAGAGCGAAAGAGCAGCATTACACATCACTGAAAAAGCACCAGTCCATCCGATGATGAGCCAACTAAAACAATATTGCAGGCCTAGTATCCCAGAACACAAATTAAGCTGAATGCAGTTCTCTAAATGCATCAGAGAGAGTGATGTAGTTGTAGATCGGGCATTAATGTTTACTTCCAGTTCATATCTTTTTCATATCTAACAAAAAAAGTCACCCCCCCCCCCCACCAAGATAAGCATGTAAAGCATGTATGACATGTGTCCTTTACAATGGAGTTATACATTCATAGCTCTGCGCTCTCTAGCACAGCCATTACACTGTTAAGGAGGATTAAACGCTTTGCTCAAAGCACCTCAAAGCAGCTGAGAGAGGAGCAGCTTCCCCAATCTAGACTCCCACAGACAGACAACAGATTTGGCAATATTCTAACCCCTTTAGGCTGACACTGGCCTTTGCTGGTTGACTGCGAGTCAACACTCCAGGAACTCTTGGACACAGTAACATGAAACCCTTTTATATTGAAGGCCCCACTGGAAGTGTGTGTGTGTGTGTGTGTGTGTGTGTGTGTGTGTGTGTGTGTGTTCAAACATGCAGAAAGAAAAACTATTTCACCAAAGAATCACTCAGTGATGTCACTTATTAAGCTTCAAACAGTAGCTGGCTCTCAAGGTTCTTGCTGTGAAGCTGTGATCGTTTAGCAGTGAAACAGGAGTCCTGCATGACTGAAAAGTCTCTCACAGGCTGCAGATGCAGGAAGACCTGTGTTTGACTTTGAGTGACAGCTTCTTGATGCGAGGAAAGGTGTGGAGTAGATCCATACCTGCAGGGGACAGACATGAACGTTACCTCTCACAGCTCTCCTACTTGTGATTTTCCCAACTCCATGGATGCAAAGAAGTCGTCTTCATCAGAGAGGCCGCTGTTTGCGCTGGTGACATCATCCAAGTCGGTGTTGAGTGATTTCTGATGTAGTCAAGGCCTGTGGGTTTTAGGCAAGATAAATCGTTTTTCAAATGAATTAAGTCTTGCACATTATTCTTACCCTTATACTGTATAGGCTGTCAAGCTGCTGATGTTTGACATTAAAAGCTACCTGAGCTTCTAACTATATTGCCACCCTGTGGTTTGTCACTGACACACTATAATCCTAAATGACAGTAACATTATACAGAGTTTATATAAGGTCAATGTCTACTGGTTCACATTTGAATTGATAAACAAGTATATTTATCAGCATTTAAGATGTTCTCCTCTGTGGTCCAGGATGTTCTGAATCTTGATAGGAGTATTGCTGCTGCAATCAGCTCAGGCTCTTTCATGAAGTCTCCAAAACGTTTCTGGATCCCTTGCTGCAGGGCGTGAACAAGAGGTGTACACATTTGCAAGTTGACTCCAACTTCTTCAGCTTGTCCCGCAACTGGTAAAGTGTTGGCAGCAGGAGGCCCATATGCACAGATGATTCCCCTTGGAGGATATTAAGGCCATGGCAACAGGCTTCATCACAGCAGCATACTCGACCAAAAACCCAATTTCAGCTGGATTGAACCTATAAAAGATGTAACGCTAAAAAAATTACTTTTTTCTGGTAGCTATTTCTGGTACAATGTCTTTATTATGCATTGTACATGTTAATACACAAATAAATAAAAATAAAATAAATGAGTTAAATTATTTCATTCAAGTCATCCACAAATGTCACACCACCATGCAAGAAAACTTAGTTACTTGAGACAAGTGATTTCACCATTAATCAGCAAGGCTTATTTATTTTATTATTCTTTAAAAACAAAATATACATTTTGTCAACTTACATCTTTATCTTTAATGCTGTGCAGACATTGTGAATTGCTTGTTCTCCTTGCTCTCGTGAATGCGCAAAATCCTTTATACAGCGCGAGGAACAGGGAGCTCCAGCGTGTCTGATTGGGTCGGAGAACTGCAGCTTGCATTCACGTTCCACTGTTTCATGAGCCATGGTTGACCTGCTGGGTTTTATTTCCAAGAGCATGACATTTTGCAAAAGCAGACCGAGACAGCCTCCCTTGTAAGGGTTTCGTTTGCAGCTCCTCCTGCAGCAGTGGGCATCAACTGTGGAATATAAGATTGAGGGAGATGGCATGCAACACTTTTGGTGCCTTTGGAAGTTGGTACTCAAGGCCTGTGTTGTCATCCAGAATAGCAGACACATCTTGATACTCCACCTCTGACTCACTCTGATCTTCTGTTGCATCATCAAGGGTGGAGTCACTCTCCTCTTGTACATTGATGCGTTCCTCCTCTTTCTCCTCACCATATAATCGAAAGGCCTTCAGGAAGTTTGAGCCACTGTCTGTTGTCGTCCTGGTCACTTTTTTCCCTGATGGTGGTACTCAGAATGTATTTCCCTCTAATGCAGCAGCAAGGACATCAACGTGTGTGCGAGCCTTTGACAGGTCTACAAGCCAATGCAGCGGAGTGCCTCTCCAGTGAGGTGTTGTCTATCCAGTGACAGGTGACACCTAAGTAGCTACGTTGTCTGGCAGACCAGCAGTCTGTTGTGGTAGCAACATAGTTCACAGCACTCAGCTTTTGATGATTATGCTCTTCTTGTGTTTTGCAGCTTCTTGTATTCTTGTGCATAACGTTTTCCTTGTCATTACTGTAGAGGTTGCAAGGTTTCTATCAAAGTCATTGAAGGATGGCGTCTCAACCACAGAAATGGTTGGTTGGCCTCACATACAAAATTTAGCACCAGCTTGTCAGCGTTGCTTGTGTTACCCGCCCTGGGGCAGCGAAGGCTGTGATTTTTGCATTTTTCACAAGAGTATCACTGGAAGAGGAGGATTTACGCTTTCTGTGGTTCTTTAGTAAGTCTGTGTACTTTGCCAGTTTGTTGGGGTGAACCCTCTGTGGATAAAAACAAATATGTGAGGCTACAGGGAGATCAAGGACATTAAAAGAGACTTATTACATCAAATTTGGATATATATAGAGAGAGAGAGAGAGAGAGAGAGAGAGATGAGAGAGAGAGAGAGAGAGAGAGAGAGAGAGAGAGAGAGAGAGAGAGAGAGAGAGAGAGAGAGAGAGAGAGAGAGAGAGAGAGAGAGAGAGAGAGAGAGAGATGAGAGAGAGAGAGAGAGAGAATGTTTAAAACATATGTAACCTAAAAGACAAACATTTGCCTATCCACAGCAAAAAAAAAACTAATTTAGGAAACTTACCGCTACATGTTTCCTCAAGTTAGATGTTGAGTTCTTAAATGCTGAAATGTCAGTTTGTTTTGGTAAACACAGAAGACACCGCATAATGTAGCTGCACTTTCGCACTTTTACTAAGGTAAACATGCTTTCAATATGAGGCCAGAGTTGCGGGTGTTCCTCTCGTCCTGTGTCCTGCATTGCCGACGGCTAATTCTGACATTTTTGTGTTGCTACGACTGTAAAGCTAACCCGTCCCGCCGCTGAGATTGAGTATGGTAACGTGACGAGACTGCACAACTACGTTGATTGGTGAAACACAGTCACGTGGTAGAGCCTTAGCGGAAGTCTCTCTCTCTGTCAAAATAAAACATTAAAATAAGCGTATGCCGGGGGATAAACGACAATGACGCATAGAAATACCAAAGAGGTAAAAATAAAAGTAACGACCTCATTGTAGCCTAATGTAGCGGAGTAAGAGTACAGATTCTTCTTCACAAATCTACTCAAGTAAAAGTAAAAGTATAGTGTTTTAAAACTACTCCTAGAAGTATAATTTTTTTCAAAAACTTACTCAAGTAAATGTAACGGAGTAAATGTAACTCGTTACTACCCACCTCTGTATATATATTACATATTACATTGATAGAAGATACAATCTATCTGCAATATTAAGCTGATCCCCCCCCCAAAAAAAAAATATATATATATATATTTTGCACTGTGATTTTATTATGATTTGACTCTTTGCAGGCTGTCAGGCTGTCCTAGTCAAAGAGGAAGGCTGTTCTTTAGTAGTGTTTAGAAAAATGTTTATTCTACTAACTTAGACATAAATTACTCCAGTCATCATCCACCATTCAGTTACTATTGGACAAAAACATAACCCAAAACACAACCAAAACAAACTGCAAATGCAACCAACGAGTTTGAGACCAAATACTAAACTCTTGACTACTTTAATACACTATAAGTGAATTGGTCAGAATACTTATGACTTCTTGAAAAAAGGGGACTAGATACATAAAGGGTTTTTATTTTTCTAAAAGGTGAAACAGATATGTCTACACAAATTCCCTCAATAAAAAGGTGATATTTATACACTGTCACCTCATATGAAACATTTGATCTCAAATCCAAAATGCTGGATTACAGAGCCACATTTAAAATGTTAGCTTCACTGTCAAAATAGATATGGTGTGGACTGTATACTCAATACAATCTAAATCTGATACCTCACTGTCTGTCTTTTGACTGATACTGCTTTTTAAACTGCTCTGGTCAGTCTACTCAAATATTTGTAATATACATTTTTCTCTCTACAAAGCAATATTATGATAATTTCTAATAAAAATACAATCATTTATGAATAGATATGGCAGGTTTCAGGACACTGACATATCTGAACATGTAAAATGTTGTACAATTACTCACCACCAAAGAATAGCAGTGTGGTTTTAATATGATTTGACTCTTTGCAGGCTGTCAGGCTGTCTAGCACAGAGGAAGGCTGTGCTTCTCTGTCTCAGCTCTGAGGTCAAACCCCTCACACCTGAGAGAGCTGGATCTGAGCTACAATCACCCAGGAGACTCAGGATTCAGACTGCTCTCTGCTGGGGACTGGAGGATCCACACTGTAAACTGGAGACTCTGAGGTCAGTATTCCTGTAGTTGGTCAACAAGTGATAACTATTCACCAGATCCACATGTGTTTACCAGCATACATAGTCCACACCATATGTGTTTGGACAGTGAAGCTTACAGTTTTACATTTGGTGCTATGCTCCAGCATTTTGGATTTGAGATATAATGTTTCATATTAGGTGACAGTACAGAATGTCACCTTTTATTTGAGAGTATTTTCATACATATCTGTGTTACTGTTTAAAAAATGAAATGAAGCACTTTACGTATCTTGTTCTCCCATTTGAAAAAGTCTTAATAATTTGGACATATTCACTTATATTGTATTAAAGTAGTCATAAGTTTAGTATTTGGTCCCATATTCCTTACCTGCAGTGATTACATCAAGCTTGTGATTCTACAAACTTGTTGAATACATTTGCAGTTTGTCTTGGTTGTGTTTTGGATGATGTTTTTCCAATAGAAACTGAATGGTTAATAATGTCCTGTCATTTTGGAGTCACTTCACTTGTATTGTCAGTAAGAATAGAAGATGTTTCTGAACACTTCTACATTCATGTGGATGATACTATGATTATGAATTAATCATGAATGAAAATCATGAATGATGATGATGAGAAAGTTACAGAGGCACAAGGATGACACCCCCTCTGTTATTGGTAATGGTGAGAGGTTAGCATGTTTTGTTGTAGCCTCTGTAACTTTCTCATTCATTATTATTCATGATTCAGTCATTATTTTCTTTAATCATGTCATCATCAGGATTGATTTAGTAGTGTTTAGAAACCTGTTATTGATATACTGATACTGCTTTTTAAACTGCTCTGGTCAGTATACTCAAATATTTGTAATAAGCATCACACACACTGGACATAGGAGTGGGCGATATACCGGTTTGATAGTAAAAACCGGTATTGTGCCGCGCCATGATATGATTTTAGCAATATCATGGATACCGCGATTTATTCAGAATTCATAAATTCGAATTTTGCATCAATATTTTTTTGTTCCAAATTTCAACTGAGTGATAGTACTAAGTAGCTACATCTTTTTTTTTTTTTTTTATCCAACCTTTCTTGGTTCTTACGAATAAAAGAATGTATGTTAATATGTTGACCTATTTTATGAGAGCGCACGTCGCATGCACTTGTTGCACGCATGTAGTGCTAGCAACAAAAGAAGTGTGCAGGCAGCTGCAGTTAGGAGGCAGGTTAACTATTGGGGGAAAACTTTACAATCCAGGATGAGCGAAAACACAGAAATTGATGTTGCTCAAGAGCAGGAGGATAAATTGGTTAAGAAGAAAGGGGGCACCTCTGTTGTTTGGAACTGTTTGGCTTTAAAATCTCGACCCCGACCAAAACCACTACCCTATGCAAAGTTGTGTCGTCGTGTTGTCTTAGCAAAAGGTGGAAACACGACCAACCTGTTCAATCACTTAAAAAACATACATGTCCGTGAGTAAACAATGCACCAGAATGCGTGAGACAGTAAGCCCAGGAGCTCGCCCGAAGACAAGCCAGACTCGCACTCAACAATCAATATATCATCATTTGCTGCCGGTACTTGCTATGAGAAGACGAGCAAAAAATGGATAGACATCACAGCTGCGATACAAATCACATAGCGAAGGACATGGTACCGATTCAAACTGTGGAGAAAGAGGGGTTCAGAAGTTGATTCAAACTCTGGACCCAAGATATGAGATCCCGAGCTGCAAATATTTAGCCAAAAATGCCTGCCACAGCTTTACACAGAATGCTGGGACAGAGTTTACAGTGAGATAAATAACATTCCATTCTTCTCCACTACTGCCCGATCTATGGTCAAGTCGTACCACAGAACCTTATATAAGCCTCACAATCCATTACATAGACGGTGACTGGAAACTGAAAAGTAAGTGCCTACAGACGTCTTATTTCCCAGACGACCACACCGGGGAAATAATTGCAGGTGGGCTGAGGGACATACTGTCGTCCTGGGGATTAAAAGAGTCGCGTCAAAGTTTGTATGACGACCGACAGCGGATCGAACATGATCAAGGCATTGCAGCTGAACAAGTGGGCAAACCTTGGATGTTTCGGACACAGGCTGCACAATGCTATTGGTAAGTTTCAGGACTGTAGCCTAGGCCTACCCTGTATGATGCTTATTATTAAGAAAAAATACAGCTCACATCAGCCATGTACCGTAGGCTAAATCTAAGCACATCAGATTTGTAAAATGTGTAACAGTTGAATGTAAATGCCGTAAATCCTCAAACAAAGATTAAAAGTTATATTGTATTGTGATTTCTATATAAAAATGCATTATTATTAATTATTATTGTATTGTGATTCGATTATTTTTCACCCTATTATTTTGATTTCTTATTCCCAATTTCCAGAGAGAGTGTCCAAACGCTCCCGGGCCACAGGGGTGTGCGATTTCCCGGGCCACAGGGGTTTGCAAAAAGGTGGTTAGCACGTTCTCATACAGCTGGAAAAAGCAGAAGGCCCTGATGACAGCACAGAATGAACTAAGCCTGCCCCTGCACAAGCTCATCACAGAATCTCCGACAAGGTGGGGATCTCGTCTGAAAATGATGGAAAGAGTCCTGGAGCAGGAAAAGGCCATTACACAGGTCCTGGCAGGGGACAAAAAGACACGGCACCTTGTACCTACCTGGCAAGACATCCAGGTCTTGGAATCAGTCACAGCAGCACTGAAGCCACTCCAGGACTTTACAGATGCCCTGTCAGGAGAAGCGTATGTGAGCGTGTCCTATTTGAAGCCTGTCATCAATCTGTTAAATGCAGAGGTTCTAAATCTGAGCAAGGACGATACAGAACTGACCAAAGAGATCAAGATCAAGGTTCTTGATTACTTGAATAACAAGTACACTGACCCTGCAACAGATGAGCTGCTCTCCATGGCTACCTTTCTAGATCCAAGGTTCAAGACCAGGTACATGTCCGCTGAGAAACTGGAGGACATTAAGGTATTTATTCATTTGTTCTTGTTTTAATTGCTTCAAATGTAAAGCACTTTGGGCGCATTTTATGTATGAAAGGTGCTATACAATAAAGTTTAATTATTTTCATTTTTAAGGTGAGAGCTGCCTCAGAGGACCGAAGCCCCTCCTGGTGGAGAACACAGCCCTGGGAAAATCGTCTCTTGCAGAGGATCACACTGACAGGGAGAAAGAAGCTTCCACTGCTCATCAATCAGGCAAGAAGCCCAAGAAGAGCCTGGGAGCTTCTTTAAGCAGACCAGCAGTGCACCTGCCTCATGTTCAGAGAGGCAGATCATGAGCAAGAGCTGAATAGCTACATTCTGGCAACGGCAGCAGACAGCGAGTCTGATCCTTTGGAGGTGGTGGCGATTTCACGGATCTAATTTTCCACGTGTGAGTTGTCTGGCAAAGAAATACTACTTATGCATCCCTGCCACAAGTGCCCCTCTGAGAGGGGCATTCAGCACTGGGGGCAATGTGGTGACATGTCACAGGGCAGCACTAAAGCCAGAAACAGTCAACATGCTGGTATTCCTGGCACGGAACTTGTGAAGAAAGTTCTAGTGAAGATTTGTTGATATTGTTGATAATTGATGGTTGAGGCTTGAAAGGTTTAGTTTCAAAACGGTTTAGTTTTTTACATATCTACGGACCGTAGCCAAAACAAACACACGTATTTGAATTTGTAATTACCTTATTTTCTTTATCTCCTGTTATTTTTTTATTTAATTTTACTTAATATCTAATTTATATATATATATATATATATAGGCCTACCTACCTCATGTTTACGGAATGCATGTTTGCACAATACAAATAAAAACTTTTCAGGTCCATACGGTCCAATGCCTCACTCTTTCTGGTTATATAAGGTTCAAATACATATTTTTTCCTTAAACTAATATAATTTAACCAGAAGGGATATTAAAATGTGATTCATATTTTTTTTACGTCATATATCGTGATATCATATCGATATCGTCTGGACAGTGGAAAATATCGTGATATGAATTTTAGCTCATATCGCCCACCCCTAACTGGACACACACACTGGACACACACACACACTCACACTGGAGACACACACACATACACTGGACACACACACACACACCACACACACACACACACACTGGACACACACACACACACACACACACACACACACACTGGACACACACACTCACACTGGACACACACACACACGCAAACACACACTGGACACACATACACACAAATGGACACACACATACTCACACAAACTGGACCAACACACACTAACACACTGGACACACACACACACACACACACACATTGGAAAAAACACACTAGACACACACACACACACGCTGGACACACACACACACACTGGACATACACACATAAACACTGAAGACACACAAACACAGACACACACACACATACTGGACACACACACACACACACGAACTGGACACACACACACACACACACACTGGACACACACACACTCACACACACTCACCCATCCACACTCACACAAACTGGAAAAAAACACACTAGACACACACACACACGCTGGACACACACACACGCACACATACACAAAAAGGACACATACACAAAAGGACACACACAGGACACAAACACTGGACACACACACACACACACACACTTGGACAAAATTATATGCTGACTGTTTGTGTGTGTGTGAGTTCAGGTGTATCCCTCAATGACTGTCTGTTCTTCTGCTTACCGCTACAGTGTGGAACATGGTGGAGAGAACACAATGAAACCTGGACTTAGAAAATGTGAGTGTTGACTGCTGTGAAGAATATGACTAAGAATAAGTCTTAATTCAAGTGAAGTCAAAGTCAAAGACCACCATCATTACTTACTTGGTCATATTAAATATCAGCTGTAGTTCTACAGAAGCACAAATCAGGGACACCAAAGTTTACAAGAGTTGCTTTGACAATGTGTGTGTCTGTGTGGCGTGTTTTGTGTTACTTTAGAATGTGTGTGTGTGTGTTTCATGCATGCATGAAGGTGTGTTGTGGATGTGTGTTCAGGATGTGTGGTGTGTGTGTGTAATTAATGGGAATAAGTGTGTTTTATATTACCATACAGTATAACATATGATCATTCAACAAGTCTCAAGTTACCTTAACTTCTCCTTTTGATACCTAGAAAACATCTACTTTAAATTAATTAGTGAAAAGTGAGTTAACATTCTAATGTGAATGATGATGATTCTAATATTGTGTCTGGTTTCATCCATCAGATGTCTGTGATCTCACACTGGACCTAAACACAGTAAACAGACTCCTCTCTCTGTCTGAGGAGAACAGAAAGGTGACATGTAGGAGAGAGAAGCAGCCGTATCCTGATCACCCAGAGAGATTTGAGGACTGTGGACAGGTGCTGTGTAGAGAGGGTCTGACTGGGCGCTGTTACTGGGAGGTAGAGTGGAGTGGGAGAGGGGCTGTTATAGGAGTGACATATAAAGGAATCAGCAGGAGAGGATGGGGTGATGACTGTTGGCTTGGAGCCAATGACAAGTCCTGGAGTCTCTGAACTGCTCTGACAACCGTTACTCTGCCTGTCACAATAATAAGTCCCACTACCATAGACGTCCCCTCCCTCCAGCTCCCACAGAGTAGGAGTGTATCTGGACTGGCCAGCCGGCACTCTGTCCTTCTACAGAGTCTCCTCTGACACACTGACCCACCTGAACACATTCCACTCCACATTCACTGAGCCCCTCTATCCAGGGTTTAGGGTTCATCATGTTGACTCCTCAGTGTCCCTGTAAATAATAACCATGGTAACACTGACACACACAAACACACACACACACACACACTGGAAAAAAACACACACACACTATACATACACACACACACACACTGGACACACACACACACACACTGGATACACACACACACTGGACACACACACACACACTGGACACACATACGCACACTGCACACACGCACACACATACACTGGACACACACACACACACTCGACACAACACACACTGGACACACACACACTGCACACACACACACGCACACACACACACACACACACACACACACACTTGACAAACACACACAATGGACACACACACACTGGACACACACATGCAGGACAAACACACACACAGACACACTTAACACACACTGAACACACACACACACACTGAACACATACACTAGACACACACACACACACTGGACACACAAACACACTGAACACACACACACACTGGACACACACATACACTGAACACACATACATACACTGGACACACACACACACACACAAACACACACACACACTGAACACACACACTGGACACACACACAAACACTGAACACACATACATACACTAGACACACACACACACACTGGACACACACACACACACACAATGGACACACACTGGACACACACACACATACACTGGACACACACACACACACAAACACACACACACACACACATACACTGGACACACACACACACACTGGACACACACACACTTGACAAACACACACAATGGACACACACACACTGGACACACACACACAGGACACACTTAACACACACTGAACACACACACACACTGAACACACACACACACACTGGACACACACACACACACACTGAACACACATACATACACTAGACACACACACACACACACACTGAACACATACACACACACTGGACACACACACACACACACTGGACACACACACACAATGGACACACACACACACACACTGAACACACACACACACACACTGGACACACACACACACACTGAACACACATACATACACTAGACACACACACACAAACACTGAACACATACACACACACTGGACACACACACACACACTGAACACACATACATACACTAGACACACACACAAACACTGAACACATACACACACTGAACACTGAACACACACTGGACACACACTGGACACACACTGGACACACACACACAAACATACACACTGGACACACACTGGACACACACACAAACACACTGGACATAAAACACACACACACACACACTCACACAACACACACACACACACACACTGGATTCACACACACACATATGGACACACACAAACTGGACACACACTGGACACACACACACTGAACACACACACACACTGAACAAACACACACACTGAACACACATACACACACTGGAAACACACACACACACTGAACACACACACACACACTTACACACACACACACTGTACACACATACATACACTAGACACACACACACACACACACAACACACTGAAACACACACACACTGAACACATACACACACACTGGACACACACACACACACACTGGACACACACTTACACACACACACACACTGAACACATACACACACACTGCACACACAAACACAAACATACACACTGGACACATTTCCATGTGTTGGATTTTGATGAAAGGAAATCCCATATAGCCTACTGGACAGGACTTTGCTATGGCATCTTCTGTTTGGGGTGTCTCAGGTCAGGTCTGAGCCATGATCAGAATGTGTCTCTGTGTCTATTTCCAGCCCTGCCATTTCTACCTGTCCTGATCTAGTGTTTCACCCCTGACCTCCTCACACCGTCTCACTGTCCATGTCTGCTTTTAGCTCCCACCTCTACTTCACTGTGTTATAATGGGACCTTATGCTTGTTATGTCACCTCTGTAACCAGTTATCAAACATACTGACCTTTCTGACCCTATCCCATGGCCCTACTTTCTACAACTGAACATTTAAATTCCTCTATGAGTTTTGTTTTGTGTCCCATTTACTTATGTATGTATTTGTTGTATATTGGGGTTGTGCTGCAGAGCATCATGGGGGTTTGTATGTGTTGAGATGATCACGTTCCAGATAAATGGTTGAACTGATTCCTGTCTCCTGTCTCATCATTATTGAATTGTTGTACAGACGTGGTTATGAAACCCACGAGACATAACAACAGATTGGTGATGAGTAAGTCTGAATCTACAGGAACTATTCTGTCTGGAAGAAGTGGGTTTTTACAACTGTATAAAAACTGTATTTTCTGTGGTACAGTCTAGGCTAATGTTAGCACAGTGTATTGCTAGCAGAGGCAAGTGCATAGTCCAGCTAGCTAAGAGAGAGAGTTAACATCGTCATGGACGGCAGAAAAGGACTCGAGACGGATGTCGGAGCGGGAAAACAACTTGATTAAAAAGGAGGAATATACAGTGATTAAAGGAAAGGACATTTATTCAACTGTGAAGACAAACCTTTTCATTAAAACTGCTAAATGAGCGAATTTAGGAGGCAACGTCAGTGAGTGAAGTGAATGATGATCACGTGACTGAGGAAAATATTGCTTTGGTTGAGGACAATATTGAAGTGAGTGACAATCAGGAGCTTATTGAGATACGAAAAATTATTGGAATTGTTTGGAAACATTGGACAGTTTGATGAAAGTATTGAACAGTGGAGCTCATATACAGAACGGTTTGAATATTTAGTTCTTGTAAATGACATGGATGAGGACAACATTGTGCCTCCATGTTTTAGTGTAATGGGGCCAAAGACATTTAATTTACTAGGCAGCCTGCTACAGCCAGACAGAACAGGTAATAAGACGTATGGGGATATTGTGGAGATACTTAAAGGACATTTTTTCACCAGAACCACTAGTTAATGCTGAAAGGTTTCAGGTTCCACAGGAGACATCAGGAAGAGGGAGAATCAGTAACAATGTTTGCTGCTGCATTAAAGAAACTACCAGAACACTGAGTTAATGCTGTTCTAAATGACATCATTAGAGACAGACTAGTATGTGGGCTACGGAGTGAAGCTACACAAAAGAGACTGTTGACTGAAAGTCATCTGACCTTGGCAAAGGACATTGAAATCAGTGTGTCCATGGAACTAGCTGCTAAAGAGGCTCACCAGTTGAGTTCATCAGGAACTTAGTGGGTTCATCTAACAATCCTAATCACCAGCTGATACATTTTAATCTCATACACAGGGTATTACCTTACTCCTAGAAAACATCATTTAATAGAAATCACAACCGCTCCTCTGTGTGATCTATGTAATCAAGGTGCCTTGGACTCCTTTAATCATATGTACTGGGAGTGACCAGGGGACATGTTTTGGAAAGAGGTATCCTAATACCTTGTTCCCCTAACTGTTATTACTGAATGATAATTCACCACTGTCATTACAGCAAAGACGTATAATGTTGTCAGGTTGGACAGCAGCTAAAAAGATGTTGGAACTAAGATGGCAACCACCACACCTCATTGGATCAGCACTTTATAGATATCATTTATTTAGAACTATCCACTGCTAGGATCCATGGGGCTAGCCAAACAATAATTGCAGCTGAAACCATAAAAATAACTTCTGTAGTGGGTTTTTACCCAACAGATTGACCGTAAAATTATCATTTTTGTGCAAATGTGTACCTTGATTTAGTATTTAATTTAATGGAGATCAGGTTGGGTGTGTTGGGGTGGTCCCAGGCGGGGTTGGAGGGTGGGTTGGGTTGGTCCCAGGAGGGGTTGGAGGGGGGGTTGGGGTGGTCCCAGGAGGGGTTGGAGGGTGTGTTGGGGTGGTCCCAGGAGGGGTTGGAGGGTGGGTTGGGGTGGTCCCAGGAGGGGTTGGAGGGTGGGTTGGGGTGGTCCCAGGAGGGGTTGGAGGGTGGGTTGGGGTGGTCCCAGGAGGGGTTGGAGGGTGTGTTGGGGTGGTCCCAGGCGGGGTTTGAGGGTGGGTTGGTTGGTCCCAGGAGGGGTTGGAAGGTGGGTTGGGGTGGTCCCAGGAGGGTTTGGAGGGTGGGTTGGGGTGGTCCCAGGAGGGGTTGGAGGGTGGGTTGGGGTGGTCCCAGGATGGGTTGGAGGGTGGGTTGGGGTGGTCCCAGGAGGGGTTGGAGGGTGGGTTGGGGTGGTCCCAGGAGGGGTTGGAGGGTGGGTTGGGGTGGTCCCAGGAGGGGTTGGAGGGTGAGTTGATGCAGCTGAGGTGGGTGATTGTATATGTGGTTTATTATAATTGTATTTATCTGCAATAACTAGTTTCCATAATATACTGATATATATTTTAACAGTATTGTGTCTCTAGCTGTATAACCATTCCTGCTGCTATTTGTTCTTGTCTGTGTTCCTTTCAAATAAATAAAACGTTTCAACAGAGTTTCAACTGAAAATCAGAGACCGGGAAATCAAGTCACATGCTGGTGTAAGGACATGGATTGTTCAGCCTGTGGTAAAAAGGTCAACATCGGACAAGTCTCCAGAAACAAAAAGAGAACAGAGAAATCACAAAAAAACGAAAGACACATAGACATGTTCACACTGTTGAGTAAGAGAACACTGAGGTGAGTGACTCATCAGACGAGGAAGTCAAACTGAAAATCCTGACCTTTTCCTGGCGGGCCGCACGGCTACTATGTCTCCCCCTTTGCTAGAGGGACAGCCGGTGGGTATGGAGATTAACACAGGGGCAGTGTATCTCTTGTGTCCGAAAAAAGACACTGAAACACCTTCCACTTCAACCAGCGCACCTCGTGTTAAAGACTTACACAGGTGAATCTGTCGCTGTGAGAGGCATCACTGATGTCACAGTTCAGGAAAACAGTCAAACTGAAAAGCTGCCACTCTATGTTGTGAAAGGAGACTATGCATCACTACTGGGATGTTCATAGTTGGAGAAAATCACACTGGACTGGCCATCAGTGCATATAATGACACATGGAGACACAGACCTACCTGCCATCTTAAAGAAACATGGAGAAGTCTTTAATAGACAGCTGGGTAGTATGAACGACATTACAGGGAAGCTTAGCATTAAGCCAGACAGCAAACCAACGTTTCTGAAAGCAGGACCTGTACTTATGCCATCAGACCAAAAGTCAAGGCTGACCTGGACGCTTTAGTCAAGAACAAAGTACTGGAGCCGTCAGCGTGAGTGAATGCATGAGCAACACCTATCTACCAGTCCTTAACACTAGAACCGCCTGTTCTTTCAGCATATAAGAACCCGCTAGAGAAAGTTACCAGGCGTCCACTTTAGCATATGCATCAGATGCATATCAACCAGCAAGGTGCAAGGTGTGCAAACATGGTTTGTTAAATAAACGCTTGATAAATAGTGCATCATATATTGTAAAGGATTAATTGCATGAAGAAATATGAATGGAAATATATCAATAAAAAATAACAACAATAGTTAATTCTACAAAAAAAAAGGCTATAGCCTATTTCTGTTTCCCTTACAATAAAAAACATTACAGTGTAAACCATTTAATCAACTGTATTTGTAGATTCAATTAGTAATACAGTTAATAAAGTCGATTTACTGTTTATTTTGACAAAGTACAAATGAAAAAAGTATAATAATAATAATATAACTAGCCAGGTGTTCAGGTGAAATGATTTGCTGTATTCCTAAACAAAAGCACCAGTGCATGAACAATTGTAAAGGATTAATTGCATAAATAAATATTTGTGGAAATATATTTATGACAAGATATAAAAACAATAATGTGTTGATTGTATCAGACACTGTACCGCGCCTTTACACATGAACCAATCACGTCTTCTCTTTATGGTTCGGTTCCACAAACAAATCAAATCGGTTCCCTGCACACAGTTTTCATTGGCCTTGTTCGGTGTGCACCTGCCGACTTGACATTGTGTATTTTTCCCCAGTGGGAGCTGTGGTGCTTGGGGAAGAGGGAGAGCAGGACCTGCTGTCTTGACATTGTGTCTTTTTCCCCAGTGGGAGCTGTGGTTCTTGGGGAAGAGGGAGAACAGGACCTGCTGTCTTGACATTGTGTATTTTTCCCCAGTGGGAGCTGTGGTGCTTGGGGAAGAGGGAGAACAGACCTGCTGTCTTGACATTGTGTATTTTTCCCCAGTGGGAGCTGTGGTTTCTTGGGGAAGATGGAGAGGAGGACCTGCTGTCTTGGCGGCCCTGCTTGGTGACTGTAGCTTCTTTCTCTGTGTTTATGTGGTTCTCACAAAGCTCACATGCCAGATCCATGATGAAATGTCTCCTGCTGACTGTCTTGTCAAGGCATTGCTTGTACAACACGTGTTGATAGCAGTCATGTCGAGCACATTGTAGAACACCTCAACAGGCCAGCGGAGAGTACCCCCTTTTACAGAGTACAGTCAACAGGCCAGAGGAGAGTACCCCCTTTTACAGAGTACAGTCAACAGGCCAGAGGAGAGTACCCCCTTTTACAGAGTACAGTCAACAGGCCAGAGGAGAGTTCCCCCTTTTACAGAGTACAGTCAACAGGCCAGAGGAGAGTACCCCCTTTTACAGAGTACAGTCAACAGGCCAGAGGAGAGTTCCCCCTTTTACAGAGTACAGTCAACAGGCAGAGGAGAGTACCCCCTTTTACAGAGTGCAGTCAACAGGCCAGAGGAGAGTACCCCCTTTTACAGAGTACAGTCAACAGGCCAGAGGAGAGTACCCCCTTTTACAGACTACAGTCAACAGGCCAGAGGAGAGTTCCCCCTTTTACAGAGTACAGTCAACAGGCCAGAGGAGAGTACCCCCTTTTACAGAGTACAGTCAACAGGCCAGAGGAGAGTACCCCCTTTTACAGAGTACAGTCAACAGGCCAGAGGAGAGTACCCCCTTTAACATAGTACAGTCAACAGGCCAGCGGAGAGTACCCCCTTTTACAGAGTACAGTCAACAGGCCAGCGGAGAGTACCCCCTTTTACAGAGTACAGCCAACAGACAGAGGAGAGTACCCCCTTTACAGAGTACAGTCAACAGGCCAGAGGAGAGTACCCCCTTTTACAGAGTACAGTCTGGACATCTGGTCGTGTGCATCCACACCAAGCTTTAACATAAAATAAAATAGAATAGAATAGGTTATAAATTATATAGAATGATAATACTAATAGTAATAATATGAATGTAATACAATAAAAGGGGATCCTATTTGGTGTTTGGCAGATGGGAAGGCTATCTGTATATGGTAGAGATACTGTATATACCTTTGTGTGATTGTAGTCTGTCACTGTCTCCGGTTTCTTCTTCTGGTCACTGCCGGTGGCAACAGTGGGGTGCATGGTGCTGAGGAAGCTAACACTTATTTATTTTACATCTGTACACCGTGAGTGTTGCTTTACCACTCTCCATCACACCGTGAGTGTTGCTTTACCACTCTCCCTCACACCGTGAGTGTTGCTTTACCACCCTCCATCACACCGTGAGTGTTGCTTTACCACTCTCCATCACACTGTGAGTGTTGCTTTACCACTCTCCATCACACCGTGAGTGTTGCTTTACCACTCTCCATCACACCGTGAGTGTTGCTTTACCACTCTCCATCACACCGTGAGTGTTGCTTTACCACTCTCCATCACTCCGTGAGTGTTGCTTTACCACTCTCCATCACACCGTGAGTGTTGCTTTACCACTCTCCATCACACCGTGAGTGTTGCTTTACCACTCTCCATCACACCGTGAGTGTTGCTTTACCACTCTCCATCACACCGTGAGTGTTGCTTTACCACTCTCCATCACACCGTGAGTGTTTGCTTTACCACTCTCCATCACACCGCGAGTGTTGCTTTACCACTCTCCATCACACCGTGAGTGTTGCTTTACCACTCTCCATCACACCGTGAGTGTTGCTTTACCACTCTCCATCACACCGTGAGTGTTGCTTTACCACTCTCCATCACACCGTGAGTGTTGCTTTACCACTCTCCATCACACCGTGAGTGTTGCTTTACCACTCTCCATCACACCATGAGTGTTGCTTTACCACTCTCCATCACACCGTGAGTGTTGCTTTACCAGCAGCTTCTGCCTTTGTTTGTTCACTGTTCTGAGCAGGATAGTCTTCTTTACTTTCTGTTTCAGCTCAGTCGTCTCCCCACCCTGATAATCAAGTGTTTTATTGGTATCTTCCACTAGATGGCAGTAAACACCTGCTGTAACTAGACTACGACTATGTGTTCGGTTTCATACATGCAGTTTCCCAGAGGAGGAGTGCTGATCTAGGATCAGGTCCCCCCTGTCCATCTAATCTGTTTCATTATGATCTAAAAGGCTAAACTGATCCCAGATCAGTACTCCTACTCTTTATGAATACTGTCACAGGTGACTCCTCAAGATGAGGCTCATAATTTAAAAGTTATATACTTTTTTATCTTTACAGAAATTGTCTTTATTTAAACCAAGGCAGTTTGATTTAGTAGCGATGAATTTGCATCTGTCAGCTGCTGTAAACCTATGTGATTGGATGTTATAGACCCCCATCTGAACAGTTTCTTTCCCCATGCTGTGGCCCTCACCAACTGGCCATCTGGTCCATAGAGACTAAAGGACTATACACTCTATACTGCACACCACATCAAGCCATCTCTGAACTGTACACTACCATCTGGTCCATAGAGACTAAAGGACTATACACTCTATGCTGCACACCACATCAAGCCATCTCTGAACTGTACACTACCATCTGGCCCATAGAGACTAAAGGACTATACACTCTATGCTGCACACCACATCAAGCCATCTCTGAACTGTACACTACCATCTGGTCCATAGAGACTAAAGGACTATACACTCTATGCTGCTCACCACATCAAGCCATCTCTGAACTGTACACTACCATCTGGTCCATAGAGACTAAAAGGACTATGCCCTCTTCGCTGCTCACCACATCAAGCCATCTCTGAACTGTACACTACCATCTGGTCCATAGAGACTAAAGGACTATGCCCTCTACGCTGCTCACCACATCAAGCCATCTCTGAACTGTACACTACCATCTGGTCCATAGAGACTAAAGGACTATACACTCTATGCTGCACACCACATCAAGCCATCTCTGAACTGTACACTACCATCTGGTCCATAGAGACTAAAGGACTATGCCCTCTACGCTGCCACACCACATCAACAGGGTTGTAGTGGAGGGTAAACTCTCTCACGCACCTTTTTCTTTGCAAAATAGCGTTTACTCAACTTTGTATTTTGTTCAGTCTTGTTTCCACTTTTTATGCGTACCCAGCATTAAGCATAAATCCCATCACGGAAACCAGGCCCAGGTTGGTCAGCATGATAAAGAATCATATCTCAAGCCTGCTCTGTCTATTGAATGTCTGACGACGACTTAACTTTATAATAGTTATGTGTAGCCTAGACTTACCAGAGTCTGCCCGTCTTTCCTTCAAATCAACACATTTATCCTACGTCTAATGTTGCCGAGAAATGTGCGCCACAGTTTCAACAGCCATATTGTAACTGCGTAGGCTACAAACTTACTTTCACTTTCATATGAGGAAAACGCATAACTTCTGACTTCACTGGTGTAGGATAATAATATGACAGAACCCGGTGAGTTTGTGATCCTTCTACTAAGTAGTAATACTGTCATTCAAGGTATTTATTATCTTACTCTGTCCTTTAGACTAGATTATTGTTCAGAAATACTACATATTTTTTTTTATCTCTCCATATAGTGTTTTCTCCTCTGTCATCTCCCTTTATATAACAACAGTAACCAGAGGGTGGAGCTAACAGTCAGTTGCATGCGACAGCAGTAACTCATCACATTGTATTGAATCTTGCTTCAGTTTTTTTTAGTACTTCTTCTTGTTACATTATTTTAGCTAAACATATAATTTACTTGAAACCAAATTTAGTTGAGCTTTTTTCCTCAAATGTGAATTCCTGTATGCCTATAATAAAGTGTAAACAGGCCTACAAATCCAAAAGGTTTTTAATTTGAGAATGTTCATTTGTATGCCTCAAATAATAAACTGTCTTAAATTATCTGATGATTAGTTGAATCAGGTGTGTAAATGCTGGGCAAGAACAAAAGGATTGAGAAACCCTGAGATAAACATCAAACCCTATCATTTAAAAGCTCCTCCACCATCTTTACCAGACGTTTGACTGATAACATGTGATAACACTTTGAAAACTGCTGTCTGTCAGCAACTAAGCTCAAGTAGCAGTTCTACTAACTAGTAATATCTCATTCCAGGTATTCATTCTCTTACTCTGTCCATTAGAATAGACTATTGTTCAGAAATACTTACTTTATTTTGTACTTCTCTCCAGACAGTGTTTTCTGCTCTGTCGTCTCAAAATGGATCCTGTACAAAATAACAACTTTACTTTCTGTTTCAGCTCAACGGTCTCCCCACCCTGATAATAAAGTGTTTTATTGGTATCTTCCACTAGATGGCAGTAAACACCTGCTGGTACTTTTTGTCCCATTGTCTGAAGAAGCCTATTGTGGTGAAACGTCAGGAGTACGTTTTTTTTTGTTGAAACTTTTAAATGAGCCACACGGATGCTAACTGGGGACTCAGGTAAAACTACACAAATACACCTTTTTATTTTAGTTATTTTTGGGACCAATTAAAAGTATACCAACAGTGGACAATTCCCAGCAATGGAGCTCCAACTCTCTAGTGGAGAATAGAGGGAGTATTCCCCTTGGAGAATTCCAGAGTGGCTCACTGAAGAAAAACATATTGGAGAATAACAACAATCTCAATCTGAAGCTTTAAAGAAAAAAGGGGAATTCCTCTGAAAATCAGGAACACCATTCTTCCTCCTGCCCCACCTATTGTCCCTGTATGAATATTAGTTGGCATCTAATTGAAGAACATACTGCTTTATAGATCCCAGCCTGACAAACAATTGTTTGGGCCTTACTTTGAGCACTTTGCACTGTGCCTCCATTGAGTCTCCATGTGTCAAGCAGTACAGAGAAACGCCCTCTAGATGACAGCAGAGGCCTGCTCTTGGATCTACCCTGTCTAACCACCAGTTTAGTGACCTTGTTCCATCAATATGTCCATACTACTTCACAACCGATTTGAGGTCTTGACCAGCAATGTCCCATTGGGCTCAACCAAGCAGAGAGTGAGGTTCTAGAAAGAGGACTGACTTTCATACCAACTCCTAAACAGGTGGACTGCAGGGAGCTCCGGAGGGATCTACACTTCTATCATAGAATATTGAAGTTATTAGATCATTTTGATTATGAAAGACATTTTCCTCATATACTATTTCCAAACCCCTCACATTGGGAACCTACGTTGGAGTCAGTGTCAGAAACTATACAGACTGTTATACGTTGGGATGTGGCTTCCTTTTCCACAATTCAGAACCAGACCTGTATATCAGCTTAACCTTACACATTTGTCAAAAAATCAAGCTCTAGAAACATTGAACATCAGAATATAGTAATTAAACCAGCAGATAATGGGGCTCAGATTGTTGTAATGGATAAAGTTAATATCTTCTTGAAGCCAATAGACAATAGGATAATGGTAAACACTATGTTTCCATTGTCCCACTCAACACAACCGGAAAACACAAAGATTAATCCAGGAGATAGTGAGTAAACTATATGAGGATAAGTACATACAGATAAACAGATGGTCTATCTTTTTGGGGCAGATTCTCCAAGGCCTAGGCAGTTTTACTTACTGCCTAAAATACATATGGCTCCTGAGTGGCGCAGTGGTCTAAGGCACTGCATCGCAAGTGCTAACTGTGCCACTAGAGATCCTGGTTCGAATCCAGGCTCTGTCGCAGCCGGCCGCGACCGGGAGACTCATGGGCGGCGCACAATTGGCCCAGCGTCGTCTAGGGTAGGGAGGGAATGGCCGGCAGGGATGTAGCTCAGGTTGATAGAGCATGGCGTTTGCAACGCCAGGGTTGTGGGTTCGATTCCCACGGGGGGCCAGTATAAAAAAAAATATGTAATCACTAACTGTAAGTCGCTCTGGATAAGAGCGTCTGCTAAATGACTAAAATTGTAAATGTATATCTCCTGAGACGTTGGCGGTTTCCCTACGGCTGACCAATAGTAAGTGATTGTGTCTCAGAATCTTCCTGTATTGCTGATTATATTGACTTTTATATCAACCCTCTATCCTAGAAACACCCCAGGTATGTTAAGGATAGTTATGAATGCAGGGTTTATTACTATTGTATTACTCTTTATATTAACTTAGCTACTGACTTGTTCTATTGTTGTTGTCAAGAGGTTAACCTGCTAGTCAGCATTTCATTGCACTGTTAACTCCATGTATATGACAAATAAACCAACTTGAACTTAGAAGGGAAGGGGGAGGGCAGCCAGAAAGGGAGGGGAAAAGATGGCCAGCTAAATTACAGTATGTGTCCTCAATGTATGTCATCTAAACATCTCACATTAGCTGGTAGAACTGACAAATGAAATGAATCATAGAGGTCTTATAACTTTATTCCATTCTACAGGTCCATGTTTTGTCTCATGTCTCTTTATATTCATATACCCTGGGCTATGTAGCACATAGTGTTTAACCATTATCCTATTGTCTATTGGCTTCAAGAAGATATTCACTTTATCCATTGCAACAATCTGAGCCCCCTTATCTGCTGGTTTAATCACTATATTCTGATTGCTGTTCAATGTTTTTAGTTGATTTGTAAGGTTAAAACGGATGTACAGGTCTGGTTCTGAATTGTGAAAAGGAGCCACATCCCCGACCTATAAGAGTCTTATATAGTTTATGATAAACTGGGTTATTATTTTTTACATTGTTTAGCTGATATTGTGATGTAATAATATGTGTAATTAGAGGGGGAGGGGCTTACCTCATTTGTCTGAGTCTCAAATTCCCTGTGTCTACATTGTTTGGTTGGGGTGTATTGGTGGCCCTGATAAGAAAAAAAAAAAAACCTAATTGTCTTAATTTCCTACATAGACAATGGACAATATCATTGAGGACTACTTCCACGTGGATTCACCAACAACAAAATGTTATTATTGGAGGAATCACTCAACATAACAATAACTCTTCAGACAGAAATAGTTCTAAGTAGGAATCATCTCTGGTGGGTTAAAACAGAACAGATGAAGCAGAGGTGCTCTCCTTACATTTACATTACATTTAAGTCATTTAGCAGACGCTCTTATCCAGAGCGACTTACAGTTAGCACATACATTATTTTATTTATCGAACCCACAACTCCTGGCGTTGCAAACGCCATGCCTCTACCACCTGCTCTACCAACTGGACATCCCCTGCCGCAAATTCCTCCCCTACCCTGGACGACAAGTTAAAACGCTGGGCATTGTGCGCCGCCCCATGGTTCTCCCCGGTCGCGGCCCGGCTACGACAGAGCCTGGATTCCGAACCAGGATCTCTGTTTCCTGAAGGGCACAGCTAGCACTGTCGATGCAGTGCCTTAGACCACTGCGCCACTCGGGGAGACTCGCCCTGCTCCTTCATACACCAGCTCGCTTTCAAACATCAGGTCGCCAACATGGCTGCCGTTGGACGCACCAGAAATGTTTGTAGTTTGCCGGTTATAGTTTCCCGACAGGTGAAACGTCACCGTCAACTTACTCTGTCCGTCAACTTCTGTGCCTTCGGATGGTTCAGGGCACCATGTCAACCCTATTCAGCAAGAAACCACCTGTAGAAACTGCCTTATGTTTGGCATGTGGGGTGGTTACGACGAAATTAAAACCTTATGAATATGTTGACCAGTTGGATGCATCGACGGATTTTCACCTAAAATGATATGGCTAGAAGGCTACGAGACGAACAATGACAAACAATGACCCTGGGGTCGTCTCTGTGTCGTGTCTGGGTCGTCGCTGGGTATTTAATGGACGCTGTGAATGACAGAAACGGTACAGCTATAGATTGAGGCTTGATCATGGAACTGAAAACACCCATATTGCAGCAATTTCCAAAATGTCTGCGTCACTCTGTGATGAGGCTGGGAACAGACTGCGTCACTTTTGGGGGCCCCACACTGGAAATCAAAGAATTGAGTGTTGTTGGCTCACTCTGAGAAGTCAATGTTGAGAGTTATGGATGGACTATTTTTGACCAGCTCAGAGGAGATGGACACTCTGGCAGAATCTCTCCTGGACAAATCTCTAATTCAGTTTTGTTTCCAAAACACAATACAGTAAATATCATCTCTCAGTTAGTTTCAGTAGTTTGGTTCATATAGTTAGTTGAGTAGTCTGGTTCATATAGTTAGTTCAGTAGTCTGGTTCATATAGTTAGTTGAGTAGTCTGGTTCATAAAGTTAGTTCAGTAGTCCTGGTTCATATAGTTTAGTTCAGTAGTCTGGTTCATATAGTTAGTTCAGTAGTCCCTGGTTCATATAGTTAGTTTCAGTAGTCTGGTTCATATAGTTAGTTCAGTAGTCCTGGTTCATATAGTTAGTTCAGTAGTCTGGTTCATATAGTTGAGTTCAGTAGTCTGGTTCATATAGTTAGTTCAGTAGTCTGGTTCATATAGTAGTTCAGTAGTCTGGTTCATATAGTTTAGTTGAGTAGTCTGGTTCATATAGTTTGTGAGTAGTCTGGTTCATATAGTTTGTTTCAGTAGTCTGGTTCATAAAGTTAGTTCAGTAGTCTGGTTCATATAGTTAGTTTCAGTAGTCTGGTTCATATAATGTTAGTTCATTATTCTGGTTCATATAGTTAGTTTCAGTATCTGGTTCATATAGTTAGTTGAGTAGTCTGGTTCATATAGTTGAGTTCGGTTTCAGTAGTCAGTGGACTCAGTCAGCATGGTCATTGCACCGTGTGTGTTTCCATTCTCCAAATTACAGTCAGATTTAATTTCAGTATCTTTTACTTCCCTATGAATTCCCAACTTTATGTATCAATAATATTGTCTCCTGGTAACAACTTTTTAAGCCTCTCTTAAGCAATATGTCCGGTCAGTGTCAACTAATGTGGAAGCTCCAATCTGCAGTTGCTAGATCCATTTTTGGACTTTTGACTATTGATTCTTGAATAATAGGTTATAACTTATAAATGCCTCATGAGCTTAGTTCAACTGTTGTACCCCATCAGAACTCAACATATCAGCTTGTCTTCCCTCCAATGTGTGTAGAACAAGTAAATGTGAACAAACACTATATAGCTTCAAAAAACGTGGTTAACTACTATATACTTGTATATATTATCGCCAGACAAATGTCCTGTTTAGATACCACAACAGCCACAATGTTCCTGTTACAGTACCACACAGACACAATGTCCTGTTAAATACCAAACACAGACACAATGTCCTGTTAAATACTCACAACAGAACACAATGTCCTGTTAAATACCACACAGACACAATGTCCTGTTATATACCACAACATACAAATGTCCTGTTAAAATACCACAACAGTACACAATGTCCTGTTTTTAAATCCCACAACAGACATAATTCCTGTTAAATACCACTAACAGACACCATGTCCCTGTAAATACCACAACAGACCCAATGTCACTGTTAATACCACAGCAGACACACATGTCCTGTTTGAATACCACAGACAGACACAATGTCCTGTTAAATACCACAACAGACACATGTTCCCTGTTATTAAATACCACAACAGACACAATGTCCTGTTAAATACCACAACAGACACAATGTCCTGTTAAATACCCAACAACAGACACATGTCCTGTTAAATACCACAACAGACACAAATGTCCCTGTTAAATACCACAACAGGAGGACCCAATGTCCCTGTTAAATACCACAACAGACACAATGTCCTGTTAAACTACCACAAAAACAGACACATGTCCTGTTAAATCCCACAACAGACACAATGTCCTGTTAAATACCACAACAGACATAATGTCCTGTTAAACATACCACAATCAGACCACATAATGTCCTGTTAATACCACACGACAGACACAATGTCCCTGTTAAACTACCCCAGCAGACACAATGTCCTGTTAAATACCACAAACCCTAGAACACAATGTCCTGTTAAATCCAAACAGACACAATGTCCCTGTTAACTACCCACAACAGACACAATGTCCCTGTTAAAATACCACAACAGACACAATGTCCTGTTAAGGATACCACAACAGACACAATGTCCTGTTAAATACCCACACCAGCACAATGTCCTGTTAAAATATACCACAACACAGACACAATGTCCTGTTAATACCACACAGAGACACAATGTCCTGTTAAATACACAACAGACATAATGTCCTGTTAAATACCACAACAGACACAATGTCCTGTTGAAATACCACAAAGACACCAGACACAATGTCCTGTTAAATACCACAACAACACAATGTCCCTGTTAAATACCACAACAGACAACAATGTCCTGTTAAATACCACAACAGACACAATTGTCCTGTTAATACCACACACGAGACACAATGTCCTGTTAAGATACACAACAGACACATGTCCTGTTAAATACCACAACAGACCACAATGTCCTGTTAAATACCACAACAGACACAAGTGTCCTGTTAAATACCACAACAGTCCACAATGTCCTGTTAAATACCGACAACAGACATAATGTCCTTGTTAAATACCACAACAGACACAATGTTCCTGTTTAAATACCACACAGAGACACAATGTCCTGTTAACTTACCCACAACAGACACAATGTCCTGTACAATACACAGCAGACACAATGGTCCTGTTAAAAGACACATGCAGACACAAGTGTCCTTTAAATACACAACAGACACAATGTCCTGTTACATACCACAACAGACACAATGTCCTGTTAGAATACACAACAGACACAATGTCCTGTTAATACCACAACAGACCAATGTCCTGTTACTACACACATACAGACCAATGTCCTGTTAATACCACAACCAGACACAAATGTCCTGTTAAATACCACAACAGACGCATTGTCCTGTTAAATACCACAACAGACATAATGTCCCTTTAAATACCACAACCAGACACAATTCCTGTTAAATACCACAACAGACACATGTCCTGTTAAATACCACAACAGACACATGTCCTGTTATGAACACCACAAAGACACAATGTCCTGTTAATACTACAACAAACACAATGTCCTGTTAAATTACCACAACAGACACACATGTCCCTGTTAAATACCACAACAGACACAATGTCCTGTTAAATACCACAAACGACACATGTCCTGTTAAATACCACAACAGACACAATGTCCTGTTAAATACCACAACAGCCACAATGTCCCTGTTAAATTACCACAACAGACATAATGTCCTGTAAATACCACAACAGACACAATGTCCTGTTAAATACCACAACAGACACAATGTCCTGTTAAATACCACAACAGACATAATGTCCTGTTAAATACCACAACAACACAATGTCCTGTTAATAACAACAGACATAATGTCCTGTTTAAATACCCACAACAGACATAATAGAACTGTATGTCCTCACATTTAGTTTATGACCCTGAAGGAGATCCTTTCTTCATAAAAGGGACCAACTCTGGGTGAAATGGTAATCGATGGGAAAGGAGGACTAATGTACATCTATTATGGAGATCATTTGCAACCCTCTCTATTGCGTTTTAGTATCCAGCAGCAACCTTATTGTTGTGATTCAATCAAACCAACCATTTAAAACAACCATTTTTTGTACAAACATGGTAATAACATTGCATTGTTTAAAGGCCAACTATATTTAAACTTGAATAGACATTTCTTTGTATGCATTTTTTCAGAGGCCATGTCCTCAGGGGTGAAATTTGTGATGGCTGGCTCCATATCTAAATCCGACCAGGAAACATAAAACTACCTCTGTACCAACAGAGGTATTATCCAAATTGTTCAAACCATTGAATACAGGTGAACACATTATTCATCCAAAGACAAGAACTAGGTGTTACAACTCTCTCCCTACTACTCACTGTCCATCACCCACACTTTACTCCTCTAGAATCTTGTCTCAGATCTAAAGTCTGGGTAGTTGTCATAGTATATATTGAAAACTTTAGTGCAGAACTGCAGGTACGCACTAGTGGTCTTCCACTGGAAGCCTTGGATCTCTGCTAAAAGCTGAATGCGATTGTCTTCGCCAAACAACAGATCAGACGCGGAGGAACTGACACGGCCTCTGTGAATCTGCTTCTCTTAGATATGTCATCATACATCGCTGGATGTCCTTTTCTCCTGTGCTGTCGTGGTAGTTGGAAAAAAACATAAGACTTCTGCACTTCCTCATCTCTGTAGTCTTGGTAAGCAGCAAAGAGAGCGTAGTTGCCCTCTGCTCTATGACGTTGGCTGGTTCTAGAATCAGAGTTTAGTACAACAACTCCTGTAGAATCTCTTCTTCCAGGTCGTCTGCTTTTTGCCTTCTTTGGACAGCTGTGAAATATCCAGGATTTTCTGTCAACTCCTCTGGATCTACACTGCTGTAATCTGACTGACAGACCTCCAAGGTCAGGAGCTCCCCTTCAGTCATGTACTTCAAGAAGTTATCCACAAGATCAGAACTCACTGCTCCAAAAGCTGCTTGTTCCAATATTGTTGGAGCCATCTTCACAGGTAGGTATCTCTCCTTTCTCCATCCTACTGTAATAATGTGGCCTACACATTGCCACTCCCTTTTCCTCTAAGTTGTGTTGAAGAAATGGCACCTTGCATGATTACCCATGGTGCATTGGTGGTAAAACTCCTCCCAGAACTCAGATGTTCCTACTTTCCATCAGGAAGAATGAGTTTGATCTGAATGTCAGCTTCAAGTAGAGTGTCATCACAGAAATGGTGGATCAGTTCCTTAAGTACTTGGCCTCGGTGGACAACCAGGGTTATACTCTTTGCTCCATTGGTGGTCGTTCCCTCAAGAGGTGAAGTTCCCTCCAGCCTGAGGTCTTCTATCCTGGCCGTTATTGTCTGAGGTTCTCCCAGAGGGGTAACGTTGTCCTCCAGCCTGAGCGTCTTCTATCCTGGCCGTATTGTCTGAGGTTCTCCCAAGAGGTAACGTGTCCTCCAGCCTGAGGTCTTCTATCCTGGCCGTATTGTCTGAGGTTCTCCCAAGAGGTAACGTGTCCTCCAGCCTGAGGTCTTCTATCCTGGCCGTATTGTCTGAGGTTCTCCCAAGAGGTAACGTGTCCTCCAGCCTGAGGTCTTCTATCCTGGCCGTATTGTCTGAGGTTCTCCCAAGAGGTAACGTGTCCTCCAGCCTGAGGTCTTCTATCCTGGCGTTCTCTATTGTGTGACTGAGGTTCTCCAAGAGGTGAAGGATTTCCCTCCAGCCTGAGGTTTGCTCCTCATCCTGGCTCCACAATGTCATGTGTTGTCTGAGGTTCTCCCAGAATGCTTATATGGTATCGGGAGGTCTTCCAGCCTGAATGCTTATATGAGTATCCTTGTAACAAGCAGATGCTTATATGAGTATCTGGGATCTTGTAACTGATATGGTTCTTGTAACAGCAAGAGGTAACGTGTCCTCCAGAATGCTTTATGTCTACTATCCAGAATGGATGTTCTCCACTGCCAACTGGGACAATATTGAGTATCTCATCCTAAGACTGACATACATTATAGATTGCATATCCTTATATGAGTATCTGGGAGGTCTTGTAAACGCATAATAAGTATGTGCTTGCTCCTGCAAAAGCCTTCCACAGTATCTGGAGGTCTTGTAACAATAATCAGTGAGTATCTGTGAGGTCTTGTAACAGCAGAATGCTTATATGAGTATCTGGGGAGGTCTTGTAACAGCAGAATCTTATATGAAGTATCTGTAAACAGCAGAATGCTTATATGAGCATCTGGGAGGGCTTGTAACAGCAGAATGCTTATATGAGTATCTGGGAGGTCTTGTAACAGCAGAATGCTTATATGAGTATCTGGGAGGTCTTGTAACAGCAGAATGCTTATATGAGTATCTGGGAGGTCTTGCAACAGCAGAGTACTTATATGAGAATGTGGGAGGGCTTGTAACAGCAGAGTACTTATATGAGTATCTGGGAGGTCTTGTAACAGCAGAATGCTTAGATGAGAGTATCTGGGAGTCTTGTAACAGCAGAATGCTTATATGAGTATCTGGGAGGTCTTGTAACAGCAGAATGCTTATATGAGTATCTGGGAGGGCTTGTAACAGCAGAATGCTTATATGAGTATCTGGGAGGTCTTGTAACAGCAGAATGCTTATATGAGTATCTGGGAGGTCTTGTAACAGCAGAATGCTTATATGAGTATCTGGGAGGTCTTGTAACAGCAGAATGCTTATATGAGTATCTGGAGGTCTTGTGAGCTTGCAGGAGAGTTTTTCATTGTCATCTTGAACAGCAGAATGTTTCCATTTGCTTCTTCCTTATGATGAGTATCTGGGAGGGCTTGAGAACCTGGAGAGTTTTCATTGTCATCAGCCCTTCAACATTTGCTTCCTTCCCTTCCATTAGTTTCCATTAAGTTCCATTTGCCTCTTACCTTCCTTGTGATGTCAGGTAGAACCTCATTATATTAAATTTGTGGCTTCATATAATTGTCCAACTGAGATGCTGTCATCAATTGAATGCGGTCCTCTGTAGCTCAATTGGTAAAGCATGGCGCTTGTAACGCCAGGGTAGTGGGTTCGATCCCCGGGACCACCCATACGTAATATTTATGCACACATGACTGTAAGTCGCTTTGGATAAAAGTGTCTGCTAAATGCCATATTATTATTCTTAGTAATCTGTCAGATCCACATCAAAGTCTTCGATTTTTCCATGATCATTTTCTCCATTTGGAAAATAAAAATTCTGTGCCATTTATTTGAGTTCTTTCCCCTGTCCTTGGGGACATCAACTTTGCGGGTGCCCCCACCTCGCCTGGCTCTGACTTAACAAAGGTTATGTTCTTCCTCTGATTCATGAGCCCCCCCCCACCTACATGTGTCTGTTGTTCATCAGAGCAGGTCCTGATTTTGTCTCTCCACTTGAGTTCTCTTCCTGTGACGATTGATCTGTTGACTGATGGCTCTGCTTTGCCTTTAACTTGAATTTGAATCTGTCAAACAGTTTAGATTTTCGTTTGGCAAGGCTTTTAGTCTTCTGCCTGCAGTATTCGAGAACGGCAAGGCGATCCCCGTAGGACGGTTGGTAGGCGCTTAGCTGGTCATCACTCGTGAGTGGAAGCACACTTTCATCACTCTAATGCAGGGAAGAAAATCTAAATAATATATTTTCCATTGACATAAAACATCAATAGTTGTATAAGTTCATAACCATAATTTACTTCAAGTGGGGAGTTATTACAAAAGATATGTAATTTGACCCAGTGGAAATGTATTGAATAAACAGCTTGATTCCAGGGAAACAACAACTAATCTGGATTTATCTTCACTTTTGCACCTTCTCTTTCTCCATCTCTATTATAGTCTCCTCCGGAACTTTCCTGCCTCGTAGGAAACTATAAAAGTCATCCATCCTGTACACACACATTTGACATGTACACTTGAACTGATGATTTCTTTAATTACATTTACATTTTAGTCATTTAGCAGACGCTCTTATCCAGAGCGACTTACAGTTAGTGAGTGCATACATTATTTTTTCATACTGGCCCCCCATGGGAATCGAACCCACAACTCTGGCATTGCAAACGCCATGCTCTACCAACTGAGCTACATCCCTGCCGGCCATTCCCTCCCCTACCCTGGACGACGCTAGGCCAAACTGTACGCCGCCCCCATGGGTCTCCCGGTCACGGCCGGCTACGACAGAGCCTGGATTTGAACCAGGATCTCTAGTGGCACATCTAGCACTGCGATGCAGTGCCTTAGACCACTGCGCCACTCGGGCAATGATCCAATGATAGCATATCGTTACCTTAACAACCTTTCTCCACAGTCCAATACATTGAATCCAACACACAGCAAACCACTCCATACCAGAGTTACAATTTCAAGGTGCATAAAGATGGACGAATTCAGATATGACGTCATTGTTTTTACTACTGGTCCACAGAGTTCTTAAACTACGGTGTGCAACATGGTTCAGTGTACCAGTGAATCAGCACAATCTACTTTTTTAAAAATGTATTAACCAGGCAAGTCAGTTAAGAACAAATCCTTATTTACAATGACGGCCTACCCCGGCCAAACCCCTCCCCTAACCTGGACAACGCTTGTGCACCGCCCTATGGGACTCCCGATCACGATACAGCCAGGGATGAACCCGGGTCTATAAGGATACCTCTAGCACTGCAATACAGTACCTTAGACCGCTGCGCCACTCTGTCCACCACCTTGGAGATAAAGGAGTGGGGATGGGTCAACCTGCTGAAGAGGGGGGAGGAGGGGAGGGAGGGAGGGAGGGAGGGAGGGAGGGAGGGAGGGAGGTAGGGAGGGAGGGAGGGGAGGGAGGGAAGGGAGGGGGGAGAGGAGTGGGGATGGGTCAAACCTGCTGAGAGGGGGGAGGGAGGGAGGGAGGGAGGGAGGGAGGGAGAGGAGTGGGGGATGGGGATGGGTCAAACCTGCTGAGAGGGGGGGGGAGGGAGGGGGAGGGAGGGAGGGAGGGAGGGAGGGAGGGAGGAGGGAGGGGAGGGTGGGAGGGAGGGTCCAGGGGTCACACCTGCTGAGAGGGGGGAGAGAGGGGGGGGGGGGGGGGGGGGAGGGGGGGAGGGAGGGAGGAGGGGGGGGGGGTGGGTCACACCTGCTGAGAGGGGGGAGGGAGGGAGGGAGGGAGGGAGGTGGAACAGACAAGACGATCATAGACTTCTAATAAGCTAGCATTAGTGCTCAGCATCCTGAAGCTATTGGGTGTCAGTCAGCGTTATTTAACTGTATATTTAGTGAAAGTGCAATTTCTTCCATTTGAAGGGAAACACTTGTGTGTTTCTTATGTTAAAAGTAAATGGTGTAAGACAGGAAATAACTTCTAACACAGTTGACCTGCATTACATTCTACATCCATAGCTTTATCTTTAGTCTTCATCTACACATAGGAAACCTTTTATGCATATTTCAACTGAGCAGAATCACATTCCGTTCTATATTTATTTCATTTCATTATTTACATTTACATTTAAGTCATTTAGCAGACGCTCTTATCCAGAGCGACATACAAATTGGTGCATTCACCTTATTGCCAGTGGGATAACCACTTTACAATATGTTTTTTTTTCTTTTTTTTCTTTGGGGTGGGGTAAGGGGGGGGGGGGGGTGTAGAAGGATTACTTAAAGAAGAAAAAAATCCTATCCCCAGGTGTTCCTTAAAGAGGTGGGGTTTCAAATGTCTCCGGAAGGTGGTGAGTGACTCGCTGTCCTGGCGTCGTGAGGGAGCTTGTTCCACCATTGGGGTGCAGTTTTGACTGGGCGGAGGGAACGGGAACTGTGCTTCCGTAGAGGTAGGGGGGCAGCAGGCCAGAGGGGATGAACGCAATGCCCTCGTTTGGGTGTAGGGACTGATCAGAGCCTGAAGCCTGTCTTATACTAATTTATTTTTTACCATAAGAAACACACAAGTGTTTGCCTTCAAATGGAAGAAATTGCACTTTTAATGATTTGGAGAGAGCAGAAAAGTTTGGCAGGTAATCAGGGGCAACCCGCAGTGATTCCCATTTGACAGGGAGGAAAAGTGTTCGTTTTTCATATGAGAGAAGCTGGATTTACTCCTGTCTGTTTGGGGAATTTTTTCTGCAATAATATGCCATGGGATCGGTACGTCAAAGATCTCTTCCCAACTATTTTGCAATCTATATGGGACGGCTGTCAATCCTTTGGTCCTTAAGTGAAACTGATATACTTTTTTTATTTATCACAGTTTTCCTTAACCAATTATATTCTTTAATGCAAGGCCGACAGACAAGTTCCTTACTTTCTCCCCCTTCCCACTTTCCTCTTCCACTTTTGCGCGTAAGGCTGCAATTTATTTGGTTGTAATTTTGGCTAGAGCAGACATTTCCATATGTTTTTTGTTAGCTGCATGTGCGTCATAAACTCCACCAGTCCTACCGATGATATCATTTACGAAGATTATACCTTTTTTAAACATTCTGTCAAAAAATAAAGTTTTTTTTGTCAATTAGTCATATTTGAATTTAACCACAATATTTGTTGCATTATTTGTTCTGTCGTTTCTGGAGGATTAAATTGAAATTGCCAACCAACTTTCTATGGCTTGTTTTAGAAATAGTGACATTTGGGAGATTATTTCCTTTTCAAATAACTGAAAGTGAGAGGTTGTAATCTGAATAAAGGGATAAAGGCCTTTCTTGAAACATTGGGTGAGACAATCTTACTGTCACACCCTGGCTCTGGGACTAGATATGTTGAGCCAGGGTGTGTTCATTCTGTTGTGTTTATTTCTATGTTGGCTAGAGTGACTCCCAATCAGAGGCAAGGAGTGTCAGCTGTCGTTGGTTGTCTCTGATTGGGAGCCATATTTAAACTGTCTGTTTTCCCTTTGTGTTTGTGGGTTCTTGTTCCGTGTTGATCATTGTTACCGTGGACTTCACGAGTCGTTTCTTGTTTTGTTGATTGTTGTCTATTATCACTAAAGATAATAAAGTTAACCATGTTCGTTCATCACGCTGAGCCTTGGTCTATTCAATACGACGATCGTGACAGAAGAACCCACCATACAAGGACCAAAGCAGCGTGTCCAGGGGCAGCTCTGGGACTGGACATGGGAGAGGGAAGCGCCGGGAAAGGAGATGGAGAGGTTGGCGATGGCCCAGGTGGGCAAAGTGTGGTCCTGGGAGGGACATGCTCGGGGGGAAAAGGGCCAAGGGCTAGGATTAAGGCCCTGGCGAGAGAGGAGCAGCGGCGGCGTCAGCAGTGTCAACGTCGTCGGACAGGCGAGAGGCAACCCCAGAACATTTTTAGGGGGGGGCACACGGCATGGATGACGGGGCTGACGGAGGCAGAAAAAGGGGCGGATTCAGAAGGCCACCAGGTTACGGGGGCCACTGGTCAAAGTAGGGAAGGAAGGTGTAGTAGAGGCACGGCGAGAGGTACTGGGGTGTGTTACCAGTCCGGTCCGGCCCGTTCCAGATCCCGAGGTAGAGCCAGTGGTGTGTGTCCCCAGTACGGTCCGGCCTGTTCCGGCCCCTCGCACCAAGCCTACGGTGTTGCGTCGCCAGCCCGGGTCCGGCCTGTCCCTGCTCCACGCACCAAGCCTACAGTGTGCGTCGCCAGCCCAGCCCGGCCTGTCCCTGCTCCACGCACCAAGCCTACGGTGTGCGTCGCCAGCCCAGTCCGGCCTGTCCCTGCTCCACGCATCAAGCCTACGGTGTGCGTCGCCAGCCCAGTCCGGCCTGTCCCTGCTCCACGCACCAAAGCCTACGGTGTGCGTCGCCAGCCCAGTCCGGCCTGTCCCTGCTCTACGCACCAAGCCTACGGTGTGCGTCGCCAGCCCAGTCCCAGGCCCGCCTGTCCCTGCTCCACGCACCAAGCCTACGGGTGTGCGTCGCCAGCCCAGCCCGGCCTGTCCCTGCTCCACGCACCAAGCCTACGGGGTGCGTCGCCAGCCCGGCCTGTCCCTGCTCCACGCACCAAGCCTACGGTGTGCGGTCGCCAGCCCGGTCCGGCCTGTCCCTGCTCCACGCACCAAGCCTACGGTGTGCGTCGCCAGCCCAGCCCGGCCTGTCCCTGCTCCACGCACCAAGCCTACGGGGTGCGTCGCCAGGCCCAGCCCGGCCTGTCCCTGCTCCACGCACCAAGCCTTACAGTGTGCGTCGTCAGCCTGGTAAGGCCGTTCCTCCTCCACGCACCAAGCTAGGGGTGCGAGTCGTCAGCCTGGTAAGGTCCGTTCCTCCTCCACGCACCAAGCCAGGGGTGCGCGTCGTTCAGCCTGGTAAGGCCCGTTCCTCCTCCACGCACCAAGCCAGGGGTGCGTGTCGTCAGTCCAGCAGGAAAACCCGTGCCTGGGTCACCGGTGCCTGGTAAGGTCCCGGTCAACTGCTCCCACTACGGAGCTGAAGCTAACCGCTCCTGCTAAGTCCAGTTCAGCTCCAGCCAGCGGGGCCAGACAGGACCAGGGGCACTATGGGGGGTTTATTGGAGGGTGGTGGGCAAGGCCGGAGCCAGAACCGCCGCCGAGGAGGGTATGCCCACCCAGCCCTCCCCTGTTTTGTTTCAAGTTGAGGCGCGGTTCGCAGTCCGCGCGCTTTTAGGGTGGGGGTACTGTCACACCCTGGCTCTGGGACTCTATATGTTGAGCCAGGGTGTGTTCATTCTGTTGTGTTTATTTCTATGTTGGCTAGAGTGACTCCCAATCAGAGGCAACGAGTGTCAGCTGTCGTTGGTTGTCTCTGATTGGGAGCCATATTTAAACTGTCTGTTTTTCCCTTTGGTTTTGTGGGTTCTTGTTCCGTGTTGGTCATTGTTACCGTGGACTTCACAAGTCGTTTCTTGTTTTGTTGATTGTTGTCTATTATCACTAAAGTTAACCATGTTCGTTCATCACGCTGCGCCTTGGTCTTTTCAATACGACGATCGTGACACTTACTAATTTGCTTGAGAACCAGTTCGGATTTAAGTATAAACTTTTGTTTGACTGAAGCTTTTAGTGATAGGTCTAATGCTTTAATATTTAATAATTTCTGTCCTCCGAATTCATATTCATTATATAAATATGCTCTTTTAATTTTGTCTGGCTTTCCGTTCCAAATCAAATTGAAATATTTTTTTCTCATATAATTTAAAAAAACTGTTCGCTAGGCGTAGGCAAGACCATAAGCAAATAGGTAAACTGGGATAATACTAAAGAGTTAATCAGGGTGATTTTTTCCACAAATTGACAGGTATTTTCCTTTCCATGGTAGTAAGATCTTATCTATTTTTGCTAACTTTCTATTAAAATTTATTGAAGTGAGATCATTTATTTCCTTTGGGATATGTATTCCGAGTATATCCACATCACCATCAGACCATTTTATTGGTATACTACATGGTAATGTAAAATTTTAATTTTTTAGTGATCCAATACGTAATATAGTACATTTGTCATAATTTGGTTGTAATCCAGAGAGGTTAGAAAATGTATCTAGATCCTCTATGAGGCTGTGGAGGGATTCTAGTTGTGGATTTAAAAGAAAACATGAATCATCAGCGTACAATGACACTTTGTTTTTAAGCCCTGTATTTCTAATCCTCTGATATTATTATTGGATCTGATTTTAATAGCTAACATCTCGATGGCCACAATAAATAGATATGCCAATAGTGGACAACCTGTTTTCACTCCTCTTGACAGTTTAAAACTTTCTGAGAAATAGCCATTATTTACTATTTTACACCTAGGGTTACTATACATGATTTTGACCCATTTTATAAGAGATTCTCCAAAATTGAAATGCTCCAGGCATTTATATATAAACCCCAGTCGAACTTTATCAAAGCCTTTTCGAAGTCTGCTATGAATAGCAGGCCTGGTTTCCCATATTTTCCATAGTGTTCTATTGTTTCCAATACTTGACTTATATTATCTCCAATGTATCTTCCATGTAAAAAAACCTGTCTGATTAGAATGAATAATATCCGACAATACCTTTTTAATTCTATGCGCTATACATTTGCTAGGATTTTTGCATCACAACACTGAAGTGTAAGGGGCCTCCAATTTTGTAAATGGACTGGATCTTTATATTTTCCACTTGTATCCTGTTTCAGTAATAATGAGATCAGACCTTCTTCTTGAGTGTCAGATAATCTACCATTTACATAGGAGTGGTTAAAACATGCTAATAACGGTCCTCTTAGTATATCAAAAAAGGTTTGGTATACCTCGACTGGTATGCCATCCAACCCTGGAGTTTTCCCAGACTTAAAGTCTTTAATTGCATCCAGAAGTTCCTCCTCTGTAATTTCACCTTCACATGAGTCTTTCTGTGTGGCTGTTAATTTGACATTATCAATAGAAAAAAAATTCTCTACAATTAGCTTCAGTTAGAGGAGATAGAGGCGACTGAAAAGAAAACATATGCTTAAAGTACTTTGTTTCTTCCTTCAAAATATCATTTGGTGAATTATGGGTGACTCCGTCAATTGTAACCAGTTTCATTAAGTTCTTTTTGGTAGCATTCCTATGTTGAAGATTAAAAAAGAATTTTGTGCATTTTTCCCCATATTCCATCCAGTTTGCTTTATTTTTATAATATATTACACTTGATCTTTCTTGAATAAGTTTCTCCATTTCTTTTTGTTTTTCCTCTAATTTATTCTGAGCCTCTATGTTACAGTTTTTATTGCCATCTATCTGTTCTGTTAGACTTTCTATTTCCTTTCTTAGTATAAACTCTTTTGACCTAAATTGCTTTTGTTTTCGAGATGAGTACTGAATTGCATGGCCTCTAAAGGCACATTTAAAGGTGTCCCATACAATAAGGGGATTTGCTGTCCCTATGTTATGTTGGAAAAAAATCAGTTATAAATTCCTTTGTTCTAATTATAAATAAATTATCATCCAATAGGCTTTGATTAAATTTCCAATACTCTCGCCCACGTGGAAATTCAGTAAGAGTAATGTATATGCCTATTACATGATGGTCCGACCGCATTCTGTCCCCTATCAACACTTTTTTTTACTTTTGGTGCCAACGAGAATGAGATAAGAAAGAAGTCAAGACGACTAGCTTGATTCAGTCTCCGCCATGTATACCTCACTAGATCAGTATATTTAAGCCTCCATATATCTACTAGTTCTAATGTATCCATGACATTCACAATTTCCTTAAGAGCATATTTTTAGCAAAAATGTTTATTTTCAATTTACAATCTGTAGAAACAATGAGAATAGAAAGGTTCAGAACTTTTGTAAAACATCATAGTACAGTTGAAAAAATATATGGCAAGTAGAAATCCTATATGGATGGTGTTAAGAGATAGATGGGTGGTGTTGTTGAATGGAGTTTAAGGATGGGACTAATAACAACTAACAACAAGCAATGACAACAAGATAACTAATAATGTAAGCATACTGTGTCCATAATAAGTTTATAGGTTATAGGTTGAGAGCTTTTGTGAAAGAGCACAGTTAGAAAGATATGGCATATAGAAGCAAACCGGATGGACATCATGAAAATGATCAGAGAGGTTGAGGGTAGAGGAAGTTCAGGAGTAAAAACAAACAAAATAGAATTATTGTAAAATTGACTGTATAAGCTGGAAGTAGAGGCCTATACCTTGTTGTTCACTAGTTTACTCCAATTAGGGAAGGGGTGGTGGGGTTGGAAAGGAATAAAGGGGAATATATTTCTAAAAAGGATGTGTATGTATGTATGTATGTATGTATGTATATATATATATGTATATGTATATGTGTGTATATATATGTATATATAGTTGAAGTCGGAAGTTTACATACACTTAGGTTGGAGTAATTAAAACTTGTTTTTTAACCACTCCACAAATTTCTTCTTAACAAACTATAGTTTTTGGCAAGTCGGTTAGGACATCTACTTTGTGCATGACACAAGTAATTTTTCCAACAATTGTTTAGAGACAGATTATTTCACTTATAATCACTGTATCACAATTCCAGTGGGTCACAAGTTTACATACACTAAGTTGACTGTGCCTTTAAACAGCTTGGATAATTCCAGAAAATGATGTCATGGCTTTAGAAGATTCTGATAGGCTAATTGACATAATTTGAGTCAATTGGAGGTGTACCTGTGGATGTATTTCAAGGCCTACCTTCAAACTCAGTGCCTCTTTGCTTGACATCATGGGAAAATCAAAAGACCTCTGATTTCTAACTCCTGAGTGGCACAGTGGTCTAAGGCACTGCATCGCAGTGCTAACTGTGCTACTAGAGATCCTGGTTCGAATCCAGGCTCTGTCGCAGCCGGCCGCGACGGGAGACTCATGGGCGGCGCACAATTGGCCCAGGGTAGGGGAGGGAATGGCCGGCAGGGATGTAGCTCAGTTGATAGAGCATGGTGTTTGCAACGCAAGGGTTGTGGGTTCAATTCCCACGGGGGGCCAGTATAAAAAATATGTATTCACTAACTGTAAGTCGCTCTGGATAAGAGCGTCTGCTAAATGACTAAAATGTAAATTTCTTTTTTTTAGACCTCCACAAGTTTGGTTCATCCTTGGGAGCAATTCCCAAATGCCTGACGGTACCACGTTCATCTGTACAAACAATAGTACGCAAGTATAAAAACCATGGGACCACGCAGCCGTCATACCGCTCAGGAAGGAGACGCGTTCTGTCTCCTAGAGATGAACGTACTTTGGTGCGAGAAGTGCAAATAAATCCCAGAACAACAGCAAAGGACCTTGTGAAGATGCTGGAGGAAACAGGTTCAAAAGTATCTATATCCACAGTAAAACGAGTCCTATATCGACATAACCTGAAAGGCCGCTCAGCAAGGAAGAAGCCACTGCTCCAAAACCACCATAAAACAGTCAGACTACGGTTTTGCAACTGCACATGGGGACAAAGATCGTACTTTTTGGAGAAAATGTCCTCTAGTCTGATGAAACAAAATAGAACTGTTTGGCCATAATGACCATCGTTATGTTTGGAGGAAAAAGGGGAACGCTTGCAAGCCGAAGAACACCATCCCAACCGTGAAGAACAGGGGTGGCAGCATCATGCTGTGGGGGTGCTTTGCTGCAGGAGGGACTGGTGCACTTCACAAAATAGATGGCATCAAGAGGAAGGAAAATTATGTGGATATATTGAAGCAACATCTCAAGACATCAGTCAGGAAGTTAAAGCTTGGTCGCAAATGGGTCTTCCAAATGGACAATGACCCCAAGCATACTTCCAAAGTTGTGGCAAAATGGCTTAAGGACAACAAAGTCAAGGTATTGGAGTGGCCATCACAAAGCCCTGACCTCAATCCTATAGCAAATTTGTGGGCAGAACTGAAAAAGCGTGTGCGAGCAAGGAGGCCTACAAACCTGACTCAGTTACACCAGCTCTGTCAGGAGGAATGGGCCAAAATTCACCCACTTATTGTGGGAAGCTTGTGGAAGGCTACCCGAAACGTTTGACCCAAGTTAAACAATTTAAAGGCAATGCTACCAAATACTAATTGAGTGTATGTAAACTTCTGACCCACTGGGAATGTGATGAAAGAAATAAAAGCTGAAATAATTCATCTCTCTACTATTATTCTGACATTTCACATTCTTAAAATAAAGTGGTGATCCTAACTGAACTAAGACAGGGAATATTTACTACGATTAAATGTCAGGAATTGTGAAAAAACTGAGTTTAAATGTATTTGGCTAAGGTGTATGTAAACCTCCGACTTCAACCTTATTCTTAATTCCATTCCTTACTTAGATTTGTGTGTATTGGGTATATGTTGTGAAATTGTTAGATATTACTTGTTAGATATTACTGCACTGTCAGAGCTAGAAGCACAAGCATTTCGCTACACCCGCAATAACATCTGCTAAAAACACGTGTAAATGTGACAAATAACATTTGATTTGATTTGATTTGATTAGGTCATACTGGAGACACCACCTGGTCGTACTGGGGCCGGTGACAGTCACACACTCCACGGTTAAAACCTCAAACGTAAACAAGGAAAAGTTCAGTGGATGACAGTAAAAGAGACTGGACTGAAGCTGACCACAACGCCTCTGAGGCATTCATGCAAATGATGGCACAAAACCCGGCACCATCATCACAGGGTTTACCTCCTACTGAGTGCAGGATCCCAACAGGGAGACCATGGTGCACCAAGGCTGCGTTCTGCAAGCAACATCATTCAACCACAGCAACAGCCACTAACACTGAACTGAATGTTGTGAAATTGTTAGAGCTCTGTTGCAAATGTTCCTAAACCATGCTTGATACTCCAGTTGTAACTGCATTTTTAAAACAATGCATTAGCGCAATTGTAGGAGTATAGAAATAAACGTGTTATCAATGGAAAGCTTGGATCCCCATCTTTTTTTAACAAAGGTCAAAACTGCTTTCAAAAGTGTTTTCCCGTGATTGCATTAAGAGTTGTTTGTCCGTTGACTGCTTGAATAAACGGCCCTACAAAGGCAAAGATCATCAACTAGAAAACAGTCCAACTGAAGACAAAAAGGCTTTAAAGTTGTTTTTGCTGTTCAGCCATATATGTCGTAGGTAGATAAGTGTAAATGCACTGATGCATCATCTTATTATGACCACTGATCTGACCTATGACCCCTAAAATGCTGATACTGCACTCTGCCTTTGTATGACCTTAAACAGCTGTATGGGTCATGCAGAAGCAAAGTGCAGTATCTAAAAAATCTAAATGTGTTTATCCAGCTTTCTTGTTGTTTTTAATGGTGTTGTGTAGTTGTGTTTTCATGTTTTGAATGTTGTATTGTAGCAACCCTCAAGCTTTTTTCCCCCATAAGTTAAGAACTATTTCATCACGGAGAATGTTTATCCTTATGTGACTTTGTATTACTATCAATGCTGTCCTTTTCTTTATGTTAGCGAGCGTTTCAATATTTTGTTTGCTATCTTTCTTACCATTATCTGGGTATTTTGCATTTCAATGCGAGTTAAACCATAATGTTTCTGCGTGATTGTGCCGTGTTTATTCTGGTGATAACTGGATCACTGGCTGTCTCATGGAGTGTGTGAGGGTGAGTGTCATGGTCGGGATGGCCTGAACTCAGAGCCTGATAGAATACCAAGGAAAACCGTAGTAACTGCAGTAGAACATGGTGGAACAAAGCCAGATGGCAGTAACCTCACTTACTGCTGTTTCCTTGGTTTTTACTGGGATTGTGTAGTTAAAGCAAATGTAACCCTCCATTTTCTCTGAAACAGAAGATAATTGAACCAGGACACTTTGTCACAAGATATAACAGATACTGCGAAGCCTGATTTAGGTCTGAACTCATCTTTGACCAAATGTGTAGCAGCAGTTTGCAATTGTACGGCAGAATAGCTGTGTACATAATCCTAATACCTCTTCATGGACTACATTTTAACACTTGAACAGTGTCTTCTTTTAGGGCGTGAACTGGTATGGTAAGATTACCTAGTGGGGCCAGTAACTGAAAGGTTGCTGGTTGCTGAGCCGTCAAGGTAAAAATCTGTCTGTGCATTTAAGCAAGGCACTTACACCTGATTTGCTCCAGGGGGCGCCGTACTACTATGACCCTGTAAAACAACACATTTCACTGCATCTATCTAGTGTCTGTGACAATACATTTACAAATATTGTATTTATTTATTACAACAGTTAATTTAACAATGCTGGTTATAAATAGTGATGACATTCATACAAGGACACCTTGACTTGCATTACACTCTCACTCCAGAAAAATATTCTCATGAAATCATATGACCTATAATTAGAGAAAAGGATTGTTTTCATGTTTTCAATGTTGTATTGGAGTAGGCCTAACCCTCACCAATATTTCTGTTGATGGAGAGAGACACCAGACAAGACATAGAGACAGCAACAGAATAATAGGATATGATGGAGAGAGACACCAGACAAGACACAGAGACAGCAACAGAAGAATAGGATATGATGGAGAGAGACACCAGACAAGACACAGAGACAGCAATAGAAGAATAGGATATGATGGAGAGAGACATCAGACAAGACATAGAGACAGCAACAGAATAATAGGATATGATGGAGAGAGACACCAGACAAGACACAGAGACAGCAACAGAAGAATAGGATATGATGGAGAGAGACACCAGACAAGACACAGAGACAGCAATAGAAGAATAGGATATGATGGAGAGAGACATCAGACAAGACACAGAGACAGCAACAGAAGAATAGGATATGATGGAGAGAGACACCAGACAAGACACAGAGACAGCAACAGAAGAACAGGATATGATGGAGAGAGACAGAACAGGCCATAACAGAAGAAAATAGACACAGGAGACAGTAACAAACTAGAAGCTGAGATAGCAACAGTCAAGACACAGACAGCAACAGTCAAGACACAGACAACAGTCAAGACACAGACAACAGACAAGACACAGACAGCAAAATACAATTTACAGAAGAGCGTAGACAAGAGAGACAGCAACAGAAGAGGGCAGACAAGAGACAGCAACAGAAGAGGGCAGACAAGAGAGACAGCAACAGAAGACATAGAAAGTAATGGAGAGAGGCAGAGGAGGGGAGACAAGAGAGACAGCAACAGAAGAGGGGAGACAAGAGAGACAGCAACAGAAGAGGGGAGACAAGAGAGACAGCAACAGAAGAGGGCAGACAAGAGAGACATCAACAGAAGAGGGCAGACAAGAGAGACAGCAACAGAAGAGGGGAGACAAGAGAGACAGCAACAGAAGAGGGCAGACAAGAGAGACAACAACAGAAGAGGGGAGACAAGAGAGACAGCAACAGAAGAGGGCAGACAAGAGAGACAGCAACAGAAGACAGAGAAAGTAATGGAGAGAGGCAGAGGAGGGGAGATCAGACAGTAGACTGTATCACTTAAAGCTGCTCTATAGATTATTACTGCACAGTGAGTGTGTGTGTGTGTGGGGGGGGGGGGGGGATATGTGTGTGTGTGTGTGTGTGTGTGTGTGTGTGTGTGTGTGTGTGTGTGTGTGTGTGTGTGTGTGAGAGAGAGAGAGAGTGAATAATGGTAAAACAGCATTATAATGATAGTCATACAATGTCAAATATTTCTTAAGTATAAACATTCTCCATGATGAAATAATCTTAGGCCTACTATAATACAACATTGAAAACATGAAAACACGACTACATAACACCATTAAATACAGTTGGAAGGTAGTAACAACTATCAAACAGTTTCCATCAAACAGATAAACAACAAGAAAGTTGGATCAACATATATTTAGATTTCTTGATGCTGCACTTTGCCGTTGCATTACCCATATACTTGTTTAAGGTCATACAAAGGCAGAGTTCAGTATCAGCATTTTAGGGGTCATAGGTCAGATCAGTGGTTATGGTTGATATGCACGGACATTTGCGTAGACTGCTCTTTGCCTTTGTAGGGCAGTAGTTCAGGCGGCTGCCCTTGCCCTTTAGTCTGCCTCCTGTCCCTCCTATCACCATGGAGACACCTTCCTGAAAACAATGACTCCATACTTCATGTCCTTAAAGATTAGAATGTTCCAATGTGGTTGGCCAAAAAGATGACAAGATAGATCACACATTCATCATTCAGGGTTACTATCAAACAGAAATGTCACATTTCTGGTTTGTCCATACCTTGTTTCCTGCTTGTAGCAGTGTGCGTTTACAGGAATCGTTCTCTCTAACTATAAGTCACATGATTTCATGAGAATATTTTTCTGCAGTAAGAGGGAAATGCAAGTGAAGGTGTCCTTGGATCAACGTCAACAAGAGTTATAACCAGCATTGTTAAATTAACTGTTGGAATTGCAAAAAATATATGTGTTTTTATTGTCAGATACACCAGATAGGTGCAATGAAATGTGTTGTGTTACAGGGTAAGGCATAGTAGTACAGCACCCATGAAGCAAGTTAGTGTTAAGTGCCTTGCTTAAGGGCACATCAACAGATTTTCACATTGACGGCTCGGGTATTCGAACCAGCAACCTTTCAGTTACTGGCCCAACGTTCTAACCGCTAGGCAATGTGACCATACCGTACCAGGTCCCGCCCTAAAAGAAGACAATGTTTAAGTGTTCAAATGTAGTCCATGAAGAGGTATTAGGATTAAGTGCACAGCTATTCTGCCGTACATTTGCAAACTGCTGCTACACATTTGGTCAAAGATGAGTTCAGACCTAAATCAGGCTTCATAGTATCTGTTATATCTTGTGACAAAGTGTCCTGTTACAATTCCAATAGCTCCAAATTTGGATTGCAAAACTAAAGAGAAACATCAGACAAGACACAGAGACAGCAACAGAAGAATAGGATATGATGGAGAGAGACATCAGACAAGACACAGAGACAGCAACAGAAGAATAGGATATGATGGAGAGAGACATCAGACAAGACACAGAGACAGCAACAGAAGAATAGGATATGATGGAGAGAGAGAGACACCAGACAAAGACACAGAGACAGCAACAGAAGAATAGGATATGATGGAGAGAGACACCAGACAAGACACAGAGACAGCAACAGAAGAATAGGATATGATGGAGAGAGACACCAGACAAGATACAGAGACAGCAACAGAAGAATATGATATGATGGAGAGAGACATCAGACAAGACACAGAGACAGCAACAGAAGAATAGGATATGATGGAGAGAGACACCAGACAAGACACAGAGACAGCAACAGAAGAATAGGATATGATGGAGAGAGACACCAGACAAGACACAGAGACAGCAACAGAAGAATAGGATATGATGGAGAGAGACACCAGAAAAGACACAGAGACAGCAACAGAAGAATAGAAGATATGATATAGAGAGAGACACCAGACAAGATGAAAGACATCAATAGACGACACAGAGAAAGTGATGGAGAGAGACAGAGGAGGGGAGAACACACAGTAGACTATCACTAAAAGCTGATATAGGGATTCTAATTACTGCAGAGAGAGAGAGAGAGAGAGAGAGAGAGAGAGAGAGAGTGTGTTTAGGTACTGTGGGAGTATTTAATCAGTTTGGCTCATTGGACAGGTCAGAGTCTATATTTGAGTGGTTTTTGGCAATACACTAGTGATGTATTCATGGATTTAGCTGTTGAAATTCCTTCCCGGACCCTCCTACTGGCTGTGGGCTAAGCCACCGATGTCTTCACATCCTAGGGGAGAGAGGAGCTGCTACCCCTGGGGAGAGAGGAGCTGTTACCCCTGGGGAGAGAGAAGCTGATACCATGGGGCCCTGGGGAGAGAGGAGCTGCTACCCCTGGGGAGAGAGGAGCTGCTACCCCTGGGGAGAGAGGAGCTGCTACCCCTGGGGAGAGAGGAGCTGCTACCCCTGGAGAGAGAGGAGCTGTTACCCCTGGGGAGAGAGGAGCTGTTACCCCTGGGGAGAGAGGAGCTGCTACGAAGAGAGACTGCGACCCTGCTCGGGAAGAGCTTAACGACTGGTGATTGTTGGGGCACGTTTGGCAGGAGCTTCAGTGATGAAGACTGCTGAACTTGCTGATGTTTCACAATATGCCATGGCCGTCTCAGTCACCAGGTCTCAACCCAATTGAAGACAACCATCAACAAAACACTAAATAATGGCATTTCTTGTGGAAGAATGATGTCACATCCCTCCAATAGAGTTCCAGACACTTGTAGAATGTATGCCAAGGCACATTGTAAGAGCTATAAAGAGACAGGGAGTGGGAGAGAGAACAGGTAGAACCTGATATGGAAATGAGCAGAACAAACTAAAGGAACTTTCCACGACCGAATGATCATTCCAGACTCTACTTCTATTGAGAGACATATAAAAGGTAAGACGACGATTGTTATGTGTATTAATATAGTTGATGATATTGTTATGTGTATTAATATAGTTGATGATATTGTTATGTGTATTCATATAGTTGATGATATTGTTATGTGTATTCATATAGTTGATGATATGTTTTGTAGACAGTGTTATAATAGGCCTATTCTCCTTAAAATGTTTTGGATATAAATTAGATGCGTGGGATGAATTCGTTCTGTTTCCATCTGTGTGCCCCAGGGTGATCGCTCCTACACTATCTAGAATCTAAAATGGTTATTTGGCTGTCCCCATAGGAGAACCCTTTGTAGAACCCTTTTTGGTCCTAGGTAGAACCCTTTTGGGTTCCATGAAGAATCCTTTCCACAGAGGGTTCTACATGGAAGCCAGAGGGGTTTTACCTGGAACCCCAAAGCGTTCTCCTATGGGGACAGCCAGAGGACCCTTTTGGAACTCTTTTTTCTAAGAGTGTACTGTATCATAGGTCTATAGACTTGTCTTCTCAAAACAGGCTTAAAACACAACAAGCAACAACATTTTCTCTTTCTAATCTACTGTTAACTATTTTCACTCAGGAAGGTATGTTGTGTGAAAGAGAGACAAATAAATACTGTGGAAAGACTAACAACAATTTACACTTCCTCAAAACAGGTTGTGTGTGTTCATTAGTGCCCACCGTAGCTAAACGTTTGGCAACAGAAACCGTTTAGGTCACGTTGTACAGCGTTTGGAGTAAACTGTTTATGCAACATTTTAAAACTGTTGACTGTGGTGTAAACTAATGAATACGACCCAGGTAGTAGCCTACAACTCGGCTGTTGATGGCTGCCTCATGCTGTAACCTGAACTTAGCCTGAGGGGTGTACTATGATGCAAGCTAGATATACTGGTTTTCTAAAGTTAGCTTCAGTTAGCTTCACATTCCAGCTCAGGCCTCATCCATTAGAATATACAGAGCGCTAGTCATCACGAAGGTGCTCTCTCAGCAGAACAGTAGATATCTCAATTACTTGACATGTTCTGGTTGTGAATTCAGGCTACAAGTTGAGAATCATTCCAGGGATTATTATCAAGTGTGTAGAGAAATTAAATGTATGGTGTAATTCTAGTACAGTGAATGGAAGTAAAGCACTCAGACCTAACAGTCTACTTTTACTGAGACTGGTTTGTGTCAGTCTAATCATACAAAATGGAGCTAACTGAATGTGGGCAAATCAAATTCAATACATCAATATTCATATATTATAGTTCTACATTTAACATTTCATATGATAAATGTAATTGTATCATAGTTCTACTATATTGTAGCGAACCTCGCTAAATGAGCCACGTCACAATTCCAACCAAGTAACCCAATTGGCGCCAGTGGCGCGATGCATAGGTTGTTTGCCTTTTACACATGCAACCTGGGTTCGCTTCCCTGCCCCGCTGTTTGCTACATTGGTGTCAGAAGTAGTATGGTGTCTGTGAGGCCATCAGAATGCACGGCCCGGATGTGTGAGGGGTCTGAGTAGTCGAAGCACAGGACTTGCTTTTATAGGGGGCAGTGTGAGACAGGTTACAATTCCCATCGCAGCAATAGGGTTAACCTAGTTTTGGCCAGCGACCTGGGTTCACTGCCCTGCCCCGCTGTTTGCTACAATATTAATATCACAGGCTACCCGACGTCCGTTGAACAAAGAGACACAACAATATGAGTGGAAGGATTTTAGGATAATATCAGTTAGTGTTGATTTAGAGTTGTCTTCTGGGTTCAGCCTTCTAGCTTCCTTTATCAATAGGGTGAAATATAACAAATGACATGGTCTCAGAGTTTGGAGATAATCAGTCCCAGTTTAAATCGCCCATGATTTCCATTTCATTATTTCCCCAGAGCATCAAGGGGAATCTAGAGACTCAACCTTCGCAGAATCAGAATCACCTTTATTCACCAAGTACATTTGCACATACATACAGTCGGGAGAACAAGTATTTGATACACTGCCGATTTTGCTGGTGTCACGATCGTCTAATGAGGGAGACCCAAAGCGCAGCGCGTTGAGCGAACATGACTTTATTAAATTAAGGTACTCACTACAAAAACACAACAAACAATGACGAATCGTGAAGTCCTCAGTTACAATGACTGACAAGGAACAAAAACCCACAACACTAAGGTGAACACTGACAGTTTAAATATGGCTCCCAATCAGAGATTACGAGCCGACAGCTGACACTCGTTACCTCTGATTGGGAGTCACACGACCAAACAAGGAAAACAAACCAAAAGAACACACCCTGGCTCAAAATACACAGTCCCGGAGCCAGAGCGTGACAGTACCCCCCCCCCCCCCCTAAAGGCGCGGACTCCGACCGCGCCTACACCCCAAATAGGGAAGGGCTGGGTGGGTATTGCTCCTCGGAGGCGGCTCCGGCTCCGGGCTTGACCACCACCCTACTACAATCCCCCCGTAGTGCCCCCAGTCCGATCTGACCCAGTTAGCTGGATCAGGACTGCCGACGCGCACCCCTGGCTTGGCGCGTGAGGCAGGAATGGACCGGACCTGGCAGACGATACGCACCCTTTGCATGGTGCGTGGAGCCGGAACAGGCCTCACCAGGCTGAAGACTCGCATCCCTGGCTTGGTGCGAGTAGCAGGAATGGGCTGAATCCGGCTGACGACTCGCACCCTTGTCTTGGTGCGAGTAGCAGGAATGGGCTGAATCCGGCTGACGACTCGCACCCTTGGCTTGGTGCGAGTAGCAGGAATGGGCTGAATCCGGCTGACGACTCGCACCCTTGACTTGGTGCGAGTGGCAGGAACAGGCAGAATCCGGCTGACGACTCGCACCCTTGTCTTGGTGCGAGTAGCAGGAACGGGCTGGACCAGGCTGGCGACTCGCACCCCTTTGTTTGGTGCGAGTGGCAGGAACAGGCCGGACAGGGCTGACGAAACGCACCATAGACTTGGTGCGGAGAGCAGGCACGGGCCGGACAGGGCTGGCGACGCGCACCACAGACCTGGTGCGGAGAGCAGGAACGGGCCGGACAGGGCTGACGAAACGCACCATAGACTTGGTGCGGAGAGCAGGCACGGGTCTGACAGGGCTGGCGACGCGCACCACAGACTTGGCGCGGAGAGAGCAGGAACGGGCCGGACAGGGCTGACGACGCACACCACCACTGGCTTGCTGCGGGGAGCTTGGATGGGCCGGACTGTACTGGGGACACACACCACTGGCCCTACACCGGGATCTGGAACGGGCCGGACCGGACTGGCAACACACGCCAGTACCTCTCGCCGTGCCTCTACCTCCTCCATCCCCTCTTCGACCAGTGGCCCCCGTAACCCGACGGCCTCCTCCGGCAACTCACTGGACCGCTCTATCGCGGCCTCCTGCTGGTCCGACGTCGTGAGCCCCCCCCCTAAAAATGTTCTGGGGTTCTCTCCTCTTCGTGGACCAGGCCTCCATCGTTCTCGCCCAGACTATCACCCCACTGCTCCAAAGTCCAACCTCTCTCCTCTTCTCTTGGCTTGGCCCAGTCGAGACTCCTACTCAACTGCTCCCAAGTCCATCCTCTCTCTTCTTCATGCTGCTTGATCTGGTTAAGGTGGGTGGGTTTTTCTGTCACGATCGTCTAATGAGGGAGACCAAAGCGCAGCGCGTTGAGCGAACATGACTTTATTAAATTAAGGTACTCACTACAAAAAAACAAAAAACAATGACGAATCGTGAAGTCCTCAGTTACAATGACTGACAAGGAACAAAAACCCACAACACTAAGGTGAACACTGACAGTTTAAATATGGCTCCCAATCAGAGATAACGAGCCGACAGCTGACACTCGTTACCTCTGATTGGGAGTCACACGACCAAACAAGGAAACACAACCAAAGAAACACACCCCTGGCTCAAAATACACAGTCCCGGAGCCAGAGCGTGACAGCTGGTTTTTCCTACTTACAAAGCATGACATAAGTATTTGATCACCTACCAACCAGTAAGAATTCCGGCTCTCACAGACCTGTTTTAGTTTTTTCTTTAAGAAGCCCTCCTGTTCTCCACTCATTACCTGTATTAACTGCACCTGTTTGAACTCGTTACCTGTATAAAAAGACACCTGTCCACACACTCAATCAAACAGACTACAACCTCTCCACAATGGCCAAGACCAGAGAGCCGTGTAAGGACATCAGGAATAACATTGTAGACCTGCACAAGGCTGGGATGGGCTACAGGACAATAGGCAAGCAGCTTGGTGAGAAGGCAACAACTGTTGGCGCAATTATTAGAAAATGGAAGAAGTTCAAGATGACGGTCAATCACCCTCGGTCTGGGGCTCCATGCAAGATCTCACCTGGTGGGGCATCAATGATCATGAGGAAGGTGAGGGATCAGCCCAGAACTACACGGCAGGACCTGGTCAATGACCTGAAGAGAGCTGGGACCACAGTCTCAAAGAAAACCATTAGTAACACACTACGCCGTCATGGATTAAAATCCTGCAGCGCACGCAAGGTCCTCCTGCTCAAGCCAGCGCATGTCCAGGCCCGTCTGAAGTTTGCCAATGACCATCTGGATGATCCAGAGGAGGAATGGGAGAAGGTAATGTGGTCTGATTAGATAAAAATAGAGCTTTTTGGTCTAAACTCCACTCGCCGTGTTTGGAAGAAGAAGAAGGATGAGTACAACCCCAAGAACACCATCCCAACCATGAAGCATGGAGGTGGAAACATAATTCTTTGGGGATGCTTTTCTGCAAAGGGGACAGGACGACTGCACCGTATTGAGGGGAGGATGGATGGGGCCATGTATCGCAAGATCTTGGCCAACAACCTCCTTCCCTCAGTAAGAGCATTGAAGATGGGTCGTGGCTGGGTCTTCCAGCATGACAACGACCTGAAACACACAGCCAGGGCAACTTAGGAGTGGCTCCGTATGAAGCATCTCAAGGTCCTGGAGTGACCTAGCCAGTCTCCAGACCTGAACCCAATAGAAAATCTTTGGAGGGAGTTGAAAGGCTGTATTGCCCAGCGACAGCCCCGGAACTTGAAGGATCTGGAGAAGGTCTGTATGGAGGAGTGGGCCAAAATCCCTGCTACAGTGTGTGCAAACCTGGTCAAGACCTACAGGAAACATATGATCTCTGTAATTGCAAACAAAGGTTTCTGTACCAAATATTAAGTTCTGCTTTTCTGATGTATCAAATACTTATGTCATGCAATAAAATGCAAATTAATTACTTAAAAATCATACAATGTGATTTTCTGGATTTTTGTTTTAGATTTATTTATAATTTTTTTATTTCACCATTATTTAACCAGGTAAGCCAGTTGAGAACAAGTTCTCATTTACAACTGCGACCTGGCCAAGATAAAGCAAGCAGTGCGATAAAAACAACAACACAGAGTTACATATGGCGTAAAACAAAACAAAGTCAAAAATACAACAGAAAAATATATATACAGTGTGTGCAAATGTAGCAAGTTATGGAGGTAAGGCAATAAATAGGCTATAGTGCAAAATAATTACAATTAGTATTAACACTGGAATGATAGATGTGCAAGAGATGATTATTTTTTATTTTTATGATATGCAAATAGAGATATTGAGGTACAAATGAGCAAAAATAAATAACAATATAGGGATGAGGTAGTTGGGCGGGCTAATTTCAGATGGGCTGTGTACAGGTGCAGTGATCGGTAAGGTGCTCTGACAACTGATGCTTAAAGTTGGTGAGGGAGATAAGTGTCTCCAGCTTCAGAGATTTTTGCAATTTTGTTCCAGTCATTGGCAGAGCAGAGAACTGGAAGGAATGGCGGCCAAAGGAGTGTTGGGCTTTGGGGATGACCAGTGAGATATACCCTGCTGGAGTGCATACTACGGGTGGGTGTTGCTATGGTGACCAATGAGCTAAGATAAGGCGGGGATTTGCCTAGCAGTGATTTATAGATGGCCTGGAGCCAGTGGGTTTGGCGACGAATATGTAGTGAGGACCAGCCAACAAGAGCGTACAGGTCACAGTTGGTGGGTAGTATATGGGGGCTTTGGAGACAAAACGGATGGGCACTGTGATAGACTACATCCAATTTGCTGAGTAGAGTGTTGGAGGCTATTTTGTAAATGACATCGCCGAAGTCAAGGATCGGTAGGATAGTCCGTTTTACGAGGGCATGTTTGGCAGCATGAGTGAAGGAGGCTTTGTTGCGAAATAGGAAACCGATTCTAGATTTAACTTTGGATTGGGATTCTTAATGTGAGTCTGGAAGGAGAGTTTACAGTCTAACCAGACACCTAGGTATTTGTAGTTGTCCACATACTCTAGGTCAGATCCGTCGAGAGTAGTGATTCTAGTCGGGTGGGCGGGTGCAAGCAGCGTTCGGTTGAAGAGCATGCATTTAGTTTTTACTAGTGTTTAAGAGCAGTTGGAGGCTACTGAAGGAGTGTTGTATGGCATTGAAGCTCGTTTGGAGGTTTGTTAACACAGTGTCCAATGAAGGGCCAGATGTATACAAAATGGTGTCGTTCTGCGTAGAGGTGGATCTGAGAGTCACCAGCAGCAAGAGCGACATCATTGATATACACAGAGAAAAGTGTCGGCCCAAGAATTGAAACCAAGGCTATTTAGTCTGCCAATAAGAATGCGGTGGTTGACAGAGTCGAAAGCCTTGGCCAGGTCAATGAAAACGGCTGCACAGTACTGTCTATTATCGATCGCGGTTATAATATCGTTTAGGACCTTGAGCGTGGCTGAAGTGCACCCATGACCAGCTCGGAAACCGGATTTCATAGCGGAGAAGGTACGGTGGGATTCGAAATGGTCGGTGATCTGTTTGTTAACTTGGCTTTCTAGATTCCGTCTCTCACAGTTGAAGTGTTCCTATGATACAAATTACAGACCAATACATGCTTTGTAAGTTGGAAAACCTGCAAAATCAGCAGTGTATCAAATACTTGTTCTCCCCACTGTATGTAGGATCTTAATTTGAGCCAGTTTGCTACAGCAGGAAAATATTCCTGCAGCAACAGGAATTGTGAATTATTATGTGAATTATAATTAATGTACATTTTTGTAGCGGTTGATACATTTTTATTTACCTTTAGTCTCTATGGGCCAGATGGCCAGTTGGTGAGGGCTACAGCATGGGGAAAGAAACTGTTCAGATGGGGGTCTATAACATCCAATCACATAGGTTTACAGCAGCTGACAGTTAGCAACGTTATTGCTAATAACTCAAACTGCCTTATTTAGATAAAAACATAATCTCTGTACAGATGTAGGATCTTAATTTGATCACCCTGTTGCAGGAGAACTAAAACTTGTAGTGTATTTGAGTGTATTTAAGCTTTAAAAAAGGTTTCTGAAGATGATCAATTGCACTTTTCTATTAAAAGAATTGTTCATTAATTATAATCCACATAATAATTCAAATGTCCTGTTGCTGCAGGATTAAATTAAGATCCTACATCTGTAGCAATACACCTCTCTTTGATGTACATGGTTATATCAGGATTGACTTTTGACCATTTGACATCTTTTATTTACTGTTGTTTAGACTGGTTGAATGAGTTGCCTATGAAAGCTACTTCATCTGCAAGAGAACAGGCGGCTGCACCAGCGACTGTAAGAAGTTATGTGATTTCCCTCATATGAACGTGAAAGTAAGTGTGTAGCCTACGCAGTTACACAATGGCTGTTGAAACTGTGGGCACGTATTTCTCTGTAACATTAGCTGTCCTATCATAATATAATTTATCTTCATTACTTCTCTTCATATGAAAATGATTAAAAAAGGATTTGCCTTTAGATTGTCGACTTGATTCATGATGATGACTGCTGGCTAAGATTTTGAAAGTATGATGTTGACATGGTCTATCCAATCAAAGCTACTGTAGATATAATATGATTTGATGTCATTTTATCTGTGGCCAATGAACTTCTTGGATGGGCACTTCTAATGTAACTCTATGGCAGCACCCAAGGGGCTTGAATTTTCTAGCTCTACCCTTAGACTTGGCAGTGACGTAGTGTCCCCATGAGTGACAGAACAGTGAGCCAATCACGGCGCAGCGCTCCGTATTTTCCGCTGGCTGCCCCACCACCACAGAAAGCACTGAGCTAGGCTAAAACACCTGCATTTTGGAGCTGCCTTACTCAAGAAAACAAAAAAGAGACCACGTTTTTTTGCGGCTTTATTAACTCAATGATATATAATTTTTTTGCAAACTGATATGTGACACGTATTAATGCCAAAATAACATGCAAAACAGGAAAGGCCACCTGCCCTTAATGACGGGTCGCTGGTTGAGAGAATGCCAAGAGTGTGCAAAGCTGTCATCAAGGCAAAGGGTGGCTATTTGAAGAATATCAAATATAAAATATATTTTGATTTCTTTAACACTTTTTTGGTTACTAAATTATTCTATATGTGTTATTTCAAAGTTTTGATGTCTTCACTATTATTCTACAATGTAGAAAAATAGTAAAAATAAAGACAAACCCTTGAATGAGTATGTGTTTTCTAAAACTTTTTGACCGATAGTGTATAGCTTTTTTACATTGTTAGCAAACTGATATGTGACATGTATTAATGCCACAATAACATGCAAAACAGGAAAGGCCACCTGCCCTGAATGACGGGTCGCCACTTGCTGAGGTATAGACCTTGATCTGTTTTTACACAACAACAAAAAAACTGTTTTTACATTATAACCTATCCTACTTTAAATAATATAAAATCTCTTAAATTGTTGGCGAGAAACCTTTCTGTATAGATCACTGATCAATCAAGCCCGTTTTAGCCCTTCTGTCTACATTCTCAGATACGTTTAGAAAGAACAGATTCAAAAATAATAAATGGCAACTTTTAATGAATACAAATAAGTGTGAGACATGGCCTTGTGTTGCTGCACTGTCTATAACTACCTTAACAAACAGTAACTTATTATTATTATTGACAGTTACCATGGAGAAGATATGTCACAACTACATGTTCATGTGATTGCATTAAATCACCTGACTGTTTCAATATGTCTGTTAGTAAATGTTTTGTAAGAGATAATTAATAAATGATAACAATTCACATTCAAGAATTACTGTGTTTAACTACAACAAACATGTTGGATCTCTGTTTAGGGGTCAGTGGTCTAAAATGAGTCTCTCTGGGGGGAGAGAGGAGGGGGGGTCCCTGCCTCTAAAATGAGTCTCTCTGGGGAGAGAGAGGAGGGGGCCCTGCCTCTAAAATGAGTCTCTCTGGGGAACATGACACCAAAGATAAGAGGTGAGATGACAATTTTGTTTAAGAATTATTAAGAATTTTTTTCCTAAATGCTATTTCCATAATTTTTTGCATTTGTTTTTTAATCAGAAATGGTTTGCTTATGGGTACCTTCAATATTACTGTTCTCAGATGTTTAATTAATAGATTTTAGATGTGTATAATTATTATTATTATATATTGCAAAACGCTATTTATCCATTGTTTAGCTGAAATTTGAATGTTTGTATCCTGTATATTTGACTGTATTATCTGGTTGTCTCACCTAGCTATCTTAAGATGAATGCACTTACTGTAAATCGCTCTGGGGTAAGAGCATCTGCTAAACAGGTGGGGCTCTGCCCTGAATGACAGGTCACCACTGCTCCAAAGCAATTACATGTTGCACAGGAACCCACTGACTAAGCTGCATGTTTCTAATTATCAAGACACCTGCTGGTACCTCTTAAACTGGTTAGTACAGCTCATGAGGTGTCCTAAATATCTGCCAACTAGGTGGGACCCTTATGAATAAAGAGGCTTCATGCATAGCTTTAATTTATACCCATAAGAGTAGGACTAAAATGGCTTTATTCTCAGCACTTATACGACACATTTTCTACTCTGAGACGCTTTTTGGATATGGGCCCAGATCTCAAAATATTGTAATGACCCAGTATTAAATGAGTCTATCTGGGGAGAGAGAGGACCAATTTTTCTACTCTGAGACGCTTTTTGGATACGATGCATCTTTCCTACAACGGCTGATGATGTAACATGTATGTCCCACGCACCACGCAGAGAGAACGGCTGAAGATGTAACATGTATGTCCCACGCACCACGCAGAGAGAACGGTCGCCAAGTGCGTTGTTGGAGCATGTCTTCACGAGTCGTTTCTTGTTTTGTTTAGTGTCATTATTATCACTGACGATAATAAAGTAAAGTATGTTCACTCAACACGCTGCGCCTTGGTCTTAACGACGATCGTGACAGTATCGATACTGATAGGATCGAAAGAAAGGGAGCGCTGCTCTTGGATCAGTTTTCTCCATTCAAATCTTTCCTTAACATTATAATTAGTTCACAATACTGATGACAGATCAGCTCCTAGAGAGATATTACCACCTACGGCTGCAAATATTGAGGCGGCTTATTCTAAATCACAGATTTGGCACATCATTGGGCACATGTTAGGCTACACAATCATGAAATATATTGAGAGAAATTACAGACCTGAAGTCTACAAGTAGCAAACTAGAATTCAATTGATTGAACATGAAACGTATTTCAATTTGATTGAAATAGGACTATAGCCTACTGTTTATATTTTAATGCAGTTATCTCGGTTTTCATTTGAAGCATCATTTTATACTTTGCTTGTTTGCATCAATTGCAAAGACATTTGCAACTTTATATTTGTAGCCAACCTTTGTTCTGAATTTATCAGCATAACCAAGAGACGGATATACCCATGTGATTCTATGTTTAGCGGAGATCTTCTGTGTATAAAGTGACGCGGGAGGGCAAAAAAGCATCTAACGACTCACTCAGCTGTTCTACAAAGTGGTCTGAGGCAGGTGTTAGAATATGAGCGTTTTCAAGTGGCAACGGGTAATAAACGATGGTTTTTGGGAAACAGTCTCAGAGATTTAACAATGCGCCTACGAAGGTTCTAATGATGACTTTACCTTAAGATGCTTTGGGATACACAGGCCCTGCGACAAAAACATCTGCTAAAGTTCAAAGTAAAATGTTTTACATACAGATCTCATAGTACTGGATTTATTTTTTTAAGCAATTTTTCATGTATATTGTTTCTTTACAAACATTGTTGTATTTGTTACATTTGACTGTGTAAAACCTAGCAGTAACTACTTATTTTCTCTGAGAGTGAGGCAGATGTACACATTCAAGAATTATTGTCCACTGTGTTAACCACAACCAACATGCTGTATCTCTGTTTAGGGGTTAGTGTCTAAAATGAGTCTGTCTGGGGAGAGAGAGGACCAATTTTCCTACTCTGAGACGCTTTGTGGATATGGGCCCAGATCTCAAAATATTGTTTTAAAAAACACAAATTTTTGTTTACATAATTAAAAAAAAGAATATTACTATGTAAGCCACTGTAGAAGACTTGGTTTAGTTTCTGTTTGGTGCACTGCTCATTTCGTGCGTTCTGGACGCTGTCCGCGTCCCCGTACAGAACTTGTCCGGTCCCACGTACGGTGTGGCGCCAAGCCTATTGTCCGATTACGCGACAGAGTGGTCTGAGGTGATTGTTGGGGAATAACGACGGAGTTCGCTATAGCGTTGAGACGCCGAAAGTTTAATTGTTCATTTGCTTTTTTGCGTAATGGGTCAGTGACAGTATGAGTGTAGCCAGATTCCTTTTCACTCGCTATTCTTGTTTGAATTGTGTGGTTCACCGGATTCCGTCATCATCCTCGGGGACGAGGGACAGAACGAACGACCTGCTAGCTAGCAAAGCTAGTCGGTACAGCTAGCTAAGCTAGCTACTCTACCAGCAGCATCCTAGTTATCCTATCTACCACTACATCATCACCGGCTGCCCTGCTTTCTATGTGGACCGATGGAGCTCCCGGGTTGTTTCATTCTTCCACCTTTTAATTACGGTGGAGGGCTTCTCCCTCTCTCGTTGACGGATGCTGGGCTTCCGACGCTCCCTCTGTCCGGTTCTCCTCTCTTCACTAGATGGACGCGTAACTTACCATTTAACCCCTCTGTGTCCCAGGACCAAACTTTTGAATATTATTTTCTCGGGGCGCCTCAAGTGACATTTTTTACAACTGTTTATTTCTGATTAAATTAGTTCATTGCATCCGCCATGGAGCCCAGTTTCATAATATTACCTTCTGTCCATGGTTATGAGTTAATCGCGAAAAACAGGCCTTATGTTTGGGCATTTTTCACCCCTGCCAGCTCCTATAGTTCTACGTGTAGGTTTACCTCAGGTAACCTATTATTTTACAAGGTTACTGCTACTTGGGTGACCGCTCCACTGTTCCACCGGATTTACATGTGTGGTCACAATAGTAGGTGAACACAGTTTAAGAGGTGATGGCTGTGGCGGATAGCCTTCAAACCTTAAACATTTGTCTGATCATGGTTACCCATATTGTTTTTAATAAAAGAGTGTACACTCTAAACAAGTTACGCATGTTCCTGTCCTCTTTTTCAAGATGTGTGCCGTTTAAACAGCCAGAAGACATATTTTAAATTACGAATAAAACTGTGTTTTGTTGACTTGTTGTTTCTAACTGAATTGGCTGGGTAATTTGAATATCTGTCGAATCTTCGTTCGTGATAGTCCAAATGGAGCGAATGCTGCGCAGGTTCACTGAGTTGCACAACCAAATGGGTATAATGTGTGATTGTTGTCTACTCGGGTGGTCTCCTCTAGTGGATTTTGTAGATCTTACACAGTTGCTACCTCAGATTTATGAGCCTAGCGCGTGTCTATAGCTCAGTTTGTTAGCGCATGGCGCTTGCCACGCCAGGGTTGTGGTTCGTTTCCCACAGTGGAGGCCAGATGTGAAAATGTATGCACTCACTAACTGTAAGTCGCTCTGGATAAGAGCGTCTGCTAAATATGTACAAATTAAAAAATGTAATGAATGAGTTATGTAGTAACCCACAGCTGGCCAAAGGGAGGCGCAAGAGTGCTATAAACCCTAACTGTTTTTTTTGCCATAGAAACCCTAAACATAACAGATCAATCAAATGTATTTATAAAAGCCCTTTTTACAACCAGCAGCTATGTCCCAAAGTGCTATACAGAAACTCTTACCCTACTTATGAAGCCTATTTTAGCCGTAATCCTAACCCCTAATTTTAGGGTAGGGTAGCCTAGAAACACTTTTATCAAACTATTTGCGTAATAATATTATCTTAGTAAATACAGTTATATTATTAAATAGCGTTTTGATTATTTTGTTGTTATTTTATTATATGTATAATTTGCAATACAGAACCTTGATAAATTAGACACATTTGTTTTATTTTTCAAAATGTGGTTTGAATAGGTGACCCTAGTAACCCTCTGTGTGAAGGTCCAGCAATTGGGTGTGGGGGCCAGGTTTGAGACTGATCTAATACACTTTATTTCTCAGCTGCCTCACCAAGTCGTCTGTACGTGGGGGGAATTAATAACTTTTAATAGCTAAATATTTCCAATAGATGGCAGCATAGACCACGAAGCATCAGTTTATAGGCTACAAGCAGCAATATGATTGACATAAAATATGCATGCAACCAAATTCTAAATGTCCCATGATTTTCTCTAAAATGGTCACTCATTACTTTAGCTAGCTAATATATCTCGTATTAGGCCCTGTGATGCTTTTGAAAAGCAATTAAATAGTGACTATAGCAGGTGTTGAACCCCCTGGTAAAGAATCACTAGTCAGATGCTCCAACCTCAACTCTAATATACATGCATTTTTTAATATCTAATATTGCGATTAAACAACCTCGGAATAGATAAGACAAGAGTGTGTCTTCCAGCCCACCCAATAAATTACATCATGCAACCCCTCCCGGTTAGCAAATGTAACCTCAACATGCCCCTCCGCTGGTGCTAGAAGGCAGAGTGCTCGCTGCTGGTTGATGAATCGGACAATGAATGTACTAGGAAAATATACTTTTTCTCAACCAGAGGTGACTAAATTAAGTTCAGGGCTTATTGATAATCTTTATAGTAAGGAAGTATAATTTTCAAAACATGAGCATAAAAACAGCTAATAATAAACATGAATCATCATTATATTATTTCACAGTAAATCTGTTAATGCCTTTTCCAGTCGTTCCCATCTTGCGTTAGCAGTGTGGAAAGGGACCCGTAAAAGCATGTGCAGGAGTTGTTCCTGTGAGGGGGAGTGGTGGTGTATCAGGGAGAAAACTAACTAACCTTCTGAAATGTCCTTCATGGTCTTATGCTGCCATCTATTGGAATTATTTAGCACTGCAGTAGTACTGAATAAAGTATAGTACTGAATAAAGTATATCCTTACTAAAGTAGTAATTACTCAGATTTCAAAATATGACATTTTCCCTAGTTACATTTTACACTTACAACCATAACAGAACAATGTATAGCATAACAAAACAATGAAACTGACATAAACCAAAACGCCATTCATTTAGTAACTATATATATAATATAATAATAATAGCATTTATCAGAGTTTTTATCCAAAGCGACTTTACGTCATGCGTGCATAATTTTTTTTGTGTATGGGTGGTTCCCGGGATCGAACCCACTACTTGGGCGTTAAAAGCGCCGTGCTCTACCAGCTGAGCTACAGAGGACCACAGGACCACAGTATATACTATTTATTTAGATGGTTGACCAATTATCTGCCAAAGTAACACCCTCTGTAGATAAGAAGAGCTACCTCCAGTATGTGTAAACCAAAACTTTGAAAGGGCCATGTTTCTCAAAATTGAGTTACAAGTTTATCATCTTTCATAAAGCCAGAATTACTTTTCCCATTGTTCCTCAACTGTAGTGTATGATATACCTTTTTCTAAGCTGAGTCTCTACTTTTTATCCAATGTAAAAAAAATAAAAATCTAATTTTGCTACATAAGATTGAATCGGAGCCCGGTCGGAGCCACATTTGGACTGTATGTAAAACCTAGCAGTAATACTACTTATTAGTACTCTGTAGAGTGAGGCATAGATATAATATTACTGTGTAAACCTAGCAGTACTACTTATTTCTCTGAGAGTGAGACAGATATATATATTATTACTGTGTAAAACTAAGCAGTACTACTTATTTCTCTGAGAGTGAGGCAGATATATATTATTATTATCAGTGTAAAACTACGCAGTACTACTTGGTTCCTCTGAGAGTGAGGCAGATTATATGTATATTACAAGGTGTAAAACCCTAGTAGTGACTACTTATTATTTCTCTGTGAGTGAGGCAGATATATAGCATTTTATGCCAAAAAAAATGATTATTTGTCTCTCTGAAATGAAACCATCAAGTGATAGATTTAACAAATACTTGTCTGTCGTTGACAATCCCAAGGCCAGGATTGATAGTGAAGAACCACCCACTCTCTTTCAGAATTTATTCAAACAATAAAAAGCTAATTTAACCAACATTTCTGCAAATGGATATATGAGCATTTTTGGAATGAAACGCTTCCTCATGTTTCCCCATCTGAAGCTCAGAGTAGATGAGAGATGTAAATGTTTTGTCTCTGTTTTGTTGTAGTCCATCAAGCATGGAGACCAGCCTCCCTGTACCCAGCTGGGTGTCCATGAAGAGTGACTGGTCTATGGAAATACTCTCGCTATAATGTTTAGAGAGGGAGACTTTTTTCTACTGAACCAAAAAGGTAAGAGACTCATTCATGGGTCTGGTCAGTGAGTTAAACAACACTGTCTCTAGTCCCATTTCCTCATCTCTCCCTATTTCCCATTCCATTTTTTTGTTTTCATAATCCATATGCCTATCCTTTGTTCCATACTCATATTCCTCTGAAAACAATATTAAACTAACAACAACATTTCTCCTCTGTGTGTGTGTTTGTGTGTGTGGTGTGTGTGTGTGTGTGTTGTGTGTGTGTGTGTGTGTTGTGGTGTTGTGTGTGTGTGTGTGTGTGGTGTGTGTTTGTGTGTGCACTCCCTGGATGAGGAAATCTAATCTGATGTTTTGTCACCAGCAACCAAAAGGAGAGATCATAGGTACAGAGATTCTCCAGTGGTCAGTCTTCCCAGAGTCATCACACAGACCTGTACTCCATATGCATTGTATGTGGTCTGTGTATGTAACAGTTGTTTTTGTTTAGCCTCAAGTAAAGTTGATCTGTCAGATGCATTCATTCATGTGTTGATGATAACGCATTTAGTCTCGTGCTTAACATTGATTTACTTGATTTATTTCAGTTGCTTTGAAGAGATGATTAATGACATTTGTGAAGAACGAGCTGAGAATGTTCAAGAGGATTCCTTAGTCAAAAGAACTCCCAGAAGGCTTTCAGAGTCAGAAGCAGGATAAGGAAGTGGTGTGATTCTGAAGAATGAGAAGCAGAGAGGCAGTGCAGAGAGGTGGGCTCTGAAGAGTCGACACATGCAACTCCTGAAGGAAATGGAACCAGAAGAAACCTTGCTGACAACCACTTGGAAACAGTCATAGCTGTCTAGCCTCATGTTGAATGTTGTTTTTATAAACATTTAAAATCTGTAGCAAAAGTATCAGCTACAGTAGCTGTGTAACTAATGATATTGTATGCAGCCTTAACACAACGCCTAGTGACCTCAATCAAGTAGCATCAGGGATGTGTGTGGGTAATTCAATTTAGACAGAGAGAGAGAGAGAGACACACCATTAATAATACCATCAATAATAATGATACTGGATATAAATCCGTCACACCAGTGTTGTCATGCAATTATTGAAACATTTTCACATTTATACAGACAGAGAATAAATGATTATAATTTAAACTTTATAGACAGTCTTACAATACTGTAGGCATTAAAACAGATGTAAATATTAATATCCTCTGTGTTGTTTCTAGATTCAGATGAGGCGTTGCTGTGATTCTTTCAACGTGAACTCAATCTAATCTAAAGAAGAAGTTTCATGTGGTATTTGAGGGATTCGCTAAACAAGGACACACCCAACACATCTCGATAAGATTCTACACATAGCTCTACATCAACGAGGGTGGGTACAGGAGAGGTCAATAATGAACATGAGATGAGACAGATTGAGACCAGCAACCAGGAAACAATCACGACAGGATACTGCAATCAGATGTACAACATCTTCACACACTTAACTGGAGGACAAGAAAATCTTAATCAGAACTGTGCTGACCAGGGAGTCCCGCTGGCATTGGGAAAACAGTCTCTCGTGCAGAAGTTCATTCTGGACTGGGCTGAAGAAAAGACAAATCAGTATGTCCCAATTTGGTATTTTCATTCCCTTTTTCGTGAGCTGAATTTGATGAAAAAGGAAAAAACACACCTGTGAATGGACTTCTCATCATTCTTTTCTCAATCGAACCAAAGAATCAAAATCTCCAACTACGACAAGTACAAAGTTCTGTTCATACTTTTGATGGTCTGGATGAGTGCCGGACTGTTCCCTAGACTTCCAGAAGAACAAGATTTGTTTTGACGTCACAGAGTCAACCTCAGTGGGATGTTCTGCCTGACAAATCTCATCATGGAAATCTGCTTCCCTCTGCTCTCCTCTGGGTAACTACCCGACCCTGCCAGCAGCCAATAAGGATCCCTTCAGGGTGTGTTTGACCAGGTGAACAGAGGTACGAGGGTTCAATGACCCACAGAAGGAGGAGTACTTCAGAAGAGATTCAGTGATCAGGACCTGGCCAGCAGATCATCTCACACATAAAGACATCAAGGAGCCTCAACATTCATGTGCCCACATTCCAGTCTTCTGTTGGATTTCTGCAACAGTCCTTGGAACACATGCTGAAACATAAGAGAGGAGAAGAGATGCCCAAGACTCTGACTGAGATGTTCACACACCTTGTGGAGTTTCATACCGAACAGAAGAATGAAAAATATTCTTGGGAAAGAAGGACAGGTCCACACTGGAATAAAGAGAGCATTCTGTCACTGGGAAAACTGGCTTTTCAACAGCTTGTGAATGGCAATCTGATTTTCTATGAGAAGACCTGAAGAGCTGGCTGGCATTGATGTCAATGAAGCCTCAGTGTACTCAGGATTGTGCACACAGATCTTTAAAGAGGAATGTGGGCTGTACCAGGACAAATGTGTCTGCTTCGTGCATCTGGAGCATTCAGGAGTTTCTGGCTGCTGTATATGTGTTCCTCTCATTCATCAACACAAATGAGAATCTAATGGACAAACTGCAAACAAAGTCCAGTAACTTTTCTTCGCTGTTCGGGACACAAGCCTGAAGTTACTGTCCTACAAGAGTGCTGTGGATAAAAGGCCTTACGAAGTGAGAAGGAAACCTGGACCTTTTCCTCCGCTTCCTTCTGGGCCCTCTCACTGGAGTCCAATCAGAAGCACTTACGAGGTATACTGACAAAGACAAAAAGAAACAGCTCACAGAGCCATGAAGGAAACAGTCAAGTACATCAAGGAGAAAATCAGGAAGAATCCCTCTCCAGAGAGGTGCATCAATCTGTTCCACTGTTCTGAATGAACTGAATGACCATTCTCTAGGGGAGGAGATTCCAAAGCTTGGCCTGAGATCAGGAGTCTGTCAAAATCCAAACATGTCACCATGCACAGTGGTCAAGCTCTGTCTTTGTGTTGTTTGACTTCAGAAAGGACGCTGGATGTGTTTTCACCTGAAGAAATACTCCAGATCAGAGGCAAGGTCTTCTGAGGCTGCTGCCAGTGGTCAAAGCCTCCAGAGCTGCTCTGTGAGTAAATACAAATTATATTTAAGTACTAATCATCAGAAAAACATATTCAGATTAGAGAAAAATATGTATTAATGAAATAACATATTGAATCAGTGCATTGGTGTTCACAATAGTATAACAATATGACCATGCAATTCTAGGAGACGGAAGATTAATCTATATGTTGTTTAAGAGAATAAACCAAATGCATCTGCCATTGTCCTTCTACACTACTGGTGTTCAATTAAACGTGTGGTTGTGAAATCATGATGATCTCTTTGAAGGCTCAGGCTGTCATTCTGTGGACTCACAGAGAAAGGCTGTGCTTCTCTGGCCTCAGCTCTGAAGTCAAACCCCTCACACCTGAGAGAGCTGGATCTGAGTAACAATGACCTGAAGGATTCAGGAGTGAAGCTGCTCTCTGCTGGACTGGGGAATCCCCCTGTAAACTGGAGACTCTGAGGTCAGGATATTCCTGTAGTTGGTCACAAGTGATAACTGTTGTTCACCAGATCCCATGTGTTTACCAGCCACACATAGTCCACACCATTGTTTTGGACAGTGAAGCTTACAGTTTTAAATTTGGCGCTATATCTCTGCAACTTGGATTTGAGATAGTAAGTTTCATATAGGCAACAGTACAGAATGTCACCTT
>CM072257.1:13339987-13389987 GCA_036851935.1 Coregonus suidteri | reverse complement strand
ACACACTGGCCACACACACACTGACACACTAGACACATACACACTGAACACACACACACACACACACACACACACACGACACACACTGGCCACACACACACACACACACACACACTGGCCACACACACACACAACACACACTAGACACACACTGGACACACACACACTGAACAAACACACACACACACACACTGAACACACACATACACTGGACACACACACTGACACACACACTGAACACACACACTGGTCACACACACACACTAGACACACACACACACACTCGACACACACACACACTGGACACACGCACACACACACTGGATACACACACACTGACACACACACTCACACACTAGACACATACACACACTGGACACACACACACACACACACTGGACACACTGAACACACACACAGGACACACACACACTGGACACATTCACACACACAAACGACACACACACAGGACACACACACACACTGGACACACACACACACTGGACACACACACACACACACTAGACACATTCACACACACAAACGACACACACGCAGGACACACACACACACACTGGACACACACACTAAACACATACACACACTGGACACACACTCACACATCTTCCTATAATAGTGAGGACCTTGACACAGGACCTTCAAATGAGGACCATCATTTCTGATAGAATTGGGAACAAACAGACTCCTCATTCCAGCACTAAGTGTCCAACAAACACAGACATCACTTCAAAAACCTGATTATCTCCAATGAAAAAATAGACATGCAGGGCACCAGTCTAGTGAGGACCAGTGGTTGCTAGGCAGTTTCTGGATCCCAGGTTCCAGAACAGCTTCTATCCCAGTTCTATCTGCCTGTTAAATCAAGCAACCTAAACTGTTTCCATCAGACTTTTAGAACATCACTGAACATTTTTTTCCTTTTATGATCTTTTACCACTTTGCATGTTTAATTGATGTTCTTATGATATATTTTACTGTTTATGTGTACGTACCACAGGAGGTTGGTGGGACCGTAGTTGGGGAGGACAGGCTTGTAATGGCTGGAGCGGATTGAGTGGAATGGTATCAAATACATCAAATACATGGTTCCATGGTTTCTATGTGTTTGATGCCATTTAATTGTCTCCGTTCCAGCCATTATTATGAGCCGTCCTCCCCTCAGCAGCCTCCACTGGTATGTACTGTCCTATATGAGCTCCAACAAGGAATTACAATGTATGTATTACTTTTAATACCTGCAAATGGCAAATAAACTACTTGAACTCCTTATGAGTGTCTGCAGCCGACTAGGCTGTTGCCGTCTGACAAGATGCCATCTGACATTACAGGAATATTCTGCAAATGTTGATGAATCCACCCAAAGCAACATGCAGTCTTTCCACTAGACTCCCATGAAGTTATAGTGGGACGTTATGAGTTGACGTTAAGGTAACATACTCAGAACAGACTGCACTTTGTTGATACTTTTTTAGATGTTAAATTTTAATTTAAGTCATTTAGCAGACGCTCTTATCCAGACAAGCACTTTTTATTTTTTATGGGTTTGGTTTTGTTTTGTTTTATACTGTTTTAGATGTATGGATAAGTTGTAGATGTATCCTCTGTTTAAACATTTAAACTCTTACAATAACACCGTTAAAATACCAATGTGATCATCAATCAATCAATTTTATTTTATATAGCCCTTCGTACATCAGCTAATATCTCGAAGTGCTGTACAGAAACCCAGCCTAAAACCCCAAAGAGCTAGCAATGCAGGTGTAGAAGCACGGTGGCTAGGAAAAACTCCCTAGAAAGGCCAAAACCTAGGAAGAAACCTAGAGAGGAACCAGGCTATGAGTGATAATTTTTTGTATGTATTTTATGTTGAAAAACAAATTGTATATGGACATATGCTCCATAATTGTACTATTGTACATGGATATATTGTACTTTTCATAATAAAACATACTTTAAACAAGAAAAAGCAAGTTAATTGTGAAAACAATTTAGTTATCGATTTTACATTGTCCTCTCCCAGTCACAGGTTGACTTTTGTCATGAATTTTGCCCTGGAGGCAGAACTGCACGATTTCCTCTAGATATGCCAGCTGCACAGTCACAATGGGCTATATCGTAAACATTTGTGGAAAATAATGTTGTTTTATGGTTTTAATTTAAGGTAAGGATTAGCAGTGAGGTTAAGGTTAGCATTAAAATCAGATATTATTACTTTATGCCTGTGCCAGCTAGTGACCACTTTGCAGAACTGCCTCCAGGGCAAGATTCATGACAATAAATGCCAACCTGCCTCCCAGTCATCCCCTCCCTATCTCTACAAGGCTGCAGAACATGCAAGCTAGTGATGCGGGGGTTGTCTCATAACCCACAGTCCCCAGGTGGGTGGGTGGCAGGCAGGTTCAATACAGAGAAAACAATAGACTACATAAGAAAATCCATCAATGGATCATTATTGTGCAATTTACACTAAGTGGACAAAACATTAAGGACACCTGCTCTTTCCATGACAGACCGAGCAGGTGAATCCAGGTGAAAGCTATGATCCCTTATTGATGTCACTTGTAGATGAAGGGGACGGGACAGGTTAAAGAAGGATGTTTCAGCCTGGAGACAATTGAGACATGGATTGTGTGTGTGTGCCATTCAGAGGGTGAATGGGCAAGACAAAATATTGAAGTGCCTTTGAACGGGGTATGGTAGTAGGAGCCAGGATCACCGGTTTTGTGTCAAGAACTGCAACGTTGCTGGGTTTTTTCACGCTCATGGTACACCACACAAAGGACATCCAGCAAACTTGACAACTGTGGGAAGAATTGGCGTCAACATGGGCCAGCATCCCTGTGGAACGCTTTCAACACCTTGTAGAGTCCATGCCCCGACGAATTGAGGCTGTTCTGAGGACAAAAGTGGGGGAGGTAACTCAATATTAGGAAGGTGTTTGATATAACGTCTTTTGATACAGCATTTATTAATGTCTTTAAAGTCATCAGCTGTAGGTGAGAGAGAGGAGAAGGACACGCCATGTGTTTGTGTCGGTCACGGATGGGAGGCCAGAAGGTCGGCGTGCCAAGATAGATTAGGGGGCCACTGTTGCTAATCTAGAAGGAGTACGTGATGGAATGGCCTGGCTAGGGTGCCACACGATACTATGTATGGGGATCCTATTGTAGGAGATGAGTGACACTCAATAATGGTTGGCAACTGTGGGATGGAAGGAGCTCGGAGAGCATTATATAAACTGAGAGGTTTTCTATGGAAGTCATTCAGATGACAAGAGGCTAAGCCCGTACCGCTTGTCATTGAATCCAGTACTGTAACCATTAAATAACAATGAATCAACTCTCCATCTAAGTGGTGGTCGACTACTCTCTTACATCCTGAAGTACGAGATACCAGAGAAACTCGTCATAACAGATTGGAGTCTAAACGAACAGGATGCAGTTTACAGCCAAACTAACAGGTAAGCAGACTAGGTTAAATTCTGCTTATCTGTGGTAAAGCTGAGCTGTAACGAACGTTTAAAATGCAATATTTTGTTGAGGGGAATAGATGAGTGGTATTCAAGTATGTAAACAGATGTAAGGATAAGTAGCAAATAAGACAATAACATGGTGCTGTGATTCAACAACAAATGCTCAGCTGGTAGAGCACGGCGCTTGTAACGCCAAGGTAGTGGGTTCGATCCACGGGACACCCATACACAAAAATGTATGCACGCATGACTGTAAGTCGCTTTGGATAAAAGCGTCTGCTAAATGGCATATTATTATTATTATTATTGAATCATGGCACCAATGACAAAATAGGCAAACAACATTTTAATAAAGATCAAGTTGGGGATTTGATTCAAGTATTTGATTACTAATATTGCATGAACTAAAAACAGTAATGGATGGCCAACTTAGTAGACCGATATCTGGAAAAACAGTCTCCATTAAGAGTAAACCAGAGCTTTCATTTTAACTCGAAGAGAGAGAAAGGAAACAACGAAATTATTACAGACAAATCCGCATTTAAAACAAGTATCTTTTAAAAGTAGTGAAAAATCAAACAATGTGCAATTGGATGTTAAGTAAATGAGATTTTTTCTATGTGGAACTATATCTTAATGATTTATCAGCATAGACAGATAATGACTATCCTCAAGCTGGTAGTTTTAAAAGGGTTTAAATTATAAGTAGAGCGAAAGTATATAATTGATAATACAGCCATAAGCTACCCGAAATGGGATTTTAAATGACATGAAAGAGGTGTGTAAATCATGGGATTTAATGAGTGCACAATGGACTGTAAATATCATTAGGAAGGAGGAAAAGTCAGTTAAGAAATTAGGTAATTTGTCAATGGAGCAACATAATCTACCTTATGAAAAGAGACAGTCCACAGGGGGCTATAAAAGGATCTGACAGTATAAAAGGAATTTATCCACAGTTAGCGAACTCTATTCAGCCTCCAGCTTCTAGTACAGGGGAAGACGTAGAAGAGGATAGTGACAATATGATTGGTTATATCCACAGTTAGCGAACTCTATTCAGCCTCCAGCTTCTAGTACAGGGGAAGACGTAGAAGAGGATAGTGACAATATGATTGGTTATATCCACAGTTAGCGAACTCTATTCAGCCTCCAGCTTCTAGTACAGGGGAAGACGTAGAAGAGGATAGTGACAATATGATTGGTTATATCCACAGTTAGCGAACTCTATTCAGCCTCCAGCTTCTAGTACAGGGGAAGACGTAGAAGAGGATAGTGACAATATGATTGGTTATATCCACAGTTAGCGAACTCTATTCAGCCTCCAGCTTCTAGTACAGGGGAAGACGTAGAAGAGGATAGTGACAATATGATTGGTTATATCCACAGTTAGCGAACTCTATTCAGCCTCCAGCTTCTAGTACAGGGGAAGACGTAGAAGAGGATAGCGACAATATGATTGGTTATATCCACAGTTAGCGAACTCTATTCAGCCTCCAGCTTCTAGTACAGGGGAAGACGTAGAAGAGGATAGCGACAATATGATTGGTTATATCCACAGTTAGCGAACTCTATTCAGCCTCCAGCTTCTAGTACAGGGGAAGACGTAGAAGAGGATAGTGACAATATGATTGGTTATATCCACAGTTAGCGAACTCTATTCAGCCTCCAGCTTCTAGTACAGGGGAAGACGTAGAAGAGGATAGCGACAATATGATTGGTTATATCCACAGTTAGCGAACTCTATTCAGCCTCCAGCTTCTAGTACAGGGGAAGACGTAGAAGAGGATAGTGACAATATGATTGGTTATATCCACAGTTAGCGAACTCTATTCAGCCTCCAGCTTCTAGTACAGGGGAAGACGTAGAAGAGGATAGCGACAATATGATTGGTTATATCCACAGTTAGCGAACTCTATTCAGCCTCCAGCTTCTAGTACAGGGGAAGACGTAGAAGAGGATAGCGACATATATGATTGGTTATATCCACAGTTAGCGAACTCTATTCAGCCTCCAGCTTCTAGTACAGGGGAAGACGTAGAAGAGGATAGTGACAATATGATTGGTTATATCCACAGTTAGCGAACTCTATTCAGCCTCCAGCTTCTAGTACAGGGGAAGACGTAGAAGAGGATAGTGACAATATGATTGGTTATATCCACAGTTAGCGAACTCTATTCAGCCTCCAGCTTCTAGTACAGGGGAAGACGTAGAAAGAGGATAGTGACAATATGATTGGTTATATCCACAGTTAGCGAACTCTATTCAGCCTCCAGCTTCTAGTACAGGGGAAGACGTAGAAGAGGATAGTGACAATATGATTGGTTATATCCACAGTTAGCGAACTCTATTCAGCCTCCAGCTTCTAGTACAGGGGAAGACGTAGAAGAGGATAGTGACAATATGATTGGTTATTTATAGAATCTTATGGGGGTTAGGCAAAAAAATATATACAAAAATCCTAAAATCAGGTCAAAATATATGTTTCCTAAAGCTAAAACAGATAACTTTGAGACCAAACGGTGGTGTGAGGAATGCAGGTCATTGTGATTACAAACCGCACCCTAATTCCCAGAATACACCTAGAGAGGAGAAGGCCGGGTAATCTATTATGGGGACAATGACATACAACACCGATAAGCAGGGAGGAGGTTAAACATATGATGAATGCACCACAACATCGATAAGCAGGGAGGAGGGTAAACACATGATCAATGCACCACAACACCGATAAGCAGGGAGGAGGTTAAACACATGATCAATGCACCACAACACCGATAAGCAGGGAGGAGGTTAAACACATGATCAATGCACCACAACACCGATAAGCAGGGAGGAGGTTAAACATTTACATTTTACATTTTAGTCATTTAGCAGACGCTCTTATCCAGAGCGACTTACAGTTAGCGAATAGATCTTTATTTTTAATTTTTTTTTATACTGGCCCCCCGTGGGAATCAAACCACAACCCTGGCGTTGCAAACGCCATGCTCTATCAACTGAGCTACATCCCTGCCGGCCATTCCCTCCCCTACCCTGGACGACGCTGGGCCAATTGTGCGCCGCCCCATGGGTCTCCCGGTCGCGGCCGGCTGCGACAGAGCCTGGATTCGAACCAGGATCTCTGGTGGCACAGTTAACACTGCGATGCAGTGCCTTAGACCACTGCGCCACTCGGGAAACACATGATCAATGGACCACAACACCGATAAGCAGGGAGGAGGTTAAACACATGATCAATGCACCACAACACCGATAAGCAGGGAGGAGGTTAAACACATGATCAATGCACCACAACACCGATAAGCAGGGAGGAGGTTAAACACATGATCAATGCACCACAACACCGATAAGCAGGGAGGAGGTTAAATACATGATCAATGCAACACAATTGCATATTTCGGTTAGCCCATTAGAAATACCACAGTTAAGTTTATGTGTATCTGGTAAAATAATTCAATTTCTAATAGATACACGGGCAACTATGTCATGTTTAAGGCAACCAGATTGAAGGTGTCCTTTAAGTAATCAGAAAGTCCAGTCTATTGGAATTAGTGGAACTATGCAAATTGATCCTATATCTCTCCCATTACAAATTGATTTGGAGGATATTCTTTTTCAACATTCATGTATAGGAAGTGCTACAACTCCTATGGCGTTAATGGGAAGAGACCTTTTAAGTCAACTCAATGCCACCATTTTTTGTTCACCAGATGGCATCGAGGTACATGGAACAACATCGGCTATTTTATGAACAAAGAGCAGGAAGTCATTTTAATCTGAAAGAGTGCATAATAAATTATATGAATGTGTATGATCATTTGATATAAGTTTGGATAATAAGCTTTGATATAACATTATATTGTGGTTCCGTACATCAATGCCAATCATATAATATCAAGGAGTGGTATGGAGAGCGTGAGGTTATTTTAGAGTGTAGTGGAAAAGTATATATGTTTTAATGAGAGGCTTGACTTTGATGGAGTTTCCTGAAGGTTAGAGAATTGGTGAGGATCCAATGACAGGAAGGTCAGTGTCCTGGAAACTACAGTCTGGTTTTTTGGGTTCCGCTGGGAGTTTGTTTGAAGAAGTTGATTTGTGTCGATTAAGAATCGTTAAAAAAAAACAGGAAAGGATTGTTTGATGTGAGTACCTAGGAGTTTCTAACGTTTTATATGGAGTATGTGACGATGTGAAAATAGGATGAGTTTATGTGGGTGTAATCGATTACTAGAGAGGTGATAAAGTGATCATTTGAATAATATGTATGTATTAACTTGCTCACCCAAACGTAGACGTACGTCAGGGGTGGGAAATAATAAATAAAGGTTTTCTGAGTTTGAGCCACTGATGGATAATTTGATAGAGATAAGGTTTAAGAAATGAACTACCCAGAGTCATTGGGCTATTTGTGGGATTTATTTGTCATTTCAATAGCATTGGGTAAATGGAATAGAGTAAAATCTGGGTTTCTGAGTGTAATTCAACTGTTGGTATGTGTTGCTTAGACAGATACTACAAAGTATTTGGTTTGGTGATGTAGAATGGAAGATTTAGCAGCGTGATTGGTTCAAATTGAAAGACACAATTATTTAACAGGAATAGCGAGACAATTTCGAGGTATTCATTTTTTGCGTTGCCTAATGCTTTGCTAGATTAAACAATTGAAAATGGTGACATAATGTCAATCAATAAATTGGATATTAATACTATGGATACAAATTCAATATATGCTGATCAACTACAGCAAGTGTTTGGTTTGTTACCTGTAGCCTACTCAGAAAGGACAGTTACCTAGATCTGCTGACTTCCAATAATGGTGGATTGGTGGATTCATAAGAGCTGTGGCTATGATCTTAGTTGATAACAGGGGATACTAATAGTATAGTGACGAAGCACAGGGAAGAGAGGGTGGCTGTGATCTTAGTTGATAACAGGGGATACTAATAGTATAGTGACGAAGCACAGGGAAGAGAGGGTGTTTTCTTAATGGGAAGTGAAGCAACGGGACAAAGAGAATAAAAAGAGTTTTAAAAAACACCAGGGATAAAAAAGCAGTGTTGGAAAGAAGCAGAGTATGAAAGATAACATTAACTGAGGAATATAGAAACTTTTAGCTGAGGTAACTACAGAAATATTACTGACACAATATCCTAACAGATAAACTGAACCAAACATTAAGCTACTGCAGCAATCTAGGATTGTTAAAGTTGTAAAGTTAGTTTCTAACCCTACGATAAAGGTAAAGGCAGAACGCTGTTTGAGAATGGTTTTTATTTGTTGTTTGGAGAGTTTCTAGGTGTTGATCTGTGGGTGTTAGCAACTGGGTTTGGCTGAACGTACTCGTTAAACCTCCCAGATAGTTGCTAAGAGGGGGGTTTGAATCACCAGGTTTGCTTCCATAGACCACAGAGGCTGTGTCATGGTAAAGAACCCGACTCTGCAGGTGCTCCATGAGGGTGTGTAGTTCAAGTCGCCCACAGGCCGTGGTAAAAGCTGCAAGAAACACGTTTCCATTACTCGGGGGTAGAACCCCTTCTTCCACCTCAGCAATCAGCAGACGAACGGATGTCGGACAGGTGGGACACCCCAACGACCACCAATCAGGAAAACAAGGGACACCTGTGATTAGGGCTGAAGGAGAGGGAAAACATTACACCAGAGCTATGTCTTGATTCAAGAACAAAACATTTGAAATGTCAGATTGGTCATTTATTTAACCTTTATTTAACCAGGTAAGCCAGTTGAGAACAAGTTCTCATTTACAACTGCGACCATACACCATATACCGGTCAGGGCTCTTTCTTGATCTGAATGATCACAAGACTTTTCCTGGTTGTTGTTTTCACTGCAGGTGTGACAAAGGGGAAAGAAAAGTTTTCCTTGAGGTCCTTTGTAAGGCAACACTGACAAAAACAAGCCCCGGGGAGGGTAAACAGTTGCTTTTATCAAAGCAAAATAGTTTTGTGGTAAGTCAAAGTCACAGTGAATAATTTCAGGATGCCCCAAAGGATAACAAGAGGAACTCATTACTTGAGGATAAAGGGAAGTATAATCTATATATCCAATTTCCTCATCAGCTATATAACGTAAGGTCAAAGCATTGGTACGACCCCCAAACAAGGCCTGGCAGGGCTCCAGGGGTTGGGGTCAAAGGTGGAAAGGAAAGCTGGAACATGAGGATCAGACCTTGTGAGTTTCTGTCCCCTCGTACTCCCACATCACCTTCCCTTTCACCCCATAAGCAGCCTGGAAAGAGGACCACTTGTCTTGGAACTCCTGGTACATTTCCCCCAAAGTCTTCTGGGTTAAGACACACATGGCCTGGGGCAAAAAGCAAGATTTACAACCATGGAAGATAATTTTATTTTATACTTCTGTTTATTTTAATATATACTTTCTTAACACTTTTTTTTCTTAAAGCTGCATTGTTGGTTAAGGGCTTGTAAGTAAGCATTTCACTGTAAGGTCTACACCTGCTGTATTTGGCGCATGTGACAAATACAATTTGATTTGATTTCATCAAGGGATTCGAAAGAAGATAGGAATCATAGGATCTAGAATTGTGAGTGTGAAGTTTTTGTACTGGGGTTTTCGGAAATGTTTCAGAAAGGGTAGTGTACAATTGGTGTCCTCTGCAGACCACTTTTCACCCTTGAAAGTCATGGTAGATACAGAAATAGGCAGGTTAACCCCTGATTGTTGATTACTCTCAAAGTCATAAACACACATTTCTCTGAATGTTCATCTTCATCTGATGGTTGAAGGTAGCACTCATGTTTCCAATTCTTGAGCCACTTCTGGGTCTCTGCTTTTCAAAGGCCCTTTACAGATAGGGCAGTGTAGGATACCATATACGTGAGGTTGGGGGGGTTGTCTAATTTAAGGGTGGCGTTAGCTCGTTAATATGTTTATTAAGGAGCTAAGTTCTGGGAGTACCTGTGATAATGTGTCCTCATTTGTATGAGTTAAAGGAGGTGTGTGTGTTTGTGTAGGTGTTGGTCCTGGATCCTTCATTTGTTTGATTAATGAGCTTAGTTCTAGGGCTATTCTAGAAGTATCCATGTTACATACGGCTATATCCTTTGTTTGGGCGTTTTTTAATCAGATTGCTGCTTATCAAACTTGGCATGTTTTTCTTCCAGAAGGCTATGTCTTGGATGTACTGACGTTTTAGCAAAGCAACCATACGTGTGTGTAACTGGACCTCTCTGGCTTTCAGAGCCCTGTAAAAGGCTGTGAGAAACCTATCTTGAAGATCTATATCCTGATCCTCGTCTCCACTGACGCTGTCCTCAATCAGTATAGGCTCTACCTCAGAATGTATTGTATCAAGCTGATTAGCCGCATCATACCTCAACACATCATCCTCATCATACATCAACACATCATCCTCATCATACCTCAACACATCATCCTCATCATACCTCAACACATCTATCCTCATCATACATCAACACATCATCCTCATCATACCTCAACACATCATCCTCATCATACATCAACACATCATCCTCATCATACCTCAACACATCATCCTCATCATACCTCAACACATCATCCTCATCATACCTCAACAACATCATCTCAACATCATACATCAACACACATCATCCTCATCATAGCTCAACACATCATCCTCATCATACCTCAACACATCATCCTCATCATAGCTCAACACATCATCCTCATCATACCTCAACGCATCATCCTCATCATACATCAACACATCATCCTCATCATACCTCAACACATCATCCTCATCATACTTCAACACATTTATCCTCATCATACATCAACACATCATCCTCATCATACCTCAACACATCATCCTCATCATACATCAACACATCATCCTCATCATACCTCAACACATCATCTTCATCATACCTCAACACATCATCCTCATCATACATCAACACATCATCCTCATCATACATCAACACATCATCCTCATCATAGCTCAACACATCATCCTCATCATACCTCAACACATCATCCTCATCAAACATCAACACATCATCCTCATCAAACCTCAACACATCATCATCATCATAGCTCAACACATCATCCTCATCATACCTCAACACATCATCCTCATCATACATCAACACATAATCCTCATCATACATCAACACATCATCCTCATCATAGCTCAACACATCATCCTCATCATACCTCAACACATCATCTTCATCATACCTCAACACATGACAGGTGGGACACCCCAACAACACATGACAGGTGGGACACCCCAACGACCACCAATCAGGAAAACAAGGGACACCTGTGATTAGGGCTGAAGGAGAGGGAAAACATTACACCAGAGCTATGTCTTGATTCAAGAACAAAACATTTGAAATGTCAGATTGGTCATTTATTTAACCTTTATTTAACAGGTAAGCCAGTTGAGAACAAGTTCTCATTTACAACTGCGACCATACACCATATACCGGTCAGGGCTCTTTCTTGATCTGAATGATCACAAGACTTTTCCTGGTTGTTGTTTTCACTGCAGGTGCGACAAAGGGGAAAGAAAAGTTTTCCTTGAGGTCCTTTGTAAGGCAACACTGACAAAAAACAAGCCCCGGGGAGGGTAAACAGTTGCTTTTATCAAAGCAAAATAGTTTTGTGGTAAGTCAAAGTCACAGTGAATAATTTCAGGATGCCCCAAAGGATAACAAGAGGAACTCATTACTTGAGGATAAAGGGAAGTATAATCTATATATCCAATTTCCTCATCAGCTATATAACGTAAGGTCAAAGCATTGGTACGACCCCCAAACAAGGCCTGGCAGGGCTCCAGGGGTTGGGGTCAAAGGTGGAAAGGAAAGCTGGAACATGAGGATCAGACCTTGTGAGTTCTGTCCCCTCGTACTCCCACATCACCTTCCCTTTCACCCCATAAGCAGCCTGGAAAGAGGACCACTTGTCTTGGAACTCCTGGTACATTTCCCCCAAAGTCTTCTGGGTTAAGACACACATGGCCTAGGGCAAAAAGCAAGATTTACAACCATGGAAGATAATTTTATTTTATACTTCTGTTTATTTTAATATATACTTTCTTAACACTTTTTTTTCTTAAAGCTGCATTGTTGGTTAAGGGCTTGTAAGTAAGCATTTCACTGTAAGGTCTACACCTGCTGTATTTGGCGCATGTGACAAATACAATTTGATTTGATTTCATCAAGGGATTCGAAAGAAGATAGGAATCATAGGATCTAGAATTGTGAGTGTGAAGTTTTTGTACTGGGGTTTTCGGAAATGTTTCAGAAAGGGTAGTGTACAATTGGTGTCCCCTCTGCAGACCACTTTTCACCCTTGAAAGTCATGGTAGATACAGAAATAGGCAGGTTAACCCCCTGATTGTTGATTACTCTCAAAGTCATAAACACACATTTCTCTGAATGTTCATCTTCATCTGATGGTTGAAGGTAGCACTCATGTTCCAATTCTTGAGCCACTTCTGGGTCTCTGCTTTTCAAAGGCCCTTTACAGATAGGGCAGTGTAGGATACCATATACGTGAGGTTGGGGGGGTTGTCTAATTTAAGGGTGGCGTTAGCTCGTTAATATGTTTATTAAGGAGCTAAGTTCTGGGAGTACCCTGTGATAATGTGTCCTCATTTGTATGAGTTAAAGGAGGTGTGTGTGTTTGTGTAGGTGTTGGTCCTGGATCCTTCATTTGTTTGATTAATGAGCTTAGTTCTAGGGGTATTCTAGAAGTATCCATGTTACAAACGGCTATATCCTTTTTTTTTTGGGCGTTTTTTAATCAGATTGCTGCTTATCAAACTTGGCATGTTTTTCTTCCAGAAGGCTATGTCTTGGATGTACTGACGTTTTAGCAAAGCAACCATACGTGTGTGTAACTGGACCTCTCTGGCTTTCAGAGCCCTGTAAAAGGCTGTGAGAAACCTATCTTGAAGATCTATATCCTGATCCTCGTCTCCACTGACGCTGTCCTCAATCAGTATAGGCTCTACCTCAGAATGTATTGTATCAAGCTGATTAGCCGCATCATACCTCAACACATCATCCTCATCATACATCAACACATCATCCTCATCATACCTCAACACATCATCCTCATCATACCTCAACACATGTATCCTCATCATACATCAACACATCATCCTCATCATACCTCAACACATCATCCTCATCATACATCAACACATCATCCTCATCATACCTCAACACATCATCCTCATCATACCTCAACACATCATCTTCATCATACCTCAACACATCATCCTCATCATACATCAACACATCATCCTCATCATAGCTCAACACATCATCCTCATCATACCTCAACACATCATCCTCATCAAACATCAACACATCATCCTCATCATACCTCAACACATCATCCTCATCATAGCTCAACACATCATCCTCATCATACCTCAACGCATCATCCTCATCATACATCAACACATCATCCTCATCATACCTCAACACATCATCCTCATCATACTTCAACACATTTATCCTCATCATACATCAACACATCATCCTCATCATACCTCAACACATCATCCTCATCATACATCAACACATCATCCTCATCATACCTCAACACATCATCTTCATCATACCTCAACACATCATCCTCATCATACATCAACACATCATCCTCATCATACATCAACACATCATCCTCATCATAGCTCAACACATCATCCTCATCATACCTCAACACATCATCCTCATCAAACATCAACACATCATCCTCATCAAACCTCAACACATCATCATCATCATAGCTCAACACATCATCCTCATCATACCTCAACACATCATCCTCATCATACATCAACACATAATCCTCATCATACATCAACACATCATCCTCATCATAGCTCAACACATCATCCTCATCATACATCAACACATCATCTTCATCATACCTCAACACATGACAGGTGGGACACCCCAACAACACATGACAGGTGGGACACCCCAACGACCACCAATCAGGAAAACAAGGGACACCTGTGATTAGGGCTGAAGGAGAGGAAAACATTACACCAGAGCTATGTCTTGATTCAAGAACAAAACATTTGAAATGTCAGATTGGTCATTTATTTAACCTTTATTTAACCAGGTAAGCCAGTTGAGAACAAGTTCTCATTTACAACTGCGACCATACACCATATACCCGGTCAGGGCTCTTTCTTGATCTGAATGATCACAAGACTTTTCCTGGTTGTTGTTTTCACTGCAGGTGTGACAAAGGGGAAAGAAAAGTTTTTCCTTGAGGTCCTTTGTAAGGCAACACTGACAAAAACAAGCCCCGGGGAGGGTAAACAGTTGCTTTTATCAAAGCAAAATAGTTTTGTGGTAAGTCAAAGTCACAGTGAATAATTTCAGGATGCCCCAAAGGATAACAAGAGGAACTCATTACTTGAGGATAAAGGGAAGTATAATCTATATATCCAATTTCCTCATCAGCTATATAACGTAAGGTCAAAGCATTGGTACGACCCCCAAACAAGGCCTGGCAGGGCTCCAGGGGTTGGGGTCAAAGGTGGAAAGGAAAGCTGGAACATGAGGATCAGACCTTGTGAGTTCTGTCCCCTCGTACTCCCACATCACCTTCCCTTTCACCCCATAAGCAGCCTGGAAAGAGGACCACTTGTCTTGGAACTCCTGGTACATTTCCCCCAAGTCTTCTGGGTTAAGACACACATGGCCTAGGGCAAAAAGCAAGATTTACAACCATGGAAGATAATTTTATTTTATACTTCTGTTTATTTTAATATATACTTTCTTAACACTTTTTTTTCTTAAAGCTGCATTGTTGGTTAAGGGCTTGTAAGTAAGCATTTCACTGTAAGGTCTACACCTGCTGTATTTGGCGCATGTGACAAATACAATTTGATTTGATTTCATCAAGGGATTCGAAAGAAGATAGGAATCATAGGATCTAGAATTGTGAGTGTGAAGTTTTTGTACTGGGTTTTCGGAAATGTTTCAGAAAGGGTAGTGTACAATTGGTGTCCTCTGCAGACCACTTTTCACCCTTGAAAGTCATGGTAGATACAGAAATAGGCAGGTTAACCCCTGATTGTTGATTACTCTCAAAGTCATAAACACACATTTCTCTGAATGTTCATCTTCATCTGATGGTTGAAGGTAGCACTCATGTTCCAATTCTTGAGCCACTTCTGGGTCTCTGCTTTTCAAAGGCCCTTTTACAGATAGGGCAGTGTAGGATACCATATACGTGAGGTTGGGGGGGTTGTCTAATTTAAGGGTGGCGTTAGCTCGTTAATATGTTTATTAAGGAGCTAAGTTCTGGGAGTACCTGTGATAATGTGTCCTCATTTGTATGAGTTAAAGGAGGTGTGTGTGTTTGTGTAGGTGTTGGTCCTGGATCCTTCATTTGTTTGATTAATGAGCTTAGTTCTAGGGGTATTCTAGAAGTATCCATGTTACAAACGGCTATATCCTTTGTTTGGGCGTTTTTTTATCAGATTGCTGCTTATCAAACTTGGCATGTTTTTTTCTTCCAGAAGGCTATGTCTTGGATGTACTGACGTTTTAGCAAAGCAACCATACGTGTGTGTAACTGGACCTCTCTGGCTTTCAGAGCCCTGTAAAAGGCTGTGAGAAACCTATCTTGAAGATCTATATCCTGATCCTCGTCTCCACTGACGCTGTCCTCAATCATCATAGGCTCTACCTCAGAATGTATTATATCAAGCTGATTAGCCGCATCATACCTCAACACATCATCCTCATCATACATCAACACATCATCCTCATCATACCTCAACACATCATCCTCATCATACTTCAACACATTTATCCTCATCATACATCAACACATCATCCTCATCATACCTCAACACATCATCCTCATCATAGCTCAACACATCATCCTCATCATACCTCAACGCATCATCCTCATCATACCTCAACACATCATCCTCATCATACATCAACACATCATCCTCATCATACCTCAACACATCATCTTCATCATACCTCAACACATCATCCTTATCATACATCAACACATCATCCTCATCATACATCAACACATCATCCTCATCATACCTCAACACATCATCCTCATCATCATCACCTCAACACATCATCCTCATCAAACATCAATCATACATCAACATCATCCTCATCCTCATCATACCTCAACACATCATCCTCATCATAGCTCAACACATCATCTTCATCATACCTCAACACATCATCTTCATCATACCTCAACACATCATCCTCATCATAGCTCAACACATCATCCTCATCATAGCTCAACACATCATCCTCATCATACCTCAACACATCATTTTCATCATCAACATCATTGACACTATCATCATTGAATGTATGGACCTGTTTAGATGCAGTAATCAGTACACCATCATCATCATCCTCTTCCTCCTCTTCCTCCTCTTGTTGTATTGGGTCTGCTATGCTTGTATAGGCCTTGGAGGAGCCCCAAAAAACAATAAAATACAAAAATATAAGAAATAGTGTATTAAAATAATAATAATAATAAATAAATTATAAGAATACATAAAAACAAATATTTAATTTTTAAAATAATAACAAAAAATATATAATGCTTTTTTAAACAGTTAATTTATTATGTGTTAACATATCAATATATCCTAACTCACTGTTTCTGTTTCTCACTGTTTGGACTTGGGTTCCAGGGAAATAGCTGTCTGTTTGTTGACTAAACCTGTTTTTCTGTGGAGTCATGGAAGGCCTGTTTTCTTCCCACTGTCCATTGTCTGAGTCTGAGTCTTTTTAGGTAATAATAATCATAATATTGTTTTTAACATAGTCATTTAAAGTTATATCTATAATAAAACAGGCCATATCCATAAAGAGCATGTTCTTCAATCCAGTCCTTTTCAGACCAATCGTTCTCCTCGGTCAAAGGTGAAGCCATTCTGTCAACTTGAACTATGTGTCTGTGGAGCCGTGCTGGACTTTGAAATAGTGTCGGTGCCCTATTATATACTGAACGCCTCGGGGGGGTTTGGAGGCGTGTACATAGTACACCTTTTGTTTATTGCTTATTATATAAAGATTATTACCCATTTAAATGTGACTCACGTCTAAAATATCTTGATGGCGAGTGACTGAGTAAAGATACAGCTTCTGTCTGTTGTTCCTCAAACTCGTTATCCTCTATAACAATCACTTCTGTTTGTGGTGTTGCTTCTTGATCCACATCAATTACTTTGGGTACCTCCTGCATAAATGTAGGGTAACCTGTAGAATTTACATAATAAAATTCAATACAATATAGTAGAACTTTTGTAAAACATTACAGTACAGTATAGAAATGGTTCAGAACTCCAATTTGTAAAAAAGATCACAGTACAGTAGAAACATATGGCAAATAGAAATCCAATATGGATGGTGTTAAGAGACAGATGGGAGGTGTTGAATGGAGTTGAAGGATGGGACTAATAACAATTAACAACAAATAATAACAAGATAACTAATAACGTAAGCATACTGTGTCCATAATAAGTATATAGGTTGTAGGTTGGGAGCTTTTGGGAAAGAGCACAGTTAGAAAGATATGGCATATAGAAGCAAACCGGATGGACATCATGAAAATGATCGGAGAGGTTGAGAGTAGAAGAAGTTCAGGAGCAAAAAACTAACAAAATATATATTATTGTAAAATTGACTGTGTCCAAAAAATGTATATAGTAAGTATAAGCTGGAAGTAGAGGCCTAAGCATTGTTGTTCACTAGTTTACTCCAATTAGGGAAGGGGTTGGAAAGTAATAAAGGGGAATATATTTTTTTTTTTTAAAAGGATATGTACTGTATGTATGTACAGTGAGGGAAAAAGTATTTGATCCCCTGCTGATTTTTGTACGTTTGCCCACTGACAAAGAAATGATCAGTCTATAATTTTAATGGTACAGTGAGGGAAAAAAGTATTTGATCCCCTGCTGATTTTGTACGTTTGCCCACTGATAAAGAAAATTATCAGTCTATACTTTTAATGGTAGGTTTATTTGAACAGTGAGAGACAGAATAGCAACAAAAAAAATCCAGAAAAAAGCATTTCAAAAATGTTATTAATGGATTTGCATTTTAATGAGGGAAATAAGAACTCTGAACTAGAGAAAACTGCAAGACTTAAAGCAGAATAACTCTGAACTAGAGAAAACGTCTGCAGACTTAAAGCAGAAGAACTCTGAATTAAAAAACTTCTAAAAGACTTGAAGCAGAAGAACTCTGAAGCAGAGAAACTCTGAAGACTTAAAGAGAAGAACTCTGAACTGAAAAACTTAAAGACTTAAAGCAGAAGAACTCTGAACTAGAGAAAAACTTATGAAAGACTTAAAGCAGAAGAACTCTGAACTAGAGAAAACTTCTAAAGACTTGAAGCAGAAGAACTCTGAACTAGAGAAAGACTTGGAGCAGAAGAATCAACAGGAAAAGTCATGTTCTATAAGTTAACTTCAGACTACACTCTTAGAAAAGAAGGCGCTACCTAGAACCGTAATGGTTTTTCAATTATCCTCGTAGGAGAACCCTCTGAAAATATTTTTTTTTGGTTACAAGTGGAACCCTTTCACCACTAAAAGGTTCTAAGTAAAAACTTTGCGTGTAGTATAAAAATAACCATAAATGGGGAATGAATCCTTCTTGGAGATAAGTGTCAGAATCTGGGCACTAAACTCGCTGTTTTTGTGTTTTAATCACTGTAGATTATACCTCCTGAGTTTCTACTCAGAACCCAGTCCTAATGAATACCCACTGAGTGGTTTTACAGTGTCCTTGTCCTGTAGATGAATACCTCTCTGAGTGGTTTTACAGTGTCCCAGTCCTGTAGATGAATACCTCTCTGAGTGGTTTTACAGTGTCCCAGTCCTGTAGATGAATACCTCTCTGAGTGGTTTTACAGTGTCCCAGTCCTGTAGATGAATACCTCTCTGAGTGGTTCTACAGTGTCCCAGTCCTGTAGATGAATACCTCTGAGTGGTTTTACCTGAGTCCTGTAGATCTACAGTGTTTTACAGTGTCCAGTCCTGTAGATGAATACCTCTCTGAGTGGTTCTACAGTGTCCCAGTCCTGTAGATGAATACCTCTCTGAGTGGTTTTACAGTGTCCCAGTCCTGTAGATGAATACCTCTCTGAGTGGTTCTACAGTGTCTCAGTCCTGTAGATGAATACCTCTCTGAGTTCGTTCTACAGTGTCCCAGTCCTGTAGATGAATACCTCTCTGAGTGGATCCTACAGTGTCCCGAGTCCTGTAGATGAAAAGATACCTGCTCTGAGTGGTTTTACAGTGTCCCAGTCCTGTAGATGAATACCTCTCTGAGTGGTTCTACAGTGTCTCTCAGTCCTGTAGATTGAGCTTTTGGCCATATACCTCTCTGAGTGGTTTTACAATGTTTCTCCCCACAGTGTGTGGTGGCAATCTACATGATATTTTCAGGCTCTTAAAAAACTGGTCAGATTTGAAGGAATGATGGATGGCGCAAAACACAGGGAAATTCTTGAGGGAAACCTGTTTCAGTCTTCCAGAGATTGGAGACTGGGACGGAGGTTCACCTTCCAGCAGGTCAATGACCCTAAGCATACTGCTAAAGCAAACACTTGAGTGGTTTAAGGGGAAACATTTCAATATCTTGGAATGGCCTAGTCAAAGCCCAGACCTCAATCCAATTGAGAATCTGTGGTATGACTTAAAGATTGCTGTACACCAGCGGAACCATCCAATTGAGTTGGATGCCTTGACGAATCAAAAATTGGCTAGATTTTTTATAGTCATTATAAGAGCGTTGTGCTTGTTTGTTTAATCCCCGACATAGGTGAAAAAAATATTTTTGCCCTCTTTAAAGTGGTAGGCATGTTGTGTATATACAATTGATACAAACCCCCAAAAATTACATTTTAATTCACGCTCAGTTTTCTGTTGTCTTATTTCTTGGCAACAAAAAAAGGAAAATCTTCAAGGGGTAGTGAATATACTTTCGCAAACCACTTATATATATATATATAATATATACATTTATAATTACAAAATAGGAAAAATGTTTTGGGAGTGACTGATTGATGTATAATTAAAACGTTTTTTTTTTTTTTTTAACTTTTATTTGTGGTGTGGTTTTCATATCAGCCCTTTTGAGCTTCCCATCCTCACCTGAACACCGTTTTTACCTGTTTATTTTCAAATCAGCCCTTTTGAGCTTCCAGCCTCACCTGAACACCGTTTTTACCTGTTTTATTTATCTGCAGTGTTTTGTCTTTCACTTTCTTTTCTTTGGTGTGAATAAATAAAACCTAAAACCTAATTGAGAAATGGTTTCACTTGCAATGACTTGTTATGTTTAAACCGTGATTTAAACTGAGACTCAGTGATATGACATGTAAGGCTGTGTGTCTGCTTGTATTTCATATATGGACCTGATTTCCATTCAGACTGCTTTGTCCAGCCAAGTGGCACTTTGTGGGATACATTGAATGTAATGGAGTTGAAGTTGTGTTCCCAGCTGTCCACAGGATGGCGCCAGAGCAGCATAACTGGACTGGTGGGACCTGAGTAATATCCCAGGGAAATACACTATATATCAAATCAAATCAAATCAAATTTTATTGGCCACATGCGCCGAATACAACAGGTGCAGACATTACAGTGAAATGCTTAATTACAGCCCTTTAACCAACAGTGCATTTATTTTTAATAAAAAAAAGTAAAATAAAAACATCAACAAAAAAGTGTTGAGAAAAAAAGAGCAGAAGTAAAATAAAATAACAGTAGGGAGGCTATATATACAGGGGGGTACCGGTGCAGAGTCAATGTGCGGGGGCACCGGCTAGTTGAGGTAATATGTACATGTGGGTAGAGTTAAAGTGACTATGCATAAATAATTAACATAATATACACAAGTATGTGGACACTCTTCAAATGAGTGGGATTCTGCTATTTCAGCCACACCCGTTACTGACAGGTGTATACAATCGAGCACACATAGTTTACACAGTGCTTTCGGAAAGTATTCAGACCCCTTGACTTTTTCCACATTTTCAGCCTTATTCTAAAATGATTAAATTGTTTTTTTTTACTCATCAATCTACACACAACATCCCATAATGACAAAGTTATGGGTTTTTAGAACTCCTGCATTGTCTTGGTTGTGTGCTTAGGCTCCTTGTCCTGTTGGAAGGTGAACCTTCACCCCAGTCTGAGGTCCAGAGCGCTCTGGAGCAGGTTTTCATCAAGGATCTCTCTGTACTTTGCTCTGTTCATCTTTCCCTCGATTCTGACTAGTCTCCCAGTCCCTGCCACTGAAAAACATCCACACAGCATGCTGCCACCACCATGCTTCACCGTAGGGATGGTGCCAGGTTACCTCCAGACGTGACGCTTGGCATTCAAGCCAAAGAGTTCAATCTTGGTTTCATCAGACCAGAGAATCTTGTTTCTCATTGTCTGAGAGTCCTTTAGGTGCCTTTTGGCAAACTCCAAGCGGGCTGTCATGTGCCTTTTACTGAGGAGTGGCTTCCGTCTGGCCTGATTGGTGGAGTGCTGCAGAGATGTCCTTCTGGAAGGTTCTCCCATATCCACAGAGGAACTCTGGAGCTCTGTCAGAGTGACCATCGGGTTCTTCGCGGGTTCTTCGTCACCTCCCTGACCAAGGCCCTTCTCCCCCGATTGCTCAGTTTGGCCGGGCGGCCAGCTCTAGGAAGAGTCTTGGTGGTTCCAAACATCTTCCATTTAAGCATGATGGAGGCCACTGTGTTCTTGGGGACCTTCAATGCTGCAGACATTTTTTGGTACCCTTCCCCAGATCTGTGCCTCGACACAATCCTGTCTCGGAGCTCTACGGACAATTCCTTCGACCTCATGGCTTGGTTTTTGCTCTGACATGCACTGTCAACTGTGGGACCTTATGTAGACAGGTGTGTGCCTTTCCAAATCATGTCCAATCAATTGAATTTGAAGTTGAATACATGTCCTTTCCTTTAATCACTGTATATTCCTCCTTTTTAATCACGTTGTTTTCCCACTCCGATGTCCGTCTCGAGTCCTTTTCTGCCGTCCATGACGATGTTAACTCCAGTGGTGGAAAAAGTACCCAATTGTCATACTTGAGTAAAAGTAAAGATACCTTACCAGAAAAATGACTCAATTAAAAGTGAAAGTCACCCAGTAAAATACTACTTGAGTAAAAGTCTAAAAGTATTTGGGTTTAAATATACTTAAGTATCAAAAGTAAATGTAATTGCTAAAATATACTAAAGTATCAAAAGTAAAAGTACAAGTATAAATCATTTCAAATTCCTTACATAAAGCAAACCAGACGATTTTCTTGTTTTTTAAATGTACGTTCAGCCAGAGGCACACTCCAACACTCAGACAATTTACAAACAAAGCATTTGTGTTTACTGAGTCCCCCAGATCAGAGGCAGTAGGGATGTTTCTCTTGATAAGTGTGTGAATTGGACCATTTCCTGTCATGCTAAGCATTCAAAATGTAACGAGTACTTTTGGGTGTCAGGGGAAAATGTATGGAGTAAAAAGTATATTATTTTCTTTAGGAATGTAGTGAAGTAAAAGTAAAAGTAGTCAAAAATATGAATAGTAAAGTCAAGTACATATACCCCCAAAAAACTACTTAAGTAGTACTTTAAAGTATTTTTACTTAAGTACTTTACACCACTGGTTAACTCTCATTCTTAGCTAGCTCGACTATGCACTTGCCTCTGCTAGCAATACACTGTGCTAACATTAGCCTAGACTGTACCACAGAAAATAACAGTTTTAAACAGTTGTAAAAACCCACTTCTTCCAGACAGAATAGTTCCTGTAGATTCAGACTTACTCATCACCAATCTGTTGTTATGTCTCGTGGGTTTTATAACCACGTCTGTATAACAATTCAATAATGATGAGACAGGAGACAGGAATCAGTTCAACCATTTATCTGGAACGTGATCATCTCAACACATACAACACCCCCATGATGCTCTGCAGCACAACCCCAATATACAACAAATACATACATAAGTAAATGGACACTAAACAAAAACTCATAGAGGAATTTAAATGTTCAGTTGTAGAAAGTAGGGCCATGGGATAGGGTCAGAAAGGTCAGTATGTTTGATAACTGGTTACAGAGGTAACATAACAAGCATAAGGTCCATTATAACACAGTGAAGTAGAGGTGGGAGCTAAAAGCAGACATGGACAGTGAGACGGTGTGAGGAGGTCAGGGGTGAAACACTAGATCAGGACAGGTAGAAATGGCAGGGCTGGAAATAGACACAGAGACACATTCTGATCATGGCTCGACCTGACCTGAGACACTCAAACAGAAGATGCCATAGCAAAGTCCTGTCCAGTAGGCTATATGGGATTTCCTTTCATCAAAATCCAACACATGGAAATGTGTCCAGTGTGTGTGTGTGTGTGTGGTGTGTGTCCAGTGTGGTGTCCAGTGTGTGTGAGTGTGTGTGTCCAGTGTGTGTGTGTTTGTGTCCAGTGTGTGTGTGTGTGTGTGTGTGTGTCCAGTGTGTGTGTCCTGTGTGTGTGTGTGTCAGGTGTGTGTGTCCATTGTGTATGTGTGTGTGTCGTGTGTGTGTGTGTGTGTCCAGTGTGTATGTGTGTGGGTCCAGTGTGAGTGTGTGTGTGTGTCCAGTGTGTGTGTGTCCAGCGTATGTGTGTGTGTCCCGTGTGTGTGTGTGTCCAGTGTGTGTATATGTGTGTATGTGTCCAGTGTGTGTGTGTGTGTGTGCCAGTGTTTGTGTGTGTGTGTGTCCAGTGTGTGTGTGTGTGTGTCCAGTGTGTGTGTGTCCAGTGTGTGTGTCCAGTGTGTGTGTGTGTCCAGTGTATGTGTGGTGTGTCCAGTGTGTGTGTGTGTGTCCAGTCATGTGTGTGTGTGTGTCAGTGTTACCATGGTGTGTGGTTACAGGGACACTGTGTGAGTCATCAGTAGTGTCGTGTGTCCACCGTAGGATGTGTGTGGTCCAGTGAATGTGGTGTGGGTGTGTGTACAGGTGTGTCCAGTGTGTTAGTGGCTGTGTGTGTAGTGTGTGTGAGTGCCGCTGTGCCAGTCCAGAATACACTCCTACTTCTGTGTGTGTGTATCCAGTTTGTGTTTGTCCGGTGTTTTGTGTCCAGGTTCAGTGTGTGTGTGTGAGTGTGTACCAGTGTGTGTGGATCAAGTGCGTTTGTGTGTCGTGTTTCTTGTGTGTCCAGGGTGTGTGGTTGTGTTCAGTATCCAGTGTGTTGTGTCTTCAGTGTGTGTGTGTGTGTGTGTGTGTGTGTGTGTGTCATGTGTGTGTGTGTGGTGTGTGTGTGTGTGTGTGTGTGCCATTGCGTGTGTGTGTTGTGTCCAGTGTTTGTTGTGTGTCCAGTGTGTGTGTGTGTCCAGTGTGTGTGTGTGGCTAGTCCATGTGTGTGTGTGTGTGTATGTGTGTGTGTCCAGTGTGCGTGTGTGTGTCCCATGGTTGTGTGTGTCCAGTGTTGTGGTGTGTGTGTGTGTCCAGTGTGTGTTTGTCCAGTGTGTCCAGTGGTGTGTGTGTGTGTTCCTGTGTGTGTGTGTGTGTGGCCAGTGTGTATTTGTGTGTCCAGTGTGTGTGTGTCCAGTGTGTTGTTGTGTCAGTGTCCAGTGAGTGTGTGTCCATTGTGTATGAGTGTTGTGGTCATGTTGTGTGTGTTGTGTGTCAGATGTGTTTTGTCCAGTGTGTGTGTTGTGTGTGTGTCCATGTGTGGTGTCCAGTGTGTGTTGTCCAGGTGTGTCAGTGTGTTCAGTATGCTGTGTGTTTGTATGTACAGTGTGGGGTGATGAGTCATCCAATGACCCTAAACCCTGGATATGTGTAGGGACTCAGTGAAATGTGGGGTGGAATGTGTTGTCCGGTGTGGGGTTCCAGTGTGTCGAGTGAGAACTCTTTCAGAGTGACAGAGTGCTACATGCCAGTTTGTGGCCGTGTGTGTATCCAGTGTGGGTTTGTGGGAGTGGAACGTGTCCTATGTGTGTGTGTGACTGTATTACTGTGCAGGCGAGTAACTGTGTTTCTGTGTTTTCCAGTGTGTGTCATTTGTCGATTCCATCCAATCCCAAATTGTTCACCACCCCCTCCTGTGTGGGTGATTCCTGTGTATGTCACTTCGCTCTATATCAGTGTTTCTTCTTCCCCACTTCCAGTGTGTGTCCCAGTAACAGTGTCCAGTCAGTTGTTGTGTACAACAGCACCTTGTGATTTTCCCAGTCCTCAAATGTGTGTGCGTGATCAGGTCATTCGGATGGCTGGTCCTGTCCTCCATGTCACTCTGTCTGTTCTCCGTCAGTGTGTGGTGTGTTGTGTGTGTCGTGTGTGTGTGTGTGTTTTTGAACACATTATTACCCAGTGTGTGGAGTGTGGACAGTGTGTGTGACACACACAAATCCTGAACCACACCCAAGCACACACAGTGTGTGTGTGTGAACACACACAGACACACACACACACACAATCCAGTGTGTGTGTCACATGTGTGTCGTAGTGCACGACATCCAGTGTGTGTGTGGGGTGTGTGGGCCAGTGTGTGTTGTGTCCAGTGTGACATGTGACACTACAGTCACAGGTGTGTGTGTGTGGTCAGTGCAACTCTTTTTCCACTGTGTGTCCTCGTACAGTGCTAGTGTGTTGTGGTACAGCTGAATGTGTGTGTGAGTACAAGTGTAAGTAATGATGGTCAGGTCTTTGTGTGTTGACTTCCAGGTGAATGTGGTGTGTGAATGTGATGTGTTGGGGATTGTCCCCGGTTGTTATGGTCGTCCAGTGTGTGTATGTGTCAGGTGGTGTGCTGTTGTTAGTCCACCATGTGTCAACACTTGTAGCGTTAAGTGTGGGTCCACAGTGTCATTGAGTGCACAGTTGTGTGTGGTCACACACACACACACAGTGTCACAGGACACACCACACTGACACACCACACACAGCAACAGTCAGGCATATGCTTTCTTCCCAACCCGTGGTAAAGTGTGCTTGTCCAGTGTGTGGGTGTCCCAGTGGGGTGTCCAGTGGGTGTGCACATTACGTGTGTTGGTGTATGTCGAGTGTGTGTCCAGTGTGTGTGTTGGTCCACACTGTGTGTGTGTGTCCAAAGTGTACTGTGTGTGAATCTTGTGTAGGAAGTCCAGTGTGTGTGTGTGTGTCCAGTGTGTGTGTGTCTCAGTGTGTGTGAGTGTGGTCCGATGTGTAGGTGTGTGTGTGTCCCAAAATGTTTGTGTGTTCCAGGTGTGTGAGTAGTGTGTTTCTATGTTTGTAGTATCCGTGTGGTTTTGGTGTGTTGTCCTAGTGGTGTGTGTGTGTGTCCCTGTGTGTCCACGTCATTTTATGTGTGTTCTATGTGCCAGGTGTTTAATATTATTTTTTTTTTTTTTATTTTTTTTTTTTTTTTTTTTATTCTTTTGTTTCGTTTATATTTTTTTTATTTTTTTTTTTTTTTTTTTTTTTTTTTTTTTTTTTTTTTTTTTTTTTTTTTTTTTTTTTATTTTTTTTATTTTTATTCTTTTTTTTTTTTCAACTAATAAAATTGGTGGAGTCTTTTGACCAATCATAAGTCAATCAACTCTGATCACGAGCTGAATACGTTGAAAAAGAACACATGATAGATTGGGTCCAAAGTACACCATTAAGGGGGTAGATTATTAGTTATAATAGTATTATATTAAGTTAGTATTTTTTAGTTGAGTGTTGTAGTTGTTTTTGTTGTAGTATGTGTAAGTAGGGATAGGAAAATATCGACAAAGAAAAAAAAACTGGGCTGAGTGGCAACCTGGAAAGCTGTAAACCACACCACCAGAATGAAATCCCCTATACACAGACACACACGCCCCACACCATCCCCCATGCCACCACACACATACTAACACCCCCCACACACACGAACAGCCCACCTAAACCAAACACACCCCACGAAACACACAGCACAACACAAAACACACACCATCCGCACCACCACAAACCCACACACACACACCCCCGGACACACACACATACACACATGGAACACACCCGAACAGGACACCCCCCTGGACACACACACACACCACCCGGGGGACACCCCCACACACACACACACACACACACACCACACACCCCCCACACACAAACCATGGTCCACAGCAACCCCAAAGCTTTTTCTGGGAGTGTAAATGGGGGAGATTTTTGGGGTTTTCTCTGCCTCCCCTTTACCCACCCTTTTTCTTCAAAACTAAAGCTTTTTTGCAAAATCTGCTTCATGCTTTGGGCCAAAATAAGTATTTTCTGTTTGTGCCAAATCCACATTTCACCATACCACACGCACACCATTCACCTGCACTGAAAACCCCCAGAAGCACTGAAAATACTGGGCCTAAATTTGGCCTCATTTCACGCGAAAATAGTTTAATCCCAAAAAAAAAGGGTTTTTTAAAATACGGGTAGCTGTTTCCCCGGGATGTGTCTTTGTCAAACTGGGAAGTTTATTTTTTGGTGAAAGTCATTCTAAATCTTTTTTAAATTAAACCTGCCCTCGGAAATTAGCAGGTTCAATGCAGCAAAGGGGGGTTTTTTTTAAATAAACCCCCCCCTTATAGGGGTTTTGAAAGGGACTAAAACATCGTTGGTGCAACACAAAATGTACCGAGTTTAAAAAGGAGAGTTTTGGGGGTTTGTTTTTTCCCAAACAAAGTGTAAATTCCCGGTTTTCTACCAGGGGTTAAGTCCTTAGTTGGGTTTTTTTTAAGGACCTATCTTTTGCCCCTGCCACAGCGCAAACCGTGCCCCAAAGCACTCAGCGAAAAGAACTGAAGGTTTTTTAAATTTGGACAACTTAAACAAAACCTTTCCCTCTTTTTTCATGATTTTTCCAGAAGCAGCCCCTTCATTCCAGGACAAATAGTGATGTTTTTTTCCCAAACCCAAATTTCAAGGTCTTTAAGTGGTGTGTGTGGGGGGGGGGGGGGGTCGGTCACATTTTAAACAGAGCTTCTCCCTAGGCTTCCTCAGGCCCCCATGACAACCAAACTTACAAAAAACCCTTTTTTTTTGAATATTTTTGAAAAAACCCCAATTTTTTTTTTTGGGCTGAGAATATAAGACTTAAAAACTCTGGGGAGAGCACCAAGGGCTAAAATATGAAATTAGAATGTATGACAAACAATATTTTTTAAATAAAAATTTCTAAAATTTTTCAGAATTCGGGGGGTTTTTTTTTTGTCCTAATACAGAATTCAAGCCACTTTCCCCAATCTCATTTTGACTAAACAATTAACCCTAGGCTAAAACCCATAAAATTTGGAATTGAATTTGGGCTAAAACAATTTCCAAACCAAAGAAAAAAACCAGCTATCCATTCCCACACCAAATAACTACTCAAGTGTATATTTTTTAAATCTTCTTTAAGTTTAGACATCGCGGAGGAGGGGGGTTAAACAAAATAATGTGTAAAATTTTTGACTTCTAAGAAAATCATTGAAGGGGGGGCCTCCTTTTTACCATTTAATAAATTATACCAGTTACCCCTGAAGGAAACTAAATTTTGGAAAAAATTTGGCAGGGGCCCAAAACATTTTTTAAAAAATGACATGGAAAAGATTCACACAAAATAAAATAAAATAAGGAATACTTGTTTCCCTACAAAATTGTCGGGAGGGGAATTTCATTGAGATGGAGAAAGAGATGCTGAAAGTGGGGGAAGGGAAAAGGAAACAAATTTTGGGGGGGGAACAGAGATAGAAAGACAAAAAAGAAATGGGGGGGCCCTCCCTTGAAAATTTAAAAAGGGAAAATTGAACTTGTAACAAGGGTAGACCACCCGGGGGAAGCTGCAGAGAGGGGTTTTTTGGAGGAAGTCAAAAAAGGGTGAGGGGGGGAACCCAGACAAGAAAGGGAAAGGCAAATTTGGGAAGATTTGGGCCGGGAACAGATAAGGGAGACTGAGGTTTCTTTGGGGTTAAATTTGGCTCCCAAAGGGAAGCTGGAGAGAGAGTTGTTTGAAAAACAGAGAAAAAGTGCAGTGTCAACAGAAAAAATTTTTGGAGCTCAAGAGGGAAAAGCTAAAGGTTTCGGGACATACTGCATTTTGGCCAAGATGGGGAATTTTTACCGGGAAAACACGAGGCTGCCCACCCGGGAAAATTTAAAAGGGGGTGAAGAGGTGTCGGAAAACCAGAGAAAAGCGTATGTCAGACAAAAAAAAGTGACCTCAAGATGGCAAAGTTTAAAGGGCAAAATAAAACTGCCCCTTTGGCCAAAAGATGGGGGAATTTGACCGTGGAGAAAAAGGGCTGTTAGCTGAGAATAAAGGCGCGAGAGGTGAGGGAAACCAAACAGAGAGAAAGCGCAGCGCCCGCAAAAAAAAAAAAGGGTGGCCAAGATATAAAAAGGTTGAAGATGTCCTTGGCCGGGGTTTTTTTTGGAAGGTGAAAAGGGGGAACAAAAAGGGACTGTTAGCTGAAAAAGAAAGGGGGGGGAAGGGAGAGGTTTAGAGAGAGGAAGGGAGGGAAACCTAAAAAAAAAAGGGTTTTTTGGAGACAGTTTTTGGAAAAAGCAGCCAGGATGGGAATCGACCCTAGTACCCGGGAAAGGAGGCCCGGGGGAGTTTGGGGCCAAACCAAAGGGGCCGGGCCTCAAAGCCTTTTTGGGATAAAGGGGGGAAAAGGGGGATAAGAGAAGGAGGAGATTAAGAGGAGGAGCACCGCGGGCCGGGCAGAGGAGGGGATTTTTGAGCTAGAAGAAGGGAGGGGCGATAGAGGCTCTGGAAAAAAAAAGATGAGGATTCGGGCCCTAAAGGGGAAAAGAGAAAAAGGGAAGGGGAAAGATGGAAAAAAAGAGAAGGGAGAAGGAGAACTGGAATTAAAAGGGGACGGGGAAAGAGAAATAAAATTGAAAAAAATGCAAAGGGAAAAAGAGGGGATGGGCATAGAAAAGGGAGGGATTTTGGTGGAGAGGTGGGGGGCTTACCAAAAAGCTGTACCAATGCAGACTTTTCCTTTGGGGTTTTCCGGAGCAAGAGCAGGCACAGGTACAGTACTCCATTTAACCGTCCCAGTTCGGGGGAGGTCAAAAGTCCCCCCAAAGGGGTTAAACCTTAGATTCAACAGTTAATTTTGACGGGCATCTAGAGAAGGAGTAATAATAAATTTCAGATCATTTTAAACCAACTTTAAATTGGACTTTCTTTTTAAAGATGGAAACTAAACGCCCCAAAAGAGTCGGGGCCCAAAGCAGGAAAAAAAAGGGGGGAAAAAAAAGAAAATTTTGGGGAGAAGAAAAAAGTAAAAGAACTGCTCAGAGCTAAAAACCCAAGAGAAAGGAAGAATTTGGGGAAAGAATAAGGAGAGGGTGAAAGCCCCCGGGACGGGGTTTGGAAAGGGAAACTATAACAAAAAAAACCAGGGGAGAAAGAAAGAGAAAAGCTTTTAAAAAAGGCCCTAAATGGCAAAAAAATCACGGTGTACATCCCAGACCCCCATACGGGGAAGAAATGAAAGGGAACCAACGCATATGGAAGAGAAAATATTTCACTAGCTTTGGGTCAAAATTTCTTTCTATTTTTTTCCCTTTAGGGGAAATACTTCTCAATAAAATAAATGACTTTATTTGCCCGCTTCTTTCCCCCTAGGGAAGAAAAAACCCCAAAAATATGGGAAAAGTATAAGATGGGGAAATTAAAGGGGTTGATGTGGTTACTGGATAATGCAATGTAAAGGGGCTAGTTTCTATCAAATGGGAAGGGGGAAATTTGCGTTGGGAGATGGAAAAATCCACCAAAGCAGCTCCTTGCATTAGCTTTCGCGTACACTGCCTTTGGGAGGGCAACGAGAGAGAGAGGAGAGAGGCATAAACAAAACCCTTGTGCATGAATGCCTAGTGTTTTTAGGGAAAAGTGTGTGCCCAGAGGAGGCTGGTGGGGGGAGGATAGGGACAGGCTCATTGAAATGGCTGGAATGGAAAAAAGGGAAGATTTTCCCCATATGTTTGATGTGTTTGATACCTTTCCCATTTTTTCCCCATTCCAGCCTTCCCAATATGCCCATCCCTCCTATATTTCCTCCTACCACCTCCCTGTTGTTTTGTGTATGTTCAGTGGTACAGGGCCTCCGATGAGAAACCACTGCTTTTACCCCCTCATCCCCCTCAGGGGCCTGTCTCCTCCCCCCTTTTCCTCCACCCGTCTCTGGCCACCTCTCCTCTCCCCCTTCCCCCCATCCCTCTCTGGCACACTCTCCTGCCCCCTCTCCTCCATCCCCTCCTGGCCCACTCTCCTTTGGCCCCTCTCCTCCCCCCTTTTGGGCCCCACCTCCCCTGCCCCCACCCCTCCTCCCTTTTCCTCCATCCCCCCCTCGGGGCCTTTTCTCCTGCCCCCTCTCCTCCTCCCCTCCCCCCTGGCCCCCCCTCCTCCCCCCTCCATCCACCCCCTCTCGGGAACACCTCTCTGCCCCTCTCCTGCCCCACACTCCTCCATCACTCCCCTTCCATCCCTCCCCTCCTTTTCTCCTCCCCCCCTCTCCTCCATCCCTCTCTGGCCCACCTCCTGCCCCTCCCCTCCATCCCTCTCTGGACCCTCTTTTTGGCCACCTCCCCTTTCCCCCCACTCCTCCATAAATTATTACACTGACCCGGGCCCTTTGCCCTTTGGGCCCCCCGGAAACCTTTTCTGTCATCTCCCCCCTTTTTTGTAGGGGCCCAAATACAAAAAGTTTTTTATCCCCACTTACTAGTGCCCGGGGGGAAAAATTCCATTGCACAAAACCCAAATAAAAGAGAGAAACCCAATAATTTTAGTCCAATTTTTTTCTTTATTTTTTAAAATCTTTTCCCACTAACAGAAAGGGGTTACGATATAAAACCGGTTAAATATTGTCTGGCTCTCGGGCACACATTTTTCCCACCCACACAATTTTAATGTATTGTTTTTTTTCCCCTTATTTTACCGGGAAATTTAAATTTGAGAAACTTTTCCTAATTTACAGCAACGCCTTGGGGGAAATATTTTACAGGGGAAGGGGGCGGGATGAATGACCCCTTTTAAAACGGGGTTTTGGGGGTTTCCTCTGTAGTCACCCGGGTAGACCCGGGCGCTTGTAACCCCAAGGTGTGGGTTCGACCCCGGGGGAAACCACCCATACACAAAAAAATTTTTCACGCATGACTGTAAGCCCGCTTTGGAAAAAGCGCCCCTGCAAAATGGCATATTTTTTATTTTAATTGGGTGTCCATGTTTGTATGAGGGCCCAGTTTTGGGAATTTAGCCAGACCCCGGGGGTTTAAACCCCCCAACTCTTACAATAAGTCCATGGGACCTTTGTGACCACAGAAGCCCGGAAAAACCCCATTTAACACCCCCATCCGAAAGACCCCCCCTTTACACGGGGCCAATGTCCCCGTTTAAACTCCCCGGGGGCATTGCATTTTTATTTTAAAACCGGGGGAAAAAATGCCGGCATTTTGCAGTCTAGGTAGGGTTTCCCTTTTGGGGCCCCAGATCTCTAATAGCGTCTTTCTAGGGGAATCCAGAAAGAAAAAAAACCCTGTCCTAAACCCATTTAAAATTTTACGTATTTAGTTTTTTCAAAATCCTCTCCTTCATCATTGGGGGTTTTTTTTTATTTTTTTTTTGCAAATTTAAAAGCCCTAGCAGCAAAAAGAAAAAGCCCAACCCGGTTTCCCTTTAAAAAATTTTGCAGCTAATTTTCTCTTCCCCTGGCCCCTTTTATTTTTTAAATGGGGGGGGAAAATGTAACCCGCGGGGCTTCGGGGTGCTAAACAGGAAAAATTTTAAGGGATTAAATAAAAATAAAACACAAACTGATGAATAGCTCCATACAACCCCCTTTTCCCTCTATTTTAATGACTGGTCAAAAGTGTTAAATTTTAATGGGGTTGCCACTTTGCTCCGTCATTTTCGCTGACCCGGGCCCTTTGGGACTCCCGGTACCTTTTCCCATCTTACCTGTTTGAAGAAGCCATTCGTAGAAATTTAAACCGTCTAAACCATTTTAAACGGTCCCACCCTTTGGGCAAACGGACTGATCTAAGTCATGGTCCATTTTGGAAGTAAAATTCTCCCGGGGTTTTTCCCCCGGGAAATTTGGTGGCCATGTTTTTCCTCACTCCTGGGGCACTTTGCCCGTTTAAAAGAAGAAAGTTGCCACTGAAAATGTATTTTTCAAAAACCCCCTTTTTTTAAAAACGCCAAAGCTTGAGTGATGGGGTTCACTTCCAAAAGGCATTTCCTATATCCCATACTATAATTTAAAGGCAGCCCTCACGGGCAAACAATTTTTAAAAATAAATTAAAAATTGAAGGATGATTTAAGAAACGGGGATAAAATTTGGGAAAACCTCATGATGTCATCCCCGTCAGACATCACTCTTAAACTTCCCGGGAACTGTAATTGAGACTGATGTTGGGGTTTCTTTTTATAAAATTTATATAATAGATAGGATGGAAAACATTATTACCCCCAAGGACAAATTGTTTTTAATTTGTTCGGGGGCCTGGGGGGGTCACAGGTCGGATAGACCACCCCCCCAAAAGCAGACAGGGGAAATTTCAGGGGGCGTTTCCCCCAGCCAGAAAAAACCCCCCTGAGGGGAAAATTTTGTGTGAAATGTGTCCTCATCTCCTCTACCACCAGGGGGTTTAAAATGTCTATCCATCCTCCCGCTGGCTGCACCCCCAAAAAGTGAGGTCTTCAGACGTTTTTATCGGGCCCTTCCCAGGGAGCCAGAAAATTCGGGTTTCGCCCTGGGGTGTTCGTGTGGTGTGAGGGGCCTGCATATGTACTTTTGGGGCAGTCGGGGTATAGGGTTTGAAATACCCCCAAAGGGAAAAAATCACGCTCTATGTGTGTCTCTCTGTATGGGGTGTGGGCCTCTCTTGGGCAGCAGAGATTGCCCATTTATGCGGGATTATTTTGGAGTCCTCTACTTTTCAAACAGTGAATTATCTTGGCCCCTCAAAAAACCCCTCATCGTCCCCCCCAAATACCACCTTCCCCTTCTCTTTCCTCTCTGTTTGTCTTTCCCCCCCGTTGTCTTCTTTTCTTCTTTCATTAAGACTAAAAAACCAGTGAGAACCCTAGCACCACAGACTGTTTTTTCCAAGCTAGGCATGTCCATTTTCTCTCTATCCCTCAGTTTTTCTGTTGACCTTTTCCTATCTTTACTCACTGCAAATTTTTCGCGGGATCCTTTCCCTGTTTTTTTAGTCAAATGTTTTAAGTTTTTCCAGAGGCTAAACATAACAATCTGATTTTTTCCCCAAAAAAGGGAAAAATAAAACCCATATTTGGGAAAGGCTGCCCCGGACATTCTTCCCCCCCCCGGCCGGTAAAAAGCTTACCAGTTTTTCCCAAAATTCCCTTTTTGCCACTTTCTAGCACAATCAAAAAAATCCTCCCCCAATCCACAAAAACTTACCACTTTTTAACAGTTTTCTCTGTGAGCTGGGGGGGCGGGTTTTGTATTTTTTTGGGCTCGATTTTTTTTTGGGTGGGGAAACTCCCCAATCTGGCAACACTGAGCTCTACCCCCAAAGGACCACCATTTGGTAAGGAGGGATAGTAGAGGGGGGCCGGGGGGGGAAGCAGGGGGGGTTGTGGTTGTATTTTCTGTTTCTTCTTCATTTAAAACAGGGGTGGGTTCCTCCTTGATGGCTTTCCCCACACTCCTCTCTCTGGACTTTTTAAGAAAACTTTGGGCCCTGATCTCCCCCCCTACCTTTTTTTCACTCCTCCTCTCAGCCCAAACACCCTTTCCTCTGTTTTAGCCCTTCACTGTGAAGAACGCACAAAAGGGGTTTTCCCCCCTCCTCTAAAAGCCCCCAGAAAAACCAACCGGGTTGGGATTGCCCAAACTTTTTCCCTCCCGAAAATTTTTTTTATTTTATTTTTTTTTTCCCCTTTATTTAGTACTTACACCTCTGAACAGTTTTGGGCGCAATCTCTTATGTTTTTTCATTTACATTTCTTTTTTAGTCATTTAGCAACCGCTTTTAAATCCAAGCGTTTACTTATAAAATACATTTTTTATGTATTGACTATGTATTCAACTGAAATTTGTTCACACAGCAAAAAACCTTTTGAATTTCGCCCAGCCACTCAGCCTTTTTAAAAAAATACTCCAAACCAAAGGTGGTAGAAACTTTTGTTTGGCAATGCTATTGTGCGTATTGTTTTAGGGGTCTAGTTTCCCAAGTTATCTGCCTAAAGCCCGTTTTTTTTGTACAACCCCTTTTTTGATTCCCAGCCGGGGCCCACTACTAGATAACAAACCTAGAAAATTGTAAAGAAAAAATTTTTAAGGCACTCTCCATAATCCCATTTTTCCCAGGGGCCCCCCTCCCCAAATTTGTTTGCTAACTAGTTATGTTAGCATTTTCGCTAGCACACAACTTGCTAGCTGCAAAGGGAAAATTGCCCCTAACTGGGCAGCTAACACAGGCGCTTTTTTAAAAATGGAAACTACTAATCCATTGTGTTTAATTATTGGAAAATTACAAACTACGAGTGGTTAGTTTGTCTTGGGGGAATATTTAGTGTTGTGTGCATTCGCCCTGTGCACTTACTAGCTACCATCCCAACCTACATTGCTATGAAGGGGTGACGGGCTCTCTGGGGATGTACTCAAAAAATCCCTCTTTAAAAAAAAATAATTGCGGGCCCCTCCCCCACAGGGGGTTTTTCGTGCTCTTTTGACTGGCTAAAAGTAAATTATTGGCCACTAACAAGCATTGTTTTCTACAAGTAAATGGGGTAGGTTCGTTGCTACGGGGTCGCACGCGAAAGGAAACCTTTTTGTTCTAGCAAAGAAGGGAAGGGGCCCCCCTTCTTCATGGCCCATACAAAATTCCCTTTGTGGGAGGGGTGTGTTTGATCAACTTGGTCCTAAAAATCCCAAAAAATTTTCAAAGGAAAAAAAACACAAGCGCCCCAAACGGGTGGACAAATACCCCAAAAACTGGGGGAGAAAACTAGCTAAACCCGGGGGAGAAAACATAAAATCCCCCTACCGCCAGAAAAACAATCACACACAACCCCTGACAAACCAACGAGCCCTATATAGGACCAAATTGACAAAAATGAAAACAGGTGTGACAAAAATCAGACAAAAGCAAAACGAACATAGAAACATCAACGGGGGCCCTATTTTTCCGGAGCCCGGACGAACCCGGGAAGCCCCCCCGGGGGGGAAAAGGGAAAAAAAGAAAAAAGGGAAAAAAGGCCCTCGGCTGAAACCTTTAAAAAACCTTTCGGGCTATGAGCCCATGCTAAAAAATTACTTTTATCAAAACTGCCCCAATGTTTCCAAAAATTTCCCAAATAATTTTTTCTTTCTAAATAAGCTCCTATTGTCGCTCACTTTCAATATTGCCCTCACCAAAGAATATTTTCCTCAGTCCCCTGTCTTCTTCACTTCACTCACTGACGTTTCCTCCAAAATTCGCTCATTTAGCAGTTTTAAATTTAAAAAGGTTTGTCTTAAACATTTTGAAAAAATGCCCATTCCTTTAATCTTTGTATATTCCCCCTTTTTTAAATTACGTTTTTTTTCCCCCGGCTCCATGCCCGTCTCAAGTCCTTTTCTCCCGGCCATGGGCCCCGATTTTAAACCCCAAATGTTGGAAAAAGTAAACCCAAATTTTCCCTACTTGATAAAAGGAAAAATACCCCTTTAAAAGAAAAAGACTCAACTAAAAGTGAAAGTCCCCCCCAGTAAAATAACTTGAGTAAAAATCTAAAAGTATTTTGGGTTTAAATAACCCAAAGTTATCAAAAGTAAATGTAATTTCTAAAAAAATACTAAAGTAATTTAAAAGGGAAAAGTACAAATATAAATCATTTCAATTCCTTACCTAAAGCGAAAACCAAACAATTTTCCCTTTTTTTTTAAAATTATGTTCAGCCCCGAGGCAAACTCCAACTTCACGACAATTTACAAACAAGCATTTGTTTTAGTGGTCCCCCAATCAGAGGCAGTAAAAAATGTTTCCTTGATAAGTGTGGGGAATTTTGGGCCATATTCCCTTTCCCGTAAGCTTCAAAATGTAAAAGAGTCTTTGGGTGGTTTAGGGAAAGTGGGATGGAGTAAAAAGTACATTTTTATCTTTTGGGAAATTTTGTGAAGTAAAATTAAAAAATAGTTTAAAAATATGAAAAGTAAAGTCAAGTACAGATTTCCCCCCAAAAATACTTAAATAGTAAATTTTAAAAATATTTTTTCTTAAGTACTTTCACCACTGGTTTTAAAGCCTTTCTTTGCTAGCTCGAAATATGCAAATTGCCTCTGTTTTTCAAAACACGGGGCTAAAAATTAGCCTAGACGTACCACCGAATAACAGTTTTTAAAAAGTTTTTAAAAAACCCCCTTCTTCCAGACAAAAAAGTTCCTTTTAGATTCAGACTTACTCATCACCAAACTTTTGTTTTGTCTCGTGGTTTTTATAACCACTTTTGTATAACAAACAATAATATGGCCGGAGATTTATTTCAACCATTTTCTGGAACGGATCATCTCAAAACATACAAACCCCCCTGTGCTCTGCAGACAACCCCAATTACAACCAAAACATAGATAGTAAATGGACACTAAAAAAAAACCAAAAGAGGAATTTAAAAAATTTTAGTTTTAGAAAGTAGGGGCCCTGGGAAAAAGGGTTTAGAAAGGTCGTATTTTGATAACTGGGTTTCCCGAGGTTTACATAACAAACATAAGGGCCGTTATAACCAGTGAAATAGAGGTGGGGGGGCAAAAGCCCGACATGGCATTTAGACGGTTGAGGGGTTTAGGGGTGAAAAACTGATCAGGGGCAGGTGAAATGAACCCGTGTGGGGGTTTTTGTTTTTTGTGGGTTTTTGTTTTTTGGGTGTGTCCTGTGTTTGTTTCCAGTGTGTGTGTGTCCATTGGTTGTGGTTGGGTCCAGGGGTGTGTGTGTGTTTGTCCCTTTTGTGGTTTTGTGCTGTTCATTTTATGTGTGTTCGTGTGTGTGTGTGTGTTCATGTGTGTGTTGTGTGTGTGTTGGGCCCCTGTGTTTGGGGTGGGGTGTGTGTGCCCAGTGTGTGTTTTTCAGTGTGGTGGTTTTCCCCGTGTTTTTTTTGTCCAATGATGTGTGTGGGGTAAACCAGTGTATGTGTGGGGTCCCCGTGTTGTTGTCCAGTTTTATTTGTGGGTTTATGTTTGTCCGTTGTGTGTTTTCAGTGTGTGTGTACATGTGCGTGTTTTGTGTTCCCAGTGGTGTGGTGTGTGTGTGTCCGTGGGGTGTGTGTGGTGTGTCCCCGTGTAATTTTCCCTTTTTTGTTTTTTGTTTCATTTTGGGGTGTTTCCAGTGTGTGTGTGGTTTTGTTGTGTGGGGGTCCCCGGGGTGTGTGTGTCCAGTGTGTGTGTGTGTTTTATGTCCATGGAGTGTGCCAGTGTTTGTGTTTGTCCTTTTTTGTGTGTGTGTGTGTTTGTGTCCAGTTTTGTGTGTGTGTGTTTGTAAATGTGGGGTTTTTATCAGTGTGTTTTTTGTGTCCATGGTGTGTGTGTGAGTGTCCAGTGGGGGTGGTTTTTTTCCAGTGTGTCAGTGTGTGTGTGTGTGTGTCCATTTAAAGTGTGTTTGTGTGTCCATTTATGTTTTGGGGTGTGGTACAGTGTCCGTGGTTTTTGTGGGTGTGTGTTTTATCTAGTGGTGTGGTGGTGGGGTGTGTACAGTGTCCCCTGTGGGGTTTTGTCCAGTGGGGTATTTAACATAGGACACTGAGGTCCCCAACCCTAAAACCCCGGAAAAGAAGGGGGTCAGTGGAAAAGTGGTGGAATGTGTTTCAGGTGGGTCAGTTTTGTCAGAGGACCCCTGTGAAGGACCGAAATGCCGGTTTGGGCCATCCAGATACACTCCTACTCTGGGGGGAGCTGGAGGAGGGGGCCTAGGGAGTGGACTTTCATTGGCCCGGCCTTTTGTAAATGTTTTTTCAGAGCGTCCCGACTCCCGGACTTGGGGCATTGTACCAATCCCCCAACCCCCTCCTCTCCTGCTGAATCCTTTATATGTCACTTTCCCCAAACAGCCCTTCCCCCCAAATCCCCTTTTTACCCCCCAGTAAAAGCGCCCAATCAACCCTCCCCCTACACAGCCCCTGTCTACAGTCCCCCAAATCTTCCCGGGTGATCAATAAAGGGTGCTTCCTCTCCCCATGTCCTTTCGTTCTCCTCAACAGGGAGGTATCTGTATGCTGTGTTTTGGTCCGTTTTGAAATCACAGAAATTTTGAAAGGATGAAACCCGACCCCCAAAATTTTGAAACATCATCATCCTGAACAACACACACACAAACCCCCCACCACAAAAACACACACCCAACACACACACACACCACACACCCTGAACTACCCCATACACACTGGACAAACACCCCAGGGCCACAAAACACACTTTTTCAAAAAACACACAGGGCCCCAACCCCACTGGAAAACGCACACACACTGGATAAACACACATAAAAGGACGGGGGGTGGTCAATTTCATGTGTGGGTGGGTCGTTGGGGTGGGTTCCAGCTGTTCATCAGATGAAGGGTTAAGGTTCGTGGTTCTCAGTGTCATTGTGTGGGGTCAAGTAATCAATGTCTAATGGTGATGTGGATGTTGTCAATCTTCAGGGGTAAGGGAGGGGGGGTTTTCAACCGGTGGGGGTGGAGGGCACAAGCAGGGGGTGGTGTCAATGTAAAAGTTTGCAATGGGTGTGTCTCAATGTAAAGGTGGGGGGGTGAGGGGGTCAATGCACCCGACCCCAAATGGGGTGGGGGGGGGAGTTTCTCAGGTCAGGAGGGTGGTCGTTATTCGTGGTGCAAGCGGGTAGTGTGTGGGTGGTTTCGGGTCAATGGGTGAGATGTTGAGTGATGGTTGGGGGGCAAGGTGGTCAGGGGGGTAGTGCATGGGTGGGTGGGTGGGGGTGTCAGATGTAGGGTGTGGGGGGGGTGGGGTGGTTTGTCATGTGTTTAGGTCAGTATGGGTGGGTGCGGTGTCATGTTCAGGGTTTTTATTGGGGTTTTTCTCCACCATGTTCCCCCAAATGTTCGGTTTGGGAGAAGAACAGACATCTTGAAGGGGGAAAACCCCCGAACTCCCCACACACCAAACCGTCAGCATATAAATTTGTCCCCTTGTGGTTTTTTTCCCCCCTTTTTTCCCCCCCCCCCCCCCCCCGTGTGTTTGTGTGTGTTTCCTTTTGTGTGTGTGGTTGGGGCCAGTTGTGGTTTTTTTTTTGTGTTTTTTGTTCCATGTGTGTGTGTGTCCAAAGTGAGTGTGTTGTGTCCCCGTGGGGTGTTTTTGTGTCCAGATCGGGGTTTGTGTTGGGTGTGTGTGTGTGGGGGTCCCAAACGGGGTGGGGTTTCCAAATAGGTTTGGGGTTTTGTGTGTTTCCCTTTGTGTGTGTGTGGTGTGTGGGCCATTTTGGGGGTGTGTGTGGGCGTGTGTGTGTGTCCGTTTGGGGGGGTTTTTTCCGTGTGTGGGTGGGCCCAAAGTTTGGTTTTGGGGTGGTCCAGTGTGTGTTTTTTGTGTCCCCGAGTCTGTGTGTGGGTGGGGGTGTGTGTTTGTGTGTGTGGGTGTCCAATCTGTGTGTGTGGGCCAGTGATGAGGGGTGGGGTGTTTCCTTTTTGTGTGTGTGTGTGTGTCCCAGTGGGGGTTTGTGTTGTGTGTCCGTGTGTTGTCCGTGTGTGTGGGGTGTGTGGGGTGTGTGTGTCCATGTGTGTGTTTGGGCCCTGTGTGTGTTGTTCCATGTGTGTGGTTTTCCTTTGTGTGGGTGTGTGTGTGGGGCCATGTGTTGTGGTTTGTGGGGTGTTTTTTGTCCCGTGTGAGCTGTGTCCAGTGTGTGTGTGTGCCCAAGGGGGGTGTGTGTTTTTTCCCCGTTTGTGTGTCCCCTTTTCTGTGTGTGTGTGTGGTTTTTCCTTTTTTTTGGGGTTGTGGGGTTTTTTTTGTGTTTGTGTGTGTGGGGTGTCTGTGTGTGTGTGTCCCTGTGTGTGTTGTGTGAGTTTTATGTCCCCCGTGTGTGTGTGTGTGTGGTGTGTGGTGGGGGTGTCCCGTGTATATGTGTGTCCCTTTTGGGTTTTGTGTCCCCGGTTGGGATGTGTGTGGTCCAGTGTATGTTGTCCGGTGTGTGGGGTTGTGGCCAGTATTTTTGTGTGGTTTTCCAGTTGGTGTGTGTGTGTGTGTGTGTGTGTTCCAGTGGGTGTGTGTTCCGTGTGTGTGTGTGTGTGTGTGTGTTTTGTGTGTGTGTGGTGTGTTGTGGGGAGTGAGGGGTTTTTGGGGCCAGTTGTTTGGGGTGTGTGTTCATGTGTGGTGTGTGTGTGTGTGGGTGTGTGTCCAGTGTGTGTGTGTGTGTGTGTGTGTTTTGTGCCCACACACACACACCAAAAAACTCGACACCCACCCACACACCACACACACACACTGGACACAGAAACACACACACACACACACACACAATGGAAAACCCCCACACACGACACACACACATGGACACAACACACCCGACAGACAAAAACCAAACAGTGGACCCCACCTCACTCCCACACACAACACACACACACACACACTGGGCAGACAAACACACAAACAGTGGGCAAAACCTCACACACCACCACACACACACACACTGAACAACCAAACCCCAAAAAAACCATTGGACCCACACCCACACAAATTGGACCCACACACACACACAATTGGACCACAAAAACCCCCCCATTGGCCCACACACACACACACCCCACCACACACACGCACACACAACACACCAACCCACAACCCCACACACACACACACCACACAAAACACACCACAGTTTTTTATATAAAATTAGTCCAATGGTGGTCGAATGTTTTTTCTTAACTAGCCTGATAAATCCACAAGGGCTGTATGAAAATTGGGAAAAACCCCCCTACAACTTGGTTTCTCCATTTTGCAGTGTGGATCCTCCATCCCCGCAGGAGCAGTCTGACTCCTTAGTCTCCTGGGTGATTGTGCCCCAGGGCCACCTCTCAGGTTGAGGGGTTTGCTTTCAGAGGGTGAGACGAAAGAAGCACGCCCTTTCCCCTGTGCTAAGCCCCGAAAGCCGCAAAAATCCCAAAACATATTAAAACCTCACTGCTATTTTGGTGGTGGAAAAAATGGAAATATCTTTTTTTTTAAAAAGTTCAGATACACCAGTGTCCTGAAACCTGCCATATCTATTTTATAAAATTTAAAGAATGTTTTTTTTATAGGTGCGGGAAATAAAGTCACCCTTTTTTTTGAGGGTATTTTTTAAAACCATATTTTGTTTCACTTTTTTAGAAATGAAAGCCTTTATGTATCTATTCCCCCCATTTTAAGAATCCTAAATTTTTGACCAATTCACTTAAAATGTATTAAAGTATCCCAAAAATGGGGTATTTGGTTGTAAACCATTGGTTGCCCTTTGCAGGTTTTTTTTGGTTGTGTATTGGGTTTTGTTTTTTTCCGATAGTAACTGAATGGGGATGATTACTGGGAAACTTCTGTCTCAGTGAGTAGAAAAATGTTTTTTTTAAAAAATTTCTAAATTTAATCCTGAGAAAGGGCATGATGAAGAAAAATCCCTGAAAGAAAACATGAATAAAAAATTTAATGAGAAAATTAAAAGGGCTTTCAACAAAAAAATGCCCAAACCCCCCACCATTACCAATAACAGGGGGTATGATCCTTGTTCCTCTGTAACTTTCTCATTCATCATCATTCACGATTCATTCATGTTATTCATAATCCTGGGGAAGCATCCACATGAATGGGAGAAGTTTCGAAAAATCTTCTATTCTTACTGACAATACCAAATGAAGTGCTCCCAAAAAGACGGAATTTTCACCCTTCGTTTCTATTTGGGAAAAAATCATCCAAAAAACCAACCCAAAACAAACTATATGCATTCAACAAATTTTAGAATCACAAGCTTGAAAGTAATCACTGCGGGAAGGGAAATTTTGGGCCAAAAACTAAAAATTATGACTAAATTTAATACAATATAAGGGGGAATATGTCCAAATAAATTTCCCACTATACAAAAGGGGGAAAAATATCCTAAAATGATTTTTATTTTTAAAAAGTAACACGATGTGTATGAAAATATTTCCCCAAAAAAAAGGTGGGCATTCTGTACTGTTTCCCCAAAATGAAACTTCCTCTCAAATCCCCAAAAACCGGAGCATAGCAAACCCAAAAGTAAAAAATGTAAGCTTTTCCTTTTCCAAACAAATATGGTGTGGCTAAAGTTTTGCCTGGGGGGAAAACCCATGTGGTCTGGGGAACAGTTATCACTTGTTGACCAACTACGGAAAAACTGACCCCCAGAGTTCCCCCAGTTTTTTCAGTGGGGATTTCCCCCTTCCGGGAGAGAGCAACTTCACCCCCTAATCCTTCAGGCATTGTTACTCAGATCCCCTCTCTCTCAGGTGGGGAGGGCTTTGACCCTTTAGAGCTGAGACCCAAAAACACAAGGGCCCTTTCCCCTGTGACAGAAAAGCCTGACAGCCTGCAAATAGTCAAAACATAAGAAACCACAGTGCATTCTTTGGGGGTAAAAATTTGAGTGGTAGTTATTTTTTTAACATTTTCAGATACCGTATTTTTCCCCACTATAAGGCGCACCGGGTATAAACCCAGCAAATAAAATTTAATGAAATTTTACATATTAAACCGCACTGGATATAGCCGGGAGGGGTTTTTTTTTGTTTTAATTTCCATATGTAAGGTTCGTGGGACAGAGGGGTTTTTCGGGAAAGAGAAAGGCTGCTTGAAAGGAAGCTCCCCCTTTTTTAACATTTCAACAAACAAGTTTTCCAAAATTTTTTTTGAAATTTTTTCCAGCAAAATTAGTTTAATAAACGTCACAATCATTTAACCACTTAAATTTGGTTTTTTTGAAAAAATTGAAAAAGTGGGGCACAACTTTGAAATTTTATCTACATTAAAAGCCCACTTATTTAAAAACAAAAACAAAACTTTTCACGCTTTTACGAGGGAAAATTTAATGGGTAAATTAAATGTTTTTTTTTTTTTTAAATGGGAAAAAAAAGTGCCTTAAAACGACAGTAAAACCCAAAGTTGCAGCAACACCTGGGTTAAAATATACCCGGGAATCAGCCTACCCAAAAAATCATTAAAACCTCGTCTTCACTTTTAGGCCAAGGTGCAAATACATGGTTTTAAACCAAAAAATCCAAATCCCTTTTAAAACCCCTCTCCGTCTTCTTTCCCGCGTACTAAAAAACCCCTAAAGTCCCCCATCTTCATTTTCGGAAAAGAAAAGGCTCAGGGTTGGGTTCGTCGCCACTCCCCCTCTCTCCTTCATTTTAAGCTCTAAAAATAACCCAACTTCCCCCTTCTCACTGTGGAAACGAAACCCGCCTCTGAAGGGGCCCCAGCTGTTTGGGGGCGTCCTCCTCTTCATCACGCAGCAGTCCCCGCCTTTCGGAAACCCCTTAATGTTCCCTGGATGTTTTTTACAAATTTCCCCCATGCTATCAGGGTCCCCTCTCAAACTTGAGTGAAAGTTTTCTTTTCGCATGCGACCATTTTTGGGGAATGATTTTTTCGCCCCTATCTCCCCCTCCCACTGAACCGTAGTGCCACTTTTTAACGCAAAAAGATTGGGCCCCTGATGTCGAGTGGCCTGCAGATGGGTTCGTTGTGGCCCCCCCCGGAATCCCGCTGGAAAGGAGTTTGGTTTCTCTTGGGGTGGCTGCTTTTAAAATAATCCTTATATGGCCCTCAAGCTGTCCAAACGGCAAGCTTTTTTTTGTCGAAAGAATCCTCCCGGGCGCTTGACGTAGCACTCCTTCAAACCACTCATTCAGCCACTCATTCAGCCCTCTTTATTGGGAAACTCATTCAGCCACTCATTTTAGCCACTCATTCAGCCACTCATTCATTAAAGCTTTCCCCTCATCCACCCTTTTTTTGTTTTCTTTAAAGGGGATGCCATTCAATTTTTCTATTTTTTATTTCGGGGGCAAAGTTTTTTGCTTTCCCGTCGGTTCCCGCACGGTGGAAACCCCTTTGGCCGCTGTCCCCTGTGTGTTCCCCCCAATCTTCAAGAAAGTCTTTTAAGTTCGGGCCATCTGCTTTTTTTTACCTCTGAAAGCTTATTTTTGGGCTTTTGGAAATTTAGGGCAGTTCTTCCCCCTGGCTCCCAAAGTCCCCTTGACTCATTGGGTGCCAAGGCTAAAATTCAGCACTCCCATTTTTTTTAATTTTTCAGCCAGATTGGCTGCCTTTAAAATTAAAATCTGATCATTTCATTTCTTTCGTTTTTTTTTTCCATAATGAGGGGTTTTTTGGGATTAAAAAGTCCTTTTTCACAAACTGTCCCCGCTCTCGTAATGTCCCGTCTTCTTGCTCTCGTTCTGTTTTCGTTCTTTTCCCCTCGGGAAAACTCCCCGGTTCCACTTTTACCTTTTTCGCGCTAAACCCTTCTCAAATCTTTTTTCCCCCCTCCAGCTTTTCCCGCTGGACCCCCCCGCTTAAAGGTGGGGGGCGCGGACCGGGCATGAGCCCATTGAGTTAAAGTTGGTTTGGGCTGTAAAACCCTTTTAAAACCATAGGGTTTTTTTAGGTCTTTTATTTGGCCCCTTTTGCTTTTTAAAAAACCATAGATTAGCCGCAAAAGTTTTTTAAGCCCCAAAGGGGTTTGAAAAATTGGAAAAAAAAGGGGCGCTTATAGTCCGAAAAAATTTCGGTTTGATTTTATTGAGTATAAAAAGTCCCCACCATACATTTTGACAGTGAAACTAACATTTTAAATGTGGCTCTATACCCACATTTTGGATTTGGATCAAAAAGTTTCATATGAGGTGGGCAGTAAAAAAATGTCACCCTTTTTTTTTAGGGGATTTTCAGACATATCGTTTCAACCCTTTAAAAAATGAAACACTTTTTGGGATCTTTCCCCCTATTTTTAAGAAAATTAAAATTAAATTTTGACCACTAACTTATAGTGTATTAAATATCAAAAATTGAGTATTTTGGGCCCCAAAATCGTTTTGGGGGGGATTTGAGTTTGTTTTTGGGTTTTTTTTTTTTGGGTTTATGTTTTGCCCATAGTAACTGAAAGGTGGGTGATGACTGGAGTAATTTTTTCCCCGGGCTAAGAGAGTAGATACTGTTTCTAAACTTACTAATGAATCCCGATGATGCCATGGGTTAAAAAATCATGAAAGGGAAACATGAAAAAAAAAATGAAAGGAAAGTTACAGGGCTAAAAAAAAACATGCTAACCCCCTCACCATTACCAATAAAAGAGGGGGGATGATCCTTGTTCCCCCTTAACTTTCCCCATTTTATCTCATTCACCATTTATTAAATTTTTTTTTCATAAACATGGTAGCGTTCCCCCTGAAAGTAGAAGTGTTCATAACAACTTCTATTCTTACGACAATACCCAATTTAAGTGACTCCAAAAAGACAGGGCATTATTCACCATTCGTTTTCTATTGGGAAAAACCCTCATCCAAAAAACAACCAAGAAAAAAACTGCAAATGCTTCAACAATTTTTAGGGAAACACAAACTTTAAAGTAATCAACCGTGGGGAAAGGGAAAATGACCAAAAACTAAACGTATTTAAATTTCTTTAACAATATAAATGAATTGTCCCAAAATTTTTAAACTTTTTTAAAAGGGAAACTAATACATAAAATGCTTTCATTTCTAAATGGGAATATATAAAATTTTATAATTGATACCTTTTAAAAAAAGGGGACATTCTGTACTGTTGCCTATTAAAGGGAAAAATTATATCTCAAATCCAAAAAGTTTTGGGCATAGCACCCATTTTAACCTGTAACTTCACTGTCCAAACACTATGGTGTGGACTATGTGTGCCTGGTAAACACATGTTGGGTCTGGTGAAGTTTTTCACTTGTTGAAACCAAATCCCGGAATACGGAAACCCCCAAGTCCCCCAGTTTCAGTGGGGATTTCCCCCCCCCAGGGAGAGAGCAGCTTCAAATCCGGAAACCTTCATTCATTGTTTTCTCCCAAACCAGTCTCTCAGGTTTTGAGGGGTTTGACTTTTAGGAAAACTGACCCAGAAACACAGCCTTCCCCTGTGACTAGACAGCCTGCAGCCCCGACAAAGAGTAAAATCATATTAAACCGCACTACATTCTTTTTGGGGGTGAAAATTTTTTTTTTCAACTTTTCAGTACATCAGATCCCCGAAAAATGCCATAAACTTTTTTATAAAAGTATAATACATTACCCGTCAAAAATTTTTAACACACCCACTCATTCAAATTTTTGTTTTTGTGTTTTAAAAAATATTTTTTTCATTTTGAATAATATTGAAGACACAAAACAATAAAAAACCCATATTAATCAGTAGTAACCAAAAAAATGTTTTAAACAAATTTCTATATTTTATTTTGTAATTCTTTAATTTGCCACCCTTTGGGCCCTTTATGACAGCTTTAAAACACTCTTGCCATTCTCTCAACCCCGCTTCATGAGGGAGTCACCTGGAAAAGCATTTCAATTAACAGGTGTTTCCTTCTTAAAAATTTTAAATTTGTGGGTTTTTTTCCCTTCCCTTAAAGCGTTTTAGCCAATCATTTTTACTGTGACAAGGTAGGGGGGGGGGGTACAGAAAATTCCCTATTTTTGGGAAAAAACCAAGTCCCTATTTTGTCAAATCAGACAAAAAGCAAAAGAAATCACAGTCCTCATTACCCATAAAGACCCTTATGGTCCATTCAAAAAAAACATTTTTAAAAACTTTTTTAAATTTTTTTCAAATGCAGTCGCAAAAAACCAAGCCTATGAAAGAAACTGGCTCCAAAGAGGAACAGGAAAGGAAGAACCCCGAGGGACCTCCCGGGTGCAGAGGATAATTCATTAGAGTTACCAGCCCCAAAATTGCAGCCCCAAAAAAATGCATCCCCAAAAGGGTTTAAGTCACAACACAGTTTTAACAAACAACTGGTTTTAGAGGGGACTGGGGTGAATCAGGCCTTCATGGTCGAATTGCCTCAAATAAATCCCCTACTAAAAGGGCCCCAATAAGAAAAGAGACTTCTTTGGGGCCCCAAACCGGGCAATGACATTACACCGGGGGACATTTGTCCTTTTTTGGGCGGAGTCCAAAATTGGGGATTTTTTGGTTTTTCCCAAACCTTTTGTGTCCCTTTTTGAGAACGGTGGGGTGAACGGATGATCCGGGATGTTATTTTTCCCCCCCATAAAGCATAAGGAGGAGGGTTATGGTGTGGGGGTGCTTTTTTGGTGCCCCCGGCTGTGATTTATTTAGAATTCAAGGCCACTTAACCCGCATGGGTAACCCCAGCATTCTGCAGCAAAACCATCCCCTCTGGTTTGGGGTAAGTGGGAAATATCCCTTTGTTTTTTTTAAAAAGGACAATGACCCAAAAACCCTTTCCCGGGGTGTGTGGGCTATTTGACCAAGAAGGAGAGTGATTGGGGTGCTGCATCAGATGGGCCCCGGCCCCCACAAACCCCCCCACCCCAACCCAATTTTATATGGTTTTTGGGAAAGGTCGGAAAAGGCAGAGTGAAGGAAAAACAGCCAAAAAGTGCCAGCATATGTGGGAACTCCTTCAAAACGTTTGGAAAAAACATTCCGGTGAAGATGGGTTAGAGAATGCCAAGAGGGTGCCCAAAAAGTCCTCAAACAAAGGGGGGCTATTTGAGAATTTCAAAATTTTAAATTAATTTTTAATTGTTTAACACCTTTTTTTTTGGGGGGTTCCCACGTGATTCCAATGTGTTTTTTTCATAGTTTTGATTGTTTTCACTAATTTTTTTTCAATGTAAAACATTTTAAAAAAAAAAGAAAAAACCCCTTTAATGTTTGTGTCCCAAAAATTTTGACTGGTACTGTATATACATGAATTAATGCATCTTTTTAAATGTAGATTAAAATATTTCTAAAAACTACTAAAAATTAAACATTGGGGGGGGGGGGGGAATGGGTGTGTGTCCGTGTTTTGTGTATGTCCGTTGGGGGGGGGTTTTGTGTGTGTGTGTGTTTTTTTGGGGTCCAGTGTGTTGTGTGTGTGGGGGTGGTGGGCCAGTTTTGTGGGGTTTCCCGTGTGGGGTTTTCCATTTTTGTGTTTCATTTAGTGGGTACAGGAATACGGGCCTAAAAGTCTCCATTTTAAAAGTGGGGATTCCCCCGTCCCCCCCCCAGAGAGCAGCTTCACCCAATCCCTTTTAGGTTTATTTTTACCAATCCACTTTCTCGGGGTTAGGGGTTTTACTTCAAGCTGAGACCAGAGAAACAAGCCTTCCTCCCGGACTAGAAATGCCGGGCAGCCTGCAAAGAAATAAACATATTTAAAAACAAATTTCTAAAATTTTTTGGTTTTTTAGTCCCTTTTCTGTCCCAAATGAGTAAAATAACATGTTTTTTAAACCCCTAATAAAGTAATCCTGATTAGCCCTGATTGAGAAGGGTTTAGAATGGGAAACATGAAAATAAAAGTGAGAGAGTTTTCGGGCGCTACAAAAAA
>CM072257.1:13276330-13339487 GCA_036851935.1 Coregonus suidteri | reverse complement strand
ACTATTTCACTGTAGATCCCCCAGCCCAGCTCAACCTGCCTTAGACAGCTCCTTTGTCCCACCCCCCCATACATATAGACCGGCTCAATCGGTGCCTCCAGTGATGCTATCTCTTTCATTGTTACCCAACGCTTAGGTTTACCTCCACTGTACTCATATCCTTCCATATCCTTGTCTGTACATAATGCCCTGAATCTATTCTACAACGCCCGGAAATCTGCCCCTTTTCTATGTACCCAACGCACTAGAAGACCAGTTCTTAAAGCCTTTAGCCGTATCCTTATTCTATTCCTCCTCTGTTCCTCTGGTGATGTAGAGGTTAACCCAGGCCCTGTAGCCCTCAGTATCACTCCTGCTCCCCAGGCGCTATCATTTGTTGACTTCTGTAACTGTAAAAAGCTTTGGTTTCTTGCATGTTAACATCCGAAGCCTCCTCCCTAAGTTTGAGTTATTCACTGCGTTAGAACACTCCGCCAACCCTGATGTTCTAGCAGTGTCTGAATCCTGGCCTAGGAAGGCCACCAAAGATTCAGAAATTCCATTCCCAACTACAACATTTTCCGTCTAGATAGAACTGCCAAAGGGGGTGGGGTTGCAATCTACTGTAGAGATAGCCTGCAGAGTTTGAGCTTCTACTTCTAAAAATCCACCTTTCCAGAATTAAGTCTCTCACTGTTGCCGCTTGCTACAGACCCCCCTCAGCCCCCAGCTGTGCCCTGGACACCATATGTGAATTGATTGAACCCCATCTATCCTCAGAGTTCGTATTGCTTGGCAGCGATCACTGCCTCATTGCCTGCGTCCGTAATGGGTCCGCGGTCAAACGACCACCCCACATCACTGTCAAACGCTCCCTAAAACACTTCAGCGAGCAGGCCTTTCTAATTAACCTGGCCCGGGTATCTTGGATGGATATTGACCTCATTCTGTCAGTAGAGGATGCCTGGTTGTTCTTTAAAAGTGCTTTCCTCTCCATCTTAAATAAGCATGCCCCATTCAAAAAATTCAGAACTAAGAACAGATATAGCCCCTGGTTCACCCCAGACTTGACTGCCCTTGACCAGCACAAAAAACATCCTGTGGCGTACTGCATTAGCATCGAACAGCCCCCGCGATATGCAACTTTTCAGGGAAGTCAGGAACCAATATACACAATCAGTTAGGAAAGCAAAGGCTAGCTTTTTCAAACAGAAATTTGCATCCTGTAGCACTAACTCCAAAAAGTTTTGGGACACTGTAAAGTCCATGGCGAATAAGAGCACCTCCTCCCAGCTGCCCACTGCACTGAGGCTAGGAAACACTGTAACTACCGCTAAATCTACGATAATCGAAAATTTCAACAAGCATTTTGCTACGGCTGGCCATGCTTTCCCACTGGCTACCCCTACCCCGGCCACCAGCTCTGCACCCTCCACTGCAACTTGCCCACTCCACTGCAACTTTCTTTCTAAAATTAGCCGCCAAAAATTATCGCAACCCCTATTACTAGCCTGTTCAACCTCTCTTTCGTATCGTCTGAGATCCCCAGAGATTGGAAAGCTGCCGCGGTCATCCCCCTCTTCAAAGGGGGTGACACTCTAGATCCAAACTGTTACAGACCTATATCCATCCTGCCCTGCCTTTCGAAAGTATTTGAAAGCCAAGTTAACAAACAGATCACCGACCATTTCGAATGCCACCGTACCTTCTCCGCAATGAAATCTGGTTTCCGAGCTGGTCATGGGTGCACCTCAGCCATGCTCAAGGTCCTAAACGATATTATAAACCGCGATCGATAAAAGACAGTACTGTGCAGCCGTCTTCATAGACCTGGCCAAGGCTTTCGACTCCGTCAATCACCACATTCTAATTGGCAGACTAAATAGCCTTGGTTTCTCATATACCTGCCTCGCCTGGTTCACCAACTACTTCTCAGATAGAGTTCAATGTGTCAAATCGGAGGGCCTGTTGTCTGGACCTCTGGCAGTCTCTATGGGGGTGCCACAGGGTTCACTTTCTCGGGCCGACTCTATTCTCTGTGTATATCAATGATGTCGCTCTTGCTGCTGGTGACTCTCAGATCCACCTCTACGCAGACGACACCATTTTGTATACATCTGGCCCTTCATTGGACACTGTGTTAACAAACCTCCAAACGAGCTTCAATGCCATACAACACTCCTTCCGTAGCCTCCAACTGCTCTTAAACGCTAGTAAAACTAAATGCATGCTCTTCAATCGAACGCTGCTTGCACCCGCCCACCCGACTAGAATCACTACTCTCGGCGGGTCTGACTTAGAATATGTGGACAACTACAAACACCTAGGTGTCTGGTTAGACCGTAAAACTCTCCTTCCAGACTCACATTAAGCATCTCCAATCCAAAGTTAAATCTAGAATCGGCTTCCTATTTCGCAACAAAGCCTCCTTCACTCATGCTGCCAAACATGCCCTCGTAAAACTGACTATCCTACCGATCCTTGACTTCGGCGATGTCATTTACAAAATAGCCTCCAACACTCTACTCAGCAAATTGGATTTAGTCTACCACAGTGCCATCCGTTTTGTCACCAAAGCCCTGTATACTACCCACCATTGTGACCTGTACGCTCTTGTTGGCTGGCCCTCACTACATATTCGTCGCCAATCCCACTGGCTCCAGGTCATCTATAAATCTCTGCTAGGCAAATCCCCACCTTATCTTAGCTCATTGGTCACCATAGCAACACCCACCCGTAGTATGCGCTCCAGCAGGTATATCTCACTGGTCATCCCCAAAAGCCAACACCTCCTTTGGCCGCCATTCCTTCCAGTTCTCTGCTGCTAATGACTGGAACGAACTGCAAAAATCTCTGAAGCTGGAGACTCTAATCTCCCTCACTAACTTTAAGCATCAGTTGTCAGAGCAGCTTACCAATCACTGCACCTGTACACAGCCCATCTGAAATTAGCCCACCCAACTACCTCATCCCAATATTGTTATTTATTTTGCTCATTTGCACCCCAGTATCTCTATTTGCACATCATCTTCTGCACATCTATCACTCCAGTGTTAATACTAAATTGTAATTATTTTGCACTATGGCCTATTATTGCCTTACCTCCATAACTTACTACATTTGCACACACTGTATATAGATTTTCTATTGTGTTATTGACTGTATGTTTTTGTTTATCCCATGTGTAACTCTGTGTTGTTGTTTTTATCACACTGCTTTGCTTTATCTTGGCCAGGTCGCAGTTGTAAATGAGAACTTGTTTCTCAACTGGCTTACCTGGTTAAATAAAGGTGAAAATGAATAAAATAAAAATAAAATGTGCAGGGGTACCAGGTAGTTGATGTTTGTTTAATATTGTTTAAGGACTATGAAAATGGAAAAAAAGGATTAGCCTATGGATTATGAAAACAACAAAAATAAATGGGAAAATGGGAGAGGAGAAAATGACTCACTGACCATGACCCATGAGTTCTTCTTACCTTTGTTCACTAGAAAAGTCTCCCTCTCTGAACTGTATAGGATGACCCATAGACTGGTCACTCTTCATGGACACACAGCTGGGTACAGGGGAGGTTGGTCTCTCCTGCTTGATTGGACTTCAACACAACAGAGACAAACATTACGTCTCTCATCTGCTCTGAGCTCAGATGGGGAAACAAGAGTTTCATTCTAAAACGCTATATATACATTTTCAGAAATGTTTGTAAATTAGCTTCTATTGTTTAAAGACATTATGAAAGAGATTGGTGTGTTTTTTCACTATCTAATCATGGCATGGGGTTGTTCAATGTAAGACGTGTATTTGTTTAAAATCTATCACTTGATGGTTTCATTTCAGAGACAAACATTGTTTATTTTTTTGTAAAATTATATATATCTGCTTCCCTCTCAGAGAAATAAGTAGTACTGCTAGGGTTTTACATAGTAATAATATATATCTGCCTCACTCTCAGAGAAATAAGTAGTACTGCTAGGTTTTACACAGTCAAATGTGACCGACCGGCTCGATTTTATGTAGGAAAAATTTGAAATTGTGTTTTTTACATTGGATAAAAGTAGAGACTCAGCTAGAAAAAGGTATATCATACACTACAGTTGAGGAACAATGGGAAAGTAATTCTGCTTTGAAAGATTATAAACTTGTAACCTCACTTTTGAGAAAATGGCCTTTAAATGTTTTGGTTCACCTACTGGAGACCTCTTCTTTATCTACAGTGGTGTTACTTTGGCAGATAATGTCACCCATCTAAATAAATAGTATATATATATAGTTAAACTAAATGTATGGTGTTTTTGGTTTATGTCAGTTTTCATTGTTTGATATGCTATAAATCGTTATGTTATGGTTGTAAGGGGTAAAAATGAACTAGAAAATGTCATATTTTGAAAGTAATTACTACTTTAGTAAGGATATACTATATTCAGTACTACTGCAGTTACTAAATAATTCCAATAGATGGAAGCATAAGACCATGAATGACATTTTTAGAAGGTTAGTTTAGTTTTCTCCCTGGATACACCACCACTCCCCCTCACAGGAAAACTCCTGTTTTGAAAAACGATGCATATGTGGTATTATTTATTTATACTAAAGACAGAATATTATCATAGGCTACACTAAATAAAACACATTATTTAAACAACAATGGGAAGATTGTGTGGTTCAACAAAAAATAATTGTTCAACTATAGCAGGGATTCAATCTTGTGCCTATGTTGATGTCTGATCCAAATCCCCGTCCCTACCTGCTGAGCTCCCATTCAGGGGCTACAAACTGGAAGACATCAAACTAAATGTGTAAATAAGGTGTCCAGTAGAGGTCAGTGTTTGAAAAATACTTTGCTTCGAAAAAAGCACCGGCACCAGGGAGAAATCAGTGAGATCTCTCGCATTTTGCAACACATGGTTCGAAAAAGCATGAGATCAAACGAAGCTTCGGACATCATTGATCATGTGGTTATGTTACTTCGAAAACTATCCATGGCAGCGTTTTCAAAACACTTAAAAGACTCCCTCTCCCCTCAGCCCTCAAGTTAAGTGGACACTTCTGATGACGTATCATGACGTATGATGAGTGGACACTTCTGATGACGTATCATGACGTATGATGAGTGGACACTTCTGATGACGTATCATGACGTATGATGAGTGGACACTTGCAGGGCAAAGGGCGAGGGAAGAATGAATTAATTTTAAATGGACCGCCCTTGCCCAGAAATGTGTCACTAGTTTGTCTCACGGTTGTGTTTTCAGTCATCATAGCGACCGTCCGTATTGTAGTTGTATTTTAGAAAAGACTTGATTTGCCCTAACAAAAAATGTTAATGAATTATAATCCACAAAAAAATTCACAGTTCCTGTTGCTGCAGGATAATCTTTCTGCTGTGAGAAACTGGGTCAAATTAAGATATGGCATCTGTAAGTGCATTTATCTTAAGATAGCTAAGTGAGACAACCACATATCACAGTCAAATATACAGGATACGAACATCCCATTCCAGCTAAACATTGGATATATAGCGTTTTGCGAAAAAACACATTTTCATATACATCTAAAATCTATTAATAAAAAATCTGAGATCAGTAACGCTTTGAACACACCGACTGCGTTATTGCATTTTGGTACCAGAAGTACATTCATTTCCAATGGAACGCTGTGTTTGCCTTTCAGCATTGCGTTGCAGAGGCAGTTGCAGTGCGTTCTGTGTGGTGCATAAATTGGATTAATCGAACGTATGCGTCAAACTGTGTACATAGACGGCTTGACAGAAATGGTAGCAGAAAGTGAATGTTTAACTTTTGTTGCACACATATTTAGATGATGCTGCATACTATTTTGCGCAATGACGCAGTCGGTGTGTTCAAAGCGTAATATTTTAGGTACCCATAAGCAATAATTTGAAAAAATTGTGGACATAGAGTTTTGGAAATGTACTTAATAATTCTTAAACAAAACTGTAATCTCACCTCTTAGCTTTGTGTCATGTCCACCAGAGAAACTCATTTTAGAGGCAGGGCCCCCCTCCTCTCTCTCCCCAGAGAGACTCATTTTAGAGGCAGGGCCCCCCTCCTCTCTCCTCCCAAGAGAGACTCATTTTAGAGGCAGGGACCCCCTCCTCTCTCTCCCCAGAGAGACTCATTTTAGACCACTGACCCCTAAACAGAGATCCAGCATGTGGGTTGTGGTGAACACAGTGACAACTCATTCTAGAATGTCAATTGTTCTCTTATTCATAATCTCTTAGAAATAAAACATTTACAAACATACATATCCAAACAGTCAGGTGAACTGTCAATCATAATAATAAGTCACTGTTTGTTAAGGTAGTTATAGACAGTGCAGCAACACAAGGCCATGTCTCACACTTACAGTATTTGTATTCATTAAAAGTAGGCTATTTATTGTCTTTCAATCTGTTCTTTTCTAAACGTATCTGAGAATGTAGACAGAAGGGCTAAAACGGGCATGATTGATCTGAGGGGAAATCATTGATACATTCAGAAAGTTTTTTTTGCAACAAGTAAGAGATGTTATGTTATGTAAAGTAGGCTAGGTTATAATGTAAACTCAGCAAAAAAGAAACGTCCCTTTTTCAGGACCCTGTCTTTCAAAGACAATTCGTAAAAATCAAAATAACTTCACATATCTTCATTGTAAAGGGTTTAAACACTGTTTTCTATGCTTGTTCAATGAACCATAAACAATTAATGAACATGCACCTGTGGAACGGTCGTTAAGACACTAACAGCTTACAGACGGTAGGCAATTAAGTTCACTGTTATGAAAACTTTGGACACTGAAGAGGCCTTTCTACTGACTCTGACAATTTATTGCCCAGGGTCCTTGCTCATCTGCGTGAACGTGCCTTAGGCATGCTGCAAGGAGACAGCTGATCATCCTCGCAGTGGCAGACCACGTGCAACAAACACCTGCACAGGACCGATACATCCGAACATGACACCTGCGGGACAGGTACAGGATGGCAACAACAACTGCCCGAGTTACACCAGGAACGCACAATCCCTCCATCACTGCTCAGAATGTCCGCAATAGGCTGAGAGAGGCTGGACTGAGGGCTTGTAGGCCTGTTGTAAGGCAGGTCCTCACCAGACATCACCGGCAACAACGTCACATATGGGCACAAACACACCGTCGCTGGACCAGACAGGACTGGCAAAAAGTGCTCTTAACTGATGAGTCGTGGTTTTGTCTCACCAGGGGTGATGGTCGGATTCACGTTTATCGTAGAAGGAATGAGCGTTACACCGAGGCCTGTACTCTGGAGCGGGATCGATTTGGAGGTGGAGTGTCCGTCATGGTGTGGGGAGGTGTGTCACAGCATCATCGGACTGAGCTTGTTGTCATTGCTGGCAATCTCAACGATATGCGTTACAGGGAAGACATCCTCCTCCCTCATGTGGTACCCTTCCTACAGGCTCATCCTGACATGACCCTCCAGCATGACAATGCCACCAGCCATACTGCCCGTTCTGTGTGTGATTTCCTGCAAGACAGGAATGTCAATGTTCTGCCATGGCCAGCGAAGAGCCCGGATCTCAATCCCATTGAGCACGTCTGGGACCTGTTGGATAGGAGGGTGAGGGCTAGGGCCATTCCCCCCAGAAATGTCTGGGAACTTGCAGGTGCCTTGGTGGAAGAGTGGGGTAACATCTCAAATCAAATCAAATCAAATTTTATTGGTCACATGCGCCGAATACAACAGGTGCAGACATTACAGTGAAATGCTTACTTACAGCCCTTAACCAACAGTGCATGTATTTTTAAACAAAAAAAAAAGTAAAAATAAAACAAAAAAAGTGTTGAGAAAAAAAAAGAGCAGAAGTAAAATAAAGTGACAGTAGGGAGGCTATATATACAGGGGGGGTACCGTTTGCAGATTTGAGTCAATGTGCGGGGGCACCGGCTAGTTGAGGTAGTTGAGGTAATATGTACATGTGGGTAGAGTTAAAGTGACTATGCATAGATAATAAACAGAGTAGCAGCAGCATAAAAAGGATGGGGTGGGGGGCAGTGCAAATAGTCCGGGTAGCCATGATTAGCTGTTCAGGAGTCTTATGGCTTGGGGGTAGAAGCTGTTGAGAAGTCTTTTGGACCTAGACTTGGCACTCCGGTACCGCTTGCCGTGCGGTAGCAGAGAGAACAGTCTATGACTAGGGTGGCTGGAGTCTTTGACAATTTTGAGGGCCTTCCTCTGACACTGCCTGGTATAGAGGTCCTGGATGGCAGGAAGCTTTGCCCCAGTGATGTACTGGGCCGTACGCACTACCCTCTGTAGTGCCTTGCGGTCGGAGGCCAAGCAGTTGCCATACCAGGCGGTGATGCAACCAGTCAGGATGCTCTCGATGGTGCAGCTGTAGAATTTTTTTGAGGATCTGAGGACCCATGCCAAATCTTTTTAGTCTCCTGAGGGGGAATAGGCTTTGTCGTGCCCTCTTCACGACTGTCTTGGTGTGTTTGGACCATGATAGTTCGTTGGTGATGTGGACACCAAGGAACTTGAAGCTCTCAACCTGTTCCACTACAGCCCCGTCGATGAGAATGGGGGCGTGCTCAGTCCTCTTTTTTTTCCTGTAGTCCACAATCATCTCCTTTGTCTTGGTCACGTTGAGGGAGAGGTTGTTGTCCTGGCACCACACGGCCAGATCTCTGACCTCCTCCCTATAGGCTGTCTCATCGTTGTCGGTGATCAGGCCTACCACTGTTGTGTCGTCGGAAAATCTCACAGCAAGAACTGGGAAATCTGGTGCAGTCCATGAGGAGGAGAAGCACTGCAGTACTTAATGCAGCTGGTGGCCAAACCAGATACTGACTGTTACTTTTGATTTGGATCCCCCTTTTGTTCAGGGACACATTTTTTCAATTTCTGTGGAACTTGTTCAGTTTATGTCTCAGTTGTTGAATCTTGTTATGTTCACACAAATATTTACATATGTTAAGTTTTGCTAAAAACAAACGCAGTTGACAGTGAGAGGACGTTTCTTTTTTTGCTGAGTATATAATAGCAGTTTGTTAGTGATATGCAGATGGAGGTCTATACCTCAGCTATAGCCTACATATCCTAGATGACCAGCCTAAACCTGTTCAGATCAGTTCCCATAACGTTACAGGCCTACCAGTAGCAGGACAGCGCATGTAGCCTAGGCATGATATGTTTCACATTTCCAACAGAGACCTTCAGGTTGGTCAGCATGATAAGTGATCATATATCAAACCTACTCTGACTATTGAATGTCTGTAAACGACCTAACTTTCTAATATAATAGTGGAGGCTACGGAAGGAACACCATACATTGGCTGCTACTGTAGGCTGAATGATAGAACAGCTATTTCCATGTTAAATGTTATTGGATGCCTTTTTTACATTATGATCAAATAGCCTACTTGGTCTCTGTTAAAACTGTAACTTAAAGTGGGTACAGCCTCAGTGTTCACAGTAAACTCACGCCGGAAGTTGCACAGATCGCTACACTATAGTAGAACTATGATACAATTACATTTATCATATGAAATGTGAAATGTAGAACTATGACGAATGAATATTGATATATTGAATTCACAGGAGGTTGGTGGCACCTTAATTGGGGAGGACGGGCTTGTGGTAATGGCTGGAGCGGAATAGGTGGAATGGTATCATTAATATGAGCCGTCCTCCCCTCAGCAACCTCCACTGATTGAATTTGACTTGCCCACGTCCAGTTAGCGCCATTTTGTATGATTAAACTGTCAAGTCATTATATATTTTCTGTTCTGCTGAGAGCACCTTCCTGATGACTGGCACTCTGTACATTCCTATGGATGAGGCCTGAGCTGGAATGTGAAGCTAACTGAAGCTAACTTTAGAAAACCAGTATATCTAGCTTGCATCATAGTCCACCCCTCAGGCTACATACAGGTTTCAGCATGAGGCAGACATCAACAGCCGAGTTGTAGGCTACAACCTGGGTTGTATTCATTAGTTTACTCCGCAGCCAACAGTTTTAAAATGTTGCATAAACAGTTTACTCCAAACGCTGTACAACGTGACCTAAACGGTTTCTGTTGCCAAACGTTTTGCTACGGTGGGCACTAATGAATACACACAACCTGTTTTTAGGAAGTGTAAGTTGTTGTTAGTCTTTCCACAGTATTTATTTGTATCTCTTTCACACAACATACCTTCCTGAGTGAAAAGCGTTAACAGTAGATTAGAAAGAGAAAATGTTGTTGCTTGTTGTGTTTTAAGCCTGTTTTGAGAAGACAAGTCTATAGACCTATGATACAGTACACTCTTAGAAAAAAGAGTTCCAAAAGGGTCCTCTGGCTGTCCCCACAGGAGAACGCTTTTGGGTTCCAGGTAAAACCCTTCTGGCTTCCATGTAGAACCCTCTGTGGAAAGGGTTCTTCATGGAACCCAAAAGGGTTCTACCTAGGACCAAAAAGGGTTCTACAAAGGGTTCTCCTATGGGGACAGCCAAAGAACCCTTTTAGATTCTAGATAGTGTAGGAGTGATCACCCTGGGGCACTCAGATGGAAACAGAACGAATTCACCCCACGCATCTAATTTATATCCAAAACATGTTAAGGAGAGTAGGCCTATTATAACACTGTCCACAAAACATATCATCAACTATATGAATACACATAACAATATCATCAACCATATTAATACACATAACAATATCATCAACTATATGAATACACATAACAATATCATCAACTATATTAATACACATAACAATATCATCAACCATATTAATACACATAACAATATCATCAACTATATTAATACACATAACAATATCATCAACTATATGAATACACATAACAATATCATCAACTATATGAATACACATAACAATATCATCAACTATATTAATACACATAACAATATCATCAACTATATGAATACACATAACAATATCATCAACTATATGAATACACATAACAATATCATCAACTATATGATACACATACAGTGGGGGAAAAAAGTATTTAGTCAGCCACCAATTGTGCAAGTTCTCCCACTTAAAAAGATGAGAGAGGCCTGTAATTTTCATCATAGGTACACGTCAACTATGACAGACAAAATGAGGGAAAAAAAATCCAGAAAATCACATTGTAGGATTTTTAATGATTTTATTTGCAAATTATGGTGGAAAATAAGTATTTGGTCAATAAACAAAAGTTTCTCAATACTTTGTTATATACACTTTGTTGGCAATGACACAGGTCAAACGTTTTCTGTAAGTCTTCACAAGGTTTTTCACACACTTTTGCTGGTATTTTGGCCCATTCCTCCATGCAGATCTCCTCTAGAGCAGTGATGTTTTGGGGCTGTCGCTGGGCAACACGGACTTTCAACTCCCTCCAAAGATTTTCTATGGGGTTGAGATCTGGAGACTGGCTAGGCCACTCCAGGACCTTGAAATGCTTCTTACGAAGCCACTCCTTCGTTGCCCGGGCGGTGTGTTTAGGATCATTGTCATGCTGAAAGAACCCAGCCACGTTTCATCTTCAATGCCCTTGCTGATGGAAGGAGGTTTTCACTCAAAATCTCACGATACATGGCCCCATTCATTCTTTCCTTTACACGGATCAGTCGTCCTGGTCCGTTTGCAGAAAAACAGCCCCAAAGCATGATGTTTCCACCCCCATGCTTCACAGTAGGTATGGTGTTCTTTGGATGCAACTCAGCATTCTTTGTCCTCCAAACACGACGAGTTGAGTTTTTTACCAAAAAGTTATATTTTGGTTTCATCTGACCATATGACATTCTCCCAATCCTCTTCTGGATCATCCAAATGCACTCTAGCAAACTTCAGACGGGCCTGGACATGTACTGGCTTAAGCAGGGGGACACGTCTGGCACTGCAGGATTTGAGTCCCTGGCGGCGTAGTGTGTTACTGATGGTAGGATTTGTTACTTTGGTCCCAGCTCTCTGCAGGTCATTCACTATGTCCCCCCATGTGGTTCTGGGGATTTTTGCTCACCGTTCTTGTGATCATTTTGACCCCACGGGGTGAGATCGTGCGTGGAGCCCCATCAATCGAGGGAGATTATCAGTGGTCTTGTATGTCTTCCATTTCCTAATAATTGCTCCCACAGTTGATTTCTTCAAACCAAGCTGCTTACCTATTGCAGATTCAGTTTCCCAGCCTGGTGCAGGTCTACAATTTTGTTTCTGGTGTCCTTTGACAGCTCTTTGGTCTTGGCCATAGTGGAGTTTGGAGTGTGACTGTTTGAGGTTGTGGACAGGTGTCTTTTATACTGATAACAAGTTCAAACAGGTGCCATTAATACAGGTAACGAGTGGAGGACAGAGGAGCCTCTTAAAGAAGAAGTTACAGGTCTGTGAGAGCCAGAAATCTTGCTTGTTTGTAGGTGACCAAATACTTATTTTCCACCATAATTTGCAAATAAATTCATAAAAAATCCTACAATGTGATTTTCTGGGATTTTTTTTCCTCAATTAGTCTGTCATAGTTGACGTGTACATATGATGAAAATTACAGGCCCTCTCTCATCTTTTTAAGTGGGAGAACTTGCACAATTGTGGCTGACTAAATACTTTTTTGCCCCACTGTAACATTAACATCAACTATATGAATACACATAACAATATCATCAACTATATTAATACACATAACAATATCATCAACTATATTAATACACATAACAATATCATCAACTATATGAATACACATAACAATATCATCAACTATATTAAATACACATAACAATATCATCAACCATATTAATATCATAACAATCGTCGTCTTACCTTTTATTTGTCTCTCAATAGAAGTAGAGTCTGGAATGATCATTCGGTGGTGGAAAGTTCCTTTAGTTTGTTCTGCTCATTTCCATATCAGGTTCTACCTGTTCTCTCTCCCACTCCCTGTCTCTTTATAGCTCTTACAATGTGCCTTGGGCATACATTCTACAAGTGTCTGGAACTCCAAATGTAGTTCTGATTTAGTGTTCCAAATGAAAACAATTTGATTAAACTGGTTAATATATGGTTAAAATACATTAAGACTGAGTAATGCTGTGATTTTTTTATTATTTTGTATTGAAATGTTTGAATTTTATTTTCCTATGTCCTTTCAATATAGGAACAATTTGTGAAATGACAGCCTTCTGTAAATATGGACAAAAGTCTATGGATTAATTTGATGGTAGTGTGTGAAGGGAGGGTGTCTTGCAACATTATGTAAAATGACAGGTTGAGAAACACTGCATCTTCCTAGGTGCATATGTGAGAAGGAACGCAAACTGTCTCCCTATGTGTGTGCCATCCCTAAACATCAAGTGTTTGTGGTTCATTAAAATGTGTTTATTGTCAAGGTTGAAAAAAAAAAAAAAAGAAGAAAAAAAATATCTTGAACTCTATTGGAGGAATGTGACATCATTTCTACCCACAAGAAATTCCATAATTTAGTGTTTTGTTGATGGTTGTCTTCAATAGGGTTGAGACCTGGTGACTGAGACGGCCATGGCATATTGTGAAACATCAGCAAGTTCAGAAGTCTTCATCACTGAAGATCCTGCCAAACGTGTCCCAACAATCACCAATCGTTAAGCTCTTCCCCGAGCAGGGTTGCAGTCTCTCTTCGTTGCAGCTCCTCTCTCCCAATGGGTAGCAGCTCCTCTCTCCCCAGGGGTAGCAGTCCTCTCTCCCCAGGGGTAGCAGCTCCTCTCTCCCCAGGGGTATCAGCTCCTCTCTCCCCAGGGGTAACAGCTCCTCTCTCCCCAGGGGTAACAGCTCCTCTCTCCCCAGGGGTAGCAGCTCCCTCTCTCCCCAGGGGTAACAGCTCCTCTCTCCCCAGGGGTAGCAGCTCCTCTCTCCCCAGGGGTAACAGCTCCTCTCTCCCCAGGGGTAACAGCTCCTCTCTCCCCAGGGGTATCAGCTCCTCTCTCCCCAGGGGTAACAGCTCCTCTCTCCCCAGGGGGGTAGCAGCTCCTCTCTCCCCAGGGGTAGCAGCTCCTCTCTCCCCAGGGGTAGCAGCTCCCTCTCTCCCCAGGGGTAGCAGCTCCTCTCTCTCCCAGGGGTAGCAACTCCTCTCTCCCCAGGGGTAGCAGCCCCTCTCTCCCCAGGGGTAGCAGCTCCTCTCTCCCCAGGGTAGCAGCAGCTTCCTCTCTACATCCCAGGGGTAACAGCTCCTCTCTCCCCAGGAGTAGCAGCTCCTCTCTACCCTAGGATTTTGAAGACATCTGGACATCGGTGGCTTAGCCCATAGCAGTAGGAGGGTCCGGGAAGGAATTTCAAACAGCTAAAATCCAGGAATACATCACCAGTGTATTGCCAAAAAACCACTCAAGAACTTCAAATTATAGACTCTGACCTCTCCAATGAGCCAAACTGATTAAATAATCCCCACAGTACCTAAAACACCCTCTCTCTCTCTCTCTCTCTCTCTCTCTCTCTCTCTCTCTCTCTCTCTCTCTCTCTCTCTCTCTCTCTCTCTCTCTCTCTCTCTCTCTCCTCTCTCTCTCTCTCTCTCTCTCTCTCTCTCTCTCTCTCTCTCTCTCTCTCTCTCTCTCCTCTCTCTCTCTCTCTCTCTCTCTCTCTCTCTCTCTCTCTCTCACACACACACACAGTGCAGTAATTAGAATCACCCATATCAGCTTTTAGTGATAGTCTACTGTGTGTTCTCCCCTCCTCTGTCTCTCTCCATCACTTTCTCTGTGTCGTCTATTGATGTCTTTCATCTTGTCTGGTGTCTCTCTCCATCATATCCTATTCTTCTGTTGCTGTCTCTGTGTCTTGTCTGGTGTCTCTCTCTCCATCATATCCTATTCTCCTGTTGCTGTCTCTGTGTCTTGTCTGGTGTCTCTCTCCATCATATCCTATTCTTCTGTTGCTGTCTCTGTGTCTTGTCTGGTGTCTCTCTCCATCATATCCTATTCTCCTGTTGCTGTCTCTGTGTCTTGTCTGGTGTCTCTCTCCATCATATCCTATTCTTCTGTTGCTGTCTCTGTGTCTTGTCTGGTGTCTCTCTCCATCATATCATATTCTTCTGTTGCTGTCTCTATGTCTTGTCCTGGTATCTCTCTCCATCATATCCTATTCTTCTGTTGCTGTCTCTGTGTCTTGTCTGATGTCTCTCTTTAGTTTTGCAATCCAAATTTGGAGCTATTGGAATTGTAACATGTTGTCCCATGTACATGGTGTAATTTTACTGATGGTCCCTAACTAGCCCCATAGGGATATCAAAATTCAACCCAAATGTACCACAGGCATTACGATTGGGTCGGGTGCAGTTACATTCTGAATGGATTATTACTTGGTGTGGGCATGTGGGCAACCTTCATTTACGTTGTGATGCAGTCACAACCACAAGTCTCACTAAACTCAGTTTTGGACAAGACTGACTTTATGACACAAAAAATATCCAATATTTTTTCCGCGGAATTGTGCCATGTTTATTCTGGTGATAACTGGACCACTGGCTGTCTCATGGAGTCTGTGAGGGTGAGTGTCATGGTCGGGATGGCCTGAACTCAGAGCCTGATAGAATACCAAGGAAAACCATAGTAACTGCAGTAGAACATGGTGGAACAAAGCCAGATGGCAGTAACCTCACTTACTGCTGTGTTCCCTTGGTTTTTTACTAGGATTTTTGTAGTTGCATCAAATTTTACCCTCCATTTTCTCTGAAACTGAAGATAATTGAATCAGCACACTTTGTCACAAAGATATAACAGATACTATGAAGCCTGATTTAGGTCTGATCTCATTTAGACCAAATGTGTAGCAGCAGTTTGCAATTGTACGGCAGAATAGCTGTGCACATAATCCTAATACCTCTTCATGGACTACATTTGAACACTTAAACATTGTTTTCTTTTAGGCGGGACCTGGTATGGTATGGTCACATTGCCTAGTGGTTAGAACGTTGGGCCCAGTAACTGAAAGGTCGCTGGTTCGAATACCCAAGCCGTCAATGTGAAAATCTGTTGATATGCCCTTAAGCAAGGCACTTACCACTAACTTGCTTCATGGGTGCAGTCCTACTATGGCTGACCCTGTAAAACAACACATTTCACTGCACCTATCCAGTGTATCTGACAATAAAAACATATATATTTTTTGCAATTCCAACAGTTAATTTAACAATAGTGGTTATAAACTCTTGTTGACGTTGATCCAAGGACACCTTCACTTGCAGTACCCTCTTACTGCAGAAAAATATTCTCATGAAATCATGTGACTTATAGTTAGAGAGAACGATTCCTGTAAACGCACACTGCTACAAGCAGGAAACAAGGTATGGACAAACCAGAAATGTGACATTTCTGTTTGATAGTAACCCTGAATGATGAATGTGTGATCTATCTTGTCATCTTTTTGGCCAACCACATTGGAACATTCTAATCTTTAAGGACATGAAGTATGGAGTCATTGTTTTCAGGAAGGTGTCTCCATGGCGATAGGAGGGACAGGAGGCAGACTAAGGGCAAGGGAAGCCACCTGAACTACTGCCCTACAAAGGCAAAGAGCAGTCTACGCAAATGTCCGTGCATATCAACCATAACCACTGATCTGACCTATGACCCCTAAAATGCTGATACTGAACTCTGCCTTTGTATGACCTTAAACAAGTTTATGGGTAATGCAACGGCAAAGTGCAGCATCAAGAAATCTAAATATGTTGATCCAACTTTTCTTGTTGTTTATCTGTTGATGGAAACTGTTTGATAGTTGTTACTACCTTCCAACTGTATTTAATGGTGTTATGTAGTCGTGTTTTAATGTTTTCAATGTTGTATTATAGTAGGCCTAAGATTATTTCATCATGGAGAATGCTTATACTTAAGAAATACTTGACATTGTATGACTATCATTATAATGCTGTTTTACCATTATTTACTCTCTCTCTCTCACACACACACACACACACACAGACACACACACACACACATATCCCCCCCCCCCACACACACACACACACACTCACTGTGCAGTAATTATAATCTATACACCAGCTTTAAGTGATACAGTCTACTGTCTGCTCTCCCTCCTCTGCCTCTCTCCATTACTTTCTCTGTCTTCTGTTGCTGTCTCTCTTGTCTCCCCTCTTCTGTTGCTGTCTCTTTTGTCTCCCTCTTCTGTTGCTGTCTCTCTTGTCTGCCCTCTTCTGTTTGCTGTCTCTCTTGTCTCCCCCTCTTCTGTTGCTGTCTCTCTTGTCTGCCCTCTTCTGTTGCTGTCTCTTGTCTCCCCCTCTTCTGTTGCTGTCTCTCTTGTCTGCCCTCTTCTGTTGCTGTCTCTCTTGTCTCCCCCTTCTGTTGTTTGTCTCTCTTGTCTCCCCTCTTCTGTTGCTGTCTCTCTTGTCTCCCCTCTTCTGTTGCTGTCTCTTGTCTCCCCTCTTCTGTTGCTGTCTCTCTTGTCTGCCCTCTTCTGTTGCTGTCTCTCTTGTCTGCCCTTCTGTTGCTGTCTCTCTTGTCTGCCCTCTTCTGTTGCTGTCTCTTGTCTCCCCTCTTCTGTTGCTGTCTCTCTTGTCTGCCCTCTTCTGTTGCTGTCTCTCTTGTCTCCCCCTTCTGTTGTTGTCTCTCTTGTCTCCCCTCTCTGTTGCTGTCTCTCTTGTATGCCCTCTTCTGTTGCTGTCTCTTGTCTCCCCTCTTCTGTGCTGTCTCTCTTGTCTGCCCTCTTCTGTTGCTGTCTCTTGTCTCCCCTCTTCTGTTGCTGTCTCTCTTGTCCTCCCCTCTTCTGTTGCTGTCTCTCTTGTCTCCCCCCTTCTGTTGTTGTCTCTCTTGTCTCCCCTCTTCTGTTGCTGTCTCTCTCTTGTATGCCCTCTTCTGTTGCTGTCTCTTGTCTCCCCCTCTTCTGTTGCTGTCTCTCTTGTCTCCCCCCTTCTGTTGCTGTCTCTCTTGTTTCCCCCTTTCTGTTGCTGTCTCTCTTGTCTCCCCTCTTCTGTTGCTGTCTCTCTTGTCTCCCCTCTTCTGTTGCTGTCTCTCTTGTCTCCCCTCCTCTGCCTCTCTCCATTACTTTCTATGTCTTCTGTTGCTGTCTCTCTTGTCTGCCCTCTTCTGTTGCTGTCTCTTTTCTGTCCTCTTCTGTTGCTGTCTCTCTTGTCTGCCCCCTTCTGTTGCTGTCTCTCTTGTCTCCCCTCTTCTGTTGCTGTCTCTCTTGTCTCCCCCTTCTGTTGTTGTCTCTCATGTCTCCCCTCCTTCTGTTGCTGTCTCTCTTGTCTGCCCTCTTCTGTTGCTGTCTCTTGTCTCCCCTCTTCTGTTGCTGTCTCTCTTGTCTGCCCTCTTCTGTTGCTGTCTCTTGTCTCCCCTCTTCTGTTGCTGTCCTCTTGTCTCCCCTCTTCTGTTGCTGTCTCTCTTGTCTCCCCCCCTTCTGTTGTTGTCTCTCTTGTCTCCCCTCTTCTGTTGCTGTCTCTCTTGTCTGCCCTCTTCTGTTGCTGTCTCTTGTCTCCCCTCTTCTGTTGCTGTCTCTCTTGTCTGCCCTCTTCTGTTGCTGTCTCTCTTGTCTCCCCTCTTCTGTTGCTGTCTCTCTTGTCCTCCCCTCTTCTGTTGCTGTCTCTCTTGTCTCCCCTCCTCTGCCTCTCTCCCATTACTTTCTCTGTCTTCTGTTGCTGTCTCTCTTGTCTGCCCTCTTCTGTTGCTGTCTCTCTTGTCTTCCTCTTCCCTCTCTGTTGCGTCTCTCTTGTCTCCCCTCTTCTGTTGCTGTCTCTCTTGTCTCCCCTCCTCTGCCTCTCTCCATTACTTTCTCTGTCTTCTGTTGCTGTCTCTCTTTGTCTGCCCCTCTTGTGTTGGCTGTCTCTTGTCTCCCCTTCTTCTGTTGCTGTCTCTCTTGTCTGCCCTCTCTTCTGTTGCTGTGCTCTCTTGTCTGCCCTCTTCTGTTGTTTGTCTCTCTGTCTCCCCTCTTCTGTTGCTGTCTCTTTCTTGTCTCCCCTCTTCTGTTGCTCTCTCTCTTGTCTCCCCTCTTCTGTTGCTGTCTCTCTTGTCTGCCCTCTTCTGTTGTTGTCTCTTGTCTCCCCTCTTCTGTTTGCTGTCTCTCTTGTCTCCCCTCTTCTGTTGCTGTCTCTTGTCTGCCCTCTTCTGTTGTTGTCTCTCTTGTCTCCCCTCTTCTGTTGCTGTCTCTTGTCTCCCCTCTTCTGTTGCTCTCTCTCTCTTGTCTCCCTCTTCTGTTGCTGTCTCTCTTGTCTGCCCTCTTCTGTTGCTGTCTATTGTCTCCCCTCTTCTGTTGCTGTCTCTCTTGTATCCCCTCTTCTGTTGCTATTCTCTCTTGTCTACGCTCTTCTGTAAATTTGTATTTTGCTGTCTGTGTCTTGTCTGTTTCAGTCTGTGTCTTGTCTGTTGCTGTCTTGTCTTGTCTGTTGCTGTCTGTGTATTGTCTGTTGCTGTCTGTGTCTTGTCTGTTTCTATCTGTGTCTTGTCTGTTGCTGTCTCAGGTTCTAGTTTGTGTTACTGTCTCCTGTGTCTTCTTTCTTCTGTTATGGCCTGTTCTGTCTCTTCTCCATCATATCCTGTTCTTCTATTGCTGTCTCTGTGTCTTGTCTGGTGTCTCTCTCCATCATATCATATTCTTCTGTTGCTGTCTCTGTGTCTTGTCTGGTGTCTCTCTCCATCATATCCTATTCTTCTGTTGCTGTCTCTGTGTCTTGTCTGGTGTCTCTCTCCATCATATCCTGTTTTTTCTGTTGCTGTCTCTGTGTCTTGTCTGGTGTCTCTCTCCGTCATATCCTATTCTCTGTTGCTGTCTCTGTGGTCTTGTCTGGTGTCTCTCTCCATCATATCCTATTCTTCTGTTGCTGTCTCTGTGTCTTGTCTGGTGTCTCTCTCCGTCATATCCTATTCTTCTGTTGCTGTCTCTCTGTGTCTTGTCTGGTGTCTCTCTCTCCATCATATCCTATTCTTCTGTTGCTGTCTCTGTGTCTTGTCTGGTGTCTCTCCATCAACAGAAATATTGGTGAGGGTTAGGCCTACTCCAATACAACATTGAAAACATGAAAAACAAACGACTACATAACAGCATTAAATACAGTTGGAATATAGTTACAACTCTCAAACTGTTTCCATCAAACAGAAAAACACAAGAAAGCTGGATAAAACACATTTAGATTTCTACATACTGCACTTTGCTTGTGGCATTACCCATATAGCTGTTTAAGGTCATACAAAGGCTGAGTGCAGTATCAGCATTTAAGGGGTCATAGGTCAGATCAGTGGTCATGGTTGATATGATTGAAAAAAACAACAACCTTTAAAAGTCATTTTTCTCAGAGTCACTGTTTGCGTGGACTGCTCTTTGCCTTTGTAGGGCAGTAGTTCAGGTGGCTTCCCTTGCCCTTAGTCTGCCTCCTGTCCCTCCTATCGCCATGGAGGACACCTTCCCTGAAAACAATGACTCCATACTTTGCTGAAACCTGTTCTGGCCAGTTCATGTCCTTAAAGATGAATGTTGGAATGTTCCAATGTGGTTACCCCAAAAGATGCCAAGATAGATCACACATCCATAACTGGTTTCCTGCTTGTAGCAGGCCACGTTTCACAGGAATCCTTTCTCTAGCAATGAGTCATATGATTTCATGAGAATATTTTTTCTGGAGTGAGAGTGTAATGCAAGTCAAGGTGTTCCTTGGATGAATGTCAACAAGATTTATAACCAGCATTGTTAAATTAAACTGTTGTAATAAATAAATAAAATATTTTTTAAATGTATTGTCACAGACACCGGATAGATGCAGTGAAATGTGTTGTTTTTACAGGGTCAGCCACAGTAGTACAGCGCCCCTGGAGCAAATCAGGTGTAAGTGCCTTGCTTAAGGGCACAGACAGATATTTACCTGACTGCTCAGGATTTTGTTCCAGCAACCTTTCAGTTTACTGGCCCCACTAGGTAATCTCTTACCATACTAGTTCACACCCCTAACAGACGTACACTGTTCAAGTGTTCAAATGTAGTCCATGAAGAGGTATTAGGATTATGTACACAGCTATTCTGCCGTACAATTGCAAACTGCTGCTACACATTTGGTCAAAAATGAGTTCAGACTGAAATCAGGCTTCGTAGTATCTGTTATATCTTGTGACAAAGTGTCCTGGTTCAATTATCTTCTGTTTCAGAGAAAATGGAGGGTCAAATTTTGCTGTAACTACAAAATCCCAGTAAAAACCAAGGAACAGCAGTAAGTGAGGTTTACTGCCATCTGGCTTTGTTCCCCATGTTCTACTGCAGTTACTACGGTTTTCCTTGGTATTCTATCAGGCTCTGAGTTCAGCCCATCCCGACCATGACACTCCACCCTCACACACTCCATGAGAACAGCCAGTGATCCAGTTATCACCAGAATAAACAACGGCCCAATCACGGGGAACATTATGGTTTAAGTCACATTGAAATGCAAATACCCAGATAATGGTAAGAAAGACAGCAAACAAAATATTGAAAACGCTCACTAACATAAAGAAAAAGGACAGCATTGATAGTAATACAAAGTCACATAAGTACAGTGGGGGAAAAAAGTATTTAGTCAGCCACCAATTGTGCAAGTCTCCCACTAAAAAAAGATGAGAGAGCCTGTAATTTTCATCATAGGTACTCGTCAACTATGACAGACAAAATGAGAATTTTTTTCCAGAAAAACACCATTGTAGGATTTTTTAATGAATTTATTTGCAAATTATGGTGGAAAATAAGTATTTGGTCAATAAATATACCCTTTGTTGGCAATGACACAGGTCAAACGTTTTCTGTAAGTCTTCACAAGGTTTTCACACACTGTTGCTTGGTATTTTGGCCCATTCCTCCATGCAGATCTCCTCTAGAGCAGGGATGTTTTGGGGCTGTCGCTGGGCAACACGGACTTTCAACTCCTCCCAAGATTTTCTATGGGGTTGAGATCTGGAGACTGGCTAGGCCACTCCAGGACCTTGAAATGCTTCTTACGAAGCCACTCCTTCGTTGCCCGGGCGGTGTGTTTTTGGGATCATTGTCATGCTGAAAGACCCAGCCACGTTTTCATCTTCAATGCCCTTGCTGATGGAAGGAGGTTTTTTCACTCAAAATCCACGATACATGGCTCCATTCATTCTTTCCTTTACACGGATCAGTCGTCCTGGTCCCTTTGCAGAAAAACAGCCCCAAAGCATGACGTTTTCCACCCCCATGCTTCACAGTAGGTATGGTGTTCTTCTTGGATGCAACTCAGCATTCTTTGTCCTCCAAACACGACGAGTTGAGTTTTTTACCAAAAAGTTATATTTTGGTTTCATATGACATTCTCCCAATCCTCTTCTGGATCATCCAAATGCACTCTCTAGCAAACTTCAGACGGGCCTGGACATGTACTGGCTTAAGCAGGGGGACACGTCTGGCACTGCAGGATTTGAGTCCCTGGTGGCGTAGTGTGTTACTCATGGTAGGCTTTGTTACTTTGGTCCCAGCTCTCTGCAGGTCATTCACTAGTTCCCCCCGTGTGGTTCTGGGATTTTGCTCACTCGTTCTTGTGATCATTTTGACCCCACGGGGTGAGATCTTGCGTGGAGCCCCAGATCGAGGGAGATTATCAGTGGTCTTGTATGTCTTCCATTTCCTAATAATTGCTCCCACAGTTGATTTCTTCAAACCAAGCTGCTTACCTATTGCAGATTCAGTCTTCCCAGCCTGGTGCAGGTCTACAATTTGTTTCTGGTGTCCTTTGACAGCTCTTTGGTCTTGGCCATAGTGGAGTTTGGAGTGTGACTGTTTGAGGTTGTGGACAGGTGTCTTTTATACTGATAACAAGTTCAAAACAGGTGCCATTAATACAGGTAACGAGTGGAGGACAGAGGAGCCTCTTAAAGAAGAAGTTACAGATCTGTGAGAGCCAGAAATCTTGCTTGTTTGTAGGGGACCAAATACTTATTTTCCACCATAATTTGCAAATAAATTCATTAAAAATCCTACAAATGTGATTTTTTCTGGAATTTTTTTTCTCATTTTGTCTGTCATAGTTGACGTGTACCTATGATGAAAATTACAGGCCTCGCTCATCTTTTTAGTGGGAGAACTTGCACAATTGGTGGCTGACTAAATACTTTTTTTTCCCCACTGTATAAACATTCTCCGTGATGAAATAGTTCTTACCTTATGGATAAAAACAGCTTGAGGGTTGCTACAATACAACATTTCAAAACATGAAAACACACAACTACATAACACCATTAAAAAACAACAAGAAAGCGGATAAACACATTTAGATGTTTTAGTTACTGCCACTTTGCTTTTGCATGACCCATACAGCTGTTTATGGTCATACAAAGGCAGAGTGCAGTATCAGCATTTAAGGGGTCATAGGTCAGATCAGTGGTCATAGTAAGATGATACATCAGTGCATTTACACTTATCTACCTACAACATATTTGGCTGAACAGCAAAAAACAACTTTAAAGTATTTTTTGTCCTTCAGTTGTACTTTTTTCTAGTTGATGCTCTTTGCCTTTGTAGGGCCGTTTATTCAAGCAGTCAACGGAAACAACTCTTAATGCAATCACTTGGAAAACACTTTTGAAAGCAGTTTTGACTTTTGTTTAAAAAAGAGGGGGATCCAATCTTTCCATTGATAACACGTTTATTTCTATACTCCTACAATTGTGCTAATGCATTGTTTTAAAATGCAGTAAACAACTGGAGTGTCAAGCATGGTTTAGGCAACATTCACAACAGAGCTCTAAAGGGGCAACAGCATCTTAAAACCGGAGTATCAAGCATGGTTTAGGATCATTCACAACAGAGCTCTTAAAGGGGCAACAGCATCTTAAAGCTGGAGACTTTATGTCAAGCATGGTTTTAGGAACATTTGCAACAGAGCTCTTAAAGGGGCAACAGCATCTTAAAACCGGAGTATCAAGCATGGTTTAGGATCATTCACAACAGAGCTCTTAAAGGGGCAACGGCATCTTAAAAAAGGGCAACTTTGTAAATAAAACCCCCCCAACAACAATTCTGAGTGAATAATAATAATAATAATAATCAGGAAGTTGTGTCCAATGGGGTAAATGCAGATGGGACAAACCCCATACTTCATTTATAGCCCACTATGCTGCATCCGTTGGGCCTACAGGGGATCATGCTTATTGCTAATAGAACATCTGATAATAGACCATGAATATAGGATATATGTGTTCAATATGTTAAAATCATTTACCATCTGATAATAGACCATGCATACAGGATATATGGTTTTCAATATGTTAAAATCATTTACCATCTGATAATAGAACCATGCATACAGGATATATGGTTCAATATGTTAAAGTCATTTACCATCTGATAATAGACCATGCATACAGGCTATATGGCTCAATATGTTAAAGTCATTTACCCATCTGATAATAGACCATGAATACAGGATATATGGTTCAATATGTTAAAATCATTTTACCATCTGATAATAGACCATGCATACAGGCTATATGGTTCAATATGTTAAAATCATTTACCATCTGATAATAGACCATGCATACAGGATATATGGTTTCAATATGTTAAAATAATTAACATCTTTACCAATATCTTATTGGGCTCATTCATGAAGGTGGAAATGATATTTTAGATGGTGTCAGCATCATTGTATTTCCATTCATCTGGAGTAGAACGGCCTTTTTCTTGTCACCAGAACTGAGCTTCTTAGAGCTGAGCTTCTCAAGAAGTTCCCCAGGAGGACCCTGGGACCCTGAGCAAGGGGACTGGAATTGGTCACATTTGCAGTTTAATACATTTACAGAAAATGATTCTCTTTTCCTAAAAGCATGACGGTCATGAAAGGGGAGATTAATTTGTTTACGTGAAAGGGGAGATTAATTTAGCACAAGACAATCAATCTGAGGTCGACATAAGGATTTTTATTTGCTTTAAACCCCTGATAATTTACCTGTTTCTACGAGTACGAATGGTGCTGAGGCAGGCGTTAGATTACAAGCATTTTTTCAAGTGTAACGTTAATAACGATGGTTTTGGGGAACAGCTCAGAGATTTATCGATGCTCCTACAAAGGTTCTAACGATGAACTTAGCCTTAAGATGCTTTTGGGAAACCGGATCCTGGATGAGACCATCTGCTAAATGACTAAAATGTCAAACGTAAGGTTTTAAATGCAAATATCATATTACTGTATTTTTTTTAAACATTTTTCAACATTGATTTCACAAATATAATATTTGTACAGTTCTTTATTAAAAAGGTAGTTATTTTTACATTTCACTGTGTAAAAACCTAGCAGTACTACTTATTTCTCTCTGTGATTAGGCAGATATATATTATTACTGTGTTAAAACCTAGGCAGTACTACTTTATTTCTCTGAGAGTGAGCCATATATTTATTATTACTGTGTAAAACCTAGCAGTACTACTTATTTCTCAGAGAGTGAGCCAGATATTTATTATTACTGTGTAAAACCTAGCATTACTGTCTCAGAAAGGCAGATATATATATTATTACGGCTGTAAACCTAGCAGTACTAGCTGATTCTGAAATGCAATGTAATGCAACAAAATAGGAAAATCAGCAATGAGGATGAATACTTTTGCAAGGCACTGTAGGCAGATATATAGCATTTTGCAACAAAAAAAAACATGATTATTTGTCTATCTGAAATGAAAGCATCAAGTGATCAAATACATGTCTGTCATTGGAAAAACCCCATACCATGATTAGATAGTGAAACAACGCACCAATCTCTTTCATAATTTTCTTTAAACAATAAAGGCTAATACACAAACATTTCTGAAAAGTGATATATAGCGTTTTGGATGAAACTCTTCTGATGTTTCCCCATCTGAGCTCAGAGTAGATGAGAGACTGAGGGGCGGTTTCCCAGACAGAGTTTAATTTGAAGTCAGGACCAGGTAAATTCTACTGAAGTATCTCCCCAATAGCCCCACACGTCTTATTCCCTGTTCTGTCTGTGTCCAGTATACTCCATCTCCGGCGTTCCAGGTCACCAGTCTGCTCATTATTATGCACACCTGTCACCATCGTTACGCCCCTGCACCAATCAGACTGCCCTGGACTCCATCACCTTCCTGATTACCTCCCCTATATCTGTCACTCCCTTTGGTTCCCTTCCCAGGCGTTATTGATTCTGTTTCAGTGCTTCATGTCTGTAACGCTACTCCTGTTTCTTGTTTTGTTCTATGTATTATTAAATTCACTTCCTGTAACTTGCTTCCTGATCCCAGCGTTCACGTTGCAGTCTGGCTGTAGCAGGCTGCCCTAGTAAATTAAATGTCTTTGGCCCCATTACACTAAAACATGTAGGCACAATGTTGTCCTCATCAATGCAATTTGCAAGAACAAAATTTCAAAACCGTTCTGTATATGAGCTCCACTACTCAATACTCTTCATCAAATGGTCCAATGTTTCCAACAATTCCAGCTATTTTTCATTTCTAAATAGGCTCCTTATTGTCACTCACTCACTTCAAATATTGTCCTCACCCAAAGCAATATTTTTCCTCAGTCACGTGTCCTTTATTCACTTCACTCACTGACGTTTCCTCCTAAGTTCGCTCATTTAGCAGATTTTAATTAAAAGGGTTTGTCTTCACAATTGAATAAATGTCCTTTCCTTTAATCACTGTATATTCCTCCTTTTTAATCACGTTGTTTTCCCACTCCGATGTCCGTCTCCAGTCCTTTTCTGGCCGTCCATGACGATGTGTTAACTCCAGTGGTGGAAAAAGTACCCAATTGTCATACTTGAGTAAAAGTAAAGATACCTTACCAGGAAAATGACTCAACTAAAAGTGAAAGTCACCCAGTAAAATACTACTTGAGTAAAAGTCTAAAAGTATTTGGTTTTTAAATATACTTAAGTATCAAAAGTAAAAGTAATTGCTCAAATATACTAAAGTATCAAAAGTAAAAGTACAAGTATAAATCATTTCAAATTCCTTACATAAAGCAAAACCAGACCATTTTCTTGTTTTTAAAATGTACGTTCAGCCAGAGGCAAACTCCAACACTCAGACAATTTACAAACAAAAGCATTTGTGTTTAGTGAGTCTGCCAGATCAGAGGCAGTAAGGATTGTTCTCTTGATAAGTGTGTGAATTGGACCATTTTCTGTCCTGCTAAGCATTCACAATGTAACGAGTACTTTTGGGTGTCAGGGAAAATGTATGGAGTAAAAAGTACATTATTTTCTTTAGGAATGTAGTGAATTTAGTGAAAGTAAAAGTAGTCAAAAATATGAATAGTAAAGTCAAGTACAGATACACCAAAAAAAAACTACTTAAGTAGTACTTTTAAAGTATTTTTACTTAAGTACTTTACACCCACTGGTTAACTCTCTTTCTTAGCTAGCTCGACTATGCACTTGCCTCTGCTAGCAATACACTGTGCTAACATTAGCCTAGACTGGACCACAGAAAATAACAGTTTTTAAACGTTGTTAAAACCCACTTCTTCCAGATAGAATAGTTCCTGTAGATTCAGAATTACTCATCACCAATCTTTGTTATGTCTCGTGGGTTTCATAACCACGTCTGTATAACAATTCAATAATGATGAGACAGGAGACAGGAATCAGTTCAACCCTTTATCTGGGATGCGATCATCTCAACACATACAAACCCCCATGATGCTCTGCAGCACAACCCCAATATACAACAACTACATAAGTAAATGGACACAAAACAAAAACTCATAGAGGAATTTAAATGTTCAGTTGTAGAAAGTAGGGCCATGGGATAGGGTCAGAAAGGTCAGTATGTTTGATAACTGGTTACAGAGGTGACATAACAAGCATAAGGTCCATTATAACACAGTTGAAAGTAAGAGGTGGAGCTAAAAGCAGACATGGACAGTGAGACGGTGTGAGGAGGTCACGGGGTGAAACACTAGATCAGGACAGGTAGAACATGGCAGGGCTGGAAAGATAGACACAGAGACACATTCTGATCATGGCTCAGAAACCTGACCTGATACACACCCAACAGAAGATGCCATTAGCAAAGTCCCTGTCCAGTAGGCTGTATATGGGATTTCCTTTCAACAAAATCCAACACATGGAAATGTGTCCATGTGTGTGTGTGTAGTGTGTGTCCAGTGTGTGTGTCCAGCGTGTGTTTGACCTTGTGTGTGAAAACTGTTTGTCACTCATTGTGTGTGTGTGTATGTGTGTGTGTGTGTACAGTGTGTGTGTAGTGTGTGTTGTGTGTGTTCAGTGGTCCAGTGTGTGTGTGTGTGTGTGTTCAGTGTGTGAGTGTGTGCGTTTCCAGTGTGTGTGTGTGTGTGTTTCCAGTGTGTGTGTGTGTCCAGTGTGTGTCTGTCCAGTGTGTGTGTTGTGTCCAGTGTGTGTGTGTGTGTGTGTGTGTGGTGTGTGTGGTGTGTGGGTGTGTGTGAGTCAGTGTGTGTGTGTTTGTCCAGCTGTGTGTTTGTGTCCAGTGTTTGTGTGTGTTCGTGTAGTGTGTGTCTAATGTGTGTAGTGTGTGTGTCCAGTGTGTGTGTGTGTGTCAGTGTGTGTGTGTGTGAATCCAGTGTGTGTTTTTCTGTGATGGTGTGTCCAGTGTGATGTGTGTGTGTGTCCAGGTGTGTTGTGTGTCCCAGTGTGTGTGTGTGTGTCCAGTGTGTATGTGTGTGTTCCCGAGTGTGTGGTGTGTGTTTCCAAGTCTTGTGTGTGTGTAGTGTCAGTGTGTGTGTGTATCCAGTGTGTGTATGTTTTGTGTGTGTGTTTTGATCCAGTGTGTGTATGTCCATTGTTTTGTGTATCCAGTGTGGTGTGTCCTAGTGTGTGTGTGTGTGTGTGTCGCAGTGTGTGTGTCAAGTGTTTGTTTCCATTGTGTGTGTGTGTGTCCTGTGTGTGTCCAGTGTGTGTTGTGTGTCCAGTGTGTGTGTGTTTGTTCAGTGTGTGTGTGTGTGTGTGTGGTGTGTGTGTGTCCAGTGTGTGTTGTGTGTGGTCCAGTTGTGTTTGTCCTGTGTGTGTGTGTGTCCAGTGTGTGTGTCCAGTGTGTGTGGTGTGTGTCCAGTGTGGTATTGTGTCCAGTGTGTGTGTGTGTTGTGTTTGGTGTTTGTGTGTGTCCTGTGTGTTTGTGTGTGTGTGTTTGTGTGTGTGTCTGTGTGTGTGAGTGTTTTTTGTGTAAGTGTGTAGGTGTGTGTGTTGTGTCTGTGTTTGTGTCCAGTGTGTCATGGTGTGTTTGTGTCCAGGGTGTGTGAGTGTGTGTGTCCAGTGTTGTGTGTTTGTGTGTGTTGTGTTCAGTGTGCAAGGTGTTGTGTGTCCAGTGTTTTTGTCTTGTTGTGTTCAGTTTCTGTTTGTGTCCCTGCTGTTTTTTTTCTTTGCTTGTGTTTCTGTGGTGGTTTGTGTGTGTCAGGTGTTTTTGTGGTGTGTTGTTTTTGTGTTGTTCCTGGCAGTGTAACCATGGTTGTCAGAGTTTGACTGTGTGGACTTGTTCATGTACATGTGTGCCTGTGTCATGATCTGTGTTCCTGTGTGTGGATGATTCCTTTGTGTGTCACGCTTGTAATGTGCCCTGTCCCACTCCACTTTATGTTTCCAGTACAGCGTTTAGTCAGACCCTCTCTACACAGCACTTTTCCCAGTGTTCCAGTGTGTCTGGGTGATGTGATACGGCCTGCTGTGTGTCTGTCTCCACCTCCAGTGTGTTTGTCTGTCAGTGTGGGGTGTCACAGTGCTGCTCAGAGAGAGTCTCGTTTACTGTGATTAGTCCCATACTGTCAATTCGTGACATCTGATTAATCTCAACTCATCGTGTATACTGTGGTGATCATCAGTGTGTTGGGGCATTCAGGGTGTGTATGTTATTGTCCAGTGTAGTTGTGTGTGTGTGTGTGATGTGTCGCCGTCTCAAAATGTTCAGTTGTGTGTGTAACCTGAGACTTCGTTGTGTAGATCTAGGTTATACCCAATAGGTTTGTAGTGTGGTCCAGGGTTGTCAGTGTGTGTGAGTGCAGATATCACACACATGTGTAGTGTCCAGTGGTGTGGTGTGTCCCCAGTGTGTTTGTGTCCTGAACTTGTGTGATGTGATCAGATGTCGTTCTCATGTCCTGTGTGTGAACGCGTCCACACCACACAGACAGACCCACATCCCTGAACACACACATGGAACACACCGTCACACACCAACACACAGACACACCATTGTAAAAGCAACTCTTTTTAAAACTTCGTGTGTCCCTGGTTTGTGTATTCTGTAGAACTACAGCTGTATTAATATGACCAAGTAATTAATGATGTGGTTCTTTGACTTGACTTCGCTTGAATTAGAACTATTCTTATTCATATATCTTCAACAAGCAGTTCAACACTCACATTTTCTAAGTCCAGGTTTCATTCTGGTTCTCTCCACCATGTTTCCACACTGTAGCGGTAAGCAGAAGAACATACAGTCATGAGGGATACACCTGAACTCACACACACACACACACACACAACACACACAAGGGAACTACACCCACACACACACTACCACACACACACCACACACACACACACACACCCACCCACACAGCACACACACACACCCACACACACACAACACACACACACACACACACAAACCATGGCTCCACAGCAACTCAAAAGCTTTTCTGGGAGTGTGAACCCCCCCCCCGGGCACACCCCCCCAAACCCCCCAAACAAAAAAACTTTTTGGAAAAAGGGCCCCCCCAAAGCCAACCCAAACCCAAAAAAAAAAAACCCCCCCCCCCAAAAAAAAAAACCCCAAAAAAACCCCCCCCTTTTTTTCCCCCTTTTTTTTTTGGGTTTTTTAAAAAAAAAAAGGGGTTTTTTTTTTCCTTTTCCCTTTAAAAAAATTTTTAAAATTTTTTTTTTTTAAAAAAAAAATTTTTTTCCCCCCTTTTTTTTTAAAAAACCCCCCCCTTTTAAAAAAAAAAACCCCAGGGGGAAAAACCGGGGCCCCCCCCAAAACCAAAAAAAAAGGGCCCCCCCCCAAAAATTTTTAAAAAACCCCCCCCAAAAAAAACCCCCCCCCCCAAAAAAAAAAAAAACCCAAAAAAAACCCCCCCCAAAAATTTTTAAAGGGGAAAAGGGGGGGGGGGGCCCCCCCCCTTTTTTTTCCCCCCCCTTTTTTTTTCCCTTTTTTAAAAAAAAAGGGGGGGGGGTTCCCCCAAAAAATTTAAAAACCCCCCCCCAAAAAAAAAATTTTTTAAAAATTATTTTTTCCCCCCCTTTAACCCCCCCCCCAAAAAAATTTTTTTTTTTTTAAAAAAAACCCCCCTTTTTTTTTAAGGTTTTTTGGGGAAAGCCTTCTTTTTTAAAAAGTTTTTTTTAAAAAAACCCAATTTTTTGGGGGGGGGTTTTTTTTTGGGGGGAAGGGGGGGGGGGGGGGAAAGGGGGGGGGGGGGGGGGGGGGGGGGGGGGGGGGGGGGGGGGGGGGGGTGGGGGGGGGGGGGGGGGGGGGGGGGGGGGGGGGGGGGGGGGGGGGGGGGGGGGGGGGGGGGGGGGGGGGGGGGGGGGGGGGGGGGGGGGGGGGGGGGGGGGGGGGGGGGGGGGGGGGGGGGGGGGGTTTTGGGGGGGGGGGGGGGGGGGGGGGGGGGGGGGGGGGGGGGGGGGGGGGGGGGGGGGGGGGGGGGGGGGGGGGGGGGGGGGGGGGGGGGGGGGGGGGGGGGGGGGGGGGGGGGGGGGGCCCCCAAAAATTTTTTTGGGCCGGAAAAAATTTTTTTTCCCAAAAAAAAGGGGGGTTTTTTTTTTTTGAAAAAAATTTTTTTTTTTTTTTAAAAAAAATTTCCAAATTTTTAAAAACCCCCGGGAAAAAAAAACCAAAAAAAAAAATTTTTAAACCCCTTTTAATTTTTTTAAAAATTAAAAAAAAAAAAAAACCCCCCCAAATTTTTTTTAAAAAAAAAAATTTTTAAAAAGGGGAAATTGGAAAAAAAAAAAAATTTTTTCCCAAAAACCCCGGGGGAAAATTTTTAAAAAAAAATTTTTAAAAAAGGGGGAAGGGGAAAATTAAAAAAACCAAATTTTAAAAAATTTTTAAAAAAATTTCAAAAAAAAAAAAAAAGTTTTTTAAATCCCTTTTAAAGGGAATAAAAAAAAAAGGGGCCCCCCCTTTTTAAAAGGAAAAAAAAAAAAAAAAACAGAACCAAGAGAAATGGAGGGGCTTGCTAGAATGAGAAGGAGATTGAGACTTGTAACAATGTAGACCCACTACCGGTGGAATCTGCAGAGCAGTGTTGGAGGGAAGTCACAAGGTGAGGGTGGTAACAGAGCAGAAAGAGAAAGGCTAATTGGAAAGTTGGCTGAGACAGATAAGGGAGACTGAGGCTCTATTGACGTAGACTGCTACCATGGAAGCTGGAAGAGAGAGTTGTTTGAGAAACATAGAGAAAGTGCAGTGTCAGACAGAAAAATATGGATCTCAATATGGCAAAGCATGAAGGAGCAGAAGGTATTGCACTGGCCAGATAGGGAAGATGACCGTGGAGAACACGAGGCTGTCAGCTGAGAATGCAAGGGTAGAGAGGTGTCGGACAAACAGAGATTAGCCGGAGTGTCCAGACAGGAGGAAGATGGAGCTCAAGATGCAAAGCTGAAGGGGCGAACATACTGGCACTTGGCAAGATAGGGCAGTTGACCGGGGAGAACACGAGGCTGTTACTGGAATGAAGGCAGCGAGAGTGATGACCAAACAGAGAGAAGCGCAGCGACCGACAAACAAACAATGGTGGACAGATATCAAAGGTGAAGATTTCCTTGGCCAAGTTATGGAAGGTGACAGTGGAGAACAAAAAGAGACTGTTAGCTGAAATGAAAGGGTGGGGAAGTAGAGGTGAGAGGAGGAATGGAGGGAACCTCATAAGAAATGGTTTGGAGACAGCTTTTGCCAAAGCAGACCAGTAGAGAATCAGCCCCTAGTAGCCTGGAAGGAGACAGGGGGAGCTGGGCCAGGCAAGGCTGGCCGACGAAGCCTCCTTGGATCAACGGGGGGAAAGATGGATGAAAAGAAGGAGAGATTAGAGGAGGAGCACGCAATGCGCAGAGGAGTGGATAATTGAGCTGAGAGAGAAGGAGAAGCGATGAGGCTCTGGAAAAGAGACAAGATGAGGATTCTGTGCCTTGGAATGGGACAGAGAGAAGAAGGGATGGGAGATGGAAAAGAGAGAGGATGGAGAAGGAGAGAACTGGAAAGATTACAGAGGAGCGGGAGAGAAAGAGTAGTTGAAATTCGAGAAAAATGCAAAGGGACAAAGATAGATGGGCGAATTAGAAGCAGAAAGGGATGTGGTGGAGAGGATGAAGGATGGGCGTACATAAAGCTGTACCATATTGCAGACTGTCCTGAGGTTCAGAGAGCAAGAGCAGGCACAGGTACAGTACTACCATTTAACCAGTCAACAGTTCAGGGAGGTCATAAGTCACCTCCTAATTGGTTATACTATCAGATTCAACAGATTTAGCTTGACTGCATGCTAGAGAAGGAGTAATAATATATTTTTCAGATCACTGACCACATGTATGGACTTTCTCTTTCAGATGGAAACTAAACGCGCCCAGAGAGTCAGGGCAAAGCAGGAGAAAAGGAGAGGAAAGAATAGAGACTTGTTGAGAAGAACAAAGTAAAAGAAACTGCTCAGAGCTAGAGAAAAGCAGAGGTAAGGAAGAGTGAGGAAGAATAAGGAGAGGGTGAAAGCCCACCTGGACGAGGTGGCAAGGAACTATAACGAAAAGAAACAGAGGGAGAAGAAATAGAAAAAGCTGTTGAAAAGGCATATGGCAAAGAAAATCACATGGTGTACATCCCAGACCTCATACTGAAGAAGATGTAAGAACACAACGCATATGGAAGAGTAAATATTATCAGCTAAGCATTGGTCAAAAGTTCATTTCTATCTTCTTTCATTTTAGTGGAATACTTCATCAAAAAATAATATGAGCATTTATTTGTCAGCATTCATTCCCATATGGAAGAAAGAACACAACAAATATGAGAAAAGTATAAGATGTGGATTAAAGGTTGATGTGGTTTACTGGATAATGCAATGTGAAGGGCTAGATTCTATCCAAATCGGAGGTGGAACTGCGTTAGAGATGGCAAATCACAAGCAGCTCCTTGCATTAGCTTATCGCGTACACTGCCATTGGATGCAACAGAGAGAGAGAGAGAGAGGCATCAACAGAATACCCTTAGGTGCATGAATGCCTAGTGTGTTTATGTATACGTGTGTGTCAGAGGAGGCTGGTGGGAGGAGGTATAGGAGGACAGGCTCATTGGTAATGGCTGGAATGGAATAAATGGAAGAGTTTCCATATGTTTGATGTGTTTGATACCGTTCCATTTATTCCATTCCAGCCATTCCAATATGCCCATCCTCCTATAGCTCCTCCTGAACCAAGCCTCCTCTGGTGTGTGTGTGTATGTGTCCTGTGGTACACGCCTCCGATGAGGCAACACTGCTCTTAACCCCCCTCATCCCCCATCAGTGGCTGGTCTCCTGCCCCTCTCCTCCATCCGTCTCTGGCCACCTCTCCTGCTCCCACTGGCAACACTCCATGCCCCCCTCCTCCATCCGCTCTCTGGCCCACTCTCCTGCCCCTCTCCTCCATCCCTCTCTGGCCACCTCTCCTGCTCCCACTCCTCCATCCCTCTCCTCCATCCCTCTCTGGCCTATTCTCCTGCCCCCTCTCCTCCATCCCTCTCTGGCCCACTCTCCTGCCCCCTCTCCTCCCCCTCCCTCTCTCTCCTGCTCCCTCTCTGGCCACCTCTCCTGGCTCCCACTCCTCCATCAGCCTCCATTCCACTGAGTGGGCACTCTCCTCTGGCCTTGACCTGGGCCTCCCGGTATCCTCTCTGTCATCTCACCAGTTTGTAGTGGCAAATACCAAAAGTTATTGATGCCACTTACTAGTGACCTGGGGATAATTCCATTGCACACAATCCAATAAAAGAGAGAAATCCCAATAATTTTTAGTCCATTTATTTTTCGTTATTTTTTTAAATCATTGTCACACAATGGGGGAAACAGAAAGAGTACGATATGAAACGGTTGAAAATTGTCTGTGCTCTCAGGCACACTAGTTCCCACCCACACAATTTTAATTTATTTTTTATTTTACCCTTATTTTACCAGGTAAGTTGACTGAGAACACATTCTAATTTACAGCAACGACTTGGGGAATAGTTTACAGGGGGAGAGGAGGCGGGATGAATGAGCCCAATTGGAAGCAGGGGATGTGGTCCTCTGTAGCTCAGCTGGTAGAGCACGGCGCTTGTAACGCCAAGGTAGTGGTTCGATCCCCGGGACCACCCATACACAAAAAAATGGTATGCACGCATGACTGTAAGTCGCTTTGGATAAAAGCGGTCTGCTAAATGGCATATTATTAATATTAATTAGGTGTCCATGATTGTATGAGGGTCCAGATTGGGAATTTAGCCAGGACACCGGGGTTAAACACCCCTACTCTTACAATAATGCCATGGGATCTTTAGTGACCACAGAGAGTCAGGACACCCATTTAACATCCCATCCGAAAGACGCCACCCTACACAGGGCAATGTCCCCAATCACTGCCCTGGGGCATTGCGAATTTTTTTTTTTTTAGACCAGAGGAAAAAATGCCGGCACTTGCAGTCTAGGTAGGGCTTCATGTGCGAGATCTCTAATAGCGTCATTCTAGTGGAATCCAGAAAGAACAAAACCCTGTCCTCAAACATTTACATTTTATGTATTTAGTCTTCATAATCATCGTCCTTCATCAATTGTGTCTTTTTATTTTATTTTTGCAAATTTAAAAGACCTAGCTAGCTAAAAGACAAAGTCAACCGTTCCTTTAAAAAATTGCAGCTAATTTTCTCATTCACCTGGCAGCCTTTTATATATTCAATGGGGGGAAATGTAAATCAGCGGGGCAGTCAGGGTGCTAAACAGGTAAATATAGGGATTAAATCAATAGAACACAAACATGATGAATATAGCTCCTACAACCCCTATTCTCTATATAATGCACTGGTCAAAAGTAGTTCAATGTGAATAGGGTGCCACGTGCTCCGTCATCTCGCTGAGTCTGGCCTTGGACTCCCGGTACCTCTGTCATCTTACCTGTTTGAAGAAGCCATTCGTAGTAATTACCGTCTGACCATTTTCAACAGTGCAGCTTTGCTAAGGACTGATCTGAAGTCATGGTCCATATGGAAGTAGATTCTCCCAGGGCTTGCCAGGAATTGTGGCCAGGTATTTCCTCACTCCTCGGCACATTGCACCGATTAAAGAAGAAAGTTGTCCACTGAAAATGTATCTTCTAAAACTCGCTTTTACGCCACAAGCTTGAGTGATGGGGTTCACTTCCCAAAAAAAGGCATTTCCTATATATAGCCATACTATAATTTAAAGGCAGACATCAGCGGGCAAACAATTATTTAAGATGAATTCAAATTGAAGGATGATTTAAGCGACGAGGGATAGAAGTTGGAAAACCTCATGATGTCATCACGTCAGACATCACTCTTAAACTTGCTGGAACTGTAATTGAGACTGAGAGTTGAGGTTCAGTTTTATAACTTGTATATAGATAGATAGGATGGAAAACATTATTAACCCCCAAGGACAAATTGATTTAATTTGTTCGAGGGCCAATGTGGGGGTCACAGGTCAGGATCAGACCACCTCCCCTAAAGCATGACACGGGGAAAGGTCAGGGGGCAGATTCCCAGCCAGTAAAACACCCTGAGTGGAAATGTGTGTGTATGTGTCCTCATCTCCTCTACCACTCAGCGGGTTAATGTCTATCCATCCTCCCGCTGGCTGCAGCAACAGGAAGTGAGGTCATGCAGACAGTGTTTTATCAGGCCTTCAGGGAGCCAGTAAATCAGTTCTGTCTGTGTGTGTGCGTGTGTGTGTGCGTGCGTGCATATATGTACATGTGCAGTCAGGGTATACGGTGCATGACTCCAAAGGGTAAATCACGCTCTATGTGTGTACTCTCTGTATGAGAGTGTGGGCCTCTCTTAGCAGCAGAGATCTGTCAGTTATGCGGGAGTATGTGGGAGTCCTCTACTGTTCTACAGTGAATTATCTTGGCACCTCAGCAAACTCATCATCGTCTCCCAAAGTACCAGCAGCTTCCCCTTCTCTTTCCTCTCTGTTTGTCTTTCCCTCCGTTGTCTTCTCTCTTCTTTCATTAAGAGCTAAATAAACCAGTGAAGAAGCCTAGCACCACTAGGACTGTGTTCCAGAGCTAGGCATGTCCAGTTGCTCTCTATCCCTCAGTGTTCTGTTGACACATGTCAGGAGGGAACCGATGTGGATGTGGTGGAGGAGTCAGGCGCAGGACACAGAGGTTAAGTCCAACAGACTTTAATAATCCAAAGTCAAATGTCCAAAAGTAACACGACCTCGACAAAACAAGAGGAGCGGGAGAATTACGCATACACGCGTAAACACTAAAAAACAAAACAAACAGAGTGCAAACACGTAGCTCCGAACAGCATGACAGTGAAAACAAAACACAATCATACTAGTGCAAAACAAGGAACTTATACGACACGTAATCAACACACAATGGACACAGGTGTAACAGACAGACAAAAGCAATCAAATAACGAAAACATAGAGCGGTGGCAGCTAGTACTCCGGGGACGGCGAACGCCGAAGCCTGCCCGAACCAGGAGGAGGAGCAGTCTCGGCCGAAACCGTGACAGTACCCCCCCCCCTTGACGCGCGGCTCCAGCCGTGCGCCGACCCCGGCCTCGGGGACGGCCAGGAGGACGCGGACCCGGGCGCGTGGGATGCCCACGGTGAAACTCAGTCAGGAGGGATGGATCGAGTATGTCCCTCCTGGGCACCCAGCACCGTTCCTCCGGACCGTACCCCTCCCACTCCACGAGATACTGGAGACCACTCATCCGGCGCCTCGAGTCCAAGATGGTCCGGACTCTGTACGCCGGGGCCCCCTCGATGTCCAAAGGGGGCGGAGGGGTCTCTCCTATCTCATCTTCTTGGAGTGGCCAGCTACCACCGGCCTGAGAAGAGACACATGGAACGAGGGGTTAATATTTTTATACTCTATAGGCAGTTGTAACCTGTAACACACCTCGTTCAATCTTCTCAGGACTTTGAAGGGCCCCACAAACCGCCGACCCAGCTTCCGGCAGGGCAGGCGGAGGGGCAGGTTTCGAGTCGAGAGCCAGACTCGATCTCCCGGTGCGTATACCGGTCCCTCACTGCGGTGGCGATCGGCGCTCGCCTTTTGTTGACGGATGGCACGCTGCAGATGGACATGGGCAGCGTCCCACGTCTCCTCCGAGCGCCGAATCCACTCGTCCACCGCAGGGGCCTCGATCTGGCTCTCGTGCCATGGTGCCAGGACCGGCTGATAACCTAAAACACACTGGAAAGGTGTTAAATTGGTGGAGGAGTGGCGGAGAGAGTTCTGGGCCATCTCTGCCCAGGGAATGAACCTAGACCACTCCTCCGGCCGGTCCCGGCAATAGGACCTCAAAAACCTACCCACATCCTGGTTGACACGTTCCACCTGCCCATTGCTCTCTGGGTGATACCCCGAGGTAAGGCTTACCGAGACCCCCAACCGTTCCATGAACGCCCCCCAAACTCGGGAGGTGAACTGGGGACCTCGGTCAGACACTATATCCTCGGGGACCCCATAGTGCCGGAACACATGGGTAAATAGGGCCTCAGCGGTTTGTAGGGCAGTAGGGAGACCCGGCATGGGAAGGAGACGACAGGCCTTGGAAAACCGATCCACAACGACCAAAATGGTGGTATTCCCCTGGGAGGGGGGTAGGTCGGTTACGAAATCCACCGATAGGTGGGACCATGGTCGTTGTGGAACGGGCAGGGGATGTAGCTTACCCCTGGGCAAATGTCTAGGCGCCTTACACTGGGCACACACCGAGCAGGAGGAGACATAAACCCTCACATCCCTAGCTAACGTGGGCCACCAGTATTTCATGCTAAGACAGTGCACGGTCCGGCCAATACCTGGATGTCCAGAGGAGGGTGATGTATGAGCCCAATAAATAAGACGATCACGAATCTCGAGCGGCACGTACGTCCGCCCCACAGGACACTCGGGGGGAGTAGGGTCGGTACGCAGTGCCCGCTCGATTTCCGCATCGACCTCCCATACCACCGGAGCCACCAAGCAAGACTCCGGCAATATGGAAGTAGGCTCGTTGGACCTCTCCTCTGTGTCATACCGCCGGGACAGGGCGTCTGCCTTACCATTCTGGGACCCAGGGATGTATGTGATCTTAAAAACAAACCGGGTTAGGAACATGTTCCACCTAGCCTGACGAGGGTTCAATCTCCTAGCTGCCCGGATGTACTCCAGGTTACGGTGATCAGTCAGAATGATGAGGAAAGGGTGTTGAGCCCCCTCAAGCCAATGCCTCCACACCTTTAGGGCCTGGACTACGGCTAACAGCTCCCTGTCCCCAACATCATAGTTGCGCTCCGCCGAGCTGAGCTTCTTGGAGTAGAACGCACAGGGGCGGAGTTTAGGTGGCGTGCCGGACCGCTGTGACAGAACTGCCCCAATACCGGTCTCGGACGCGTCTACCTCTACTTGGAATGGCAAAGAGGGATCCGGATGCGCCAGCACAGGAGCCGAGGTGAACAGGTTCTTTAGTTTGACAAATGCCCTGTCCGCCTCAGCCGACCACTGCAAACGAACCGGACCCCCCTTTAGCAGGGACGTAATGGGAGCTGCAACCTGTCCAAAACCCCGAATAAAACCTCCGGTAGTAATTAGCAAAACCCAAGAACTGCTGCACCTCTTTTACCGTTGTTGGAGTTTGCCAATTACGCACGGCCGATACCCGGTCTACCTCTATCTCCACACCAGACGCGGACAACCGATAACCCAAAAAGGAGACGGACTCCTGGAAGAACAGGCATTTCTCTGCCTTGACATACAAGTCATGCTCCAACAGTCTTCTCAACACTCGGCGCACCTGGGCTACATGCTCGGCTCGTGTAGAAGAATACACTAGGATGTCGTCGATGTAAACTACTACACCCTGCCCATGCATGTCCCGGAAAATCTCGTCAACAAAGGATTGGAAGACTGAAGGAGCATTCATTAACCCGTATGGCATGACGAGATACTCGTAATGACCCGAGGTGGTGCTAAATGCTGTTTTCCATTCATCCCCCTCCCTAATGCGCACCAGATTATACGCGCTCCTGAGATCCAACTTTGTGAAGAACCGCGCTCCGCGTAACGATTCCGTCATCGTCGCAATCAGTGGAAGTGGGTAACTGTATTTAACTGTGATCTGATTGAGACTACGGTAATCAATACACGGGCGCAATCCCCCGTCCTTCTTCTTCACAAAGAAGAAACTCGAGGAGACCGGGGAAGTGGAGGACCGTATGTATCCCTGTGCCAAGGACTCGGCTATGTAAGTCTCCATAGCCGCTGTCTCCTCTTGAGACAGGGGATACACACGACTCCGTGGCAGAGCCGCTCCTGTTTGGAGATTTATCGCACAGTCCCCCTGTCTATGAGGAGGTAGCCGTGTTGCCCTCGATTTGCTAAACACAAGTGCTAAATCCTCATACTCAGGGGGAATGCGCAGTGCGGGCACTTGGTTCGGACTCTCTACCGAGGTCGCCCCTACGGAAACACCTAAACATCTCCCTACACACTGGGCAGACACTCCATAAGAGCTCTCTGTTGCCACGCTATGGTAGGATCATGGGTGCTTAACCAGGGAAGGCCCAACACCACGGGGTACGCAGGAGAGTCAATCAGATAAAACTGAATGATCTCCTCATGACCCCCCTGCGTCGTCATCGTCAGTGGTGCTGTGACCTCCCTGATCAGGCCCGACCCCAACGGCCGGCTGTCTAATGCGTGGACAGGAAATGGAGCTTCTACCGGCCGAAGGGGAATTCCTAACCTACAACAAAATGCCCGATCAATAAAGTTCCCAGCTGCGCCTGAATCTACTAGCGCCTTATGCTGGGAATGAGGTGCCACCTGTGGAAATCTCACAGGAATACTCATGTGACCAACAGAAAGCTCTGGGTAAGTGGGGCGCCTGCTCACCTGAAATGACTCCGCAGTGCGTGGCCTGTTGTCACCTCTCCCAGGAGACCCTCCCCAGCACCTGGCCGCGGGTGTGTCCTCCACGACCACAGGTGGTGCAGGGGATGGCCCCCCTCGGGTTACCTCTCCTCCTCTCTCTAGCGCCAGCACCCCCGAGCTCCATAGGAATCGGCCCGGAGGTGCTGGAGGGCGGAATGGACGACCCCCACTCGGGACGTCCGCGGTAGCCAGCAGGGTGTCTAGACGGATGGAAATGTCCACCAACTGGTCGAACGACAGGTTGGTGTCCCTGCAGGCCCGCTCACGACGAACGTCCTCTCGTAGGCTACACCGGTAGTGGTCGATGAGGGCCCTCTCATTCCACCCCGCATCCGCTGCTAGTGTCCGGAACTCCAGTGCGAACTCCTGTGCGCTCCTCTTCTCCTGTCGGAGGTGGAACAGACGCTCTCCCGCCGCTTTTCCCCCCTCAGGTGGATGATCGAAGACAGCCCTGAAGCGGCGGGAGACTCCGCGTAGGTGATGGTTGCGGCGTCTATTCCCCTCCATTCGGCGTTGGCCCACTCCAACGCCTTGCCGGATAGACAGGAGATGAGGGCGGAGACGCTCTCGTATCCCGAGGGCGCCGGGTGTATGGTGGCCAGGTAAAGTTCCACCTGCAGGAGAAATCCCTGACACCCGGCTGCAGAACCGTCATATGCCCTCGGGAGCGAGAGCCGAATGCCACTGGGTTCCGGTGCTGAGAGAGGAGGACTGGCCGTTGGTGATGGGATGTTGTAAGAGTGCGTGGGCACCTCTCGATTCACCAATCGGCGCAGAGTGTTGGACACATCCTCCATGGCGGCCCCGAGTTGCCGGATCATGGTGTCCTGGTAGTTGATCCGGTCTTCCAGGGATTCGGGTGCCGCCGCTGTTCCTGCTGACTCCATGTTGGTGTGTTGTTCTGTCAGGAGGGAACCGATGTGGATGTGGTGGAGGAGTCAGGCGCAGGACACAGAGGTTAAGTCCAACAGACTTTAATAATCCAAAGTCAAATGTCCAAAAGTAACACGACCTCGACAAAACAAGAGGCGAGGGAGAATTACGCATACACGCGTAAACACTAAACACAAAACAAACAGAGTGCAAACACGTAGCTCCGAACAGCATGACAGTGAAAACAACACACAATCATACTAGTGCAAAACAAGGAACTTATACGACACGTAATCAACACACAAATGGACACAGGTGTAACAGACAGACAAAAGCAATCAAATAACGAAAACATAGAGCGGTGGCAGCTAGTACTCCGGGGACGGCGAACGCCGAAGCCTGCCCGAACCAGGAGGAGGAGCAGTCTCGGCCGAAACCGTGACAACACATCCTATCATTACTCACTGCTAGTTGTTCAGCAGGATCCATTCTGAGTTTTCAGTCTATGTATAGTCTTCCAGAGGCTAAACATGAACAAATCTGATGTTTTCCACTTAAAGGAAAATATAAAAGCATACTTGGAGGCTGCTCGGAGGCTTTCTTCCCCACCCCAAGGCCGGTATAGCTCTACCAGTGTTGCCAGATTCTATTGCCACTTTCTAGCACAATCAGAACCAAAATCCTGCCCAATCCACTAAAAAGTAGCCACATTTTAACAGATTTCTCTGTGAGCTGGGTGGGCGGGATTTGTATGTTTCTTGCATCGCATTTCTTTTAGGTGTGAAACTACCCAATCTGGCAACACTGAGCTCTACCTCCAGGACCACCAGTGGTAATGAGGGGATAGTAGAGAGGGGCCAGGGGAGGAAGCAGAGGGGGTTGTGGTTGTAGTTACTGGTGCTTCTTCATTTTAACAGAGGTGTGGTCTCCTTGATGGCTTTCTCACACTCCTCTCTCTGGACTGTTAAGCACTTTAGGCCCTGATCTCTCCCCCTACCTTCCTTTTCACTCCTCCTCTCAGACCAACAGCCCTCTTCCTCTGTGTTAGTCTTCAGCTGTGACAGACGCACAGAAGGGTGTCTCCCCTCCTCTAAAAGCTCAGACACACCGGTTGGATTGTCAAACGTTTGCCTGCCGACAGTTTTTTATTTATTTTTATTTCACCTTTATTTAGTACTTAGCACCTCTGAACAGTGTCGGCAGTCAATCTCTTATGTGTTCATTTACATTTACATTTTAGTCATTTAGCAGACGCTCTTATCCAGAGCGACTTACAGTTAGTGAATACATATTTTATGTATTCACTAATGTATTCACACTGTATTTGTTCACACAGCAAAGACCTTGGAAGTCGTCAGCCACTCAGCCTTGTTAAAATACTCCAAACCAGAAGGTGGTAGTAGCGTTGTTTGGCAATGCATATATGTGCGTATTGCTTATGGTCTAGATTCCAAGTTATCTGCGCTAATGTCGTTATTTTGTACAAAGCCCTTGTTGATACTAGCCAGATGGCCACTACTAGATAACTACCTAGCAAGATGATGAAGAAACAATTTAAGGCACTCTCCATAATCCCATATTGCCAGTGCCAGCCCATAGCCAAATGTTTAGCTAACTAGTTAATGTTAGCATATTCGCTAGCTAGCACAACATAGCTAGCTAGCTAAGGACATTGCACTAACTAGGCAGCTAACACAGGCAGCTGTTTAATGGAAACTATCTAATCCATTGTGATTTAATTATAATGGCAATACTAACTACAGTGGTTAGCTGTCTTGGAGGAAGTATTTAGTGTTGTGTGCATTGCGTCTGTGCACTTATCTAGCTACCATCCCATAGCCTACATTGCATATGAAGTGTGACTGGCTCATCTGTGGATGTACGCAGAAAATGCCCTCTTTAAAAATAAATAATTGCTGGCTCCCCCACATGGGGTTTCGTGCTCTCTGACTGGCTCAAAGTCAAGTTATTGGCCACTGACAAGCATTGCTATTCTACAAGTAGAATCGGTAGGTTCGTTGCTACTGGGTCGGCACGCAGCAGGTACCATTTTTGTTCTAGCAAGAGAAGGAACGGCCTCCCTCTGTCATGGCCCAGTACTAAATGACTTTGTAGGATGGTGTGATGAATCACACTTGGTCCTCAATACCAACAAGATCAAAGAGATGTGCATAGATAGACTTCAGGAAGCGAACAACACCCACCTCTGCAACATCTATCAGAGGTCAGAACATAGAGATTGTAGAGGAATACAAATATCTGACTGTCCACTTAGACAATAAGCTTCAGTAGAGTAAATCTACAGACCTGATTTACAAAAAGAGTCAACAGAGACTGTACTTTCTCAAAAAGCTGGGATCTTTTAATGTTAACTGTACTATACTGACTGTGTTTTACAAATCTTAGTATTTAAACTTTTTGCATTGTTTGTTGGTTTGGCAATGCCACTGTCAGACAGAAAAATATGCTGAGAAGGATTATCACCACAGCAAGCAAGGTGATGAGATCTTTAAGTTCAGAGCCCTCAGCAAGGCTCACAAAAACATTTTAGACCCAAGCCACCCCCGTACCTGAACTTTGAACTACTCCCCTCTGGGTGCAGGTATAGGGCACCCCCCGGCAGGAAAAACAGAACTAGACAAACATTTGTGCCAGGTGTGATATCCCTCCTAAACAGCTTGGGCTAATGTTCCTATCCACCAGTAAGGCCAGCAGGCTAGTCTCTTTCATTGATATATACTGTATGTAACTGTTATGAATTTTGTATTGTCAATTTGTTGTCTACTGTATAAACGCCACTTTAAAAATGTGCATGATAGTGCAACAAAATGTCCCCATGGGGACAATAAAGTCAGTAATGTAAAGTAAGTACTCATCGGCAGTATATCGGCAGTGAGATTCTCAGTGTGTTTCATGCTTAACAGCCCCACCATAGTCACAGTGTCAACACTGCTGTTTGACCACTGTGCTTCATCTCTGTAGAAAACTCATTCAGATGTAGAAAGCTCAGTGATGTGGCAGTAACCGGTAAAGACACATTCCTGTATTTCATTACAAACTGTAGTTTATTGTCCAATTTCAGATGAGTGTTTTCTAGTCTGGCTGGGCTAGAGGCTGGAGCTCTCACCTGTGTCACAGACAGACACACACACTTGGACAAATGTATATACTTACTGTTTGTGTGTGTGTGTGTGTGTGTGTGTGTGTGTGTGTGTGTGTGTGTGTGTGTGTGTCCAGTGTGTGTGTGTTTGTTTGTGTGTCCAGTGTGTGTTGTGTGTCCAGTGTGTGTGTGTGTGTGTGTGTGTGTGTGTGTCCAGTGTGTGTGTGTGTGTGTGTGTGTGTGTGTGTGTGTGTGTGTGTGTGTGTGTGTGTGTGTGTGTGTGTGTGTGTGTGTGTGTGTGTGTGTGTGTGTGTGTGTGTGTGTGTGTGTGTGTGTGTGTGTGTGTGTGTGAGTTCAGGTGTATCCCTCAATGACTGTCTGTTCTTCTGCTTACCGCTACAGTGTGGAACATGGTGGAGAGAACACAATGAAACCTGGACTTAGAAAATGTGAGTGTTGACTGCTGTGAAGAATATGACTAAGAATAAGTCTTAATTCAAGTGAAGTCAAAGTCAAAGACCACCATCATTACTTACTTGGTCATATTAAATATCAGCTGTAGTTCTACAGAAGCACAAATCAGGGACACCAAAGTTTACAAAGAGTTGCTTTGACAATGTGTGTGTGTGTGTTCAGGATGTGTGTGTTTGTGTGTGTGTGTTGTGTGTGTGTGTGTGTGTGTGTGTTGTGTGTGTGTGTTTGTGTGTGTGTGTGTGTGTGTGTGTGTGTGTGTGTGTGTGTGTGTGTGTGTGTGTGTGTGTGTGTGTGTGTGTAATTAATGGGAATAAGTGTGTTTTATATTACCATACAGTATAACATATGATCATTCAACAAGTCTCAAGTTACCTTAACTTCTCCTTTTGATACCTAGAAACATCTACATTAAATGAATTAGTGAAAAGTGAGTTAACATTCTAATGTGAATGATGATGATTTCTAATATTGTGTCTGGTTTCATCCATCAGATGTCTGTGATCTCACACTGGACCTAAACACAGTAAACAGATTCCTCTCTCTGTCTGAGGAGAACAGAAAGGTGACATGGAGGAGAGAGGAGCAGCCGTATCCTGATCACCCAGAGAGATTTGAGGACTGTAGACAGGTGCTGTGTAGAGAGGGTCTGACTGGGCGCTGTTACTGGGAGGTAGAGTGGAGTGGGGAGAGAGGCTGTTATAGGAGTGACATATAAAGGAATCAGCAGGAGAGGATGGGGTAATGACTGTAGGATTGGATGTAATGACAAGTCCTGGAGTCTGGTCTGCTCTGACAACAGTTACTCTGCCTGGCACAATAATAAGTCCACTACCATAGACGTCCCCTCCTCCAGCTCCCACAGAGTAGGAGTGTATCTGGACTGGCCAGCCGGCACTCTGTCCTTCTACAGAGTCTCCTCTGACACACTGACCCACCTGAACACATTCCACTCCACATTCACTGAGCCCCTCTATCCAGGGTTTAGGGTTTGGGATGTTGACTCCTCAGTGTCCCTGTAAATAATAACCATGGTAACACTGACACACACACACACACACACACACACACACACACACACACACACACACTGGACACACACTGCACACACACACACACACACACACACACACAACTGGAGACACACACACACACACACACACACACACACACACACAAACACTGGACACACACACACACACACACACACACACTGGACACACACACACACACACACACACTGGACACACACAGACACACACTGGACACACACACACACACACACACACACACACTGGACACACACATGCTGGACACACACACTTGACACACACACACACTGGGTACACACACACACACACACACTGGACACACACACACACACACCACACACACACTGGACACACACACACCGGACACACAAACACTCACACACACACACACACACACACACACTCACACACACACACACAGGACACACACACACACACACACAGACACACACACTGGACACACACACACACACACTGGACACACACACACACACACTGGACACACACACACTGGACACACACACACACACACACACACACACTGGACACACACACACACACTGGACACACACACACACCGGACACACACACACACACACACGGGACACACACACTGGACACACACACACACACTGGACACACACACACAGGACACACACACACACACACACACTGGACACACACACACACACACTGGACACACACACACACTGGACACACACACATGCTGGACACACAAACACTGGACACACACACACACACACTGGGGTACACACACACACACACACTGGACACACACACACACACTGGACACACACACACCACACACACACTGGACACACACACACACACACACACACACACGCACACATACACACACTGGGACACACACACACACACACACACACTGGGTACACACACACACACACACACACCACACACACTGGACACACACACACTGGACACACACACTGGACACACACACACACACAGACACACACACACACAGGACACACACACACACACACTGGACACACACACACTGGACACACACACACACACACACACTGGATACACACACTGGACACACACACACACACACACACACACTCACACATCTTCCTATAATAGTGAGGACCTTGACACAGGACCTTCAAATGAGGACCATCATTTCTGATAGAATTGGGAACAAACAGACACCTCATTCCAGCACTAAGTGTCCAACAAACACAGACATCACTTCAAAACCTGATAAACTCCAATGAACAAATAGACATGCAGGGCACCAGTCTAGTGAGGACCAGTGGTTGCTAGGCAGTTTCTGGATCCCAGGTTCCAGAACAGCTTCTATCCCAGTTCTATCTGCCTGTTAAATCAAGCAACCTAAACTGTTTTCATCAGACTTTTAGAACATGACTGAACATTTTTTTTCCTTTTATGATCTTTTACCACTTTGCATTTTTTATTGATGTTCTTATGATATATTTTACTGTTTGTGTGTACGTACCACAGGAGGTTGGTGGGACCTTAGTTGGGGAGGACAGGCTTGTAATGGCTGGAGCGGATTGAGTGGAATGGTATCAAATACATCAAATACATGGTTTCCATGGTTTCCATGTGTTTGATGCCATTTAATTGTCTCCGTTCCAGCCATTATTATGAGCCGTCCTCCCCTCAGCAGCCTCCACTGGTATGTACTGTCCTATATGAGCTCCAACAAGGAATTACAATGTATGTATTACTTTTAATACCTGCAAATGGCAAATAAACTACTTGAACTCCTTATGAGTGTCTGCAGCCGACTAGGCTGTTGCCGTCTGACAAGATGCCATCTGACATTACAGGAATATTCTGCAAATGTTGATGAATCCACCCAAAGCAACATGCAGTCTTTCCCCTAGACTCCCATGAAGTTATAGTGGGACGTTATGAGTTGACGTTAAGGTAACATACTCAGAACATACTGCACTTTGTTGATACTGTTTTAGATGTTACATTTACATTGACATCATTTAGCAGACGCTCTTATCCAGAGACACTTACAAATTGGTGCATTCAAATTGGTGCATTCAACTTATGATAGCCAGTGGGATAACCACTTTTTTTTAGGGGGGGGGGGGGGGGGGGGGGTGTAGAGGGGATATACTAGGATACATTTTATACTATTCCAGGTATTCCTTAAAGAGGTAGGGTTTCAAGTGTCTCCAGAAGGTGGTCAGTGACTCCGCTGTCCTGGCGTCGTGGGGGAGCTTGTTCCACCATTGGGGTGCCAGAGCAGCGAATAGCTTTGACTGGGCTGAGCGGGGAACTATGCTTCCGTAGAGGTAGGGGGGCTAGCAGGCCAGAGGTGGATGAACGTAGTGCCCTCGTTTGGGTGTAGGGTCTGATCAGAGCCTGAAGGTAAGGAGGTGCCGTTCCCCTCACAGCTCCGTAGGCAAGCACCATGGTCTTGTAGTAGATGCGAGCCTCAACTGGAAGCCAGTGGAGTGTGCGGAGGAGCGGGGTGACATGAGAGAACTTGGGAAGGTTGAACACCAGACGGGCTGCAGCGTTCTGGATAAGTTGTAGATGTATCCTCTGTTTAAACATTTAAACTCTTACAATAACACTGTTAAAATACCAATGTGATAATGTTTTGTATGTATTTTTTGTTGAAAAACAAATTGTACAATTGTATATGGACATATGCTCCATAATTGTACAATTGTACATGGATATATTGTACTTTTCATAATAAAACATACTTGAAACAAGACAAAGCACGTTAATTGTGAAAACAATTTCGTTATCGATTTTACATTGTCCTCTCCCAGTCACAGGTTGACTTTTTGTCATGAATCTTGCCCTGGAGGCAGAACTGCGCGATTTCCTCTAGATATGCCAGCTGCAAAGTCAAAATTGGCTATATCGTAAACATTTGTGGAAGATAATGTTGTTTTATGGTCTTAATTTAAGGTAAGGATTAGCAGTGAGGTTAAGGTTAGCATTAAAATCAGATATTATTACTTTATGCCTGTGCCAGCTAGTGACCACTTTGCAGAACTGCCTCCAGGGCAAGATTCATGACAATAAATGCCAACCTGCCTCCCAGTCATCCCCTCCCTATCTCTACAAGGCTGCAGAACATGCAAGCTAGTGATGCGGGGGTTGTCTCATAACCCACAGTCCCCAGGCGGGTGGGTGGCAGGCAGGTTCAATACAGAGAAAACAATAGACTACATAAGAAAAATCCATCAATGGATCATTATTGTGCAATTTACACTAAGTGGACAAAACATTAAGGACACCTGCTCTTTCCATGACAGACTGAGCAGGTGAATCCAGGTGAAAGCTATGATCCCTTATTGATGTCACTTGTAGATGAAGGGGACGGGACAGGTTAAAGAAGGATGTTTAAGCCTGGAGACAATTGAGACATGGATTGTGTGTGTGTGCCATTCAGAGGGTGAATGGGCAAGACAAAATATTGAAGTGCCTTTGAACGGGGTATGGTAGTAGGTGCAAGGCACACCGGGTTTGTGTGTCAAGAACTGCAACGCTGCTGGGTTTTTCACGCTCATGGTACACCACACAAAGGACATCCAGCCAACTTGACACAACTGTGGGAAGAATTGGCTTCAACATGGGCCAGCATCCCTGTGGAACGCTTTCAACACCTTGTAGAGTCCATGCCCCGACGAATTGAGGCTGTTCTGAGGGCAAAAGTGGGGAGGTAACTCAATATTAGGAAGGTGTTTGATATAACGTCTTTTGATACAGCATTTTATTAATGTCTTTAAAGTCATCAGCTGTAGGTGAGAGAGAGGAGAAGGACACGCCATGTGTTGTGTCGGTCACGGATGGGGGGCCAGAAGGTCGGCGTGCCAAGATAGATTAGGGGCCACTGTTGCTAATCTTAGAAGGAGTACGTGATGGAATGGCCTGGCTAGGGTGCCACACGATACTATGTACGGGGATCCTATTGTAGGAGATGAGTGACACTCAATAATGGTTGGCAACTGTGGGATGGAAGTAGCTCGGAGAGCATTATATAAACTGAGAGGTTTTCTATGGAAGTCATTCAGATGACAAGAGGCTAAGCCCGTACCGCTTGTCATTGAATCCAGTACTGTAACCATTAAATAACAATGAATCAACTCTCCATCTAAGTGGTCGACTACTCTCTTACATCCTGAAGTACGAGATACCAGAGAAACTGGTCATAACAGATTGGTGTCTAAACGAACAGGATGCAGTTTACAGCCGAACTAACAGGGAAGCAGACTTTTCATTATGTTAATAGGTTAAATTCTGCTTATCTGTGGTAAAGCTGAGCTGTAACGAACGTTTAAAATGCAATATTTTGTTGAGGGGAACAGATGAGTGGTATTCAAGTACGTAAACAGATGTAAGGAGAAATAGCAAATAAGCCAATAACATGGTGCTGTGATTCAACAACAAATGCTCAGAGCGATCATGTTGAATCATGGCACCAATGACAAAATAGGCAAACTACATTTTAATAAAGATCAAGTTGGGGATTTGATTCCAGTATTTGATTACTAATATTGGATGAACTAATAAAAGTAATGGATAGCCAACTTAGTAGACCGATATCTGGAAAAACAGTCTCCATTAAGAGTAAATCAGAGCTTCATTTTACCTCGAAGAGAGAGAAGGGAAACGACTGAATTATTACAGACAAATCCGCATTTAAAACAAGTGTCTTTTAAAAGTAGTGAAAATCAGACAATGTGCAAATGGATGTTAGTAAAATGAGGATTTTTCTATGTGGAACTATATTTTAGTGATTTATCAGCATGGACATATAATGACTATCCTCAAGCTGGTAGTTTTAAAAGGGTTAAATTACAAGTAGAGCGAAAGTATATAATTGATAATACAGCCATAAGCTACCCGAAATGGGATTTAAATGACATGAAAGAGGTGTATAAATCATGGGATTTAATGAGTGCACAATGGACTGTAAATATCATTAGGAAGGAGGAAAAGTCAGTTAAGAAATGAGGTAATTTGGCAATGGAGCAACATAATCTACCTTATGAAAAGAGTCAGTCCACAAGGGGCTATAAAAGGATCTGAAAGTATGAAAGGAATTTATCCACAGTTAGCGAACTCTATTCAGCCTCCAGCTTCTAGTACAGGGGAAGACGTAGAAGAGGATAGTGACAATATGATTGGTTATATCCACAGTTAGCGAACTCTATTCAGCCTCCAGCTTCTAGTACAGGGGAAGACGTAGAAGAGGATAGTGACAATATGATTGGTTATATCCACAGTTAGCGAACTCTATTCAGCCTCCAGCTTCTAGTACAGGGGAAGACGTAGAAGAGGATAGTGACATATATGATTGGTTATATCCACAGTTAGCGAACTCTATTCAGCCTCCAGCTTCTAGTACAGGGGAAGATGTAGAAGAGGATAGTGACAATATGATTGGTTATATCCACAGTTAGCGAACTCTATTCAGCCTCCAGCTTCTAGTACAGGGAAGACGTAGAAGAGGATAGTGACAATATGATTGGTTATATCCACAGTTAGCGAACTCTATTCAGCCTCCAGCTTCTAGTACAGGGGAAGACGTAGAAGAGGATAGTGACAATATGATTGGTTATATCCACAGTTAGCGAACTCTATTCAGCCTCCAGCTTCTAGTACAGGGGAAGACGTAGAAGAGGATAGTGACAATATGATTGGTTATATCCACAGTTAGCGAACTCTATTCAGCCTCCAGCTTCTAGTACAGGGGAAGACGTAGAAGAGGATAGTGACAATATGATTGGTTATATTCACAGTTAGCGAACTCTATTCAGCCTCCAGCTTCTAGTACAGGGGAAGACGTAGAAGAGGATAGTGACAATATGATTGGTTATATCCACAGTTAGCGAACTCTATTCAGCCTCCAGCTTCTAGTACAGGGGAAGACGTAGAAGAGGATAGTGACAATATGATTGGTTATATTCACAGTTAGCGAACTCTATATCAGCCTCCAGCTTCTAGTACAGGGGAAGACGTAGAAGAGGATAGTGACAATATGATTGGTTATATCCACAGTTAGCGAACTCTATTCAGCCTCCAGCTTCTAGTACAGGGGAAGACGTAGAAGAGGATAGTGACATATATGATTGGTTATATCCACAGTTAGCGAACTCTATTCAGCCTCCAGCTTCTAGTACAGGGGAAGACATAGAAGAGGATAGTGACAATATGATTGGTTATATCCACAGTTAGCGAACTCTATTCAGCCTCCAGCTTCTAGTACAGGGGAAGACGTAGAAGAGGATAGTGACAATATGATTGGTTATATCCACAGTTAGCGAACTCTATTCAGCCTCCAGCTTCTAGTACAGGGGAAGACGTAGAAGAGGATAGTGACAATATGATTGGTTATATCCACAGTTAGCGAACTCTATTCAGCCTCCAGCTTCTAGTACAGGGGAAGACGTAGAAGAGGATAGTGACATATATGATTGGTTATTTATGCAATCTTATGGGGGTTAGGCAAAAAAATATATACAAAAATCCTAAAATCAGGTCAAAATATATGTTTCCTAAAGCTAAAACAGATAACTTTGAGACCAAACGGTGGTGTGAGGAATGCAGGTCATTGTGATTACAAACCGCACCCTAATTCCCAGAATACACCTAGAGAGGAGAAGGCCGGGTAATCTATTATGGGGACAATGACATACAACACCGATAAGCAGGGAGGAGGTTAAACACATGATCAATGCACCACAACACCGATAAGCAGGGAGGAGGTTAAATACATGATCAATGCACCACAACACCGATAAGCAGGGAGGAGGTTAAACACATGATCAATGCACCACAACACCGATAAGCAGGGAGGAGGTTAAACACATGGTCAATGCACCACAACACACGACAAGCAGGGAGGAGGTTAAACACATGATCAATGCACCACAAAACCGATAAGCAGGGAGGAGGTTAAACACATGATCAATGCACCACAACACCGATGACAGGGAGGAGGTTAAATACATGATCAATGCACCACAACACCGATAAGCAGGGAGGAGGTTAAACACATGATCAATGCACCACAACACCGATAAGCAGGGAGGAGGTTAAACACATGATCAATGCACCACAACACCGATAAGCAGGGAGGAGGTTAAATACATGATCAATGCACCACAACACCGATAAGCAGGGAGGAGGTTAAACACATGATCAATACACCACAACACCGATAAGCAGGGAGGAGGTTAAACACATGATCAATGCACCACAACACCGATAAGCAGGGAGGAGGTTAAATACATGATCAATGCACCACAACACCGATAAGCAGGGAGGAGGTTAAACACATGATCAATGCACCACAACACCGATAAGCAGGGAGGAGGTTAAATACATGATCAATGCACCACAACACCGATAAGCAGGGAGGAGGTTAAACACATGATCAATGCACCACAACACCGATAAGCAGGGAGGAGGTTAAACACATGGTCAATGCACCACAACACCGACAAGCAGGGAGGAGGTTAAACACATGATCAATGCACCACAAAACCGATAAGCAGGGAGGAGGTTAAACACATGATCAATGCACCACAACACCGATGAGCAGGGAGGAGGTTAAATACATGATCAATGCACCACAACACCGATAAGCAGGGAGGAGGTAAAAACATGATCAATGCACCACAACACCGATAAGCAGGGAGGAGGTTAAACACATGATCAATGCACCACAACACCGATAAGCAGGGAGGAGGTTAAATACATGATCAATGCACCACAACACCGATAAGCAGGGAGGAGGTTAAACACATGATCAATGCACCACAACACCGATAAGCAGGGAGGAGGTTAAACACATGATCAATGCACCACAACACCGATAAGCAGGGAGGAGGTTAAATACATGATCAATGCACCACAACACCGATAAGCAGGGAGGAGGTTAAACACATGATCAATGCACCACAACACCGATAAGCAGGGAGGAGGTTAAACACATGATCAATGCACCACAATTGCATATTTCGGTTAGCCCATTAGAAATACCACAGTTAAGTTTATGTGTATCTGGTAAAATAATTCCATTTCTAATAGATACAGGGGCAACTATGTCATGTTTAAGGCAACAAGATTGAAGGTGTCCTTTAAGTAATCAGAAAGTCCAGCCTATTGGAATTAGTGGAACTATGCAAATTGATCCTATTTCTCTCCCATTACAAATTGATTTGGAGGATATTATTTTTCAACATTCATTTATAGTAAGTGCTACAACTCCTATGGTGTTAATGGGAAGAGACCTTTTAAGTAAACTCAATGCCACCATTTTTTGTTATGAATGTGTATGATGATTTGATATCAGTTTGGATAATAAGCTTTGATATAACATTATATTGTGGTTCCGTACATCAATGCCAATCATATAATATCTAGGAGTGGTATGGAGAGCGTGAGGTTATTTTAGAGTGTAGTGGAAAAGTATATGTTTTAATGAGAGGCTTGACTTTGATGGAGTTTCCTGAATTGGTGAGGATCCAATGACAGGAAGGTCAGTGTGGACAAAACCTAGGTGGGGAGGTCAGTACTAGGTGTTGCTGGTTACCTCTATGGAGGGGAAAGGACCAGAGAGAGATACCTGCATCTATCCCACTGTAGGAGTGTGCCAACCCAGAGAAGGAAGATGGCATCGCCACTGCGGAGCATTGTTTTCTTTTGTGTCTGTCTGTATCTGTGTGTCTTTGCAGCAGGGATTCTCAACTTCCCTATTGGTACGCGCTGCCAGGAGGACAAACTCCACAGAGCGATGTTGATAAATGGAAAAGGACTCTGCATGATCCTAGACCCTAGTGACGGAAGAAGGGTCAGAGCTAAAAGGACCATACATCGTCACCCAGTGTTATGATGAGTTTCTGGTATTGAGAAGTTCAAGATGCAAGAATTTACTTAGACATTCTGTGGAGATTTTATACCAAGTATTTATTAAATCACGAGCTCGTGGGTTCATCTAACCAACGGACATGGCTTTGCCCTTCGTCAGTTGAACTCCCCACACATACAGATCCAACCTCCTTTATACTCTTGGTTATACTCCCTTTCACATACATCTGGCAACCATCATAGCACTCCCTTTCACATACATCTGGCAACCATCATAGCACTCCCTTTCTCTGTTGTTATTACCCTTTGCCCCAGGTCATTATATCCTGTCCATCAATCACACTACCCTAAACATCAGTAATCTCCTTTGACATAATGGAATGTAGACTTCCTGACTCCAAACCCATTATCTACTAACTCTTGACTTTCACGATACTATGACATGACATCATTATACCATAAAAAACATCATATCAATCCACTTTTTATTTTAAATTGTTTGGTAATTAAAATTACTTATCCCCCATAAATTCATATAAAATACAATATTCCCCCTCTGTAGTACATATATATCTGACTAGATCCTAAACTATGCTAGATAACTGAGAATTGACCCCTTCAACCTTTCATACCTGAATCCAACCTGATTCTCCATATATTTAATCAACAAAGGTATAAATTCTCAGTCATCTATCTTATGTGATATCAAACCTCTCAAACCTCTATAACTCAGTCTGAGTAAAAGATAAACAGATAATTAACTACTAAATATTCATGCTAATAATCTATGTAGTCAAAACCTTATTTTTATATATAAGGAAAAATCCCACATAGACATCATCCCCTCTTTTAAAATGACCCCTTTTTCTGATACACGCAAAAAAAAAAAAAAGAAACATCCATAGAAATAAATTGTGACCATCATGACATCATCCATACAAAACAATTCTACATAACCATTACGAAATTACATGAAACTATAATCTGAACACATGAATATAAAAATAACAAAAACATCCGTCTTCCTCATCCATGCGCTGTCAGAGGACCCCCAAGCTTATCACTGGTCACCTGGGGGATCTATCTGATCAACTGAGATCGCCATCTGTCCACCTCTTCTTCCTGTAAACCTTAATTCCATGTCATACAATTCCAACTTAACATTCCCATTCCTCAATCAACATTATTAATGGAATCTGAACTGGAACAAGATGACAAAGAATAATAATTAGTCCTCTCCCTCCTTGTATTAACATGAACTGATACATCTCTAACTGTAATAACTGGCATGTTAGTAATCGTTTGTACAGATCTTAAAATCAATCCCCGAAAAATTTGAAAACAACACCCCATAACTATGGCTGTAATGATTACTATGGCCACTAGAGGACCTAGAATACTTGCCATCCATGTTCCTATTGAATTACCCACTAAAACAACCTTTAAAAAACTTCAACAGCATTCAAATTACCATATCCTCCTAATCTTAATATAATAGCATCCAATGCTAATGATTAACATCTCAGACCCAATTCTTAAAAACCCATGATTGTTAAAATATACAATGTTCAACTCCGCCTTTGTCCTCCTAATATTCCTAATATAACATACACATTATAACACTCTATTATCACTCCCTGTTACATCATCACATCCCTAGACTATTCCTGCTTTAATAATTCAACCAAAATCACATCATATGAAAATATCATAACCCCATGATAGGAACCAATTAATTACTTGCCTATCAACATAGATATTTACCACTCTAAACATCCATATCAATATCACCCCATACTTCAAATGTATATCATTACTAATATGTTAATACTTTAACCCAATTAATCAACATATTCATGATTTCATTCACAATCCTCACCTTAACTTCCATGTTTCAAACAGTATGATTCAACAATGTCTATTCAAAATAAATCATATAAATGTATCCTAAGACATTAATCAGTATCCTTCATTTTGAAAATAATTATCCTAATACATACCAATAATTCACTTAAATCACTCATTAATCTTATAACTTATAACCAACCAAATTACTTAACTCAACCAAATTTAAAATGACAATTCTTATTGATTCACTTTATCCTTATCAATGAAAATTAAAACTCTCAACTTAATCACCCATTACAACTCTCAGAATGTATACTTATATTATCATACATTCTAAACATTCATACTTCAATTATGACTTTCCTCATCCTGAAAATAAATACAGATCATTATCTCAATGCATTCTCAATATTATCAATTTAGCAGTGTATATACCCAAATTAGCAAATTTAGATAAATCCAATTTTATTATCAACAAGCAACCCCTTTATTCCTCCCGGCACTTAAATCTTCTGGCGTCTCTTCATTATGTTCTTCAGACAGCTTCATATTTCAAAATGACTTTCCCATTAAAATGCCACAACTACAATGTCTCATTTGATTCACCACCAACTCCACAACCTCAATGTCTTCTCCATTTGCCAACCAGTATACCAACAACATGATCAATGTTACATTTGAACAGATCTTTCTCCATTCTCACTCAATGGTGGACTCCTTTCCCACTCCTTCGATTTAAAACATGAGAAAATCCTTTGATATCTTCGATTGGTTATTGTAGACCAGTTGCATGTAGAAGTGGTATTTTACAAAAACATCTTCAACGCCTCTGGTATTCATCTTCAGCCGGTTCATATGTTGTTACTTTTATTTATATATAGGTTCACACCATTCTATGCCAAATGATCCCTTAATATGCATCAAGATACCATCTGTATTTACCTCACTAGAAGACAAAAACACAACAGTTTAATTGATTACATTCCTAATCCAATAAATCCACATAAACATTTACCATATGACCAATTATTATGTTTTAACAATTATTCCTAATAGTAATTTCTAATATACTTCCCAATTTCTGTTAACATCTCTCTGTGTAGTATGTCCTTCTTGCATCACACCCATATGGAATTCAAGATTCACAGCTGCAACGACACACAGACATAGACACACAAACAAAAACAACTCTCCACAGTGACCTTAAAACATTTAATCTAACCCATAACACATTAATTACTACTGCTCAAATTCTTACTACGATATGCAAATGTACCAATACATCCTCTTACCATCATTACCACCCCCTTTTTGAACACGAGTCACAACGTGATTCATGCTTTCAAAAACAAAACACCAACATTGTTTATTAAATCATAATAAAAATGAAATTAAAAATGACAACATTTGATAATACCATACCTTACTTTTATCCCGTAAATTAAGTCTAGATTAGTACAATTGATTAACAACAGTTTTTCCCTCATTCAAGGATAGCTCTCTCTCCCTGTTGTTTTCATGGTCCACATCATATATACATTGAGGGAAAAAAGTATTTGATCCCCTGCTGATTTTGTACGTTTGCCCACTGACAAAGACATGATCAGTCTATAATTTTAATGGTAGGTTTATTTGAACAGTGAGAGACAGAATAACAACAAAAAAATCCAGAAAAACGCATGTCAAAAATGTTATAAATTAATTTGCATTTTAATGAGGGAAATAAGTATTTGACCCCCTCTGCAAAACATGACTTAGTACTTGGTGGCAAAACCCTTGTTGGCAATCACAGAGGTCAGACGTTTCTTGTAGTTGGCCACCAGGTTTGCACACATCTCAGGAGGGATATTGTCCCACTCCTCTTTGCAGATCTTCTCCAAGTCATTAAGGTTTCGAGGCTGACGTTTGGCAACTCGAACCTTCAGCTCCCTCCACAGATTTTCTATGGGATTAAGGTCTGGAGGCTGGCTAGGCCACTCCAGGACCTTAATGTGCTTCTTCTTGAGCCACTCCTTTGTTGCCTTGGCTGTGTGTTTTGGGTCATTGTCATGCTGGAATACCCATCCACGACCCATTTTCAATGCCCTGGCTGAGGGAAGGAGGTTCTCACCCAAGATTTGACGGTACATGGCCCCGTCCATCGTCCCTTTGATGCGGTGAAGTTGTCCTGTCCCCTTAGCAGAAAAACACCCCCAAAGCATAATGTTTCCACCTCCATGTTTGACGGTGGGGATGGTGTTCTTGGGGTCATAGGCAGCATTCCTCCTCCTTCACACACGGCGAGTTGAGTTGATGGCAAAGAGCTCGATTTTGGTCTCATCTGACCACAACACTTTCACCCAGTTCTCCTCTGAATCATTCAGATATTCATTGGCAAACTTCAGACGGGCCTGTATATGTGCTTTCTTGAGCAGGGGGAACTTGCGGGCGCTGCAGGATTTCAGTCCTTCACGGCGTAGTGTGTTACCAATTGTTTTCTTGGTGACTATGGTCCCAGCTGCCTTGAGATCATTGACAAGATCCTCCCGTGTAGTTCTGGGCTGATTCCTCACTGTTCTCATGATCATTGCAACTCCACGAGGTGAGATCTTGCATGGAGCCCAGGCCGAAGGAGATTGACAGTTATTTTGTGTTTCTTCCATTTGCGAATAATCGCAACAACTGTTGTCACCTTCTCACCAAGCTGCTTGGCGATGGTCTTGTAGCCCATTCCAGCCTTGTGTAGGTCTACAATCTTGTCCCTGACATCCTTGGAGAGCTCTTTGGTCTTGGCCATGGTGGAGAGTTTGGAATCTGATTGATTGGGTTGCTTCTGTAGACAGGTGTCTTTTATACAGATAACAAACTGAGATTAGGAGCACTCCCTTTAAGAGTGTGCTCCTAATCTCAGCTCGTTACCTGTATAAAAGACACCTGGGAGCCAGAAATCTTTCTTATTGAGAGGGGTCAAATACTTATTTCCCTCATTAAAATGCAAATCAATTTATAACATTTTTGACATGCGTTTTTTTGGATTTTTTTGTTGTTATTCTGTCCCTCACTGTTCAAATAAACCTACCATTAAAATTATAGACTGATCATGTCTTTGTCAGTGGGCAAACGTACAAAATCAGCAGGGGATCAAATACTTTTTTCCCTCACTGTACAATTTATGTAATAAACCCTTTGAATTGACTGATGTCTGGGGGGGGGACGTTTATAGAGTCGTCACCTTATTTATTATTTTATTAATGAATGTATTATTATTATTATTATTTTTATTATCATTATTATTATTATTATTATTATTATTATTATTATTGTTGTTATTATTATTATGATTATTTGTTTCTGCTGTGAATCATTCATTTTCTAGTCATTCTGTTTCCTTTGTTGTTGTTAATCATTGAAGCTAATACCAGTAGAGGGGAGGGAGGAAAGTGTTCATGTGTTGGGGAGGGAAAGGTGTGGTACTATGTGATTCCATGGAGCTGTTTTGTGTAGGTGGAAGGAATAACTGTGCCATATTTTGCAGATTGTTAAATTGTATAAAATGCCAATAAATAGAATGTTAAAAAATATATATATATATCTTTTATGTTTTACTTTGTAAAAAATAAGCTCTTATGGGACTGTTTTATTTACTATAATTCTATTACTAATTAAATGTATTGTGGGAAATGAAAACATGCTATGAGTTGCAGAAGGCCTTTAGAATAATATCCTTGAATCTATCCAAGTTGATGAGCGGGAAACAAACTGATGCCAGTCAGCCTCACAGCCGGCCCATCAAAACTACACCTGAACTATACCTCAACTCATTTCACACATGATAAGAGTTAGCCTATAGACCAGATTACATTGACAATAATCTGATGAGTGACAATATTATCAGTGGTCAAATTGTACATGAAGAGATGGACGCATCTTGTAATTGACAGATGCAGGGAAAGGAGCATCTCTTTATCAAATCCTCCTTCAGAGTCACATGCAGGTAAAACATTGTGATTTCTATATAGTGCTGTATCTGAAAGAGCATATTCTGCAGTTTCTATGACACTTACCTTTATCAAATAACTCTCCAAATTCAAGAGGTGCAGCTCTATTTCCAAATGTCACTTTTCTCAACAATATCTGTGCTGTCAATGTATTTATCACATGACCACTCCAGCAGCAGCATTGCTCTGGCAACTAAGCAGAAACTAGTAACATCATCCAGTTAAAATATGCTGTTCTGTCGTCAATGGATGAATGGCCAATAGAAACCAGATAGAAACTGATAATGGTGCATGTGACTTCTGCATAATGGTGCGATACTTCTTCATGCAATTAATCCTTTACAATAGTTTATGCACAATTTATCAAGCGTTTATTTAACAAACCATGTTTGCACACCTTGCACCTTGCTGGTTGATATGCATCTGATGCATATGCTAAAGTGGACGCCTGGTAACTTTCTCTAGCGGGTTCTTATATGCTGAAAGAACAGGCGGTTCTAGTGTTAAGGACTGGTAGATAGGTGTTGCTCATGCATTCACTCATGCTGACCGGCTCCAGTACTTTGTTGTTGACTAAAGCCTCCAAGTCAGCCTTGACTTTTGGTCTGATAGCATAAGGTACAGGTCCTGCTTTCAGAAACGTTGGTTTGCTGTCTGGCTTAATGCTAAGCTTCCCTGTAATGTTGTTCATACTACCCAGCTGTCCATTAAAGACTTCTCCATTTAAGATGGCTGGTAGGTCTGTGTCTCCAAGTGTCATTTTATGCACTGATGGCCAGTCCAGTGTGATTTTCTCCAACTATGAACATCCCAGTAGTGATGCATAGTCTCCTTTCACAACATAGAGTGGCAGCTTTTCAGTTTGACTGTTTACCTGAACTGTGACATCAGTGATGCCTCTCACAGCGACAGATTCACCTGTGTAAGTCTTTAACACGAGGTGCGCTGGTTGAAGTGGAAGGTGTTTCAGTGTATTTTTTCTGACACAAGAGATACAGCTGCCCCTGTGTTAATCTCCATACCCACCGGCTGTCCCTCTAGCAGGGGGAGACATAGTAGCCGTGCGGCCCGCCAGGAAAAAGTCAGGATTTTCAGTTTGACTTCCTGGTCTGATGAGTCACTCACCTCAGTGTTCTCTTACTCAACAGTGTGAACATGTCTATGTGTCTTTCGTTGGAATGTCTGTTTCTTGTTTCCCGTTTCTGCGTTTTCTCTGTTCTCTTTTTGTTTCTGGAGACTTGTTCGATGTTGCCCTTTTTACCACAGACTGGACAATCCATGTCCTTACACCAGCATGTAGACGTCTGATGTCCCTTTTTATCACAGGCTGGACAATCCATGTCCTTCCACCAGCATGTAGACGTCTGATGTCCCACCTTGCCACAGTGGAAGCATGTGACTTGATTTCCTGGTCTCTGATTTTCAGTTGAAACTCTGTGATCAACTTTTCATTTATTTGAAAGGAACACAGACAAGAACAAATAGCAGCAGGACTGGTTATACAGCTGGAGACACAATACTGTTAAAATATATATCAGAACAAATAGCACCAGGAATGGTTATACAGCTAGAGACACAATACTGTTAAATTATAAAATGTATATCAGTATATTATGGAAACCACTTATTGTATGTAAATACAATTATAATAATAAAATCAGTAAGGTACACATTTGCACGAAATGATCATGAATGGGCAATCTGTTGGGTAAAACCACTGCAGGAGTTATTTTATGGTTTCAGCTGCAATTGTTGTTGGCTAGCCCCATGGATCCTAGCAGTGGATAGTTCTAAATAAATGATATCTATAAAAGTGCAGATCCAATGAGGTGTGGTGGTTGCCATCTTAGTTCCAACATATTTTTAGCTGCTGTCAAACCTGACAACATTATACGTCTTTGCTGTAATGACAGTGGTGAATTATCATTCAGTAATAACAATTTGGGGGAACAAGGTAT
>CM072257.1:13221330-13271330 GCA_036851935.1 Coregonus suidteri | reverse complement strand
CCTCAGACAGAGAGAGGAGTCTGTTTACTGTGTTTAGGTCCAGTGTGAGATCACAGACATCTGATGGACGAAACCAGACACAATATTAGAAATCACAGACACAATATTAGAAATCATCATCATCATTCACATTAGAATGTTAACTCACTTTTCACTAATTCATTTAATGTAGATGTTTCTAGGTATCAAAAGGAGAAGTTAAGGTAACTTGAGACTTGCAGAATGATCATATGTTATACTGTATGGTAATATAAAACACACTTATTCTAATTAATTACACACAAACACAGACACACACACACACACACAAAGGACACACACACACATACACAGACACACACACATTGTCAAAGCAACTCTTTGTAAACTTTGGTGTCCCTGATTTGTGCTTCTGTAGAACTACAGCTGATATTTAATATGACCAAGTAAGTAATGATGGTGGTCTTTGACTTTGACTTCACTTGAATTAAGACTTATTCTTAGTCATATTCTTCACAGCAGTCAATACTCACATTTTCTAAGTCCAGGTTTCATTGTGTACTCTCCACCATGTTCCACACTGTAGCGGTAAGCAGAAGAACAGACAGTCATTGAGGGATACACCTGAACACACACACACACACACACACACACACACACACACACACACACACACACACACACACACACACTGGATACACACACACACACACACACACACACACACACACACACACACACCACACACACACACACACACACACACACACACACACACACACACACACACACACACACACACACACACACACACACACACACTCACACTCACACACACTCACACACACCACACACACACACACACACACACACACACACACACTCACACACTCACACACTCACACACACACACACACACACACACACACACCACACACACAGTCATTATATAACTTTGTCCAAGCGGTCGTAATAACTGTGTGTAACTTGTGTGTGTGTGTGTCGAGTGTGTGTGTGTGTGTGTCTGTCCAGTGTGTGTGTGTCCAGTGTGTGTGTGTGTCCAGTGTGTCTGTCCAGTGTGTGTGTGTCCAGTGTGTGTGTGTGTCCAGTGTGTGTGTGTGTGTGTGTGTGTGTGTCTAGTGTGTGTGTGTTTCTAGTGTGTGCGTGTGTGTGTGTGTGTGTGTGTGTGTGTAGTGTGTGTATATCTAGAGTGTGTGTGTGTGTGTCTATTGTGTGTAGCCAGTTTGTGCTTGTGTGTGTCCTGTGTGTGTGTGTGTTTGTGTCCAGGGTAAGTTTCTCTGTGTGTGTGTCTAGTGTGTGTGTCCAGTGTGTGTGTGTGTGTGTTCAGTGTGTGTGTGTGTGTGTGTCCAGTGAGTGTGTGTATGTGTGTGTATGTGTCCAGTGTGTGAGTGTGTGTGTGTGTGTGTGTGTGTGTGTGTGTCCAGTGTGTGTGTGTGTGTCCAGTGTGTGTGCGGGTCCAGTGTGTGTCTGTGTGTGTGTCCAGTGTGTGTGTCTGTGTGTGTGTGTGTCCAGCGTGTGTGTCCAGTGTGTGTGTGTGCAGTGTGAGTGTGTGTGTGTGTGTCCAGTGTGTGTGTGTGTGTGTGTGTGTGTGTCCAGTGTGTGTGTCCAGTGTGTGTGTGTGTGTGTGTGTGTCCAGTGTACTTGTCTGTGTGTGTGTGTGTGTGTGTGTGTGTGTGTGTGTGTGTGTGTGTGTGTGTGTGTGTGTCTGGGTGTGTGTGTGTGTGTCCAGTGTGTGTGTGTGTGTGTCCAGCGTGTGTGTGTGTGTCCAGCGTGTGTTGTGTGAGTGTGTCCAGTCTGTGTGTTTGTGTATGTGTGTGTCCAGTGGTGTGTGTGTGTGTGTGTGTGTGTGTGTGTGTCCAGTTAATGTGTGTGTGTGTCCAGTGTACGTGTCTGTGTGTGTGTTGTGTGTGTGTGTGCGTCTTGTATGTGTGTTTATGTGTGTGTGTCTAGTGTGTGCGTCCAGTGTGTGTGTGTGTGTGTGTGTGTCTAGCGTGTGAGTGTGTCCAGTGTGTGTGTGTGTGTGTGTGTGTGTGTGTGTTTGTGTGTGTGTGTGTGGGTCCAGTTTGTGTCCAGCGTGTGTGTGTGTGTCCAATGTGTGTGTGTGTGTGTGTCTAGCGTGTGAGTGTGTCCAGTGTGTGTGTGTGTTTGTGTGTTTTTGTGTGGGTCCAGTGTGTGTGTGTGTCCAGTGTGTGTGCGTGTGTCCACACCAGACACACACACACTGGACACACACTGGACCCACACAAACACACACACACACACACACACACACACTGGACACACCGGACACACAGTCTTTATATAACTTAGTCCAAGTGGTGGTCAGAATGTTTGTCTTAACTAGCCTGATAACTCCAACATGTCTGATATGAACATTGACATAAACCCTCTACATACTTGAGTTTCTCCAGTCTGCAGTGTGGATCCTCCAGTCCAGCAGAGAGCAGTCTGACTCCTGAGTCTCCTGGGTGATTGTAGCTCAGGTCCAGCTCTCTCAGGTGTGAGGGGTTTGACTTCAGAGCTGAGACCAGAGAAGCACAGCCTTCCTCTGTGACTAGACAGCCTGACAGCCTGCAAAGAGTCAAATCATATTAAAACCACACTGATTTTCTTTGGTGGTGAAAATAGTGGCAGTGTGTTTTTTCAAAATGTTCAGATATATCAGCATCCTGAAACCTGCCATATCTATTCATAAATGATTGTATCATTATTAACAATAACAAAATATTTTATAGTACAAATATTTGAGTACTGACCATATCAGTTTAAAAAGCAGTATCAGTCAAAAGACAGACAGTGAGGTATCAGATTTAGATTGTATTGAGTATACAGTCCACACCATATCTATTTTGACAGTGAAGCTAACATTTTAAATGTGGCTCTATACTCCAGCATTTTGGATTTGAGATCAAATGTTTCATATGAGGTGACAGTATATAATGTCACCTTTTATTTGAGGGTATTTTAATACAAATCTGTTTCACCGTTTAGAAATGAAAGCACTTTATGTATCTAGTCCCCCTATTTGCAGAAGTCATACGTATTTTGACAATTTCACTTACAGTGTATTAAAGTAGTCAAAAGTTGAGTATTTGGTTGTAAACTCGTTGGTTGCATTTGCAGTTTGTTTTGGTTTTGTTTTGGGTTATGTTTTGTCCAATAGTAACTGAATGGTGGATGATGACTGGAGTAATTTTCTGTCTAAGTGAGTAGATAACATGTTTCTAAACACTACTGAATTAATCCTGATGATGACATGATTAAGAAAAATCATGAATGAATCATGAATAATAATGAGTGAGAAAGTTACAGAGGCTACAACAAAACATGCTAACCTCTCACCATTACCAATAACAGAGGGGGTATGATCCTTGTTCCTCTGTAACTTTCTCATTCATCAACATTTTACATTTTAGTCATTTAGCAGACGCTCTTATCCAGAGCGACTTACAGTTAGTGAATACACTTTTTTTTTTTATACTGGCCCCCCGTGGGAATCGAACCCACAACCCTGGCGTTGCAAACGCCATGCTCTATCAACTGAGCTACATCACTGCCGGCCATTCCCTCCCCTACCCTGGACCAATTGCGCCGCCCATGAGTCTCCCGGTCGCGACAGAACCTGGATTCGAACCAGGATCTCTAGTGGCACAGTTAGCACTGCGATGCAGTGCCTTAGACCACTGCGCCACTCAGGAGTACAATCATCATGATTCATCATGATTATTCATAATCATGGTAGCATCCACATGAATGTAGAAGTGTCCGAAACATTTTCTATTCTTACTGACAATACAAGTGAAGTAACTCCAAAATGACAGGACATTATTCACCATTCAGTTTCTATTGGGAAAAACATCATCCAAAACACAACCAAGACAAACTGCAAATGCATTAAACCAGTTTGTAGAATCACAAGCTTGATGTAATCACTGTGGGTAAGGAATATGGGACCAAATACTAAACTTATGACTACTTTAATACAATATAAGTGAATATGTCCAAATTATTAAGACTTTTTCAAATGGGAGAACTAGATACATAAATAGATTTCATTTCTAAACAGTAACACAGATATGTATGAAAATACTCTCAAATAAAATGTGACATTCTGTAATGTCACCTAACATGAAACATTCTATCTCAAATCCAAATTGCTGGAGCATAGCACCAAATGTAAAACTGTAAGCTTCACTGTCCAAACACATATGGTGTGGACTATGTGTGCCTGGTAAACACATGTGGATCTGGTGAACAGTTATCACTTGTTGACCAACTACAGGAATACTGACCTCAGAGTCTCCAGTTTACAGTGGGGATTCCCCAGTCCAGCAGAGAGCAGCTTCACTCCTGAATCCTTCAGGTCATTGTTACTCAGAGCCAGCTCTCTCAGGTGTGAGGGGTTTGACTTCAGAGCTGAGACCAGAGAAGCACAGCCTTCCTCTGTGACTAGACAGCCTGACAACCTGCAAGAGTAAAAATCATATTAAAATCACACTGCTATTCTTCAGTGTTGAAAATATATTTTTTCAACAATTTTCAGATACATCAGAGTCTTGAAACCTGCAAAATCTATTCATGTACAGTGGGGGAAAAAGTATTTAGTCAGCCACCAATTGTGCAAGTTCTCCCACTTAAAAAGATGAGAGAGTCCTGTAATTTCCATCATAGGTACACGTCAACTATGACAGACAAATTGAGGAAAGAAAATCCAGAAAAATCACATTGTAGGATTTTAAATGAATTTATTTGCAAATTATGGTGGAAAATAAGTATTTGGTCACCTACAAACAAGCAAGATTTCTGGCTCTCACAGACCTGTAACTTCTTCTCTTTAAGAGGCTCCTCTGTCCTCCACTCGTTACCTGTATTAATGGCACCTGTTTGAACTTGTTATCAGTATAAAAGACACCTGTCCACAACCTCAAACAGTCACACTCCAAACTCCACTATGGCCAAGACCAAAGAGCTGTCAAAGGACACCAGAAACAAAAGTGTAGACCTGCACCAGGCTGTGAAGACTGAATCTGCAATAGGTAAGCAGCTTGGTTTGAAGAATCAACTGTGGGAGCAATTATTAGGAAATGGAAGACATACAAGACCACTGATAATCTCCCTTGATCAGGGGCTCCACGCAAGATCTCACCCCGTGGGGTCAAAATGATCACAAGAACGGTGAGCAAAAATCCCAGAAACACACAGGGGGACCTAGTGAATGACCTGCAGAGAGCTGGGACCAAAGTAACAAAGCATACCATCAGTAACACACTACGCCGCCAGGGACTCAAATCCTGCAGTGCTAGACGTGTCCCCCTGCTTAAGCCAGTACATGTCCAGGCCCGTCTGAAGTTTGCTAGAGTGCATTTGGATGATCCAGAAGAGGATTGGGAGAATGTCATATGGTCAGATGAAACCAAAATAAAACTTTTTGGTAAAAACTCAACTCGTCGTGTTCGGAGGACAAAGAATGCTGAGTTGCATCCAAAGAACACCATACCTACTGTGAAGCATGGGGGTGGAAACATCATGCTTTGAGGCTGTTTTTCTGCAAAGGGACCAGGACGACTGATCCGTGTAAAGGAAAGAATGAATGGGGCCATGTATTGTGAGATTTTGAGTGAAAACCTCCTTCCATCAGCAAGGGCATTGAAGATGAAACGTGGCTGGGTCTTTCAGCATGACAATGATCCCAAAACACACCGCCCGGGCAACGAAGGAGTGGCTTCGTAAGAAATATTTCAAGGTCCTGGAGTGGCCTAGCCAGTCTCCAGATCTCAACCCCATAGAAAATCTTTGGAGGGAGTTGAAAGTCCGTGTTGCCCAGCGACAGCCCCAAAACATCACTGCTCTAGAGGAGTTCTGCATGGAGGAATGGGCCAAAATACCAGCAACAGTGTGTGAAAACCTTGTGAAGACTTACAGAAAACGTTTGACCTGTGTCATTGCCAACAAAGAGTATATAACAAAGTATTGAGAAACTGTTGTTATTGACCAAATACTTATTTTCCACCATAATTTGCAAATAAATTCATAAAAAATCCTACAATGTGATTTTCTGGAATTTTTTTCCTCATTTTGTCTGTCATAGTTGAACGTGTACCTATGATGATGTTACAGATGAAATTGTACCTATGATGAAAATTACAGGCCTCTCTCATCTTTTTAAGTGGGAGAACTTGCACAATTGGTGGCTGACTAAATACTTTTTTCCCCACTGTATGTGTATATACAGTACCAGTCAAAAGTTTGAACAAATCTACTCATTCAAGTCTTTGTTTTGTTTTTTTAAAACTATTTTTTACATTGTAGAATAATAGTGAAGACATCAAAACGATGAAATAACACATTTGGAATCATGTAGTAACCAAAAAAGTGTTAAACAAATCAAAATAGATTTTATATTTTAGATTCTTCAAATAGCCACCCTTTGCACAATCTTGGCATTCTCTCAACCAGCTTCATGACGTAGTCACCTGGAATGCATTTCAATTAACAGGTGTGCCTTCTTAAAAGTTAATTTTTTGGAATTCATTTCTTTCTTAATGCGTTTGAGCCAATCAGTTGTGTTTTGACAAGGTAGGGGGGCTATTCAGAAGATAGCCCTATTTGGTAAAAGACCAAGTCCATATTATGTAAAGAACAGCTCAAATAAGCAAAGAGAAATGACAGTCCATCATTACTTTAAGACATGACTGTCAGTCAATACGGAACATTTCAAGAACTGTTAAAGTTTCTTCAAGTGCAGTTGCAAAAACCATCAAGCGCTATGATGAAACTGGCTCTCATGAGGACCGCCACAGGAATGGAAGACCCAAAGTTACCTCTGCTGCAGAGGATAAGTTCATTAGAGTTACCAGCCTCAGAAATTGCAGCCCAAATAAATGCTTCACAAAATTCAAGTCACAGACACATCTCAACATCAACTGTTCAGAAGAGACTGTATGAATCAGGCCTTCATGGTTGAATTGCTGCAAAGAAATCGCTACAGAAGGACACCAATAATAAGCAGAGACGTGCTTGGGCCAAGAAACACAAGCAATGGACATTACACCGGTGGACATTTGTCCTTTGGTCTGGAGTCCAAATTGGAGAGTTTTGGTTCCAACTGCCGTGTCTTTGTGAGAAGCGGTGTGGGTGAACAGATGATCTCTGCATGTGTAGTTCCCACCGTAAAGCATGGAGGAGGAGGAGGTGTTATGGTGTGGGGGTGCTTTGCTGGTGACACTGTCTGTGATTTATTTAGAATTCAAGCACACTTAACCAGCATGGCTACCACAGCATTCTGCAGCGATACGCCATCCAATCTGGTTTGGGGTTAGTGAGACTATATTTGTGTTTTCAACAGGACAATGACCCAACACACTTCCAGGCTGTGTAATGGCTATTTGACCAAGAAGGAGAGTGATTGAGTGCTGATCAGATGACCTGGCATTCACAATCCCCCGACCTCAACCCATTGAGATGGTTTTGGGATGAGTCGGACGGCAGAATGAAGGAAGAGCAGCCAACAAGTGCTCATTATATGTGGGAACTCCCTTCAAGACTGTTGGAAAAGCATTCCAGGTGAAACTGGTTGAGAGAATGCCAAGAGTGTGCAAAGCTGTCATCAAGGCAAAGGGTGGCTATTTGAAGAATTACAAATATAACATATATTTTCATTTGTTTAACACCTTTTTGGTTACTACATGATTCCATATGTGTTATTTCATAGTTTTGATGTCTTCACTATTATTCTACAATGTAAAAAATAGTAAAAAATAAAGAAAAACCCTTGAATGACTAGGTGTGTCCAAACCTTTGACTGGTACTGTATATAAATGAATTAATGTATCTTTATTAACAGCAGATAAACACTACTAAATTAATCATTGTGTGTGTGTCCAGTGTATGTGTGTGTGTGTCCATTGTGTGTGTGTGTGTGTGTGTGTCCTGTGTGTGTGTGTGTGTGTGTGTGTGTGTGTGTGTGTGTGTGTGTGTGTGTGTGTGTGTGTGTGTGTCCAGTGTGTGTGTGTGTCCTGTGTGTTTGTGTCCTGTGTGTGTGTGTCCAGTGTGTGTCCAGTGTGTGTGTGTTCATTGAGTGATACAGCAATACTGACCTCAGAGTCTCCAGTTTACAGTGGGGATTCCCCAGTCCAGCAGAGAGCAGCTTCACTCCTGAATCCTTCAGGTCATTGTTACTCAGATCCAGCTCTCTCAGGTGTGAGGGGTTTGACTTCAGAGCTGAGACCAGAGAAGAACAGCCTTCCTCTGTGACTAGACAGCCTGACAGCCTGCAAGAGTAAAGATCATATTAAAATCACACTGTTATTCTTTGGTGGTGAGTAATTTTCTGTCTAAGTGAGTAGATAACATGTTTCTAAACACTACTAAAGTAATCCTGATGATGCCATGATTAAGAAAGATCATGAATGAATCATGAATAATAATGAGTGAGAAAGTTACAGAGGCTACAACAAAACATGCTAACCTCTCACCATTACTCTCAAATAAAAGGTGATATTATGTAATATCACCTAATATGATTTTTTTTATCTCAAATCCAAAATGCTGGAGAACAGCACCAAATGTAACACTGTAAGCTTCACTGTCCAAACACATATGGTGTGGACTATGTGTGCCTGGTAAACACATGTGGATCTGGTGAACAGTTCTCACTTGTTGACCAACTACAGGAATACTGACTTCAGAGTCTCCAGTTTACAGTGTGGATTCCCCAGTCCAGCAGAGAACAGCTTCACTCCTGAATCCTTCAGGACATTGTTACTCAGATCCAGCTCTCTCATGTGTGAGGGGTTTGACCTCAGAGCTGAGACCAGAGAAGCACAGCCTTTCTCTGTGACTCCACAGCCTGACAGCCTGACAAAGAGATCATCATGATTTCACAAACAAACTGTTATTTTAACACCAGTAGTGTAGATGGACAATGGCAGATGCATTTGGTTTATTCTCTTAAACAATATACAGATTCATCTTCCATCTCCTAGAATTGTATGGTCATATTGTAATACTAATGTGAACATCAATGCATTGATTCATTATGTTATTCAATAATACATATTTTCTGTAAACTTAATATTTATTCCTGATGAGTTGTATTTAAATGTAATTTTATGTACTCACAGAGTAGCTCTGGAGGCTTTGACCACTGGCAGCAGCCTCAGAAGACCTTCCTCTGATCTGGTGTATTTCTTCAGGTCAAACACATCCAGCTCCTTTTCTGAAGTCAGCAACACAAAGACCAGAGGTGACCACTGTGCAGGTGACCGTTTGGCCATTGAGAGACTTTGTGAGCTCAGGTAGCTTTGGATCTCCTCCACTAGAGAATGGTCATTCAGTTCATTCAGACAGTGGAACAGATTGATGCACCTCTCTGGAGAGCGATTCTCCCTTATCTTCTCCTTGATGTACTTGACTGTTTCTTCATGGCTCGGTGAGCTGCTTCTTGTCTTTGTCAGTAGACCTCGTAAGTGCTTCTGATTGGACTCCAGTGAGAGGCCCAGAAGGAAGCGGAGGAAAAGGTCCAGGTTTCCTGTCTCACTTTGTAAGGCTTTATCCACAGCACTCTTGTAGACAGTAACTTCAGTAACTTGCGGTTCGGCCATTAGATTCTCATTGTTGTTGATGAATGAGAGGAACACATATACAGCAGCCAGAAACTCCTGAATGCTCAGATGCACGAAGCAGTACACCTTGTCCTGGTGCAGCCCACATTCCTCTTTAAAGAGCTGTGTGCACAATCCTGAGTACACTGAGGCATCATTGACATCAATGCCAGCCTCTTTCAGGTCTTCTTCATAGAACATTTGATTGCCATTCACAAGCTGTTGAAAAGCCAGTTTTCCCAGTGACAGAATGCTCTCTTTATTCCAGTGTGGACCTGTCTCTTCTTTCCCAAGATACTTTTCATTCTTCTGTTTGGTATGAAACTCCACAAGGTGTGAGTACATCTCAGTCAGAGTCTTGGGCATCTCTTCTGTCTTGTTTGTACTCAACATGTGTTCAAGGACTATTGCAGAAATCCAACAGATGACTGGAATGTGGCACATGATGTGGAGGCTCCTTGATGTCTTTATGTGTGAGATGATTCTGCTGGCCAGGTCCTCATCACTGAATCTTTTCCTGAAGTACTCCTCCTTCTGTGGGTCATTGAACCCTCGTACCTCTGTCACCTGGTCAACACCCCCTGAGGGGATCTTATTGGCTGCTGCAGGTCGGGTAGTTATCCAGAGGAGAGCAGAGGGAAGCAGATTCCCCTTGATGAGATTTGTCAGCAGAACATCCACTGAGGTTGACTCTTCGACGTCACAACAGATCTTGTTCTTCTGGAAGTCTAGGGGCAGTCGGCACTCATCCAGACCATCAAAGATGAACAGAACTTTGTACTTGTCGTAGTTGGAGATTCTTGATTCTTTGGTTTCCATTGAGAAGTGATTGAGAAGTTCAATGAAAGTGTGTTTTTCCCCTTTCATCAAATTCAGCTCCCGAAAAGGGAATGAAAATACAAATTGGACATCCTGATTTGCTTTTCCTTCAGCCCAGTCCAGAATGAACTTCTGCACAGAGACTGTTTTTCCAATGCCAGCGACTCCCTTTGTCAGCACAGTTCTGATAAGTTTGTTTTGTCCAGTTAAGGGTTTGAAGATGTTGTTACATTTGATTAAAGTCTCTGGTCTTGCTTGTTTCCTGGTTGTTGTCTCAATCTCATATTCAGTCTTGACCTCTCCTTTTCCACCCTCTGTGATGTAGAGCTCTGTGTAGATCTTACTGAGAAGTGTTGGGTTTCCTTGTTTAGCGATCCCCTCAAATACACATTGAATCTTCTTCTTTAGATTAGATTTGAGTTCACGTTGGCAAATCACAGCAAGTTCACCTGAATCTAGAAATAACACAGATGATATTAATATTACATCTATTTTAATGCGTACAGAATTATAGGACTGTGTTATGAACTGCCTGTATACATGTGTAAATGTTTAATGCATTCCACACTGGAGTGACTGATTATATTATTATTATTATTATTTGGTATTACTGATGGTATCATTAATGTTGTCTATATCTCTCTCTGTCTCCTTCTGTCTCTGTCTCTCCTCTTCTCTCTGTCTAAATTAATCATCACAACACACATCCCTGCTGCTACTTGATGAGGTCACTAGTTCCTTACTTTCTCCCCCCCACTCCACTTTCCTCTTCCATTTTTGCGGTAAGGCTGCAATTTATTTGGTTGTAATTTTGGGTAGAGCAGACATTTCCATATGTTTTTGTTAGCTGCTTGTGTGACATAACTCCACCAGTCCTACAGATGATATCATTTACGAAGATTATACCTTTTTTAAACATTCTGTCAAAAAAAAAGGTTTTTTGTCAATTGGTATATTTGAGTTTAACCCACATATTTGTTGCATTATTTGTTCTGTAGTTTCTGGAGGACTAAATTGAAATTGTAACCAACTTTCAATATCTTGTTTTAGAAATAGTGATGTTTGGGAGATGATTTACTTTTCAAATAACTGAAAGTGAGAGGTTGTAATCTGAATAAAGTGAAAAAGGCCATTCTTGAACATTGGGTGAGACGATCTTACTAATTTGCTAGAGAACCAGTTCGCATTTAAGTATAACTTTTGTATGACTGAAGCTTTTAGTGATAGGTCTAATGCTTTAATATTTAAACATTTCTGTCCTCCGAATTCATATTCATTATATAAATAGGCCCGTTTAATTTTGTCTGGCTTGCCGTTCCAAATAAAATGGAATATTTTTATATTCTCATATAATTAAAAAAAACTGTTCGCTAGGCGTAGGCAAGACCATAAGCAAATAGGTAAACTGGGATAATACTAAAGAGTTAATCAGGGTGATTTTTCCACAAATTGACAGGTATTTACCTTTCCATGGTAGCAAGATCTTATCTATTTTTGCTAACTTTCTATTAAAATGTATTGGAGTGAGATAATTTATTTCATTTGGGATATGTATTCCGAGTATATCCACATCACCATCAGACCATTTTATTGGTAAACTACATGGTAATGTAAAAATTGTATTTTTTTGTGATCCAATACGTAATATAGTACATTTGTCATAATTTGGTTGTAATCCAGAGAGGTTAGAAAATGTATCTAGAACCGCTATGAGGCTGTGGAGGGATTCTAGTTGTGGATTTAAAAGAAAACATGAATCATCAGCGTACAATGACACCTTTGTTTTTAAGCTCTGGATTTCTAATCCCTTGATATTATTGTTGGATCTGATTTTAATAGCTAACATCTCGATGGCCAAAGTAAATAGATATGCCGATAGTGGACAACCTTGTTTCACTCCTCTTGACAGTTTAAAACTTTCGAAGAAATAGCCATTATTTACTATTTTACACCTAGGGTTACTATACATGATTTTGACCCATTTTATAAGAGATTCTCCAAAATTGAAATGCTCCAGGCATTTATATATAAACCCCAGTCGTACTTTATCAAATGCTTTTTCGAAGTCTGCTATGAATAGCAGGCCAGGTTTCCCAGATTTTCCATAGTGTTCTATTGTTTCCAGTACTTGCCTTATATTATCTCCAATGTATCTTCCATGTAAAAAACCTGTCTGATTAGAATGAATAATGTCCGACAATACCTTTTTAATTATATGCGCTATACATTTTGCTAGAATTTTTTCATCACAACACAGAAGTGTAAGGGGCCTCCAATTATTTTATTTTTTTCTTCTTGAGTGTCTGATAATCTACCATTTACATAGGAGTGGTTAAAACATGCTAATAACGGTCCTCTTAGTATATCAAAAAAGGTTTGGTATACCTCGACTGGTATGCCATCCAACCCTGGAGTTTTCCCGGACTTAAAGTCTTTAATTGCATCCAGAAGTTCCTCCTCTGTAATTTCACCTTCACATGAGTCTTTCTGTATGGCTGTTAATTTTACATTATCAATAGAAAAAAAATCTCTACAATTAGCTTCAGTTAGAGGAGATGGAGGCGACTGAAACGAAAACGTATGCTTAAAGTACTTTGTTTCCTCCTTCAAAATATAATTTGGTGAATCATGGGTGACTCCATCAATTGTAACAAGTTTCATAAAATTATTTTTGGTAGCATTCCTATGTTGAAGATTAAAAAAGCATTTAGTGCATTTTCCCCCATATTCCATCCAGTTTGCCTTATTTTTATAATATATTACACTTGATCTTTCTTGAATAAGTTTCTGAATTTCTTTTTGTTTTTCCTCTAATTTATTCTGAGCCTCTATGTTACAGTTTTTATTGCCATCTATCTGTTCTGGTAGACGTTCTATTTCCTTTGTTAGTATAAACTCTTTTGACTTAAATTGCTTTTGTTTTCGAAATGAGTACTGAATTGCATGGCCTCTAAAGGCATATTTAAAGGTGTCCCATACAATAAGGGGATTTGCTGACCTACTGTACGTTATGTCGGAAAAAATCTGTTATAAATTCCTTTGTCCTAGTTAAAAATACATTTTCATCCAATAGGCTTTGATTACATTTCCAATATCCTCGCCCACATGGAAATTCAGTAAGAGTAATGTATATGCCAATTATATGATGGTCCGACCGCATTCTGTCCCCTATCAACACTTTTTAAACTTTTGGTGCCAACGAGAATGACATAAGAATGAAGTCAAGACGACTAGCTTGATTGAGTCTCCGCCATGTATATCTCACTAGATCAGGATATTTAAGCCTCCATATACAGTGGGGGAAAAAAGTATTTAGTCAGCCACCAATTGTGCAAGTACTCCCACTTAAAAAGATGAGAGAGGCCTGTAATTTCCATCACAGGTACACGTCAACTATGACAGACAAATTGAGGTAAAAAAATCCAGAAAATCACATTGTAGGATTTTAAATGAATTTATTTGCAAATTATGGTGGAAAATAAGTATTTGGTCACCTACAAACAAGCAAGATTTCTGGCTCTCACAGACCTGTAACTTCTTCTTTAAGAGGCTCCTCTGTCCTCCACTCGTTAACTGTATTAATGGCACCTGTTTGAACTTGTTATCAGTATAAAAGACACCTGTCCACAACCTCAAACAGTCACACTCCAAACTCCACTATGGCCAAGACCAAAGAGCTGTCAAAGGACACCAGAAACAAAAGTGTAGACCTGCACCAGGCTGTGAAGACTGAATCTGCAATAGGTAAGCAGCTTGGTTTGAAGAAATCAACTGTGGGAGCAATTATTAGGAAATGGAAGACATACAAGACCAATGATAATCTCCCTTGATCTGGGGCTCCACGCAAGATCTCACCCCGTGGGGTCAAAATGATCACAAGAACGGTGAGCAAAAATCCCAGAAACACACAGGGGGACCTAGTGAATGACCTGCAGAGAGCTGGGACCAAAGTAACAAAGCCTACCATCAGTAACACACTACGCCGCCAGGGACTCAAATCCTGCAGTGCAAGACGTGTCCCCCTGCTTAAGCCAGTACATGTCCAGGCCCGTCTGAAGTTTGCTAGAGTGCATTTGGATGATCCAGAAGAGGATTGGGAGAATGTCATATGGTCAGATGAAACCAAAATAAAACTTTTTGGTAAAAACTCAACTCGTCGTGTTCGGAGGACAAAGAATGCTGAGTTGCATCCAAAGAACACCATACCTACTGTGAAGCATGGGGGTGGAAACATCATGCTTTGAGGCTGTTTTTCTGCAAAGGGACCAGGACGACTGATCCGTGTAAAGGAAAGAATGAATGGGGCCATGTATCGTGAGATTTTGAGTGAAAACCTCCTTCCATCAGCAAGGGCATTGAAGATGAAACGTGGCTGGGTCTTTCAGCATGACAATGATCCCAAACACACCGCCCCGGGCAACGAAGGAGTGGCTTCGTAAGAAGCATTTCAAGGTCCTGGAGTGGCCTAGCCAGTCTCCAGATCTCAACCCCATAGAAAATCTTTGGAGGGAGTTGAAAGTCCGTGTTGCCCAGCGACAGCCCCAAAACATCTCTGCTCTAGAGGAGTTCTGCATGGAGGAATGGGCCAAAATACCAGCAACAGTGTGTGAAAACCTTGTGAAGACTTACAGAAAACGTTTGACCTGTGTCATTGCCAACAAAGAGTATATAACAAAGTATTGAGAAACTGTTGTTATTGACCAAATACTTATTTTCCACCATAATTTGCAAATAAATTCATAAAAAATCCTACAATGTGATTTTCTGGATTTTTTTTCCTCATTTTGTCTGTCATAGTTGACGTGTACCTATGATGAAAATTACAGGCCTCTCTCATCTTTTTAAGTGGGAGAACTTGCACAATTGGTGGCTGACTAAATACTTTTTTTCCCCCACTGTATCTACTAGTTCTAATGTATCCATCTATTCACGATTTCCTTAAGAGCATGTGGATGATTGTTTGTGGTGTGATTTCCTTTACGGTCCATTGAGCTATTTAAAACAGTATAATAATCCCCCACCATAATAATATTGTCTTGAATTGCTTGCAGGGTTGATAATTTATTATATATATTCTCAAAGATGTGTGGATCATCATTATTTGGTCCGTAAAGGTTAATGAGCCATATATGTTTATGGTCCAATAACATATTTAAAATAATCCATCTACCTTGCATATCTATTTGGACAATTTGTACATTCGGATCGAAATTACTATTAATTAATATCATCACCCCTTTTGAGTTTCTTTGCCCATGGGAGAAGTATATTCCTTTTTCCACGCAACTTCATCTAGAATTGTTGAATGAGTTTCCTGTAAACAATAGATATTATATTCCTTCTCTTGGAGCCATGTAAATATTGTTATTCTTTTGTTATTATCAGCCAAGCCATTACAATTATAACTGGCTACAGTGAGGGAAAAAAGTATTTGATCCCCTGCTGATTTTGTAAGTTTGCCCACTGACAAAGACATGATCAGTCTATAATTTTAATGTTAGGTTTATTTGAACAGTGAGAGGCAGAATAACAACAATAAAATCCAGAAAAATGCATGTAAAAATGTTATAAATTGATTTGCATTTTAATGAGGGAAATAAGTATTTGACCCCTCTGCAAAACATGACTTAGTACTTGGTGGCAAAACCCTTGTTGGCAATCACAGAGGTCAGACGTTTCTTGTAGTTGGCCACCAGGTTTGCACACATCTCAGGAGGGATTTTGTCCCACTCCTCTTTGCAGATCTTCTCCAAGTCATTAAGGTTTCGAGCCTGATGTTTGGCAACTCGAACCTTCAGCTCCCTCCACAGATTTTCTATGGGATTAAGGTCTGGAGACTGGCTAGGTCACTCCAGGACCTTAATGTGCTTCTTCTTGAGCCACTCCTTTGTTGCCTTGGCCGTGTGTTTTGGGTCATTGTCATGCTGGAATACCCATCCACAACCCATTTTCAATGCCCTGGCTGAGGGAAGGTGGTTCTCACCCAAGATATGATGGTACATGGCCCCGTCCATCGTCCCTTTGATGCGGTGAAGTTGTCCTGTCCCCTTAGCAGAAAAACACCCCCAAAGCATAATGTTTCCACCTCCATGTTTGACGGTGGGGATGGTGTTCTTGGGGTCATAGGCGGCATTCCTCCTCCTCCAAACACGGCGAGTTGAGTTGATGCCAAAGAGCTCGATTTTGGTCTCATCTGACCACAACACTTTCACCCAGTTCTCCTCTGAATCATTCAGATGTTCATTGGCAAACTTCAGACTGGCCTGTATATGTGCTTTCTTGAGCAGGGGGAACTTGCCGGCGCTGAAGGATTTCAGTCTTTCACGGCGTAGTGTGTTACCAATTATTTTCTTGGTGACTATGGTCCCAGCTTCCTTGAGATCATTGACAAGATCCTCCTGTGTAGTTCTGGGATGATTCCTCACCGTTCTCATGATCATTGCAACTCCACGAGGTGAGATCTTGCATGGAGCCCCAGGCCAAGGGAGATTGACAGTTATTTTGTGTTTCTTCCATTTGCGAATAATCGCACCAACTGTTGTCACCTTCTCACCAAGCTGCTTGGCGATGGTCTTGTAGCCCATTCCAGCCTTGTGTAGGTCTACAATCTTGTCCCTGACATCCTTGGAGAGCTCTTTGGTCTTGGCCATGGTGGGGAGTTTGGAATCTGATTGATTGATTGCTTCTGTGGACAGGTTTCTTTTTATACAGGTAACAAGCTGAGATTAGGAGCACTCCCTTTAAGAGTGTGCTCCAAATCTCAGCTCGTTACCTGTATAAAAGACACCTGGGAGCCAGAAATCTTTCTGATTGAGAGGGGGTCAAATACTAATTTCCCTCATTAAAATGCAAATCAATTTATAACATTTTTGACATGCGTTTTTCTGGATTTCTGTTGTTGTTATTATGTCTCTCACTGTTCAAATAAACCTACCATTAAAATTATAGACTGATCATTTCTTTGTCAGTGGGCAAACATACAACATCAGCAGGGGATCAAAAACTTTTTTCCCTCACTGTATACTTATTTCACCATACACCATAATGAGATACACGTTTCAAGTCCATTTATCATTATATACAGTGGGGGAAAAAAAAGTATTTAGTCAGCTACCAATTGTGCAAGTTCTCCCACTTAAAAAGATGAGAGAGGCTTGTATTTTTCAAATACTTATTTTCCACCATAATTTGCAAATAAATTCATAAAAAATCCTACAATGTGATTTTCTGGATTTTTTTTCCCTCATTTTGTCTGTCATAGTTGACGTGTACCTATGATGAAAATTACAGGCCTCTCTCATCTTTTTAAGTGGGAGAACTTGCACAATTGGTGGCTGACTAAATACTTTTTTTCCCCACTGTATGTTTGTAAATTTACCAATAAAAAATACTGTAATGATTGAGTGTCCATCCATTGCTGTACCATGATATTTGCATTGCTACTAAGTAACCCTCCAATTGTTCTCCACTAATTCCCCCACTAAAGCACCTCCCCATCCCAAGTTGAGCCGTCAACCCAGTGATCGGCATCCCACCCCCGTCCCTCCGGATCCCTAGGGCCTCGAGAGGCCAGGAGCCATCCATCAAAAACAGCACACAGTGCCACCCACAAAACAGAAGCAGGTTAACCGCCAAAAGCATTTCCAATGCTGTCACCTCAATATATATATATATATATATATATATATATATATATATATATATATATATACAATATATTTAAAATATTTAAATAAAATTTAAAAAATATATATCTATTCAAATATCTTGCATATCTTATTTTCCATCATTATCAATTAATATGCGTAATAATGTTGGCAGTTCATGCGTAGGATTTTAACATATAACCCCGATTGCCATTGTATTACATTTCATTTTTAACAAGCAATTATTATTTTAGCAAACAGTTATTGTGGTTCATCCTATATTCTCCCTGACATCCCCTTGCAACAGATGTGGAATATACACACACTCAACCCCTTTCCTCCACAATCAACCATAAAATCAGATGCTCAACGGTTGTTACATCTCAGAGCCCAACTCAAGAAAGAACCTGATTTACGAATGCATATACAGTTACAGCTGATTGAGAAAGCATGCAAGATTGAGCAGAAATTGACAACAATGTGAGATTTGATTACTCTATTTAATCTATGTTAAGTCCTAAGTGATGGAGATCCAGCTACAGCTTTTAAATGTTTGTTATAAAACAGCTTTCAACATGAGGCAGACAACTCTTACTTTTCTCCAGTGTGTCAGCAAGCTCCTTCTGGTTCATTTTCCTCAGGACGTGCAGTGTGATCTTCAGAGCCCCCTCTCTGGCACTGCTCTCCTGCTTCTCATCTTCAGCATCCACCACTTCCTTATCCTGCTTCTGACTCTCAAAGCCTTCTGGGAGTTCTGGACTAAGAATCCTCTTGAACATCTTCAGCTCGTTCTTCACAAATGTCATAATATTCTCTTCAAGCAACTGAAATAAATCAAGTAAATAAGTTAAGCAAGAGACTAAATGCTTTCTCAGTAACACATTAATGAATGATTGACAGATCAACATTACTTGAGATAAACAAAAACAAATGTACATAACAGGACCACATACACTGAATATGGAGGCCAGGTCTGTTTGATGACTCTGGGAAGACTGACCAGTGAGAATCTCTGACTCTGATCTCTCCTGTTGGTTTCTGTGGACAAAACATGAGATTACATCTCCTCATCCAGGGAGTGCACACACACTCACACACACACACACACACACACACACACACACACACACACACACACACACACACACACACACACACACACACACACACACAGGGAGGGAATGTTGTGTTAGTTTAATATTGTTTCAGGACTATGAAAATGGAAAAAAAAGGATTAGCCTATGGATTATGAAAACAACAAAAATAAATGGGAAAATGGGAGAGGAGAAATGACTAGAGACAGTGTTGTTTAACTCACTGACCATGACCCATGAGTTCTTCTTACCTTTGTTCAGTAGAAAAGTCTCCCTCTCTAAAACACTATAGGTTGATGCATAGACTGTCACTCTTCATGGACACACAGCTGGGTACAGGGGAGGCTGGTCTCTCCTGCTTGATTGGGCTTCAACACAACAGAGACAAACATTACGTCTCTCATCTACTCTAATCATGTTTTTTGCTAAATACTACATATCTGCCTCACTCTCAGAGAAATAAGTAGTACTGCTATGTTTTACACAGTAATAATATCTGCCTCACTCTCAGAGAAATAAGTAGTACTGCTAGGTTTTACACAGTAATAATATATATCTGCCTCACTCTCTGAGAAAAACGTATTACTGCTAGGTTTTACACAGTAATAATATATCTGCCTCACTCTCAGAGAAATAAGTAGTACTGATAGGTTTTACACAGTAATAATATATATCTGCCTCACTATCAGAGAAATAAGTAGTACTGCTAGATTTTACACAGTAATAATATATCTGCCTCACTCTCAGAGAAATAAGTAGTACTGCTAGGTTTTACACAGTAATACTACATATCTGCCTCACTCTCAGAGAAATAAGTAGTACTGCTATGTTTTACACAGTAATAATATCTGCCTCACTCTCAGAGAAATAAGTAGTACTGCTAGTTTTTACACAGTAATAATATATATCTGCCTCACTCTCAGAGAAATAAGTAGTACTGCTAGGTTTTACACAGTAATAATATATACCTGCCTCACTCTCAGAGAAATAAGTAGTACTGCTAGGTTTTACACAGTAATAATAAATATCTGTCTCACTCTCAGAGAAATAAGTAGTACTCTCACAGTAATACTATCTGCCTCACTCTCAGAGAAATAAGTAGTACTGCTAGGTTTTACACAGTAATAATATATATCTGCCTCACTCTCTGAGAAATACGTATTACTGCTAGGTTTTACACAGTAATAATATATCTGCCTCACTCTCAGAGAAAATAAGTAGTACTGATAGGTTTTTACACAGTAATAATATATATCTGCCTCACTATCAGAGAAATAAGTAGTACTGCTAGATTTTACACAGTAATAATATATCTGCCTCACTCTCAGAGAAATAAGTAGTACTGCTAGGTTTTACACAGTAATATACATATCTGCCTCACTCTCAGAGAAATAAGTAGTACTGCTATGTTTTACACAGTAATAATATCTGCCTCACTCTCAGAGAAATAAGTAGTACTGCTAGTTTTTACACAGTAATAATATATATCTGCCTCACTCTCAGAGAAATAAGTAGTACTGCTAGGTTTTACACAGTAATAATATATATCTGCCTCACTCTCAAAGAAATAAGTAGTACTGCTAGGTTTTACACAGTAATAATATATACCTGCCTCACTCTCAGAGAAATAAGTAGTACTGCTAGGTTTTACACATTAATAATAAATATCTGTCTCACTCTCAGAGAAATAAGTAGTACTGCTAGGTTTTACACAGTCAAATGTGGCCGACCGGCTCGATTTAGTCTTATGTAGCAAAATTTGAAATGGTGTTTTTTACATTGGATAAAAGTAGAGACTCAGCTAGAAAAAGGTATATCATACACTACAGTTGAGGAACAATGGGAAAGTTATTCTGCTTTTAAAGATGATAAACTTGTAACCTCAATTTTGAGAAAATGTCATTTGAATGTTTTGGTTCACCTACTGGAGAGCTCTTCTTTATCTACAGTGGTGTTACTTTGGCAGATAATGTCACCCATCTAAATAAATAGTTATATATATATATATATAGTTAACTAAATGTATGGTGTTTTTGGTTTATGTCAGTTTCATTGTTTGTTATACTATAAATGGTTATTTTATGGTCGTAAGTGGTAAAATGAACTAGAAAATGTCATATTTTGTAATTCTGAGTAATTGCTACCTTAGTAAGGATACACTTTATTCAGTACTACTGCAGTTGCTAAATAATTCCAATAGATGGCAGCATAAGACCATTAATTACATTTTAGAAGGTTAGTTTAGTTTTCTCCCTGGATACACCACCACTCCCCCTCACAGGAAAACTCCTGCACACGCTTTTTACTGTCCCTTTCCACACTGCTAACGCAAGAGGAACGACTGAAAAAGCATTTAACAGATTACTGTGAAATAATATAATGATGATTCATGTTTATTATTACCTGTTTTTATGCTCATGTTTTGAAATTATACTTCATTACTATAACGATTATCAATAAGCCTGAACATTAATTTAGTCACCTCTGGTCGAGAAAAACGTATTTTCCTAGTACATTCATTGTCAGATTCATCAACCACCCGAGCCACTGCCTGTTCACCCCGCTATCATCCAATAGCGAGGTCAGTACAGGTGCATCAAAGCTGGGACTGAGAGACTGAAAAACAGCTTCTATCTCAAGGCCATCAGACTGTTAAATAGCCATCACTAGCACATTAGAGGCTGCTGCTGCCTACTGAAATCACTGTACACTTTAATAATGTTTACATATCTTGCACTACTCATCTCATATGTATATACTGTATTCTATAATATACTACTGTATCTTAGTCCATGCTGCTCTGTCATTGCTTGTCCATATATGTATATATTCTTAAATTCCATTCCTTACTAATTTTGTGTGTATATGTTGTGAAATTGTTAGATATTACTTGTTAGATATTACTACACTGTCGGAGCTAGAAGCACAAGCATTTCGCTACACCCGCTATAACATCTGCTAAACACGTGTATGTGACAAATAACATTTGATTTGATGTAATTTATTGGCGGGCTGGAAGATGCACTCTTGTCTTTTCTATTCCGAGGTTATTTACTCCCAATATCAGATATTAAGATGATTTTCTATAATGCATGTAAACTAGGGTTGAGGTTGGAGCATCTGACTAGTGATTATTTACCACGGGGTTCAACACCTGCTATAGTCACTATTTAATTGCTCTTCCAAAAGCATCACAGGCCTAATACGAGATATATAGCTAACTAAAGTAATGAGTGACCATCTTAGAAAATCATGGGACATATAGTATTTGGTGGCATAATATTTTATGTCAATCATATTGCTGCTTGTAGCCTATAACTGATGCTTCGTTGTCTTATGCTGCGATCTATTGGAAATATTTAGCAATTACAAGTTATTAATTCACGTACAGACATTGGTGAGGCAGCTGAGAAATAAAGTGTATTAGATCAGTCTCAAACCTGCCCCACGCCAATTGCTGGACTTTCACACAGAGGTTACTAGGTCACCCAATTCAAACCACATTTGAAAAATAAAACAAATGTGTCTTATTTATCAAGTGTTCTGTCTTGCAATTATACATATAATAAAACAACAACAAAATAATCAAAACGCTATTTAATACTATAATTGTATTTACTAAGATAATATTATTACTAAAATAGTTTATAAAAGTGTTCTAGGCTACCCTACCCTAGAATTAGGGGTTAGGGTTACGGCTAAAATAGGTTATAAGTAGGGTAAGAGTTTCTGTATATCACTTTGTGACATCTGCTGGTGTAAAAAGGGCTTTATAAATACATTTGATTGATTGTTAGGTTTAGGGTTTATATGGCAAAAAACAGTATGGGTTTATGGCACTCTTGTGCCATTTACGTCATTTAGCAGACGCTCTTATCCAGAGCGACTTACAGTTAGTGAGTGCATACATTATTTATTTATTTTTTCATACTGGCCCACAGTGGGAAGCGAACCCACGGGTCTCCTGGTCGCGGACGGCTACGACAACAAGGATCTCTAGTGGCACCTTAGACCACTGCACCACTCGGGAGACCTGACACTTCATGACACTTGCTAGGCTCATAATCTGAAGTAGCAACTGTGTCAGATCTACAAATCCATTAGCTAGACCACCCGATTAGACAACAATCACCCCATTATACCATTTTGTTTTGTTAACTCAGTGAACCTGCGCAGTATCCGTAACCTTGTTAATAATAAGTTACCTGAGGTAAACCTACAGGGTTAACGCTCACCAAGTAGCCATAACCTTGGTAATAATAAGTTACCTGAGGTAAACCTACAGGGTTAACGCAGGCAGGTCTCATTGATAACAATAGTGAAGCTGGCATTGTGACGCAGAACAATGGGCTGGGAATAGAACGTTCTGAAGGCGAGTTGGTGTCACGGAGCTCAATAGAACTAATAGGAGCTGGTAGGGTGAAAAATGACCAAACATAAGGCCTGTTTTTTCGCGATTACTTCATAACCAGGGACAGAAGGTAATATTATGAAACAAGGCTCCATGGCAGATGCAATTAACTACTTTTATCAGAAAAAAAAACGTTGTAAAAAATTTAGGCGCCCCGAAAATAATATTCAAAAGTTCAGTCCTTGGACACAGAGGGGTTAAACATTAAAGTTACCGTCCATCTAGTGAAGAGAGGAGAACCGGACAGAGGGAGCGTAGGCCAGCATCCGTCAACGAGAGAGGGAGAAGCCCTCCACGGTATTTAACAGGTGGAAGAAACAACCAGGGAGCTCCATCGGTCCACAATAAATGCAGGAAGCCGGTAATGATTTAGTGGTAGCTAGGGTAACTAGGATGCTGCTGGTAGAGTAGCTAGCTTAGCTAGCTGTACCGACTAGCTTGGATAGCTAGCAGGTCATTCGTCTGTCCCTTGTCTCGAGGATGATGACGAATCTGGTTAACCACAAAATGAAACAAGAATAGCGAGTGAAAAGGATCTGGCTACACTCATACTGTCCCTGACCGTAAACCAAAAAGCAAATTGGACAATAAACGTCGGTGTCTCAACACTGTATCGAACTCCGTTGTTGTTCCCCAAGATCACCTCAGACCACTCTGCTCCTAACTGGACAATATGCTTGGCGCCAAACCGTACGTGGACGCGGGCAGTTCTGTACGTGGACGCGGACAGTTCCAGAACGCGGACATGAGCAGAGCCACACAATAAACTAAACCCAGTCTTTACAGTGGCTTGCATTTTTTTAATTATGTAAAACAAACATTCTAGGTTTTTTTTTATAACAATATTTTGAGATCTGGGCCCATATCCACAAAGTATCTCAGAGTAGAAAATTGGTCGTATAAGTGCTGAGAATAAAGACTTCTACTCTTATGGGTATAAATTAAAGCTATGCATGAAGCCTCTAGTCCCACCTAGTCGGCAGATATTTAGGACACCTCATGAGCTGTCCTAACCAGTTAAGAGTTAACAGCAGGTGTCTTGATAATACTATAGAATATTGCAGTGAGTCAGTGTTCCTGCGCCACATGTGCGCCACATGTAATTAATATTTGGAGTAGGTCATATATGATCTATATGATCAATCCATAAATAATATAGATATGTCTTGTGCTTTTGGCAATGATTTATGTATAATAATTATGTATAAATGATACCATGTGTATGTCTGCATAGATTAACTCATGCTTATTTCTGAAGATATTAACTCAGGTTTTTCGCCCAGCGGCTAAGGAGTTGGAGCAGTGGCAGGAGTTGGACCTATGGCAGAAAGGTGGCTGGTTCGAATCCCGGGCCGGGCGCTGGAAAAAACGGGCGGGCTTGATCTGACCACTGGAAGGCTGCTGGGTTCACATCCTCAAAACATTCTACTTTTGTTGATCAGAACTCTAGAGGTTCTTCTTCACTGAACCCAAAAATGTATATAACTTTTAGTGATTTCATATATTAAGGAAGTGATAGAAGCCTTTTTGGTTCTATAAGGAACCTTCTTTTCTAAGTGTATAATAAACACGTTTTCTTTTCATTATTTAATTACCTACATCATGTTATTTATCCTTTGGAGCGCAACATCACGTTGTTAAAAAATCTTCCTAAATTGGCCATGGCTATAAATTGGGCAATTGAAGGCATCTAGGGCGAAATATGTGTTCGATGAAAATGAACATTGTATGCAACGTAGTAGGCAACATTATTGGCAAGGGACTTGATGCCTACGATGCCAAAGCTATTTAGAGTTGTTAAACGGGTGTGAAGAGTGTGTTGGTATAACGGTAATATTGTCAAAATTCCGCTTGTAACAACCATCAGAATTGGTTAAAAATATATACATTCCATTATATTAGGCAATAATGAAGAGTAGGCAAAGTGGTTGTGTCGTGTGAAAATTCTATCAAATGTCTTCCATTGCAACGAGTCCAGTCAGGGTGCTGCAGAACCCCTGCAGTACCTCTGCGAATCCCGGATTGAGAACTCCTGATTTAGCAGATGCTCTTATCCAGAGCGATTTACAGTAAGTGCATTCATCTTAAGATAGCTATTTATTTTAGAAATAAACGTAATAAATTCTTCATAAAATTGTCATCTCACCTCTTAGCTTTGGTGTCATGTTCCCCAGAGAGACGCATTTTAGAGGCAGGGCCCCCCCCCTCCTCTCTCTCCCCAGAGAGACTCCTTTTAGAGGCAGGGCCCCCCTCCTCTCTCTTCCCAGAGAGACTCCTTTTTAGAGACAGGGCCCCCTCCTCTCTCTCCCCAGAGAGACTCATTTTAGAGGCAGGGACCCCCTCCTCTCTCTCCCCAGAGAGACTCATTTTAGACCACTGACCCCTAAACAGAGATGCAGCATGTTGGTTGTGGTGAACACAGTGACAACTCATTCTAGAATGTCAATTGTTCTCTTTTACTCATGATCTCTTAGAAATAAAAAACATTTACTATTAATTTAATCACATGAACACATGAACATTGTTATTCCTCAACAATAAATAAACATTGTCTCTCAAACAGAAGAAGGAACTAACAAAGAGTCACTAACAACAACCAAAACGAAACAGGTGGTTTTAGGAGGGGTTCTGAAAGACACTCACGCGGGTGTCCACTAGTGGTGGGAAACAGAGGCTTTCTGAACCTTTGGGGCTTTCACCAAATTGTGCCAAAAATGCCATGGATAGATTTGAGTGCTAATAAACAACATTTAGTTAGAATGTGGGGTTCGCTTTTTGCCTCCAGGTTCACTATGTTTTGAAAAACGATGCATATGTGACTTTCAACGTGGCACCGTCATAGGATGCCACCTTTCCAACAAGTCAGTTCGTCAAATTCCTGCCCTGCTAGAGCTGCATGTTTGTTGCTTTATGTAATGGCATATATTTTAATGCTTTATGTAATGTATTTTATCTATTGAAATATAATTTTGATATATTTTAAAATGTAGTTTCATGGTGATTTATTGTGTTTTCCAGAATCTCCAACCAAACTCTGAGATCAGTCTCTCCAGTACCAAGTCATCTGTCCATGAAGAGTGACATCTCTATGGATCATCCTATACATTTTAGTGATAAATCAGGGACCTTTGACCCCAGGTAAGTTACTGGTCAGAATTGATGATATTACTATTGAAGAGGAGAATCTTCTAGATCTGAAACCAGATGTATTTTGTGTATCTGAGCATATCATTTGTTGTTTATGTTACATATTTTAATACACTGAGTGTACAACATTTTCCACAACATTTCCAACGGAGACAATCAGGTTGGTAAGTCATCATACTGTAGCTCAAACCTACTGTGATGACGACCTAACTTTATAATATTTCGTAGCCTACCTAGCAGAATCTGCCTGTCTTTCTTTCAAAATCAACACATTTATCCATCTTCTTATGCAGTGGTGTAAAGTACATAAGTAAAACTACTTTAAAGTATCTGTACTTTACTATTTATATTTTTAACAACTTTACCTTTTACTTCACTACATTCATAAAGAAAATAATGTACTTTTTACTCCATACATTTTCCCTGACACCCAAAAGTACTCAAAAAATGGTCCAATTCACACTTATCAAGAAAACATCCCTGGTCATCCCTACTGCCTCTGATCTGGCAGACTCACTAAACACAAATGCTTTTTTTAAATGATGTCTGAGTGTTGGAATGTGACCCTGGCTATCTGTAAATGAAAATAACAAGAAAATGGTGCCGTCTGGTTTGCTTAATATAAGGAATATTAATTTTAATTATTTACTTTTTTTATTTTTAATACGAGCATATTTTAGCAATTACATTTACTTTTGATACTTAAGTATATTTAAAATCAAATACTTTTAGACTTTTACTCAAGTAGTATTTTACTGGGTGGCTTTCACTTTTACTTGAGTCATTTTCTATTAAGGTATCTTTACTTTTTCCACCACTGTTCTAATGTTCCATATGCGCCACAGTTTGAACAGACATTTTGTAACTGCGTAGGCTACAAATTTACTTTCAATTTCAAATAAGGAAATAAAGTTATAACGTTCACTGGGTAAATTAGTTTTGCATTGGCCGGCTCCCCGGGTGAGCAGAGTTGGCACGTTTTAGACCATTCCATTGGTCCTTAAATTAAATGTCCACTCACCCGTAGCACCGGGCCATGCAAAACGAACAGTACCACTGTAGCAGGGCGCTGAGACAGAGTTCTGAACCCAGAGGCGTTTAGACTTCAGGGAACGCTTCAAGGTGTCTCCCCTTTACAACAGTAACCAGAGGGTGGCGCTAACAGTCAGTTGCATGCCACAGCAGTAACTCATGACATTGTACCGAATCTTGCTTCAGTTTTTTTTTTATTATAGTCCTTCTTCAAGACATGTCTTACATTATTTTTGATAAACATATAATTTGCTTGAAACCAGGTTTAGCTGTGTTTTCTTCCTAACAAATGTGATTTACTGTAGACCTTTAATAATTGTAAACAGGCCTACAAATCCAAAAGGTTTTAATTTGAGAATGTTCATTTGTATGCCTCAAATATTAAACTGTATTAAAATATCTGATGATTAGTTGAATCAGGTGTGTAAATGCTGGGCAAGAACAAAAGGATTGAGAAACCCTGAGATAAACATAAAACCCTATCATTTAAAAGCTCCTCCACCATCTTTACCAGACGTTTGACTGATAACATGTGATAACACTTTGAAAACTGCTGTCTGTCAGCAAATAAGCTCAAGTAGCAGTTCTACTAACTAGTACTATCTCATTCCAGGTATTCATTCTCTTACTCTGTCCTTTAGAATAGATTATTATTCAGAAATACTCACTTTATTTTTTTGTTCTCTCCATATAGCGTTTTCTGCTCAGTCGTCTCAAAATGGATCCTGTACAAAAGAACAACTTTACTTTCTGTTTCAGCTCAACCGTCTCCCCATCCTGATAATAAAGTGTTTTATTGGTATCTTCCACTAGATGGCAGTAAACACCTGCTGTAACTAGACTACGACTATGTGTTCGGTTTCATACATGCAGTTTCCCAGAGGAGGAGTGCTGATCTAGGATCAGGTCCCCCCCTGTCCATCTAATCTGTTTCATTATGATCTAAAAAGGAAAAACTGATCCCAGATCAGTACTCCTACTCTTTATGAATACTGTCACAGGTGACGCCTCAAGATGAGGCTCATGATTTATAAGTTATATTCCTTAAGAGTCAATTAATATCATTAATTGAACTGCTTTGCCATGAACAGATCTGTGAGGTCTTAACTTAAAGGAACTATATAAACCATATGGTTATTTAAATGGGGTTGAACATTCATCCCATCAGATTGTGTAAAGGATTTTATGAGTTCAGAAAAATACTGACTTGGAAGCATCTCTCTGACCTCACCCTGCTGAATCACACCCACATAGCTACAGTTATATGCTTGTCAGGTTTTATGTTTGTTGCTTCATGTAATGGCATATATTTTAATGCTTCATGTAATGTATTTTATCCATTGAAATATAATTTTGATATAGTTTAAAATGTAGTTTCATGGTCATTTATTATGTTTTCCAGAATCTCCAACCAAACTCTGAGATCAGTCTCTCCAGTACCCAGTCATCTGTCCATGAAGAGTGACTTCTCTATGGATCATCCTATACATTTTAGTGATAAATCAGGGACCTTTGACCCCAGGTAAGTTACTGGTCAGAATTGATGATATTACTATTGAAGAGGAGAATCTTCTAGATCTGAAACCAGATGTATTTTGTGTATCTGAGCATATCATTTGTTGTTTATGTTACATATTTTAATACACTGAGTGTACAACATTTTCCACAACATTTCCAACGGAGACCATCAGGTTGGTAAGTCATCATACTGTAGCTCAAACCTACTGTGATGACGACCTAACTTTATAATAGTTCGTAGCCTACCTAGCAGAATCTGCCCGTCTTTCTTTCAAAATCAACACATTTATCCGTCTTCTAATGCAGTGGTGTAAAGTACTTAAGTAAAAATACTTTAAAGTACTACTTAGGTCGTTTTTTTTGGGGTATCTGTACTTTACTATTAATATTTTTAACAACTTTTACTTTTACTTCACTACATTCATAAAGAAAATGATGTACTTTTTACTCCATACATTTTCCCTGACACCCAAAAGTACTTGTTACATTCAGAAAATGGTCCAATTCACACTTATCAAGAGAACATCGCTGGTCATCCCTGGTCACAAATGCTTTTTTTAAAATGATGTCTGAGTGTTGGAATGTGACCCTGGCTATCCGTAAATGAAAATAACAAGAAAATTGTGCCGTCTGGTTTGCTTCATATAAGTAATTTTAATTTTAATTATTCCTACTTTACTTTAGCAATTACATTTACTTTTGATACTTAAGTATATTTAAAATCAAATACTTTTAGACTTTTACTCAAGTAGTATTTTACTGGGTGACTTTCACTTTTACTTGAGTCATTTTCTATTAAGGAATCTTTACTTTTTCCACCACTGTTCTAATGTTCCATATGCGCCACAGTTTGAACAGACATTTTGTAACTGCGTAGGCTACAAAGTCACTTTCAATTTCAAATAAGGAAATAAAGTTATAACGGTGACTGGGTGAATTAGTTTTCCATTGGCCGGCTCCCCGGGTGGGCAGAGTTTGCACGTTTTAGAGCATTCCATTGGTCATTAAATTAAATGTCCACCAGGTTTAGCTGTGCTTTTTTCCCTCCAAAATGTGAATTACTGTAGGCCTTTAATAATTGTAAACAGGCCTACAAATCCAAAAGGTTTAAATTTGAGAATGTTCATTTGTATGCCTCAAATATTCAACTGTCTTCAAATATCTGATGATTAGTTGAATCAGGTGTGTAAATGCTGGGCAAGAACAAAAGGATTGAGAAACCCTGAGATAAACATAAAACCCTATCATTTAAAAGCTCCTCCACCATCTTTACCAGACGTTTGACTGATAACATGTGATAACACTTTGAAAACTGCTGTCTGTCAGCAACTAAGCTCAAGTAGCAGTTCTACTAACTAGTACTATCTCATTCCAGGTATTCATTCTCTTACTCTGTCCATTAGAATAGATTATTGTTCAGAAATACTTAGAAATACTCACTTTATTTTTCAGTTCTCTCCATATCGTGTTTTCTGCTCTGTCCTCTCAAAATGGATCCTGTACAAAAGAACAACTTTACTTTCTGTTTCAGCTCAACCGTCTCCCCATCCTGATAATAAAGTGTTTTATTGGTATCTTCCACTAGATGGCAGTAAACACCTGCTGTAACTAGACTACGACTATGTGTTCGGTTTCATACATGCAGTTTCCCAGAGGAGGAGTGCTGATCTAGGATCAGGTCCCCCCTGTCCATTTAATCTGTTTCATTATGATCTAAAAGGGAAAAACTGATCCCAGATCAGTACTCCTACTCTTTATGAATACTGTCACAGGTGACTCCTCAAGATGAGGCTCATGATTTATAAGTTATATTCTTTAAGAATCAATTAATATCATTAATTGAACTGCTTTGCCATGAACAGATCTGTGAGGTCTTAACTTAAAGGAACTATATAGACTTTATGGTCATTTAAATGGGGTTGAACATTCATCCCATCAGATTGTGTAAAGGATTTTATGAGTTCAGAAAAATACTGACTTGGAAGCATCTCTCTGACCTCACCCTGCTGAAACACACCCGAGTAAAGACCACATAGCTACAGTTATATGCTTTTCTGTTTTTACCCACTTTTACAGCCAATGTGTGCACTGGCATCCATATGAATCAGTGGAAAATACAGACTAGTTAGCCATCTCCCAATAGATGGACCCCACGCAGAACTTTCAGCAATGCAGCATCTTCAGTAAGCGAGTATTCCAGACACTCTCTTCTTATGAACCAGTTGCTATTAAATGAAGGTTTTTTGGACAGAAAACCTGCGGCTACGGTAGGATTCTAGGCTAATCTGGGCTGGCACCTTTGTTCCAAGATAGTCAGGAACAGTCGGAGGTGGAGGGGGCTGTGGAGCCATTATCCTGGCGGTGCTTGTGGAAGGGTGGGTAGGCTCTGCACACGGAGCTAACTGGAGCTCGGCAGCATCATCACTGTTGGGCTTGCCGGCGGCCTCGCTGGTTTGATGATGCTGCTGCTGCTCATCACTCTCCTTTGGCTTTGTTTGGCTACTTTTTGTACCATTGTCTGAAGAAGCCTATTGTGGTGAAACGTCAGGAGTAAACGTTTTTTTTTTAGAAACTTTTAAATGAGTCACATGGATGCTAACTGGGACTCAGCTAAAACTACACAAATACACCTTTTTGTTTTGGTATTTTGGGGACCAAAAAATGTATACCAACAGTGGACAATTCCCAGCAAAAGCATGGAGCTCCAACTCTCTAGTGGAGAATAGAGGGAGTTTTCCCCTTGGAGAATCCAGAGTGGCTCACTGAAGAAAAACATATTGGAGAATAACAACAATCTCAATCTGAAGCTTTAAAGAAAAAAGGGGAATTCCTCTGAAAATCAGGAACACCATTCTTCCTCCTGCCCCACCTATTGTCCCTGTATGAATATTAGTTGGCATCTAATTGAAGAACATACTGCTTTATAGATCCCAGCCTGACAAACAATTGTTTGGGCCTTACTTTGAGCACTTTGCACTGTGCCTCCATTGAGTCTCCACGTGTCAAGCAGTACAGAGAAACGCCCTCTAGATGACAGCAGAGGCCTGCTCTTGGATCTACCCTGTCTAACCACCAGTTTAGTGACCTTGTTCCATCAATATGTCCATACTACTTCACAACCGATTTGAGGTCTTGACCAGCAATGTCCCATTGGGCTCAACCAAGCCGAGAGTGAGGTTCTAGAAAGAGGACTGACTTTCATACCAGCTCCTAAACAGGTGGACTGCGGGCAGCTCCGGAGGGATCTACACTTCTATCATAGAAGATTGAAGTTATTAGATCATTTTGATTATGAAACAGATTTTCCTCATATACTATTTCCAAACCCCTCACATTGGGAACCTCAGTTGGAGTCAGTGTCAGAAACTATACAGACTGTTATACGTAGGGATGTGGCTTCCTTTTCACAATTCAGAACCCGACCTGTATATCAGCTTAACCTTACACATCTTTCAAAAAATCAAGCTCTAGAAACATTGAAACAGCAATCAGAATATAGTGATTAAACCAGCAGATAAGGGGGGCTCAGATTGTTGTAATGGATAAAGTGAATATCTTCTTGAAGCCAATAGACAATAGGATAATGGTAAACACTATGTTCCATTGTCCCACTCAACACAACCGGAAAACACAAAGATTAATCCAGGAGATAGTGAGTGAACTATATGAGGATAAGTACATTACAGATAAACAGATGGTCTATCTTTTTGGGGCAGATTCTCCAAGGCCTAGGCAGTTTTACTTACTGCCTAAAATACATATCTCCTGAGACGTTGGCGGTTCCCTACGGCTGACCAATAGTAAGTGATTGTGTCTCAGAATCTTCCTGTATTGCTGATTATATTGACTTTTATATCAACCCTCTATCCCAGAAACACCCCAGGTATGTTAAGGATAGTTATGAATGCAGGGTTTATTACTATTGTATTACTCTTTATATTAACTTAGCTACTGACTTGTTCTATTGTTGTTGTCAAGAGGTTAACCGGCTAGTCAGCATTTCATTGCACTGTTAACTCCATGTATATGACAAATAAACCAACTTGAACTTAGAAGGGGAGGGGGAGGGCAACCAGAAAGGGAGGGGAAAAGATGTCCAGCTAAATTACAGTATGTGTCCTCAAATGTTATGTCATCTAAACATCTCACATTAGCTGGAAGAACTGACAAATGAAATGAATCATAGAGGTCTTATAACTTATTCCATTCTACAGGTCCATTGTTTTGTCTCATGTCTCTTTATATTCAAGTGGCTAGGTTATTATTTTTTAACTGTGATGTAACTGAACATCCACTAGGTGGAGCCAGTGGTCCACTCTTGATTAGAGCCTTGCTTTGGCATGTCATTTCATGGTTCTGAGATACTTCGAGACATTTCACATAAAATTGAAATTTGTTTGGTAAAAACAGTAGGATAAATACATATGTAGGTATATCTATATATATATATATATATATATATATATAATATTATACTAACATTCTAGATACACACACACAATCAAGTGACTAGTAATTTCTATGTAACTGTGGGGTAACGGTACATTACATTTTTACATTTTAGTCATTTAGCAGACGCTCTTATCCAGAGCGACTTACAGTTAGTGAATACATATCTTTTTTTATACTGGCCCCCCGTGGGAATCGAACCCACAACCCTGGCGTTGCAAACGCCATGCTCTATCAACTGAGCTACATCCCTGCCGGCCATTCCCTCCCCTACCCTGGACGACGCTGGGCCAATTGTGCGCCGCCCATGAGTCTCCCGGTCGCGGAGACTCATTAGGTGGAGCCATTAGGTGGAGCCAGTGGTCCCCTCTTGAGCCTTTGTTTCGCATGCAATTTCATGGATTCTGACATACCTTGAGACGTCACATAAAATTTACGTTTGTTTGGTATAAACAGTAGGATATATACATACAGTGAGCTCCATAATTCATTGGACAGTGACCATTTTTTTGTTATTTTGGTTCTGTACTCTAGCACTTTGAGTTTGAAAGGATACAATGACAATGAGGGTGAAGTGCAGACTGTCAGCTTTAATTTGAGGGTATTTTCATAAATATCGGATGAACAGTTTAGAGATTACAGCACCTTTTGTACATGGTCCCCCCATTTTAAGGTACTACAAGTATTTGTTAAATTGGCTTCACAGATGTGTGTCGTTAGGCAGGTGTATTCATTTTGTGTCGTTAGTGAATGCAGGAGAGCTGTTGATGAATAGTATTGATTCTAGACTTTGCTATTGCCTTTGGAGATTGTTGTTGGGGTGTGACAACATGAGGAAGACAGCAGTGTCGATGGAAATGAAGCTGGCCGTCATAAGGCTCAGAAATGAAAATCAATCAATCAGGAACATTGCAAAAAACCCTGGCCATGCCCAAGTCAACAGTTTGGTTCATCATTAACAAGAAAAAAACAACCGGTGAACTCAATTATGTCAAAAGACCCAGTAGACCGAGGAAGACCACTGTAGTGGATGACCGGAGAATACTCTCTATGGAGAAGAAAACCCCCCTGACAACAGCCCAACAGATCAAAAACACTCTCCTGGATGCAGGTGTAGATGTGTCAAAGTCTACCATACGTAGAAGACTACACCAGCAGCACTACAGAGGGTACACTACAAGATGCAAACCACTGATAAGGCTGAAGAACAGAAAGGCGAGATTACAGTTAGCTAAAAAGCACCTAAAAGAGCCCCAAGAGTTCTGGAAAAAAGTATTGTGGACAGATGAGACAAAGATTAACATGTACCAGATTGATGGAAAGAGGAAAGTGAGGAGAAAAAAAATAAATGCCCATGATCCAAAGCATACCACCTCCTCCGTGAAACATGGTGGAGGGGGTGTTATGGCTTGGGCCTGTATGGCTGCCAGTGGAACAGGCTCACTTGTCTTCATCGATGATGTGACTGCAGACAGAAGTTGAACAATGAATTCTGAAGTCTACAGAAATATTTTATCTGCTCAGATAAAACCAAATGCCTCCAAACTCATTGGACGGCACTTCATCATGCAACAAGACAATGACCCTAAACATACTGCTAGAGCAACAAAGGGGTTTTTGATGGCCAAAAAGTGGAAAAACCTTGACTGGCCGAGTCAATCACCAGATCTGAATCCAATTGAACATGCATTTTACATGCTGAAGAGGAGACTTAAGGCAATAAGTCCCCGAAACAAGCAGAAACTGAAGATGGCTGCAGTACAGGCCTGGCAGAGCATCACCAGGGAAGATACCCAGCGTCTGGTGATGGCGATGCATCGCAGACTTCAAGCAGTCATTGCATGCAAAGGATATGCGACCAAATATTAACAATGATTACTTTATTCTACATTATGTTAAACTGTCCAATGATTTTTGATGCCCGAAAATGGGGGGGACCATGTACAAAAGCTTCTATAATTCGTAAACTTTTCATCCGATATGTATGAAAATACCCTCAAATTAAAGCTGACAGTCTGCACTTCACCCTCATTGTCATTGTATCCTTTCAAACTCAAAGTGCTAGAGTACAGAACCAAAATAACAAAAAAAATGGTCACTGTCCAATGAATTATGGAGCTCACTGTATGTAGGTAGAGTCCATTCTCGTTTAAAAAAATAAATAACACAACATCTCATTCATTATATACTATATCATTTTATACATTATTAAAAACATTCATTTATAATATACAACATAAATAATATATATATATATATATATATATATATATATATATATATATATATATATATATATATATACATAGTTAGATATAAAAGCCTTCATCATATTGAAAATTCAACTCACCTTCAAAATGCTCCATGAGGAATAAATGATTCAAGAAGTCTCTTTAAGATGTATGTCTTCAGGCCTTCTGGTCCTCTGGGTCTTTTTTCTTGGTTGACTGAGACATCCCACGGACGCTCTTTTATGGGGTCAAATGGATCTGTTTAGGTCAGCAGTAAAACGGGACATCTTAAAGAATACAATTACCTTTTTTGTTTTTAATTGACTGAGACATCCACTGGACATTCCATCCTCGGACGCCTCCCGGACATTCCCGGACGCCCCCCCCCCCCCCGAGAGCTATTTTTAAAAGGTTAAAGGTTAAACAGGTTTAAAAAAGTAGTTTCAAAGACACTTGGGGGACCCCATGTGTACATTCAGTTCCCTTGTGTGTAAGGGACCCCCTAGATGAGCAAACTGTTGACCATTAAAATATGGATAGCTGAGAACTCTTTCTAAAAGGGTAAACAGGTTTACAAAACAGTTAAACCAATCTCGCCACTTGAAGCTAAAGACAGGCACAAAATAGTTGACCTCTGTGCAAGCGTTTGAAAATACATACAAACTAACAGATTGGGTGGCATTTGCGCTATTGAATTCAGAACAACCTAAAATTGTCACTTTGGAGTCTGGACTCTACGCTACTGAAGAGATTCGTATGACTTTCAAATCATCTGGCCCACAGACTTCCTCTTCCAGTGCGTACCCAGGCAGGGATGTTCCATTCAGGGCCTTTTAGATCTGACATAGAGCAAGTCTTATCTTAAGCCATTCCCTCATGCGAAACGCAGGAGAAAAACTCCCGGTTTTTGGCTGAAAAAGGTTGTTGAGACAGCTGTGTGTAAAAATCTTCATTGTTGAATCGTCCGGTTGGCCTCCACTCATATCTCAATCAATCATATCCACTCATAAAACAATCAGGTGCATCACAAAGAATGGCATCGATGGTTTTGTCATTGTGGCCCAGACATGAAGGACACAACACACCTAGAATTGGTCTAGGAGACGTGTTTTTCTGGAGTTTTCTGTGGTTGATCTCTCTTGAGGTTTCTTGTCGCTCGTAGTGTTCACAGGACAAGTCTAACACTTACTTATACTCAGGCAGACCTACCCAGAAATTACTTTTTCATTCTACAAGGGGTCACAAGCTCACTACACAGCAGCTCCATAAGTTCACTACAAAAATTCCCAACTGTTTCACATTTTTCAAACAGTTCAAACTTGAAGTTCAACTAGGTCAGTACACGACACATCAATCACCAGGCCATTACATTTTATTTCAAACGTGCTTTACTTCAAAGAAACAGCTGCACTATCAAGTTACATAAGCACACCCTAAATAGTGAAGAGAACGTCCGGACAGGATGTCCTTAAAAGGTCATAAACACAGGACACAGGAAAACTCACCAATCACTTTTTGACAGCAACCGTCTACTATATTCTCTCTCACAGGAGTCTGTGAAACAAGACAGTTGGAGATTGAAACATTGTATGTGTATTCCCTCCCCCAACTGCTCTGTTCACTCAGACAAACAAACCAGACTGCAGTTTCCCACGCAAGAATTGACTTCAAATCCTAAATTACTTGATATCTTTCAGAAATACATAATTTTCCCCCCCTCATAATTCCATAGGTCTATAGGAGTGTCCCAGGTTTTCATTACAACCATTTCTAGTGCATATTGTATATGGTTTCAATATCTTACTATCAGATTTGATAAATAACAGATTATAACATGAAATGCTCAGTGTTGATTTTAAATTTAAACATTAACAGTCCACAAAAATGGTGTGTAAAACAGTATGTTGGCTTGGCTGATAAAAAGGGTAGATTGAATTTCTCTTGGCAGTTGTGGCTCCCAGGTCTACAGCCAATCAAGGACTAGCTACCCATCCCCCACTGCTGCTCTCACCCCCCCACCCCCCACCCCATCCCCTGACATGCTGGACTCTCAGGTTCTGTCCAATAAAGTGCAGCACAGCACAGTACAACTTTATTAGTCCATGTTACAGGGAACAAAGGGAATTTGTCTTTCTGAAAGGGGTTGGTCACAGATCTGCCAGTTCAGATCAAATCCCACGTTTTGTTGTCTGGCTCAGGACTCAAACCAGTGACCTTTCAGTTACTGGACTAATTCTCTAACTTCCACCTCCTAACACTTCTAGCATGGGCTTCCTAGGCAAAGTTCCTTTTACACTATCCCATGTGTGTAGAAAACACGAGTCTGTCTCATGATCTGGTAATGAGGTACTCCTGCCTTCAAAATCAGTGTCACCCTCAGGTCAAGTGGGCATTACCTCTTGGTCTAATGGTCAAGAAACTGGTTTTTCCCATGGGACACCTGGGTACAGATCCCGCCCATGAAATGTGCACACCTCTCCCAATGCACCATTCCACTGCTTCCACCAATGTAGTGTTTTTTTGCAAACAGCAACGGTGTAATGCCCCTTTCGTCTCAAACCCGGGTCTCCCTGCCCGTAGGCAAACAAATATATTGTAGTGAATTCAGGGGGTAGCCACAAACAGGTTTTGAACCTGGGTCCATCAACTGTCAAGCCAACACCTTAAGCGTGTTAGGTTCTAAATGAACCTAGTAAAACTCAGGGACGTTTAGTAAAGCTCAAACCAAGTTTATTCACCCATTGGATCATACAGCTGCATAAGACAAAGAACATATTCACACAAGCACTGGTATTTAACCCTTTCTCCTATGCTGAGTCCCTCCTTCCACATCTGAACAGCCAATACACCTCTGTTGCTATCCAGAAGATTAGTGATATATGTTCTTCCTCACTTCATCTAACCTGACCTCTGCCCAAATTGCTCACTCCTCCCCAACTCACGGCTGTCATGTTGACTTGTACCAGACTGTGTCTCTTCTCCTCCAATAGGATCCCTGATGACTAACAATAACATATCCTGACAGAATGGAAACGTTATACATTCCCCTCTCTCCCTCAGTGACATGAATAAGTCTATTTCATGTTTAGAAGTCAAAACCCAACAAGCGCTACGCCAAGAGGTCCGAACCTCTCGATGATGTGGCTAGGTGTTGGATTTAAGGTCGCTACATTACCCCCTTCCTTGGGGAGAGCATGCCCCCACACTTCTTTATAGCAAGTCTCTCACGTGTACATGCCTCACAGGTACTATACCACTTCTGACACCAATGTAACGAATTAAGGGATAGCTCCAACGGGACTCGAACCCGGGTCCAGTGACTATCAAGCCAACACCTTATCCATTCCACCAAGAGATCAGCAGGTGGTAATTGGTAGGTGTTGGGTTCAGCTTGCTACAGTATATACTTAAATAGGGCAATGTGTGATCTGGGAGCAGCAGCACTTCCACTAGTGCTCCTGACACAGCCTAACACAATCTTTACCTTCTGAACCTTAAAAACTGACCTAAAGTCAGATACATTTAGACAAACCACCATGTGAGCAGCAAGTGTAGGGTTAATGGAGTGAAGTGGGGGATGGGTAGGACCACCAGTATCAACTATATGTCTATGAATGCATTACTATAAATGCAGTACTAAACGGATGGATGCTCTTCATCAACACCATCTCACCTGTGAAACTAGATATCAGCAATCAATCAACAAGACTAATGAAATGGAGCAAATGAAGACATTAGAACTGCTAAAGGTCAGATATTATATTCTGACACCAATTTCCTACTGGTAGATTTTGTACATGATCTGTCAATCCTGAGAGCAACGCTCTCTCTCCTCCTCTTCCCCCATCTCTCTTTGCTGGGGTGAAGTTTCCCCTAGATACAGATCTAGGATCAGCTTCCCCTCCCCCAAACCTAACAAGGATCATTAGTGGGGGGAATTTAAACCTGATCTAAAGCCAGTGTCTATTTGGGAAACTTGTCCCCATCCCAACAACTCTACATGTGGATGCGGCTTCCTCCATCTCACCATGTTCACAAAGAAAACGGCAGTGTATTTCAGCTGTAAGTATTTTGAAGTTACTAGCTATATTATTTGAATTGAATCGACCTAGCTTCATTATTATTCAACAATAACTGGGCCAATGTCGCCGTAGCAGCAGTGGTGGTTCTAGAACATTCCCAGTGGGAGGGGCCAGGCTGGGGCCAGTTGTACTGTTAGAGGGGCCAGTTACATCACACATTATTGTTGTCATGTCGTTTTTCTTCACTGCATTGCAGGCATCAATAGACAAATGACCATGTTTATAATCATTCAACTATTTATTATTTGCATTAAAATTTTTTACATTTGCATTACATATTCAGTATCAGTTACATCAACTGTATTCTACGGTTTTTGTGGTTTCTTGCAAAAAGATCCGCAAATTCATCTGGATTCAAGGCCTTTGCCCTCCTTGACTCAATACTTAATACACCTAAATTTGCTTAATCTTTCATCTGACATTGTGGACCTAAGATATGTTTTCACCAGCTTTAGAGCAGAAAAAACTCTGTTCACAAGAAGCGGTACTAACAGGGATTGAAACAGCTATTCTGCACAGTTTTAAAGAGCTCAAAGAAAACTTCTTTATAAGGCTGAATGAATAATGCTATCTCTACTACACTGGAGGGTCTCTGCATGCCACTCTGGATTTTCCTTTGTCAAATTCTTCTGAACTGATGTAGTTCATGCCCCAAGTCCTCAATATTTGATTCATACATTCTAGCAAATGGAAACAGGGACGTCTCTTTGAGAAATGCATCACTTTTGGGGTGTAGAGTTTGGATGCCATTCATTATGTCACAGTTTTTGCTAGAGAATCATCTGTTAAGCTCATTGAGCATCTGATCTAAGACAGGGTAGAAAAAGGTTGTACGAAAACTGTCTTTATCTATTTCTGGATCTGACCTCTGACCTACTGTACTGAGTACACAGTCTCCATTAATTTGAGAGCTTAGCTTTTTTGGTGGTTTTGCAGGGGGCTGTATTGCAATATCACATTGCTCAGCTGTGTTCAACACTTCATTCCATAGGTCATCAGAAAATGACTCATCCTGTAGTCATTCAAAGTTTGAACTAAGGCTTCAAATAAATCAACAGCCTTTGACAGGTCAAGTGATGAAGACTGTAGCAAATCTGATAGAAATGTTGCTTCTCCAAAAACTTTATGGAGTGGAACAAGGAAACAATGAATTGTAAATCTATCTGTGCAAGCAGACCTCGTGCCTCAACAGATCTGTCACCGTTGTGTTCTTGACTATGTCTTGCAGGACTTGCTTAACGGCAGGCAATCTATCCATAATAGTATGTAGAGCCATATATCGACATGCACAGCGAGTGTCACTTAGTCTCTGAAGCTCTCTAGGTGCACCTGGGTACATCTCTCTTTGTACGCTAAGCCATTTTTGATGCGCATATGACCCAGATGTGAAGACATACAGTCTTTCTAGTAAGGAGAAGAACTGTCCTACCTCAGGGACAGCTTTGTCTGTATCCACTAAAACTAAGTTTAGACAGTGTGCACTGCAGTGGAGGTAAAAGGCTTTGCTTGTTCTTTAATGCGTTGCCTGGACGCCTGAATGCTTGCCACTCATAACTGAAGCACCGTCATATGCTTGACCTACTAGGTTGTTTTAGTATTCAAGACTGTGACTTTCTAATATGTGTATGATTTAGTCAGTAAGCCCTGCTGCATCTAGTGGATCAGCCGATTCAAAGTGGAGACAGCTCTCATGGACAGCTCCACTGAAATAGTACCTGAGTACTGGAGATATCTGATCCTTTTGTTTTAACATCTTTTGTTTTCCGTCTGCCATTATGCTGAAGACCTCACTGTCTTCCACTTCTTCTATCATCTCTGTTGGAACCATGTCTGCCAAACAACTCAGAACCTCATTCTGAATCCCTTTGCTTGTGTATTTTGCATTATGAATGGAAGTCAACCTTTTTTCCACAGTTGTGTCATGCTTAGCTATTGTTTCTAGGATTGCCATGAAGTTCCCTTTATTATCAGACTCTGCAGACTCATCGTGTCCTCTTTGTGCAATGTTTTGTGTGGCTGTAAGTAGTAGTACTTCTCCTATTGTTTTAATATAGTCCCCATTTTCTTGAACCTGTTTGTTGTGTTCCTTGTTTAGGGGCATTTACCAGTGTTGCATTACTTTTTACAGCTTTCTGATAGACTCTCCACGTAATCATTGCTTGTTTGCGCCGCTCAAACCTTGCATGAATTGCAAATCCATTTCAACTTCTGAAAAGAAAAAAACTTGCAGATCCATGTGGTACGATACTGTTGTGTTCCGCCTAAAGGAGTCCCACTAGAAAATGTGTTGGGTTACTTTAGTGTTCCGCTTTGCCACTTTGTCTAATAACAGATGTAAAAAATAAATAAAAAATAAAAAAAGAACATGATCGCAAAAATGTATTCTGTGATAATTATTTCAGACTCCGCATTTAGAGGGGCCACAAGGGGGTCCAAGCTTGTTGTCACAGGGGCACTGCCCCCCCCCCCCCCCCCCCCCCCCCCCCCCAGAACCGCTAGTGTCTGACAGCCCTTCTTCGGCCTCGGTGGATGCTAGCTCAGAAGAAGCACCAGCATGGTTCAGAATGGTGATGGACAAGGGTATAACTAAAATCCAAGAGACACTTTCTGAACTCCTCAGCAAAATTTATGTGCTGGTCGATAAACTCCCACGAAGACCAGAACGTCACAAAGGGAACGAGTGACAAAGTTACAAAAGACCATGCTGACCAACAGGCTGCCATCCTGGACGTCCGCCTGGAAGTGGATCAAAAGTACAAGAAGTTGGAAGACGCCATCTCTAAACTCGAGGAGAAATTAGATTCTCACGAAAATTTCAAAAAAAAGAGATTTCAAGGTTTCCCGGAGGCCGTGGAGGGACGAGACGCCATCTCCTTTCTACAGGAATGGAGTCCCAAAAATTCTGGATCTACCCCCTTCCGCGCACCCACTGGAAATGGAGAGGGTCAATCACACCCTACGGAGGCAGCTGCCTGGCCAGGTTGCACCCAGGGCATTTGTCGTTACATTTCTACGGGTATCAGGACACTGTCCGAATCCTCTCTGCTGCCCGAGCAAAGGGAGAGCTCAAGTACGGAGATGCCAGAATCATGATCTTTCCGGATCTTTCTCCCATACTACACAAGAGGAGGATGGCTTTCTCCCCACTGAAGAGGCTTCTGCGGCAGGCTGGCTCGGCATACGGCCTACTGCTACCCGACGACTTTGTGGACGTACACCAAGAATGGTGAGCGCACATTTGACTCTGGGAAGACGGCTGAAACATACATGAGGAAAGAACTCCCTGACTTATTCCCGTCTACTACATCAGGAGGAACTGTCTTTTGATCTTGGATACAGTGGATAGTGAACTGTTAGAACATGAGGATACAACCAAATGACTCATAGGATCGGCTGGCTGGCTGGCTAGATGGCTAGCACCATAATGACAGGCCAGGTAAAGTTGGATCATAGCTAATGTTGACTGGCTGGCTGGCTAGATGGCTAGCACCATAATGACAGGCCAGGTAAAGTTGGATCATAGCTAATGTTGACTGGCTGGCTGGCTAGATGGCTAGCACCATAATGACAGGCCAGGTAAAGTTGGATCATAGCTAATGTTGACTGGCTGGCTGGCTAGATGGCTAGCACCATAATGACAGGCCAGGTAAAGTTGGATCATAGCTAATGTTGACTGGCTGGCTGGCTAGATGGCTAGCACCATAATGACAGGCCAGGTAAAGTTGGATCATAGCTAATGTTGACTGGCTGGCTGGCTAGATGGCTAGCACCATAATGACAGGCCAGGTAAAGTTGGATCATAGCTAATGTTGACTGGCTGGCTGGCTAGATGGCTAGCACCATAATGACAGGCCAGGTAAAGTTGTATCATAGCTAATGTTGACTGGCTGGCTGGCTAGATGGCTAGCACCATAATGACAGGCCAGGTAAAGTTGGATCATAGCTAATGTTGACTGGCTGGCTGGCTAGATGGCTAGCACCATAATGACAGGCCAGGTAAAGTTGGATCATAGCTAATGTTACCTGCGCTATTTAGCCAGCTCGCTAAGTTTACCAGGGTGTTAATATAGCTACAGCCACACTATGCCAGGTAGTGACATTTTTCTTTCTGGATACTTTTATTTTACCCATAGAGGTCCAGTGGGGTTTGGTTAAATAGTGATGTGGCTTTTGACTGGGTTTCAAGCCTAACTATGTAGTTTATATTACTTCAGGGAATTTTTAGCTACTATTACGTTTGCTGGCTTGTTTATTGTTAGAGATGTATGCTAGCGTTAGTGATACCGAGGCAGGGAGAAGCTACTCACTGGCTGGACACCTAATTGCCAGCTAGCTGATAGCTGGACAGTTGTGTGTGTGTGTACATGTGTATATAAATATATATAATGGGGGGTTGGGAGGGTGAACTCAGGAGGATGGTGATTGTTTAACTAATTGTCTCTATTTTATATTTGAGGGATAATAGTTATCGTCTGGTAAAGGTTTTCATTTATTCATCATAGCTTGATGTCTTTTTTCCTGTGCTGCTTGGGTGCGTTTGTTTCACAGCGCAGGTTTCAGGGCACCTTGGTGCTTTATCTTGGCCAGGTCACAGTTGTAAATGAGAAGTTGTTCTCAACTGGCTTCTTACCTGGTTAAATAAAGGTGAAATAAAAATAAAAATAAATAAATGCTGATTGGTTGACGTTTGTGTGTGCGGGTAGGCGCTGTTGGTGACTATGAACGCATCCTCTGTTGTTGTTGTTGTTGTTGTTGTTGAGACATGCTCAAGTGGGGATAAATAGTCCAGTCATTATGTTGCCGATGTTTGTCTCTTTGATTCAAATTGTATTTTGTGACTCGACTAACAATATATTCATGTTACAGGGAACAGTCAATGCACTTCTAATGCCATATCCATATAATTTAGAATGAACCTCTTTGGGGCGATGCTATGCATAGCAGGTACAATCTAGCTTAAAGACTAGCGTCTAAGGGTATGGTTTATTAACTCCCTCAGTTGGGGAGGGGGTTGGTGGGTTTGTGGTAGGGTCAGGTATTAGCTCACCAGATGGTTACTATTTTATACTTTCATCATTTCATTTAGTTTCTATCTTTTTCCCTCTTTCTTATTATCTTTAAAGATGTCAGCACCTAATAACTATACATTTATGCCACTTAACATTAGGGTACTGTAATGAATAATGAGGGGAGAAAAAGGTGTAGATTCACACGCAGAGCGGCAGGTGTTTATTACGTCTTTACAGAAGACAGGAATCGTGGTCACAGGCAGGCAATGGTCATACACAGGTAGGCAAACAGGCAGGTGAATCAAAACTAGGACTGAAGGCTATAACTGGTTCTCACAAACGAGCTAGGAAAAGGCTTAGTAGAGTCAAAACGAACAATACCTCACAAGGCACAAACAGAATGAACTGAACTAAATAAGGAGCTGATGAGACCAGGGCTACGTTCAAGAACACAAAGAAACAGGGCTACGTTCAAGAACACAAAGAAACAGGCTACGTTCAAGAACACACAGAAAATGACTCAACTAAAAGTGAAAGTCACCCAGTAAAATACTACTTGAGTAAAAGTCTAAAAGTATATTGGTTTTAAATATACTTAAGTATCAAAAGTAAATATAATTGCTAAAATATACTAAAGCACCAAAAAGTAAAAGTACACAAGTATAAATCATTCAAATTCCTTACATAAAGCAAACCAGACAATTTTCTGGTTTTTTAAATGTACGTTCAGCCAGAGGCAAACTCCAAAACTCAGACAATTTACAAACAAAGCATTTTGTTTTAGTGAGTCTGCCAGATCAGAGGCAGTAGGGATGTTCTCTTGATAAGTGCGTGAATTGGACCATTTTCTGTCCTGCTAAGCATTCAAAATGTAACGAGTACTTTTGGGTGTCAGAGAAAATGTATGGAGTAAAAAGTACATTATTTTCTTTAGGAATGTAGTGAAGTAAAAGTAAAAGTAGTCAAAAATATGAATAGTAAAGTAAAGTACAGATACCCAAAAAACCTACTTAAGTAGTACTTTAAAGTATTTTTTACTTAAGTACTTTACACCACTGGTTAACGCTCTTTCTTAGCTAGCTTGACTATGCACTTGCCTCTGCTAGCAATACACTGTGCTAACATTAGCCTATTCTGTACCACAGAAAATAACAGTTTTTAAACCGTTGTAAAAACCCACTTCTTCCAGACGGAATAGTTCCTGTTGATTCAGACTTACTCATCACCAATCTTTTGTTATGTCTCGTGGGGTTTCATAACCACGTCTGTACAAACAATTCAATAATGATGAGACAGGAGACAGGAATCAGTTCAACCATTTATCTGGAACGTGATCATCTCAACACATACAAACCCCCATGATGCTCTGCAGCACAACCCAATATACAACAAATAATACATACATAAGTAAATGGACATGAAACAAACTCATAGAGGAATTTAAATGTTCAGTTGTAGAAAGTAGGGCCATGGGATAGGGTGTCAGAAAGGTCAGTATGTTTGATAAACTGGTTACAAATCAAATCAAATCAAATTGTATTGGTCACATGCGCCGAATACAACAGGTGCAGACATTACAGTGAAATGCGTACTTACAGCCCTTAACCAACAGTGCATTATTTTAAACAAAAAAAGTAAGAATAAAAACAACAACAAAAAAGTGTTGAGAAAAAAAGAGCAGAAGTAAAATAAAGTGACAGTAGGGAGGCTTTATATACAGGGGGGTACCGTTGCAGAGTCAATGTGTGGGGGCACCGGCTAGTTGAGGTAGTTGAGGTAATATGTACATGTGGGTAGAGTTAAAGTGACTATGCATAAATACTTAACAGAGTAGCAGCAGCGTAAAAAGGATGGGGTGGGGGGGCAGTGCAAATAGTCCGGGTAGCCATGATTAGCTGTCAGGAGTCTTATGGCTTGGGGGTAGAAGGCTGTTGAGAAGTCTTTTTGGACCTAGACTTGGCACTCCGGTACCCGCTTGCCGTGCGGTAGCAGAGAGAACAGTCTATGACTAGGGTGGCTGGAGGAGTCTTTGACAATTTTGAGGGCCTTCCTCTGACACCGCCGGTATAGAGGTCCTGGATGGCAGGAAGCTTTGCCCCAGTGATGTACTGGGCCGTACGCACTACCCTCTGTAGTGCCTTGCGGTCGGAGGCCAAGAAGTTGCCATACCAGGCGGTGATGCAACCAGTCAGGATGCTCTCGATGGTGAAGCTGTATAATTTTTTTGAGGATCTGAGGACCCATGCCAAATCTTTTTAGTCTCCTGAGGGGGGAATAGGCTTTGTCGTGCCCTCTTCACGACTGTCTTGGTGTGAGAGGTGACATAACAAGCATAAGGTCCATTATAACACAGTGAAGTAGAGGTGGGAGCTAAAAGCAGACATGGACAGTGAGACGGTGTGTGAGGAGGTCAGGGGGGAAACACTAGATCAGGACAGGTAGAAATGGCAGGGCTGGAAATAGACACAGACAGAGACACATTCTGATCATGGCTCAGACCTGACCTGAGACACACCCAAACAGAAGATGCCCATAGCAAAGTCCTGTCCAGTAGGCTATATGGGATTTCCTTTCATCAAAATCCAACACCTGGAAATGTATCCAGTGTGTGTGTGTGTGTGGTGTCCAATATGTGTGTGTGTGTTGTCCAGTGTGTGTGTGTGTGTGTGTGTGTGTGTATGTCCAGTGTGTGTGTGTGTGTGTGTGTTGTGTGTGTGTGTGTGTGTGTGTGTGTTCAGTGTGTGTGTGTCCAGTGTGTGTGTGTGTGTTTTCAGTGTGTGTGTTCAGTGTGTGTGTGTCCAGTGTGTGTGTCCAGTGTGTGTGTGTGTGTGTGTGTTGTTCAGTGTGTGTGTGTTCAGTGTGTGTTTTTTTTGTGTCCAGTGTGTTTGTGTGTCTAGTTTGTGTCCAGTGTGTATGTGTGTGTGTCCAGTGTGTATGTGTGTGTGTCCAGTATGTGTGTGTTTGTGTGTGTGTCTAGTGTGTGTGGGTGTCAAGTGTGTGTGTTTTTTTGTGTCCAGTGTGTGTGTGGTGTGTGGTGTGTCCAGTGTGTGTGTGTGTGTCCAGTGTGTATATATGTGTTTGTGTGTTGTGAGTGTCAAGTGTGTGTGTGTGTGTGTGTGTGTGTGTGTGTTTCAGTGTGTGTGTGTGTTCAGGTGTGTGTGTGGTTTTTTCAATGTGTGTGTGTGTGTTCAGTTTGTGTGTGTGTCCCCAGTGTGTGTGTGTGTGGTGTGTGTGAGTGTTCAGTGTGTGTGTGTTCAGGTGTATGTGTGTGTGTGTGTGTTTGTGTGTGTGTGTTTTTGTGTGTGTTCAGTGTGTGTCCAGTGTGTATGTGTGTGAGTGTTGAGTGTGTGTGTCCTGTTTGTGTGTGTGTGTGTTCAATTGTGTGCGTGTGTGTGAGTGTTTCTGTGTCCTGTGTGTGTGTGTCCAGTGTGTGTGTGTGTGTGTGTGTGTTGAGTGGTGTGTGTCCAGTGTTTGTGTGTGTGTCCAGTGTGTGTGTCTCCAGTGTGTGTGTGTGCGTGTGTGTGTGTGTATGTGTTCAGTGTGTTGTGTGTGTCAAGTGTGTGTGTGTGTGTGTGTGTATGTGTTTTTGTGTGTGTGTGTTCAGTGTGTGTTTTGGTGTCCGTTTGGGTGTGTTGTGTGTGTTGTGTCTGTGTGTGTCCAGGGAGTGTGTGTGTCCTGTGTGTGTGTGTGTGTGTTTTGTGTGTGTCCAGAGTGTATGAGTGTGTGTGTGTGTGTGTGTATGAGTGTGTGTGTGGGTTGTGTGTGTGTGTGTGTTTGTCCAGTTTGTGTGTGTTGTGTGGTGTGTCCAGTGTGTGTGTGTTTTGGTGTGTGTGGTGTGTGTGTCCGTGTGTGTTGTGTGTGTGTTTTGTCCAGTGTGTGTCCAGTGTTGTGGGTTTTTGTCCTGTGTGTGTGTTGTGGTGTGTGGGTGTGTGTGTGTTTTGTTGTGTTGTTCAGTGTGTGTTTGTGGTTTGTGGGTGTGGGTGTTCAGTGTGTTTGTATCAAGTTGTTTTTTGTGTTTCCAGTGTGTGTGTGTGTTCAGTATGTGTTTGTTGTGTTGTGTTGTTTTTGTTTGATTGTGTCCAGTGTGTGTGTGTGTTCAGTATGTGTTTTTGTGTGTGTGTGTTTTCCAGTGTTTGTGTTTTTGTCCAGTGTGTGTGTGTGTCCCAGTGTGTGTGTGTGTGTTAGTTGTGTGTGTGTGTCCAGTTGTGTGTGTGTGTTGTTTTGTGTGTGTCCAGTGTGTGTGTGTTTGTGTGTGTTTGTGTGAATGTAGTGTTGTGTGTGTGTGTGTGTTTGTGTGTGTGTGTGTGTGTGTTTGTGTTGTGTTGTGTGTGTGTGTGGTGTGTGTGTGTGTGTGTGTGTGTGTGTGTCCAGTGTGCGTCCCCAGTGTGTTTTTGTTTTGACACAAGGACACTGACACAAACCCCAAAAAGTTTCGACATCAACCCTACACCTACAGTGTAGTGTGGGTGTGTGTGGATGTCTTTGTCCTGTGTGTGTGATCAATGTGTGTGTGTGTCCTTTTGTGTGTGTGTGTGTGTTGGTTGTGTGTGTGTGTGTTGTGTGTGTGTGTGTGTCCAGTGTGAGTTTGTCCAGTGTGTGTGTGTCCAGTGGTGTTGTTTGTGTGTCCAGTGTGTGTGTGTGTGTGTTTGTGTGTTGTTTGTGTGTCCAGTTGTGTGTGTGTGTGTGTCCAGTGTGTGTGTGTGTCCAGTTGTTGTTGTGTCCAGTGTTGTGTTAGTGTGTTTGTGTGTTGTGTGTGTACAGTTGTGAGTGTGTCAGTGTGTGTGTGTGTGTGTGTGTTTTTTTTTTTGTGTGTCCAGTGTGTTTTGTTTTTTCCAGTGTGTGTGTGTGTTTAGTGTGTGTGTGTGTTTTGTGTGTGTCCAGTGTGTTTTTGTGTATGTGTTGGTTACAGTGTGTGTGTGTGTGTCCAGTGTGTTTGTTTGTTTTTTGTGTGTGTGTGTGT
>CM072257.1:13163830-13218830 GCA_036851935.1 Coregonus suidteri | reverse complement strand
TGTGTGTCCAGTGTGTGTGTGTCCAGTGTGTGTGTCCAGTGTGTGTAGTCCGTGTTTTGTGTGTGTGAATCTAGTGTGTGTGTGTGTGTGAATCTAGTGTGTGTGTGTGTGTTGTGTGTGTGTCCAGTGTGTGTGTGTCCAGTGTGTGTGTGTTGTGTGTGTGTGTGTGTTGATTTCGTGCGTTCTTTGTGTGTGTCTGTCGTGTGTTTTATGTGTTTTTTGTCTGGGACTGACACCAAACCCCAAAAGTTTATGACATCAACCCTACACCTACAGTGTCCAGTGTTGTGGATGTGTTTGTCATTGTTGTTGTGTTGGCGGGTGTATGTGTGTCTGTGTGGTGTGTGTGTGTGTGTGTGTGTGTGGTGTGTGTGTTGGTGAGTGTCCGGTGTGTGTGTGTCCAGTGTGTGTTTGTGTGTGTGTGTTGTGTCCAGTGAGTTGTGTTTTGTCCAGTGTGTGTTTGTGTGTGTGTGTTTGTCCAGTGTGTAGTGGTGTGTGTGTGTGTCCAAGTGTGTGTGTGTTGGTGTGTGTTGTGTGTTGTGTGTCCAGTGTGTGTGTGTCCAGTGTGTGTGTGTGTTTCCAGTGTGTGTGTCCAATGTGTATGTGTTTTTGTGTGTGTGTGTTGTGTGTACAGTGTGAGTGGGTCCAGTGTGTGTGTGTGTGTATGTCCAGTGTGATGTGTCCAGTGTATGTGTTTGTCCATGTTGTGTGGTGTGTGTCCTAGTGTTTTTGTTGTGTTTCCGTGTGGTGTGTCCAGTGTGTGTGTGTGTGTGTGGTGTATTGTTTTTGTACAGTGTGTGTGTGTGTGTGTCCAGTGTGTGTTTTGTCCAGTGTGTGTGTGTGTGTGTATTCAGTGTGTGTGTGCTTGTGTTGTGTTTGTGTGTCCTTGTGTTTGTTTGTGTCCACAGTGTTGTGTGTGTGTTTGTCCAGTGTATGTGTGTTGGTGTGTGTTTCCAGTGTGTGTGTGTGTGTACAGTGTGCCATTGTTTGTGTGTCACTGTGTGTGTGTGTATGTTCCAGTGTTGAGTGTGTTTTTTTTTGTGTTTGGTTTTTGTGTGTGTGTTTGTTTGTGTCCAGTGTGTGGTGGTGTGTGTGTGTGTTTGTGTGTTTCAGTGTGTGTGTGTGTCCAGCGTGTGTCAAGTGTGTGTGTCCAGTGTGTGTGTTCAGTGTGTGTGTGTGTGTGTGTGTGTGTCTAGTGTGTGTATGTGTTGTGTCCAGTGTATGTGTTTGTGTGTGTCCAGTGTGTGTTGTGTCCAGTGTGGTGTTGTGTGTTGTTTGTCCAGTGTATGTGTGTGTGTCCAGTGTGTGTGTGTATGTGTTCAGTGTGTGTGTGTGTGTCCAGTGTGTGTGTGTATGTCCAGTGTTGTGGTTCAGTGTGTGTGTGTGTGTGTGTGTGTGTTTTGTGTCTAGGTGTGTGTATGTTTTGTGTGTGTGTGTCCAGTGTATGTGTCCAGTGTGTGTTTGTGTCCAGTGTGTGTTTGTGTGTGTTTGTCCAGTTTGTGTGTGTGTGGCGTGTGGGTGTGTGTCCAGTGTTGTGTGTGTGGTGTACAGTGTGTGTGTGTGTCCAGTGTGTGTGTGTGTATGTCCAGTGTGAGTGTGTCCAGTGTTTGTGTGTGTTCCAGTGTGTGTGTGTTTGTTTGTGTCCAGTGTGTGTGTGTGTGTGTGTGTGGTGTGTGTTTGTGTGTGTCCAGTGTGTGTGTCCAGTGTGTGTGTGTGTGTGTGTGTGTGTGTACATTGTGTGTTGTTTGTGTGTGTGTGTGTACAGTGTGTGTGTGTGTTGTGTGTGTTTAGTGTGTTTCTGTGTGTGTGTGTGTCTCCAGTGTGTGTGTGTGTGTGTTCAGTGTGTGTGTGTGTCAGTGTGTGAGTGTGTGTGTGTGTGTACAGTGTCCAGTGTGTGTGTGGTCCAGTATGTATTTAACATTAGGGTATATTAAACATTAACACTGGTTATTATTTTACAGGGACACTGAGTCCCCATCAATACCCAACCCCTAAACCCTGGATAGAGGGGCTCAGTGAATGTGGAGTGGAATGTGTTCAGGTGGGTTTCAGTGTGTCAGAGGAGACTCTGTAGAAGGGACAGAATGCCGGCTGGCCAGTCCAGATACACTCCTACTCTGTGGGAGCTGGAGGAGGGACGTCTATGGTAGTAGGACTTATTATTTGTGACAGGCAGAGTAACTGTTGTCGAGCAGAACAAAACTCCAGGACTTGTCATTGTCTCCAAGCCTACAGTCATCACCCCATGCCTCTCCTGTGGTTACATTTATATGTCACTCCTATATCAGCCCCTCCCCCCACTCCACTCTACCTCCCAGTAACCGCGCCCAGTCAGACCCTCTCTACACAGCACCCTGTTCCCAGCCCTCAAATCTCTCTGGGTGATCAGTGATACGGCTGCTTCTCTCTCCTCCGTGTCACCTTTCTGTTCTCCTCAGACAGAGAGAGGAGTCTGTTTACTGTGTTTAGGTCCAATGTGAGATCACAGACATCTGATGGATGAAACCAGACACAATATTAGAAATCATCATCATTCACATTAGAATGTTAACTCACTTTTCACAAATTCATGTTATGTAGATGTTTCTAGGTATCAAAAGGGACTGTTCAATGATCATATGTTATACTGTATGGTAATATAAAACACACTTATTCCCATTAATTACACACACACACATACACAGACAAACTGAACACACACACACATCCTGAACACCACACACATACACACACACACTGGACACACAAACACACACATCCTGAACACACACACACACACACACACTGACACACACGCCACACATCCTGTGAAACACACACACACACACACTGAACACACACACAACCTGGAACAAACACACACACATCCTGAACACACACACACACATCCTGAACACACACATAAACACACACTGGATACACACACACACACACACACACATCTTGCTAACGTAACATGAACACGTCACACACAGACACACACATTGTCAAAGCAACTCTTTGTAAACGTTGGTGTCCCTTGATTTGTGCTTCTGTAGAACTACAGCTGATATTTAATATGACCAAGTAAGTAATGATGGTGGTCTTTGACTTTGACTTGCACTTGAATTAAGACTTATTCTTTAGTCATATTCTTCACAGCAGTCAACCACTCACATTTTCTAAGTCCATGTTTTGTTTGTGTTCTCTCCACCATGTTCCACACTGTAGCGGTACAGCAGAAGAACAGGACAGTCATTGAGGGATACACCTGAACTCACACACACACACACCACACACACCACACACACACACACACACACACACACCACACACACACACACACACACACACACACACACACACCACACACACACACACACACACACACACACTCAGCATATAACTTTGTACAAGCGGTGGTAAGAATGTTTGTCCGTGTGTGTGTCCAGTGTGTGTGTGTGTGTGTGGGTCGAAGTGTGTGTGTGTGTGTGTCCAGTGTGTGTGTTGTGTGTCCAGTGTGTGTGTGTCCAGTGTGTGCGTGAGTGTCCAGTGTTGTGTGTGGTTTTTGTGTGTGTGTTCCCAGTGTGTGTCCAGTGTGTGGTGTGTGTGTCCAGTGTTTGTGTGTGTTTGTGTTGTGTGTTTCCGTGTGGGTGTCCAGTGTGTGTGTGTGTGTTGTGTGTTCCAGGGTGTGTGCGTGTGTGCCAGGGTGTGTGTGTTGTGTGTGTGTGTGTCCAGTGTGTGTGTGTGTCCAGTTTGTGTGTGTGTGTCCAGTGTTTTGTGTCTGTGTGTCCAGTGTGTGTGTGTGTGGGGGTCCAGTGTGTGTGTGTGTGTGTGTGTGTGTGTGTGTGTGTTTGTGGGTCCAGTGTGTGTGTTTGTCCAGTGTGTGTACTGTATTGGACACATACACACACACACACTGGACCCCCACACACACTGGACACACACACCACACACACTGGAACACACACACAAAAACACACAAAAACACACACACACTGACACACACACACACACACACTGGACACACACACAAAAACACACAAAAACACACACACACTGGACAACCACACACACAAAAACCCCCCCACACACAACAGGACCCCATGCACTGGACACACACACAGTCTTTATATCACTTAGTCCAAGTGGTGGTCAGAATGTTTGTCTTAACTAGCCTGATAACTCCAACATGTCTGATATGACATTGACATAAACCCTCATACATACTTGAGTTCTCCAGTCTGCAGTGTGGATCCTCCAGTCCAGCAGAGAGCAGTCTGACTCCTGAGTCTCCTGGGTGATTGTAGCTCAGGTCCCAGCTCTCTCAGGTGTGAAGGGGTTTGACTTCAGAGCTGAGACCAGAGAAGCACAGCCTTCCTCTGTGACTAGACAGCCTGACAGCCTGCAAAGAGTCATATCATATTAAAAACCACACTGCTATTCTTTGGTGGTGAAAAATAGTGGCAGGTATATTTTTTTCCTAGATATTAATTTATACCAGTGTCCTGAAACCTGCATACAGTGGGGGAAAAAAAGTATTTAGTCAGCCACCAATTGTGCAAGTTCTCCCACTTAAAAAGCTGAGAGAGGCCTGTAATTTTCATCATAGGTACATGATGAAATGAGAAAAAAAAAATCCAGAAAATCACATTGTAAGGATTTTTTTTTTAATGAATTTATTTGCAAATTATGGTGGAAAATAAGTATTTGGTCAATACACAAGTTTCTCAATACTTTGTTATATACCCTTTGTTTGGCAATGACACAGGTCAAACGTTTTCTGTAAGTCTTCACAAGGTTTTCACACACTGTTTGCTGGTATTTTGGGCCATTCCTCCCATGCAGATCTCCTCTAGAGCAGTGATGTTTTGGGGCTGTCGCTGGGCAACACAGACTTTCAACTCCCTCCAAAAGATTTTTCTATGGGGTTGAGATCTGGAGACTGGCTAGGCCACTCCAGGACCTTTGAATGCTTCTTACGAAGCACACTCCTTCGTTGCCCGGGCGGTGTGTTTTGGGATTATTGTCATGCTGAAAGACCCAGCCACGTTTCATCTTCAATGCCCTTGCTGATGGAAAAGGAGGTTTTCACTCAAAATCTCACGATACATGGCCCCATTCATTTCTTTCCTTTACACGGATCAGTCGTCCTGGTCCCTTGCAGAGAAAAACAGCCCCAAAGCATGATGTGTTTCCACCCCCATGCTTCACAGTAGGTATGGTGTTCTTTGGATTGCAACTCAGCATTCTTTTGTCCTCCAAACACGCGACGAGGTTGAGTTTTTTACCAAAAAGTTCTATTTTGGTTTTCATCTGACGATATGACATTCTCCAAATCCTCTTCTGGATCATCCAAATGCACTCTAGCAAACTTCAGACGGCCTGGACATGTACTGGCTTAAGCAGGGGGACACGTCTTGCACTGCAGGATTTGAGTCCCTGGCGGCGTAGTGTGTTACTGATGGTAGGCTTTGTTACTTTGGTCCCAGCTCTCTGCAGGTCATTCACTAGGTCCCCCTGTGTGGTTCTGGGATTTTTTCTCCACGGTCTTGTGATCATTTTGACCCCACGGGGTGAGATCTTGCGTGGAGCCCCAGATCAAGGGAGATTATCAGTGGTCTTGTATGTCTTCCCATTTCCTATCTAATAATTGCTCCCCACAGTTGATTTCTTCAAACCAGCTGCTTACCTATTGCAGATTCAGTCTTCCCAGCCTGGTGCAGGTCTACAATTTTTGTTTCTGGTGTCCTTTAACAGCTCTTTGGTCTTGGCCATAGTGAGTGTTGGAGTGTGACTGTTTGAAGGTTGTGGACAGGTGTCTTTTATACTGATACAAGTTCAAACAGGTGCCATTAATACAGGTAACGAGTGGAGGACAGAAGAGCCTCTTAAAGAGAAAGTTACAGTCTGTGAGAGCCAGAAATCTTGCTTGTTTGTAGGTGACCAAATACTTATTTTCCACCATAATTTTGCAAATAAATTCATAAAAAAATCCTACAATGTGATTTTCTGGATTTTCTTTTTCTCAATTTGTCTATCATAGTGTTACGTGTACCTATGATGAAAATTACAGGCCTCTCTCATCTCTTTTTTAAGTGGGAGAGAACTTGCACAATTGGTGGCTGACTAAATACTTTTTTCCCCACTGTATCTATTCATAAATTACAATTAATATTCCATTATTAGAAACTATCATAATATTTCTTGTAGAGAGATACATGTATAGTAAGAATATTTGAGTATACTGACCAGAACCAGTTTAAAAGCATTATCAGTCAAAAGACAGACAGTGAGGTATCAGATTTAGATTGTATTTGAGTATACAGTCCACACCATATCTATTTTGACAGTGAAGATAACATTTTTAAATGTTGATCTGTACTCCAACATTTTTGGATTTTGAGATCAGATGTTTTATATGAGGTGACAGTATATAATGTTACCTTTTATTTGAGGGTATTTTAATACAATATCTGTTGTTTCACCGTTTAGAAATGAAAGCACTTTATGTATCTAGTCCCCCACATTTGATGAAGTCAAACGTATTCTGACCATTTCACTTTCATTCATTAAAGTTGTCAAAAGTTGAGTATTTGGTCCCAAATCAAACTCGTTGGTTGCATTTGCAGTTTTTGGGTTGTGTTTTGGGTTTATGTTTTGTCCAATAGTAACTGAATGGTGGTTGATGACTGGAGTAAATTGTCTGTCTAAGTGAGTAGATAACATGTTTCTAAACACTCCTAAATTAATCCTGATGATGACATGATAAAGAAAAATCATGAATGAATCATGAATAATACTGAGTGAGAGAGTTATAGAGGCTACAACAAAAATGCTAACCTCTCACCATTTACCAATAACAGAGGGGGTATGAATCCTTGTTCCTCTGTAACTTTCTCATTCATCATTATTCACGATTCTTCAGATTATTCATAATCATGGTAGCATCCACATGAATGTAGAAGTGTTCAGAAACATCTTCTATTCTTACTGACAATACAAGTGAAGTGACTCCAAAATGACAGGACATTATTCACCATTCAGTTTTCTATTAGGAAAAACATCATCCAAAACACAAACCAAGACAAACTGCAAATGTATTCAACAAGTTTGTAGAATCACAAGCTTGATTGTCACGCGCCCTGGCTCTGGGACTCTGTTATGTTGAGCCCAGGGTGTGTCGTTCCTATGTATTGTTTTCTAGGTTCATTATCTAGCTCATGTGTTTTCTGTGTTGGCCGGGGTGGTTCTCAATCAGAGGCACGAGTATCAGCTGTTGCTTGTTGTCTCTGATTGGGAACCATACTTAGGCAGCCTGTTTTCCACAGTGTATTGTGGGATCTTGTTCCGTGTATGGTTTGTGGCTGTTACCTAGGACTTCACGTATCGTTTTGTTCGTGTGGTACTCTAATAAATATAAGTATCACGCTGCGCCTTGGTCCACTTCCTCCTACGATCGTGACATTGATGTAATCACTGCAGGTAAGGAATATGGGACCAAATACTAAACTTAAGACTGCTTTTAATACAATATAAGTGAATATGTCCCAAATTATTATGACTTTTTCAAATGGAAGAACTAGACACATAAAGTGCTTAAATATCTAAACAGTAACACAGATATGTATGAAAATACACCTCAAATAAAAGGTGACATTCTGTACTGTCGCCTAATATGAAACATTCTATCTCAAATCCAAAATGCTGGAGCATAGCACCAAATGTAAAACTATAAGCTTCACTGTCCCAAACCACTATGGTGTGGACTATGTGTGCCTGGTAAACACATGTGGATCTGGGTGAACAGTTATCACTTGTTGACCAACTACAGGAATACTGACTCAGAGTCTCCAGTTTACAGTGGGGATTCCCCAGTCCAGCAGAGAGCAGCTTCACTCCTGAATCCTTCAGGTCATTGTTACTCAGATCCAGCTCTCTCAGGTGTGAGGGGTTTGACTTCAGAGCTGAGACCAGAGAAGCACAGCCTTCCTCTGTGACTAGACAGCCTGACAGCCTGCAAAGAGTCAAATCATATTAAAAGCACACTGCTATTCTTTGGGTGGTGAAAATAGTGTGCAGTATATTTTTTCTACATATTCAGGTACATCATTGTCCTGAAACCTGCCATATCCATTCATAAATGAATGTATCATTATTAGAAATGATCATAAATATTACTTGTAGAGAGAAACATGTATAGTACGAATATTTGAGTTGACTGACCAGGAACAGTTTAAAAAGCAGTATCAGTCAAAAGACAGACAGTGAGGTATCAGATTTAGATTGTAATTGAGTATACAGTCCACACCATATCTATTTTGACAGTGAAGCTAACATTTTAAATGTGGCTCTATACTCCAGCATTTTGGATTTGAGATCAAATGTTTCATATGAGGTGACAGAATATAATGTCACCTTTATTTGAGGGTATTTGAATACATATCTGTTTCACCATTTAGAAAATGAAGCACTTTATGTATCTAGTCCCCCACTTTTGAAGAAGTCATAAGTATTTTGATAAATTCACGATCATAATGTATTAAAGTAGTCAAAAGTTTATTATTTGGTCCCAAACTCGTTGGTTGCATTTGCAGTTTGTTTTGGTTGTGTTTTTGGTTATGTTTTGCCCGATAGTAAACTGAATGGTGGATGATGACTGGAGTAAATTTTCTGTCTAAGTGAGTAGATAAACATGTTTCTAACACTACTAAATTAATCCTGATGATACCATGATTTAGAAAAATCATGAATGAATCATGAATAATAATGAGTGAGAAAGTTACAGAGGCTACAAACAAAACATGCTAACCTCTCACCATTACCAATAACAGAGGGGGTATGATCCTTGTTCCTCTGTAACTTTCTCATTCATCATCATTCACGATTCATTCATGATTATTTCATAATCATGGTAGCATCAACATGAATGTAGAAGTGTTCAGAAACATATTCTATTCTTACTGAAAATACAAGTGAAGTGACTCCAAAATGACACAGGACATTATTCACCATTCAGTTTTCTAATTGGAAAAACATCATCCAAAACACAACCAAGACAAACTGTAAATGCATTAAACCAGTTTGTAGAATCACATGCTTGATGTAATCACTGCAGGTAAGGAATATGGGACCAAATACTAAACTTATGACTACTTTAATAAAATATAAGTGAATATGTCCAAATTATTACAACTTTTTCAAATGGGAGAACTAGACACAAAGTGTTTTCATTTCTAAACAGTAACACAGATATGTATGAAAATACCCTCAAATAAAAGGTGACATTCTATACTGTTGCCTAATATGAAACATTATATCTGAAATCCAAAATGCTGGAGCATAGCACCAAATGTAAAACTGTAAGCTTCACTGTCCAACCACATATGGTGTGGACTATGTGTGCCTGGTAAACACATGTGGATCTGGTGAACAGTTATCACTTGTTGACCAACTACAGGAATTACTGACCTTCAGAGTCTCCAGTTTACAGTGGGGATTCCCCAGTCCAGCAGAGAGCAGCTTCACTCCTGAATCCTTCAGGTCATTGTTACTCAGGTCCAGCTCTCTCATGGTGTGAGGGGTTTGAACTGAGAACTGAGGCCAACAGTTTCACAGGATGTGTCTGTGAGTTTACAGCCAGTGAGTCTGTCAACAGAGTAAATACCATGAGGGACAGGTTGGATTAAAATGTTACATTTAAGCTTCCCTGCTTACAGTTACCTCTTCACTAATAATGTGAACACTGTGTATAGATGTCTCAATGCTAACAACTTTTCTGATCCGTTTTTTATTACAGTTTCTTTAAGACTTTTTCAGCTGATGAATAGAAAGTTTAGTCAGGCCAATGAAAATATTGTTGTTTTTTACCTACAGTAAGTTTGGTCTGAGGGATAGGTCACATGAGTACTTACAGAGCCAGTCAGCCAAATAAAATGCTGCTGTAACTACAATGTAATTTTGGTGTGGGATACTTCCATGAATACTTACAGAGCTTTCCTGCAGCCTCTCACAGCTGGGAGCAGTCTCCTACGACCCTCCTCTTGATGTCTTTTTATACCTTCGGGTCAAAACACATCCAGAACCTCCTCTGATATCTGTAGCATGTAGGCCAGTGCTGACACTGAGAATGTGTGAGGTTTTTGGATCTCTTCTCTGACCTCAGTACGCTTGGATTCCTCCTGTACTGAATGGTCTTTCATCTCTATCAGACAGTGGAAGAGATTGATGCACCTCTCAGGGGAGATGTTCTTCCTCTGCATCACCTTAAGGGATCGGATTGTTTTCTGGACGCTGTCTGGACTGCTTTCTGTCTGTATCACCAGACCTCGTAGGAGTTTCTGATTGGACTCCAGTGACATGCCATGAAGGAAGCGGACAAAGAGGTCCTGGTGTCCGTTCTTGCTCTCCAAGGCTTTATCCACGGTACTCTTCAGCAGCTCATGCAAGGTTAGCTCTTCAGATGCAGCTCTAGACTTTCTCTTGAGGAGGGCTTCAGTGTATCCATGTTCTTGGTTGTGTAACAATGTACATGTAGACAGCTGAGAGAAACTCCTGAATGCTGAGATGAACAAAGCAGTACACCACCACTCTCTGAAATAACACAGACTCTTCTTTAAAGATTTGTGTGCACACTCCTGAGTAAACTGAGGCTTCTTTTGACATCAATGCCCACACTCTTTCAGGTCTTCTTCATAGAACATGAGATTACCCTTCTCCAGATTTTTCAAACGCCAGCTTCCCCAGCTTCAGAAGAATTTCCTTATCTGACTCCATGAGCTCCTGTTGATCCATCTCATCTCTTCCATGATATTTCTGGTTCTTCAGGCTGGTCTGAATGAGCAGGAAGTGTATTGACATCTCAGTCAGAGTCGTGGGCATCTCTCTCCTCTTGTCTGTACTCAACATGTGTTCAAGGACTGTTGCAGAAATCCAACAGAAGACTGGCATGTGGCACATGATGTGGGAGGCTCCTTGATGTCTTTATGTGTGAGATGATTCTGCTGGCCAGGTCCTCATCACTGAATCTCTTCCTGAAGTACTCCTCATTCTGTGGGTCATTGACAACCCTCGTACCTCTGTCACCTGGTCAACACATTTAGGGGGGATCTGATTGGTTGCTGCTGGTCGGGAGTTATCCATAGGAGAGCAGAGGGAGAAGCAGATTCCCCTTGATGAGGGTTTGTCAGCAGAACACTCGACAGACGATGTCTGGTGGACATCAGACCACCTTTTCATTGTGCTGGAAATCCAATGGAAGTCTGCTTTCATCCAAACCATCAAAGATGAGAACATAGCTTTACAGGCAGTGAGTTTCTTTGCATTGCCTATGTCTAGTTTCTGGGGTGGTGAAGCCCATTTAAAAGTCTGAGAAGACTGTACTGGAGATCTTTTTAATCAAGTTCCAGCTCCGGAAAGGAAAAAACAAATATGATATCCACATCTTGGTTCGCCTTCTCTTCAGCCCAGTCTAGGGATGAACTTCTGCACAGAGACTGTTTTTCTTTTTCCGATGCCAGCGATGCCCTTCGTCAGCACAGTATGATGCTTCTCTCTTGGCCTGGTAAGGGTTTTAAAGATGTCATTTGCAGTGGATTGCTGTGGCATGTGAGGTTGGTGTCCTGGATGCTGTCTCTAGCTGCCACACCTCATGTTCATTGTTAAACCCCTTTCACTCTCTCCTTCTGTGATGTAGAGCTCTGTGTAAATCCCTGTTGAGGGGAGTTTGATTCCTTGCTTTTTCGATGCCTTCTATCACACATTCATAACCTCCTTTTCAGACTGTCTTTATGGTTTACTATAGCTCTCTGCAGGCTGTCATCCACTACAAGGGAAGAGGGAAAATTATGTGTATCAGAAACATTCATTGACAGATGATGAAAAGTGGGCCTTTCCACAACTACAGTAACTTCTATTATCTCATATATATTGTAGTTAACTACTGTAAATCATATTAAGGTATTGACTTGGCCCACGTGTGGCAAGTGGTCTTACTGTTTTCAGAGCCTCTTGTTTTATTGGGTTGACTCAGGTGCTGTAGTACAGGCCGTGTTCTGGATCTCTTTCTACACTGAGGACAGTCATAGTCTCCTGAAGGAGCAGGTTTCTCCCAGTATCTGGTGATGCACTGTCTGCAGAACCTGTGTCCACATTGGGTGATAGAGACTGGATTCCCTCAGCACCTGCTGACACACTGCACACCTGACTGATCCTCTGGCAGAGTAGCACCTTTCCACTACAGAGATAAAGGAGAGAGAGATTGTAGATGTTAATACTGTTCATAGACAGACAGCTGGGAACAGAATACTCTGCTCTCTGAGTGTGGTAGTAGCCTCTGGAATGGATAACATGTCCACAGTGGTATTACTAAACTATATGAACTCAGGTAGTAGAAACAATGTCCACAGTGGTATTACTAAACTCTATGAACTCAGAAGGTTTAGAGAAACATGTCCACAGTGGTATTACTAAACCTATGAAAAAATCTCAGAAGTTGTAGAAACATGTCCAGCAGTGGTATTACTAAACTATAATTTTTTGAACTCAGAAGTTTGTAGAAACATTTGTCCACATTTTTTTTTTTTTTTTTGGTATTACTAAACTATATGAAGTGGTATTCAGAAGGTTGTAGAAACATGTCCACAGTGGTATTACTATGTCCAACATGTATTTACTAAACTATATGAACTCAGAAGGTTGTAGAAACATGTCCACAGTGGTATTACTAAACTATATGAACTCAGAAGGTTGTAGAAACATGTCCACAGTGGTATTACTAAACTATATTAACTCAGAAGGTTGTAGAAACATGTCCCACAGTGGTATTACTAAACTATAATGAACTCAGAAGGTTGTAGAAACATGTCCACAGTTTGTATTACTAAACTATAGTGAACTCAGAAGGGTTGTAGAAACATGTCCACAGTGGTATTTTTTATTTTTTTTTATTTTTTTTATTTCACCTTTATTTTAACCAGGTAAGCCAGTTGAGAACAGTTTTCTCATTTACAACTGGCGACCCTGGCCAAGAATAAAGCATAGTAGTGCAATAAAAAAACAGCACAGAGTTACATATGGGGTAAAAAAACATAAAGTCAGAAATACAACAGAAAATATATATACAGTGTGTGCAAATGTAGCAAGTTATGGAGGTAAGGCAATAAATAGGCTATTACTAAAAACTATATGAACTCAGAAGGTTGTAGAAACATGTCCAACAGTGACATTACTAAACTATATGAACTCAGAAGTTGATGATACGCCTGTTGCGTAGCAGCCACTGAACTGCTCTCGGACTTACTTTATTGCTGTTCACTGGACCTTATGATCACTCAGCTACACAGCTGATCCTGCTGGACTGTTCCTTTATACGGTACCCATCCTGTTGATCTGTTTAGCCTCACTCAAACTTTCGTTTGCCATTACCAGCTGTTGTCTTAGCTCCTCTCGAATAACACCTGTGATTGCTTTATGCCTCTCTCCCATGTCAATATGCATTGCCTATTTGCTGTTTCGGTTTATTTCTTATTGTACTATTTCACTGTAGATCCCCCAGCCCAGCTCAACCTGCCTTAGAACAGCTCCCTTTGTCCCCACCCCCCATACATATAGACCGGCTCAATCGGTGCCTTTTTTATTTTTATTTTTTTGATTTCACCTTTATTTAACCAGGTAAGCCAGTTGAGAACAGGTTCTCATTTACAACTGGCGACCTGGCCAAGATAAAGCACAAAGTAGTGCAATAAAAACAACACAGAGTTACATATGGGGTAAAAAACATAAAGTCAGAAATACAACAGAAAATATATATACAGTGTGTGCAAATGTAGCAAGTTATTGGAGGGTAAGGCAATAATAGGCTATAGTGCAGAATAATTACAATAGTATTAACACTGGAATGCTAGATGTGCAAGAGATTATGTGCAAATAGAGATACTGGGGTGCAAAAGAGCAAAATAAATAACAATATAGGGTTGAGGTAGTTGGGTGGGCTAATTTCAGATGGGCTGTGTACAGGTGCAGTGATCGGTAAGGTGCTCTGACAACTGATACTTAACACGTTATTGAGGGAGATAAGAGTCTCCAGCTTCAGAGATTTTTGCAATTCGTTCCAGTCAATTGGCAGCCAGAGAACTGGAAGGATGGCGGCCGAAAGGAGGTGTTTGGCTTTGGGAATGACCAGTGAGATATACCTGCTGGAGCGCAGACTACGGGTGGGTGCTGCTATGGTGACCAATGAGCTAAGATAAGGCGGGGATTTGCCTAGGCAGTGATTTATAGATGGCCTGGAGCCAGTGGGTTTGAACGACGAACCATGTAGTGAGGACCAGCCAACAAGAGCGTACAAGTCACAGTGGTGGGTAGTGTATGGGGCTTTGGAGGACAAAACGGATGCACTGTGATAGACTAACATCCAATTTGCTGAGTAGAGTGTTGGAGGCTATTTTGTAAATGACAATCAGCCGAAGTCAAGGATCGGTAGGAATAGTCAGTTTTTACGAGGGCATGTTTGGCAGCATGAGTGAAGGAGGCTTTGTTGCGAAATAGGAAGCCGATTCTAGATTTAACTTTGGATTGGAGATTCTTTATGTGTGTCTGGAAGTTGAGTTTACAGTCTAACCAGACACCTAGGTATTTGTAGTTGTCCACATACTCTAGGTCAGAACCGTCGAGAGTGGTGATTCTAGTCAGGTGGGGCGGGTGCCAGCAGCGTTCGATTGAAAAGCATGCATTTAGTTTTACTAGTGTTTTAAGAGCAGTTGGAGGCTACTGAAGGATTGTTGTATGGCATTGAAGCTCGTTTTGGAGGTTTGTTAACACAGTGGTGTCCAATGAAGGGCCAGATGTATACAAAATGGTGTCGTCTGCGTAGAGGTGGATCTGATAGTCACCTGAGCAAGCAAGAGCGACATCATTGATACAACACGGAGAAAAGTGTCGGCCCAAGAAAATTGAACCCTGTGGCACCCCCATAGAGACTGCCATAGGTCCAGACAACAGGCCCTCCCGATTTGACACACTGAACTCTATCTGAGAAGTAGTTGTGTGAACCAGGCGAAGGCAGTCATTTGAGAAACCAAGGCTATTTAGTCTTGCCAATAAGAATGCGGTGGTTGACAGAGTCGAAGCCTTGGCCAGGTCGATGAAGACGGCCTGCACAGTACTGTCTATTATCAATCGCGGTTATAAATATCGTTTAGGACCCTGAGCGTGGCTGAAGTGCACCCGTGACCAGCTCGGAAACCGGATTGCATAGCGGAGAAGGTACGGTGGTATTCCGAATGGGTCGATGATCTGTTTGTTTAACTTGGCTTTCGAATACTTTCGAAAGGCAGGGCAGGATGGATATAGGTCTGTAGCAGTTTGGGATCTAGAGTGTCACCCCCCTTTGAAGAGGGGGATGACCGCGGCAGCTTTCAATCTCTGGGGATCTCAGACGTTATGAAAGAGAGGTTGAAACAGACTAGTAATAGGGGTTGCGACAATTTCGGCGGCTAGTGTTTAGAAAAAAGGGGTCCAGATTGTCTAGTCCAGCTGATTTGTAGGGGTCCAGATTTTGCAGCGCTTTCAAAAACATCAGCTGTCCTGAATTTGTGTGAAGGAGAAGCGGGGGGGGCCATGGGCAAGTTGCAGCAGAGGGTGCAGAGTGGTGGCCGGGTTAGTGTAGCCAGATGGAAAGCATGGCCAGCTGTAGCAAAATGCTTGTTGAAATTCTCGATTAAATTGTAGATTTATCGGTGGTGATAGTGTTTCCTAGCCTCAGTGCAGTGGGCAGCTGGGAGGAAGTGCTCTTATTCTCCATGGACTTTACAGTGTCCCAAAACTTTTTGGAGTTAGTGCTACAGGATGCAAATTTCTGTTTGAAAAAGTTAGCCTTTGCTTTCCTGACTGCTTGTGTATATTGGTTCCTAACTTCCGCTGAAAAGTTGCATATCGCGGGGGCTATTTTGATGCTAATGCTGTACGCCACAGGATGTTTTTGTGCTGGTCAAGGGCAGTCAAGTCTGAGGAGACCAGGGGCTATTTCGGTTCTTAGTTCTGTATTTTTTGAATGGGGCATGTTTATTTAAGATTGAGAGGAAATTACTTTTAAGGAACAAACCATGCATCCTCTACTGACGGAATGAGATCTATATCCATCCAGGATACCTGGGCCAGGTCAATTAGGAAGGCCTCCTCGCTAAAGTGTTTTAGGGAGCGTTTGACAGTGATGAGGGGTGGTCGTTTGACCGCGGACCCGTTACGGACGCAGGCAATAAGGCAGTGATCGCTGAGATCCTGGTTGAAGACCAGCTGAGGTGTATTTTAGAGGGGTATGTTAGTCAGGATGATATCTATGAGGGTACCCATGTTTACGGATTTTAGGTTGTACCTGGTAGGTTTCGTTGATAATTTGCGTGAGGTTGAGGGCATCTAGCTGGATTGTAGGATGGCTGGGGTATTAAGCATATCCCAATTTAGGTCACCAAGCAGTTACAAACTCTGAGGATAAATGGGGGGCAATCAATTCACATATGGTGTCCATGGCACAGCTGGGGGCTGAGGGGGGTCTGTAGCAAGCGGCAACAGTGAGAGACTTATTTCTGGAAAGGTGGATTTTTTAGAAGTAGAAGCTCAAACTGTTTGGGCACAGACCTGGATAGTATGATAGAGCTCTGCAGGCTATCTCTACAGTAGATTGCAACTCCACCCCCCTTTGGCAGTTCTATCTAGACGGAAAATGTTATAGTTGGGGGATGGAAATTTTCAGAATTTTTGGTGGCCTTCCTGAGCCAGGATTCAGACACTGCTAGAACATCAGGGTTGGCAGAGTGTGCTAACGCAGTGAATAACTCAAACTTAGGAAGTAGACTTCTGATATTTTATGTGCAAGAAACCAAGGACTTTTGCGATTACAGAAGTCATCAAATGATAGAGCGCCTGGGGAGTAGGAGTGATACTGAGGGCTGCAGGGCCTGGGTTAGCCTCTACATCACCAGAGGAACAGAGGAGGACTAGAATAAGGATACGGCTAAAGGCTTTAAGAACTGGTCTTCTAGTGCGTTGGGTACATAGAATAAAAGGGGGCAGATTTCCGGGTGTTATAGAAAAGATTCAGGGCATTATGTACAGACAAGGATATGGAAGGATATGAGTAAAGTGGAGGTAAACCTAAGCGTTGGGTAACAATGAAAGAGATAGCATCGCTGGAGGCATCAATTGAGTCGGTCTCCGCGTGTATAGGGGGAGGGGGCAAAGGAGCTATCTAATGCAGGTTTAGCTAGGCTGGGGGGTCTACAGTGATATAGTACAATTAGAAATAACCGAAACAACAATAAACTAACCATGTTTGGCTGAGGCTAAACATAAACAGGATGTAGTACCGTAAAAAGGAACAGTCCAGCAGATATCAGCTGTATAGCTGAGTTATCATAAGGTCCGGTGGTGAAGCACTAGTGAGTAAGAGGCCACGGCTAGCGTGTGCTAGCGGGCCAGGGCTAGCAGATGGATGGAATCTTCGTGGTTAAAGTCGTAACCACATCAGACGATTTTCGTCGGCAGACCAGTCGTGTAGGATCGGCGGGGCTCCGTGTCAACACTAGGTGGTCCCGTCCGGTTGACAGAGAGGTAGATAGCCGGGAGATGGGCCTAGCTCAGGATGATTAGCCAGACCACAGCGTCCGTTTTGTTGTAGCTAGCTGGTAGCGATGAATCCGGAGTTAAAGGTCCAGTGATTCAGTGATTCCGGCGGAAAAACTGATATGTTCTGGGTCGATAACGCGCTGTGCAGACTGGCCGAATATCCGGTGATTAATGTCCAGTGATTAAAATTAATCCCGCAGAAAAAAAAATCCAATGTTCTGGGTGAAACACCGCTAGCTGTGGCTAATAGCAAGTAGCTAGTTAGCTGGCTAGCTAGTTTCAACTGGAGATTCTAGATTCTAGATAAAGGTAAGTCAATAATAGAATCCGTTCCACATTGAGTGAGGCGGGTTGCAGGAAAGTATATTTTGTAGAAGGATGAAAAGTCTGATAGGGAAATATGTACGAAAAATACAGAAAAACTGGGTATTTACAGGCTATTTACAGACATACGATAAAAAACACAACTGCACTACTACGCCATCACCTCCAGTGATGCTATCTCTTTCATTGTTACCCAACGCTTAGGTTTACCTCCACTGTACTCATATCCTTCCATATCCTCCTGAGTGGCGCAGTGGTCTAAGGCACTGCATCGCAGTGCTAACTGTACCACTAGAGATCCTGGGTTCGAATCCAAGCTCTGTCGCCGCCGGCCGCGACCGGGAGACTCATGGGCGGCGCACAATTGGCCCAGCGTCGTCCAGGGTAGGGGAGGGAATGGCCGGCAGGGATGTAGCTCAGTTGATAGAGCATGGCGTTTGCAACGCCAGGGTTGTGGGTTCGATTCCCACGGGGGGCCAGTATAAAAAAAAAAAAATGTATTCACTAACTGTAAGTCGCTCTGGATAAGAGCGTCTGCTAAATGACTAAAAATGTAAATGTAGATATCCTTGTCTGTACATAATGCCCTGAATCTATTCTACAACGCCCGGAAATCTGCCCCCCTTTATTCTCTGTACCCAACGCACTAGAAGACCAGTTCTTAAAGCCTTTAGCCGTATCCTTATTCTAGTCCTCCTCTGTTCCTCTGTTGATGTAGAGGTTAACCCAGGCCCTGTAGCCCTCAGTATCACTCCTACCCCCCAGGCGCTATCATTTGTTGACTTCTGTAACCGTAAAAGCCTTGGTTTCTTGCATGTTAACATCAGAAGCCTCCTCCCTAAGTTTGAGTTATTCACTGCGTTAGCACACTCCGCCAACCCTGATGTTCTAGCAGTGTCTGAATCCTGGCTTAGGAAGGCCACCAAAGATTCAGAAATGTCCATTCCCAACAACAATATTTTCCGTCTAGATAGAACTGCCAAAGGGGGCGGAGTTGCAATCTACTGTAGAGATAGCCTGCAGAGCTCTATCATACTATCCAGGTCTGTGCCCAAACAGTTTGAGCTTCTACTTCTAAAAATCCACCTTTCCAGAAATAAGTCTCTCACTGTTGCCGCTTGCTACAGACCCCCCTCAGCCCCCAGCTGTGCCCTGGACACCATATGTGAATTGATTGAACCCCATCTATCCTCAGAGTTCGTATTGCTTGGCAGCGATCACTGCCTCATTGCCTGCGTCCGTAATGGATCCGCGGTCAAACGACCAACATTACATTCCAGCTAAACAATGGTTTTTAAATCACATCTCAAAATCTACAATAGTTATATTGAAGGTACCCATTAGTAATCATTTCTGATGAAAAAACACAAATGTGATTTTTCTTTTCTCCTATATAGCATTTTGTAATATAAATTCTTAAACAATATTGTCAGCTCACCTCTTAGCTTTGGTGTCATGTTCCCCAGAGAGAGACTCTTTTAGAGCACTGACCCCTAAACAGAGATCCAGCATGTTGGTTGTGGTGAACACAGTGACAACTAATTATTTAATGTACATTATTCTCCTTTACTCATGATCTCTTAGAAATAAAACAGTTTACTAACAGACACATCCAAACAGTCAGGTGATTTAAAGCAATTACTTTTCTCTAGCCCAATGACTACTCCAACAACCCCTGAAAACTAGGCCAAAACATAGCCCCTGATATGCCTACATCTTTTTCAGACAGCCTCCAGTAGCCTGGGCAAGATGTAGCAAGATGTAAGCTGAATGATTTAGCAGCTTGCTTAGCTCAAAATTAACAGACTAATTTATTTAACATGAATAGCAAGGCGATGTTGAGGTAGGAAGTGCTTCTGTTGCCCAGTAGCCTGCTGGAATAGGCTACTGAGGATGGGGTCGTAATTTCAATCAATGAATCAAATATTAATAAATTGGATATGAACTAAATAGGCATATGCTTGTCATCAAACAGCCAGGTAATTTTTTTTTACCTGTAGCTCTCTCTCTCTCTCTCTCTCTCTCTCCCTCTCTCCTCTCTCCTCTCTCTCCTCTCTCTCTCGTCCTCTCTCTCCACCCTCCTCTCCTCTCTCTCTCTCTCTCCTCTCCTCTCTCTCTATCTCTTCTCTATCTCTATCTCTATCTCTATCTCTATATCCTCTATCTCTATCTCTATCTCTATCTCTATCTCTATCTCTATCTCTATCTCTATCTCTATCTCTATCTCTATATCTCTATCTCTATCTCTACTCTATCTCTATCTATCTCTATCTCTATCTCTATCTCTATCTCTATCTCTATCTCTATCTCTATCTCTATCTCTATCTCTATCTCTCTCTTCTCTCTCTCTATCTCTATCTCTCTCAGCTCTCTCTCTTCTCTCTCTCTCTCTCTCTCTCTCTCTCTCTCTCTCCTCTCTCTCTCTCTCTCTCTGCTCTCTCTCTCTCTCTCTCTCTCTTCCTCTCTCCTCTCTCTTCTCTCTTCTCTCTTCTCTCTTCTCTCTTCTCTCCTCTCACCCTCTCTATGAACATTTGAAAATCTTGAAGAATGATCTGGCCTTAATGGGTATGTACTGTTATAATCTCCACCTGGCACAGCCAGAAGAGGACTGGCCACCCTCTCAGAGCCTGGTTCCTCTCTAGGTTTCTTTCTAGGTTCCTGCCTTTGTAGGGGTGTTTTTCCTAAGCCACAGTGCTTCAACATCCGAACAGGCGCTGTTCGGCACGAGATGACCGTTAGAGCCAATGACGTTGTTTCTGCCAATGACCTTCAATCAAATTCTATTTCTCCACATGTGCTGAATACAACAGGTGTACACTTTACCGTGAAATGCTTACTAACGAGCCCTTTCCCAACAATGCAGTTAAAAAGTAAGAAAAATTAGCTAAATAAAAAAAGGAAATAGTACACAATGAAATACAATATGAGGCTATAAGGAGTACCAGTACTGAGTCATGTGCAGGGGACCCTAGTTGAGGTAATAACTAGACTATATACCAAGGAGTACCAGTACTGAGGTCAATGTGCAGGGTACCAGGTAGTTGAGGTAATAACTAGACTATATATAAGGAGTACCAGTACTGAGTCAATGTGCAGGGGTACCAGGTAGTTGAGGTAATAACTAGACTATATACAAGGAGTACCAGTACTGAGTCAATGTCCAGGGGTACCAGGTAGTTGAGGTAATAACTAGACTATATACAAGGAGTACCAGTACTAAGTCAATGTCCAGGGGTACCAGGTAGTTGAGGTAATAACTAGACTATATATAAGGAGTACCAGTACTGAGTCAATGTGCAGGGGTACCAGGTAGTTGAGGTAATAACTAGTCTATATCCAAGGAGTACCAGTACTGAGTCAATGTCCAGGGGTACCAGGTAGTTGAGGTAATAACTAGACTATATACAAGGAGTACCAGTACTGAGTCAATGTGCAGGGGTACCAGGTAGTTGAGGTAATAACTAGACTATATACAAGGAGTACCAGTACTGAGTCAATGTACAGGGGTACCAGGTAGTTGAGGTAATAACTAGACTATATACAAAGGAGTACCAGTACTGAGTCAATGTGCAGGGGTACCAGGTAGTTGAGGTAATAACTAGACTATATACAAGGAGTACCAGTACTGAGTCAATGTGCAGGGGTACCAGGTAGTTGAGGTAATAACTAGACTATATACAAGGAGTACCAGTACTGAGTCAATGTACAGGGGTACCAGGTAGTTGAGGTAATAACTAGACTATATACAATGAGTACGAGTACTGAGTCAATGTACAGGGGTACCAGGTAGTTGAGGTAATAACTACACTATATACAAGCAGTTCCAGTACTGAGTCAATGTGCAGGGGGTACCAGGTAGTTGAGGTAATAACTAGACTATATACAAAGAGTACCAGTACTGAGTCAATGTGCAGGGGTACCAGGTAGTTTGAGTAATAACTAGACTATATATACAAGGAGTACCAGTACTGAGTCAATGTGGCAGGGGTACCAGGTAGTTGAGGTAATAACTATACTATATACAAGGAGTACCAGTACTGAGTCAATGTACAGGGGTACCAGGTAGTTGAGGTAATAACTAGACTATATACAAGGAGTACCAGTACTGAGTCAATGTGCAGGGGTACCAGGTAGTTGAGGTAATATGTACATGTAGGTAGGGATACAAGTGACACGTCAATCAGGATAAAGATTACATTCCTCATCCAGGGAGTGCACACACACACACACACAAAACACACACACACACACACACACACTCACACACACACACACACACACACACACACACACACACACAGGGAATGTTGTGTTAGTTTAATTTTGTTTCAGGACTACTATGAAAATTGAAAAAAGGATAGCCTATGGATTATGAAAACAACAAAAATAAATGGGAAAATGGGAGAGGAGAAATGACTAGAGACAGTGTTGTTTTAACCCACTGACCATGACCCATGAGTTCTTCTTACCTTTGTTCAGTAGAAAAGTCTCCCTCTCTGAAGAATATAGGAAGACCCATAGACTGGTCACTCTTCATGGACACACAGCTGGGTACAGGGGAGGCTGGTCTCTCCTGCTTGATTGGGCTTCAACACAACAGAGACAAACATTACATCTCTCATCTACTCTGAGCTCAGATGGCGAAACAAGAGTTCCAACAATCATTCCAAAACGCTATATATCCATTTTCAGAAATGTTGGTCAATTAGCTTTTATTGTTTAAAGAAATGATTAAACCACTACAAGGCTTTATAAAGGCGTCTAAAGTGGGTAAATTTCCACTTTAAAATGTCAGACTTGATTTTCCCTGATGAAAAATGTATGAACCCCTACAGAAAATATCCCTTAATTATAATCCACCTAAAAATACACATTTGCTGTTGCTGCAGTCTCCTGAGTGGCGCAGTGGTCTAAGGGCACTGCATCGCAGTGTTAACTGTGGCCACCAGAGATCCTGGTTCGAATCCAGGCTCTGTCGCAGCCGGCCACGACCGGGAGACTCATGGGCGGCGCACAATTGGCCCAGCGTCGTCCAGGTTAGGGGAGGGAATGGCCGGCAGGGATGTAGCTCAGTTTGATAGAGCATGGTGTTTGCAACGCCAGGGTTGTGGGTTTGATTCCCACGGGGGGCCAGTATAAAAAAAAAGATATATTCACTAACTGTAAGTCGCTCTGGATAAGAGCGTCTGCTAAATGACTAAAATGTAAATGTAATTATGTTTTCTGCTCTGAGAAACTGGGTCAAATTAAGATATGGCATCTGTAAATGCATTCATCTTAAGGTAGCTAGGTGAGACAACCACGTTTCACAGTCAAATATACAGGATACGAACATTACATTCCAGCTAAACAATGGTGTTAAACCACATCTAAAATCTACAATATAGTTATATTGAAGGTACCCATTAGTAATCATTTCTGATGAAAAATCGATTTTCTTTTCTCCTATATAGCATTTTCGTATATAAATTCTTAAACAATATTTGCAGCTCACCTCTTAGTTTTGGTGTCATGTTCCCCAAAGAGACTCATTTTAGAGGCAGGGCCCCCCTCCTCTCTCTCCCCAGAGAGACTCATTTTAGAGTCAGGGCCCCCCTCCTCTCTCTCCCCAGAGAGACTCATTTTAGCGGCAGGGCCCCCCTCCTCTCTCTCCCCAGAGAGACTCAGTTTTTGAGGCAGGGCCCCCCCCCTCCTCTCTCTCTCCAGAGAGACTCATTTTAGAGGCAGGGGCCCCCCTCCTCTCTCTTCCAGAGAGACTCATTTTAGAGGCAGGGCCCCCCTCCTCTCTCTCCCCAGAGAGACTCATTTTAGAGGCAGGGCCCCCCTCCTCTCTCTCCCCAGAGAGACTCATTTTAGAGGCAGGGCCCCCCTCCTCTCTCTCCCCAGAGAGACTCATTTTAGAGCACTGACCCCTAAACAGAGATGCAGCATGTTGGTTGTGGTGAACACAGTGACAACTCATTCTAGAATGTCCATTGTTCTCTTTTACTCATGATCTCTTAGAAATAAAACATTTACTAACAGACACATCCAAACAGTCAGGTGATTTAATGCAATTACTTTTCTAGCCCAATGACTACTCAAAACCCACCAAAAAGGCCTGAAAACTAGGCCCAAACATACATAGACCCTGATAGGCCTACATCTTATTTCAGACAGCCTCCAGTAGCCTGGGCAACATGTAGGGCAAGATGTAAGCTGAATGATTTAGCAGCTTGCTTAGTTCAAATTGACAGATTCATTTATTTAACATGAATAGCAAGACGATGTTGAGGTAGGAAGTGCTTCTGTTGCCCAGTAGCCTGCTGGAATAGGCTACTGAGGATGGGGTCGTAATTTCAATCTGTATTAAATATTAATAATATGGATATGAACTGAATAGGCCTATGCTTGTCAACAACAGCCAGGTTATTTTTATACCTGTAGCCTAATCTGGCTGACTGTTACCTTCAATCTAATGCATTCTAACATCTGATCAGCAATTGAGATAGAACTGTGACCATGGTGACACTTGATAACTTCCAATTGAATTAACTAAACACGGCCATTATTAATTACATAATAACACAAGGCTACAACAACAATAAACTGAAGTTAAAGGCTATTTATTACATCTGTTTGCCAGCTCCAGGTTGGCTACACAAGTGGGCACAAAATGATTTGCAACGACTCCAGTCATTTCAAAATATTTATAGTATAAAATGGCAGGCTACAGTAGCCTAGACAGGCATAACAATGAATAGGCTACTTGATGGCCAACAGATCTATCATTCTCCACATTTAATGTCAGTTTCATTGTGGAGTTTTCCTCATAACAGAAGCACATGTTGGAGTTCCATAACTTCCATTTTCAAAATGTCAAATTTCCACTCGCGAAACCCAAGAACTGAGTGTAAAAACCTTCGCATGATATGGTTTTCCATAAGCAAAGTCGACATTAACCCATATGAAAATGCATCAAATTCCCTTTCAGGATCCATATTTTGGTATTTTTAAGGGAAATGATGAAGACAGCTGTCTGTTGAAACGTTGGTCATCAGGTTATTACATTATTTCATCTGAGCTCATAGAGTGAGACTCTCCTTTTCTTTTACAAGTGTTCTACTCTGTTACCCAGCACCTCTCCTAAACAGGTGTTCTCCTCTGTTACCCAGCACCTCTCCTAAACAGGTGTTCTCCTCTGTTACCCAGCACCTCTCCTAAACAGGTGTTCTACTCTGCTACCCAGCACCTCTCCTAAACAGGTGTTCTACTCTGCTACCCAGCACCTCTCCTAAACAGGTGTTCTACTCTGTTAGCCAGCACCTCTCCTAAACAGGTGTTCTACTCTGTTAGCCAGCACCTCTCCTAAACAGGTGTTCTACTCTGTTAGCCAGCAGCTCTCCTAAACAGGTGTTCTACTCTGCTATCCAGCACCTCTCCTAAACAGGTGTTCTACTCTGTTACCCCAGCACCTCTCCTAAACAGGTGTTCTCCTCTGTTAGCCAGCACCTCTCCTAAACAGGTGTTCTACTCTGTTACCCAGCACCTCTCCTAAACAGGTGTTCTACTCTGCTAGCCAGCACCTCTCCTAAACAGGTGTTCTACTCTGCTACCCAGCACCTCTCCTAAACAGGTGTTCTACTCTGTTAGCCAGCACCTCTCCTAAACAGGTGTGTGTTTCTTTTGCCTCCAGTTTAAGGTAAAGGACACCTGACTTCATATTTAAAGCCTTTTGGAATCAACATTTTACACTAAAGAAGAAGTGATATTTCCTGGGGCCAGAAAAGGCTCTGCATGGTAGGAATGGCCCAGCAGCACTCCAACACTAGTTTTGTGAATTCCAAAATGTTCCCTTTATTCTAGATATTAACCTGAAATACTCACTTTACTTTCAAACTGCGTTGTAGTTTAGAGATTAAACTATGAGCTGCTCTGTCATCTCATAATGGCCCCTGTACAGATACTTTGTTATTTTCAGTTTCAACTGCAGTCATGGCCTCACCCATTTATATACCAATAGTAACCAGAGGGTGGCGCTAACAGTCAGTTGCATGTGATTGCAGTAACTCCTGACATTGTGCCAAATCTTGCTTAATTTTTTTTTATAGTGCTTCTTCAAGACATCTCTTACATTATTTTAGCTAAACTTATAATTTACTCGAAACCAGGTTTAGTTGTGTTTTTTTTCTCTCACAAAAAACGATTTACTGTAGGCCTATAATAATTGTAACAGTCCTCAAATAAACTGTCTTAAAATATGTGATGATTAGTTGAATCAGGTGTGTAAGTCCTGGGCAAGAACAAAAGGATTGAGAAACCCTGAGATAAACATCAAACCATATCATTGAAAAGCTCCTGCACCATCTTCACCAGACGTTTTGCTGATAACAAAACCCAAGAACAAAACCCAAGACCTGAGCATGTGTAAAAACCTTCGCATGATATGGTTTTCCATAAGCAAAGTCGACATTAGATTGCAGTTTAAACCACCTCCGACAGAATGTATCTAACGTGCTCTAGAGCGCCTAAAGTAGTTTTCCTGTGATTTGTCACCACTATTTCTTGATGTGCATCAGTTTCTACAGCGTTAATATGTTTCATGGAATAAGGGTTGTAAATAGGTGTCTCCATAATGACAATGATAATAGTCTACCTTATAACACTAAGGCCTACTGATTAGTTTCCACTTTGAAAACTGCTGTCTGTCAGCAACTCAGCTCAAGTAGCAGTTCTACTAACTAATAATATCTCATTCCAGGTATTCATTCTCTTACTCTGTCCATTAGAATAGATTATTCTTCAGAAATACTTACTTTATTTTTCAGTTCTCTCCATATAGTGTTTTCTGCTCTGTCATCTCCAAATGGATCCTGTAGAAAATAACTCATTTACTTTCTGTTTCAGCTCAACCTGATAATCAAGTGATTAATTGGTATCTTCCACTAGAGGGCAGTAAACCCCCTGCTGTACCAGCCACCACGTTTACATGCACACCAATATCCCGTTATTATTCAGGAGACTTCTCAGTATTCTGTTTTTGAGTTGATGCATGTTCACATCTTATCCCTGTTACAGATGTTCTCTGAGGTCTGCTCAGGCTCAGTTTCACATATCATATGTGATTATGTTTTCATCTGATTGTCAAACAAATCCCTTCAAAAAGTAGGCCACCTGTGCAGCTTGATCCAGTCAGCCAGATCCTGTGCAAAATGTCCAAATGTCATCGGTTTGAACGGTTTAATAAGGTTGATAAGGTTGAAAATACTGTTTGCATAATAGTGTCAAAAATAACACCTTACAGTCTCATTCACATTATCTCAAGAGATACTGAAATGAATAACATTTATCCACCCCTGTTCCCGAGACAAAATTAACATTTGTTGTATCATTTAAATGCAAGAAATCCATATTTCTGCAGGAGTTAATATTATATTAGGTTACAGGCCTACAGTCAGTGTCCAGATTTCAGTTACTATTCCATTTAACCCATATGAAAATGCATAAAATTCCCTTTCAGGATCCATATTTTGGTATTTTTAAGGTAAATGATGAAGACTGCTGTCTATCGAAACGTTGGTCATCAGGTTATTACATTATTTCATCTGAGCTCATAGAGTGAGACTCTCCTTTTCTTTTACAAGTGTTCTACTCTGATAGCCAGCACCTCTCCTAAACAGGTGTGTTCTACTCTGCTAGCCAGCACCTCTCCTAAACAGGTGTTCTACTCTGCTACCCAGCACCTCTCCTAAACAGGTGTTCTACTCTGCTAGCCAGCACCTCTCCTAAACAGGTGTTCTCCTCTGTCAGCCAGCACACTCTCCTAAACAGGTGTTCTACTCTGCTAGCCAGCACCTCTCCTAAACAGGTGTTCTACTCTGCTACCCAGCACCTCTCCTAAACAGGTGTGCGTTTCTTTTGCCTCCAGTTTAAGGTAAAGGACACCTGACTTTATATTTAAAGCCTTTTGGAATCCACATTTTCCACTAAATAAGAAGTGATATTTCCTGGGGCCAGAAAAGGCTCTGCATGGTAGGAATGGCCCAGCAGCACTCCAACACTAGTTTGGTGAATTCCAAATGTTCCCTTTATTCTAGATTATTAACCTGAAATACTCACTTTACTTTCAAACTGCGTTGCAGTTTAGAGATTAAACTATGAGCTGCTCTGTCATCTCAAAATGGCCCCTGTACAGATACTTTGTTATTTTCAGTTTCAACTGCAGTCATGGCCTCACCCCTTTATATACCAATAGTAACCAGAGGGTGGCGCTAACAGTCAGTTGCATGTGATTGCAGTAACTCCTGACATTGTGCCAAATCTTGCTTCAATTTTTTTTATAGTCCTTCTTCAAGACATCTCTTACATTATTTTAGCTAAACTTAAAATTTACTCGAAACCAGATTTAGCTGTTTTTTTTCTCTCAAAAAAAAAACGATTTACTGTAGGCCTATAATAATTGTTAACAGTCCTCAAATAAACTGTCTTAAAATATCTGATGATTAGTTGAATCAGATGTTTAGGTCCTGGGCAAGAACAAAAGGATTGAGAAAACCCTGAGATAAACATCAAACCATATCATGAAAAGCTCCTGCACCATCTTCACCAGACGTTCGACTGATAACAAAAACCCAAGAACAAAACCCAAGACCTGAGCATGTGTAAAAACCTTCGCATGATATGGTTTTCCATAAGCAAAGTCGACATTAGAATGCAGTTTAAAAACCACCTCCGACAGAATGTATCTAACGTGCTCTAGAGAGCCTAAAGTAGTTTTCCTGTGATTTGTCACCTTATTTCTTGATGTGCATCAGTTCTACAGCGTTAATATGTTTCATGGAATAAGGGTTGTAAAATAGGTGTCTCCATAATGACAATGATAATGGCCTACCTTATAACACTAAGGCCTACTGATTAGTTTCCACTTTGAAAACTGCTGTCTGTCAGCAACTCAGCTCAAGTAGCAGTTTCTACTAACTAGTAATATCTCATTCCAGGTATTCATTCTCTTACTCTGTCCATTAGAATAGATTATTGTTCAGAAATACTTACTTTATTTTTCAGTTCTCTCCATATAGTGTTTTCTGCTCTGTCATCTCCAAATGGATCCTGTACTTTTAGTTTCAGCTCAGCAGCCTCCCCACCCTGATAATCAAGTGTTTTATTGGCATCTTCCACTAGAGGGCAGTAAACCCCTGCTGTAACTAGACTACGACTATGTGTTCGGTTTCATGGTCCTGCTGACTCATACTACACTTACATTTTAGTCATTTAGCAGAAGCTCTTATCCAGAGAGACTTCCAGTTGGTCCTGGTGACTCCTGGGCCCTTATTCATAAAGGCAGTTTCCCAGAGGAGGAGTGCTGATCTAGGATCAGGTCCCCCCTGTCCATTTAATCTGTTTCATTATGATCTAAAAGGCTAAACTGATCCCAGATCAGTACTCCTACTCTTTATGAATACTGTCACAGGTGACTCCTCAAGATGAGGCTCATGATTTAAAAGTTATATACTTTTTTATCTTTACAGAAATTGTTTTTATTTAAACCAAGGCAGTTTGAGTTAGTAGCGATTAATTTTCAACTGTCCACTGCTGTAAACCTATGTGATTGGAAGTTATAGACCCCCATCTGAACAGTTTCTTTCCCCATGCTGTAGCCCTCACCAACTGGCCATCTGGTCCATAGAGACTAAAGGACTATACACTCTATGCTGCACACCACATCAAGTAAAGACCACATAGCTACAGTTATATGCTTTTCTGTTTTTACCCACTTTTACAGCCAATGAATGGACTGGTATCCATGTGAATCAGTGGAATATACAGACTAGTTAGCCACCTCCCAATAAGGGTTCAGCAACATCAAGCAAGGAGCACTAAACAGACAGGCATTAAAATAGTCTTAAAATATTGTTGGCCAACCAAAACGTTAACCCGTAAGTGGATAGGGTGGAATTGTACTGTGAGCTGTCTCAGTCTAAACACATGGCTCTGGGTGGAACCACCTTTTGGCTTTCCACTGAAAAGGGGGTAGCTGCATCCAAATATGGCCAACGGAGTATGGCCGAGTGGGTGTGTCGAAAGGAAAGTAGTGGGCGTGTGGAAAGGAGTGGGTGTGTCGAAAGGAAAGTAGTGGGCGTGTGGAAAAGGAGTGGGTGTGTCGAAAGGAAAGTAGTGGGCGTGTGGAAAAGGAAAGTAGTGGGCGTGTGGAAAAGGAGTGGGTGTGTCGAAAGGAAAGTAGTGGGCGTGTGGAAAAGGAGTGGGTGTGTCGAAAGGAAAGTAGTGGGCGTGTGGAAAAGGAGTGGGTGTGTCGAAAGGAAAGTAGTGGGCGTGTGGAAAAGGAGTGGGTGTGTCGAAAGGAAAGTAGTGGGCGTGTGGAAAGGAGTGGGGGTGTGTCGAAACAGTTAAGACCTCTGGGGACTAAAGTCTCTAAAAACATACTATATGTCCATGTCTCGAACATATTTAGACAGTGCAGCAACACAAGGCCATGTCCCATGTCTCTAACATATTTAGACAGTGCAGCAACACAAGGCCATGTCCCATGTCTCTAACATATTTAGACAGTGCAGCAACACAAGGCCATGTCCCATGTCTCGAACATATTTAGACAGTGCAGCAACACAAGGCCATGTCCCATGTCTCTAACATATTTAGACAGTGCAGCAACACAAGGCCATGTCCCATGTCTCTAACATATTTAGACAGTGCAGCAACACAAGGCCATGTCCCATGTCTCTAACATATTTAGACAGTGCAGCAACACAAGGCCATGTCCCATGTCTCTAACATATTTAGACAGTGCAGCAACACAAGGCCATGTCCCATGTCTCGAACATATTTTTAATTAATTGAAAGTAGGCTATTTGTTGTCTTTCAATCTGTTATTTTCTAAACGTGATAAAGGATCATTGTTGCATCCTAAGATGCTGGGTTATTTTACTGAAGACTCCGAAGCGTACTTATAATAAACTGAACAGATTTATTTCATGTTCTCCTTAACACATTCCAGTGGACCACTCTCTACAGTGTCTTCAGCCCAACTCCCCAATACATCATTGAACTTTTACCGCCCTTGCATCTCGTAATCCAATCACTTCAATGCAAGAATGGAAAACCCAATGTCATTTGTTAATTCAAATAAACTCCTGCATACAAATCCCATTGGCTATTTGCAACCATTTAAAATCTAAACTCGTTAACACATAATACATTTCTCAATACACCACACTCCTCCCCAGGAAATTCTCACTTCCTCTGAAAAACATCCTCGACGAACATCATGAGTTTTTCAAAAACAGTCTTTCACTTCTCAACTCATATACAACCTGTTTACAGATCCAATCGGTCCGGAGGCCTTCTGACCCTTTTTGGCCTCTCATGATGCTCTGGACCCTCAGGCTCACGGCCTGGAACAATCTGTGTGTCTGTATTGGTGCCCGTCCCAGTCGTAGTGTCCAAGTCCCAATCAGAGATGTTCCACTCTGACACATTCAGCTCTTCTCTTTCATTGGGTTGCATCATCATTTGATCCACATGCTTCTTACACAGTTTTTCCCTCAGTCTGCACTAAGTAGGTTACAGGACCAAGTAGCCTTTTCACAACCCCGGGTCTCCATTTCTCTCTCTCTCCTCCCCGGTAATCTGGGACAAGCACTGTTTGTTCCGACTGTAAAGAACGAAGCCTCTTGCCCAACCCCTTGTCCTGTATCTTAGACTGCATGTCAGCTGAAAAGCTGGGTTTAACCAGTGATAACCTTGTATGTCTGAGTCTAACCTGGGCCATCTCCTTACCATGTCTTCTATGTCTGAGTCTAACCTGGGCCATCTCCTTACCATGTCTTCTATGTCTGAGTCTAACCTGGGCCATCTCCTTACCATGTCTTCTATGTCTGAGTCTAACCTGGGCCATCTCCTTACCATGTCTTCTATGTCTGAGTCTAACCTGGGCCATCTCCTTACCATGTCTTCTATGTCTGAGTCTAACCTGGGCCATCTCCTTACCATGTCTTCTATGTCTGAGTCTAACCTGGGCCATCTCCTTACCATGTCTTCTATGTCTGAGTCTAACCTGGGCCATCTCCTTACCATGTCTTCTATGTCTGAGTCTAACCTGGGTCATCTCCTTACCATGTCTTCTATGTCTGAGTCTAACCTGGGCCATCTCCTTACCATGTCTTCTATGTCTGAGTCTAACCTGGGCCATCTCCTTACCATGTCTTCTATGTCTGAGTCTAACCTGGGCCATCTCCTTACCATGTCTTCTATGTCTGAGTCTAACATGGGCCATCTCCTTACCATGTCTTCTATGTCTGAGTCTAAACTGGGCCATCTCCTTACCATGTCTTCTATGTCTGAGTCTAACCTGGGCCATCTCCTTACCATGTCTTCTATGTCTGAGTCTAACCTGGGCCATCTCCTTACCATGTCTTCTATGTCTGAGTCTAACCTGGGCCATCTCCTTACCATGTCTTCTATGTCTGAGTCTAACCTGGGCCATCTCCTTACCATGTCTTCTATGTCTGAGTCTAACCTGGGCCATCTCCTTACCATGTCTTCTATGTCTGAGTCTAACCTGGGCCATCTCCTTACCATGTCTTCTATGTCTGAGTCTAACCTGGGCCATCTCCTTACCATGTCTTCTATGTCTGAGTCTAACCTGGGCCATCTCCTTACCATGTCTTCTATGTCTGAGTCTAACCTGGGCCATCTCCTTACCATGTCTTCTATGTCTGAGTCTAACCTGGGCCATCTCCTTACCATGTCTTCTATGTCTGAGTCTAACCTGGGCCATCTCCTTACCATGTCTTCTATGTCTGAGTCTAACCTGAGCCATCTCCTTACCATGTCTTCTATGTCTGAGTCTAACCTGGGCCATCTCCTTACCATGTCTTCTATGTCTGAGTCTAACCTGGGCCATCTCCTTACCATGTCTTCTATGTCTGAGTCTAACCTGGGCCATCTCCTTACCATGTCTTCTTCTATGTCTGAGTCTAACCTGGGCCATCTCCTTACCATGTCTTCTATGTCTGAGTCTAACCTGGGCCATCTCCTTACCATGTCTTCTATGTCTGAGTCTAACCTGGGCCATCTCCTTACCATGTCTTCTATGTCTGAGTCTAACCTGGGCCATCTCCTTACCATGTCTTCTATGTCTGAGTCTAACCTGGGCCATCTCCTTACCATGTCTTCTATGTCTGAGTCTAACCTGGGCCATCTCCTTACCATGTCTTCTATGTCTGAGTCTAACCTGGGCCATCTCTCTTACCATGTCTTCTATGTCTGAGTCTAACCTGGGCCACTAAAAGTGTCTCCTTGCCAGAGCTTCCATTTGAACCATGCTTCCAGTGGTTTTCATGTAGCTCCTTCAGTATGTTCCTCTGTAGAGTAGCCGGCACCACCGCTCTCATACCCCATAACACACAATCACTGTCTACAGTGAGCTCATCCCTTCTCACCCAATCAGGCTTTAGTTCAGGATCAGTAACGTGGTTAGGTCACCATGTAAGTGGGAAGTGCTTCACTCCTTAGCCAAACCCTTTGTCTCTTTGGTAGTTTCCCTGGCTGTGTCCTTAGCTACAATGGGAAGTACATCTACAAATGCCACTGGATAGTTTGGATTGCTCTGAAATGGGAAGTACATCTACAAATGCCACTGGATAGTTTGGATTGCTCTGAAATGGGAAGTACATCTACAAATGCCACTGGATAGTTTGGATTGCTCTGAAATGGGAAGTACATCTACAAATGCCACTGGATAGTTTGGATTGCTCTGAAATGGGAAGTACATCTACAAATGACACTGGATAGTTTGGATTGCTCTGAAATGGGAAGTACATCTACAAATGACCACTGGATAGTTTTGGATTGCTCTGAAATGGGAAGTACATCTACAAATGACACTGGATAGTTTGGATTGCTCTGAAATGGGAAGTACATCTACAAATGACCCTGGATAGTTTGGATTGCTCTGTGCACCCCCCCCCTTTGGATTGCTCTACCCCCACCACCACCCCTCCCCCTAGTTTGGATTGCCTGTGATATGTGCATCTACAAGAGGACTTGTATTGTATGGTCATACTGATATGCAGCTGAGAGGACTTGTATTGTATGTCATACTGATATGCTGCTGAGAGGACTTGTATTGTATGTCATACTGATATGCAGCTGAGAGGACTTGTATTGTATGTCATTCTGATATGCTGCTGAGAGGTCTTGTATTGTATGTCATACTGATATGCAGCTAGTATTAACGCCCTCCTCTGGAGTCTGGCTGCTGCTGGAGCTGGGTCGACTCGGTTGTTGGTCCTAGTGATATGCAACTGAGAGCTGATGGTCTGTCAATGTCAAACTTACCACCATATAGGTAGTCATGGAACTTCATTTACCCCAAATATGATCCCTAGGGGCCTCCTCCTCTATTGGGGCATACTTCACCTCTGTCTTCTTCTATTGGGGCATACTTCACCTCTGTCTTCTCTATTTGGGGCATACTTCACCTCTGTCTTCTCTATTGGGACATACTTCACCTCTGTCTTCTCTATTGGGGCATACTTCACCTCTGTCTTCTCTATTTGGGCATACTTCACCTCTGTCTTCTCTATTTGGGCATACTTCACCTCTGTCTTCTCTATTGGGGCATACTTCACCTCTGTCTTCTCTATTGGGGCATACTTCACCTCTGTCTTCTCTATTGGGGCATACTTCACCTCTGTCTTCTCTATTGGGGCATACTTCACCTCTGTCTTCTCTATTTGGGGCATACTTCACCTCTGTCTCTCTCTATTGGGGCATACTTCACCTCTGTCTTCTCTATTGGGGCATACTTCTCCTCTGTCTTCTCTATTTGTGCATACTTCACCTCTGTTTTCTCTATTGGGGCATACTTCACCTCTGTCTTCTCTATTTGGGCATACTTCACCTCTGTCTTCTCTATTGGGGCATACTTCACCTCTGTCTTCTCTATTGGGGCATACTTCACCTCTGTCTTCTCTATTGGGGCAACTTCATCTGTCTTCCACATTTCACCTCTGTCTTCTCTATTTGGGCATACTTCACCTCTGTCTTCTCTATTGGGGCATACTTCACCTCTGTCTCCTATATTTGGGCATACTTCACCTCTGTCTTCTCTATTTGGGCATACTTCACCTCTGTCTTATCTATTGGGGCATACTTCACCTCTGTCTTCTCTATTTGGGCATACTTCACCTCTGTCTTATCTATTGGGGCACACTTCACCTCTGTCTTCTCTATTTGGGCCATACTTCACCTCTGTCTTCTCTATTTGAGTGTGGGTGAAGCATATGCAATAGGCCTCTCACTACCGTGAGACCCCACAAGCATATGGTGACACTCCCCCCCCTGTCATATGGTGAGGCTAAAGAAGTCTCTAAAACATACTATACTGGTCACCAGGCTTTCACCACTAAACACCTTCTAACTCCCTTTATACTTCCACCCATTTCACCACTTGACACCTTTAACCCCTTTACCACACCCATTTCACCACTAAACACCTTTAACTCCCTTTACCCCACCCATTTCACCACTAAACACCTTTAACTCCCCCTTATCCCCCCCCATTTCACCGCTAAACACCTTTAACTCCCTTTACCACACCCATTTCACCACTAAACAACCTTAACTCCCTTTACCATTTCACCTCAACCCATTTCACCACTAAACCCCTTTAACTCCCTTTACCCCACCCATTTCACCACTAAACACCTTTAACTCCCTTTACCACACCCATTTCACCACTAAACACCTTTAACTCCCTTTACCCCACCTTGTTTTTCACCACTAAACACCTTTAACTCCCTTTACCACACCCATTTCACCACTAAACAACCTTTAACTCCCTTTACCACTCCCATTTCACCACTAAAACACCTTTAACTCCCTTTACCACACCCATTTCACCACTAAACACCTTTAACTCCCTTTACCACACCCATTTCACCACTAAACACCTTTAACTCCCTTTACCACACCCATTTCACCACTAAACACCTTTAACTCCCTTTACCACACACATTTCACCACTAAACACCTTTCACTCCCTTTACCCCACCCATTTTCACCACAAACACCTCAGCATATTTAACACTAATAGGCTAGTGGTAACACCTGAGTCTGACAAATGGTTAACCTCCAGCTCCAGGAAAATCACATTTTGACAGCACTGGTCCTTTAAGGAAACAATTCTGAACAAAACCCTTTTAAATGAAAAGTAGGAGACTTGTCAAAATCATTAGGCTCCATCTCTGTTACCTAAGTTGACCCGAATTGTTTTGGACCCCTCATAGTCTTGAGTTTCCACCACTCTCCACCCCTCTCTCTCCTCCTCCTCCCTGTCTCCACCCCTCTCTCTCCGATCCTCCTCCCCTGTCTCCACCCCTCTCTCTCTCCTCCTCCTCCCCTGTCTCCACCCCTCTCTCCTCCTCCCTCCTCCTCCCCCCTGTCTCCACCCCTCTCTCTCCTCCTCCTCCTGTCCCCCCTGTCTCCATCCCTCTCTCTCTCCTCCTCCTCCCCCTGTCTCCACCCCTCTCTCTCCTCCTCCTCCCCCTGTCTCCACCCCTCTCTCTCTCCTCCTCCTCCCCCTGTCTCCACCCTCTCTCTCCTCCTCCTCCCCCCTGTCTCCATCCCTCTCTCTCCTCCTCCTCCCCCCTGTCTCCACCCCTCTCTCTCTCCTCCTCCTCCCCCTGTCTCCACCCCCTCTCTCCTCCTCCTCCCCCTGTCTCCACCCCCTCTCTCTCCTCCTCCTCCCCCTGTCTCCACCCCTCTCTCTCCTCCTCCTCCCCCTGTCTCCACCCCTCTCTCCTCCTCCTCCTCCCCCTGTCTCCACCCCTCTCTCTCCTCCTCCTCCCCCTGTCTCCATCCCTCTCTCTCTCTCCTCCTCCCCCTGTCTCCACCCCTCTCTCTCCTCCTCCTCTCCCCTGTCCTCCACCCCTCTCTCTCCTCCTCCCCCTGTCTCCACCCTCTCTCTCCTCCTCCCCCCCTGTCTCCACCCCTCTCTCTCCTCTCTCCTCCCCTGTCTCCATCTCTCTCTCTCCTCCTCCTCCCCCTGTCTCCACCCCTCTCTCTCCTCCTCCTCCCCCTGTCTCCACCCCTCTCTCTCCTCCTCCTCCCCCTGTCTCCACCCCTCTCTCTCCTCCTCCTCCTCCCCTGTCTCCACCCCTCTCTCTCCTCCTCCTCCTCCCCCTGTCTCCATCCCTCTCTCTCCTCCTCCTCCCCCTGTCTCCACCCCTCTCTCTCCTCCTCCTCCCTCTGTCTCCACCCCTCTCTCTCCCCAAGTTGAGGTACGTTGAGAACCTCCTGCCATGAGGAACACGTTTTCTCTTTCTCCTCAATGCTTCCATCCAATCCAATCCCAGAAGAAGTAGCTTTGTGTGATTTACTTCATGTGAACCATTCCACAATGACCTGAGTGTAACTGTTGCAACACCGGTTTCCTCAGTGAAGGTGGAATGATAACTCTCCTCTCCCACAGCAGACAACGGACTGTATTGATATCTCAGTTCCAGAGCATCTCCTGCGGCTTTACCTTTGATGATGATGATGTCCATCACTTCAGATGAAACCGGGTCGTTTCTGGTGTTTCTCCACACTTGTGCTGAAGTGACTGGTGCAGTTTTCCACTTGTCTGAAGTAGAAGATGTCTACTTGGCGTGACTCTGTCTTGACCACAGGTAGTGGTAACCTGGAGTCCATCTGACTCTGTCTTGACCACAGGTAGTGGTAACCTGGAGTCCATCTGACTCTGTCTTGACCACAGGTAGTGGTAACCTGGAGTCCATCTGACTCTGTCTTGACCACAGGTAGTGGTAACCTGGAGTCCATCTGACTCTGTCTTGACCACAGGTAGTGGTAACCTGGAGTCCATCTGACTCTGTCTTGACCACAGGTAGTGGTAACCTGGAGTCCATCTGACTCTGTCTTGACCACAGGTAGTGGTAACCTGGAGTCCATCTGCATCACAGGGGTTTGGTGGCACCTTAATTGGGGAGGACGGGCTCGTGGTAATGGCTGGAGCGGAATTAGGGGAATGGTATCAAATACATCAAACACATGGTTTCCATGGTTTCCATGTGTTTGATGCCATTCTATTTGCTCCAATCCAGACATTATTATGAGCCGTCCTCCCCTCAGCAGCCTCCACTGATCTGCATTGCAGTGCAGTTCTGACTTGCGGTACTTGATGTCGTAGGTGTGTGCTGACAACAAAGCCTGCCTTTACATTCTGCTGGCAGCAAGTGACAGAATCCTAGTATGAGGTCCAAAGATGCTCGTCAGCGAACAATGATTTGTGAGAAGGGTGACCAAGGGCTTCTCATTCTATCTGTGCATTAGTTACTTTCTGCTTCGTTCAATGTCCTTGATGTGAAAGCCTTTTCTTCACCAGAAGGCATGATATGGGACAAGACTGCTTCCACACCATAGAGACTCACGCTGACCAGCTCCAGTACTTTGTTCTTGACTAAAGTGTCCAAGTCAGCCTTGACTTTTGGTCTGATAGCATAAGGTACAATCTCCATACTCACCAGCTGGCCCTGTGTCAATCTCCATACTCACCAGCTGGCCCTGTGTCAATCTCCATACTCACCAGCTGGCCCTGTGTCAATCTCCATACGCACCAGCAGCTGGCCCTGTGTTCAATCTCCATACTCACCAGCTGGCCCTGTGTCAATCTCCATACGCACCAGCTGGCCCTGTGTCAATCTCCATACGCACCAGCTGGCCCTGTGTCAATCTCCATACGCACCAGCTGTCCCTGTGTTAATCTCCATACTCACCAGCTGGCCCTGTGTCAATCTCCATACTCACCAGCTGGCCCTGTGTCAATCTCCATACGCACCAGCTGTCCCCTGTCTGATGAATCTCCATACTCACCAGCTGTCCCCTCTAGCAAGGGAGACACCTCAGCTGTTGCTCCCCCCCAGCAACAGTCAGATTTTCAGTGTGACTTTCCTGGTCTGATGAGTCACTCACCTCAGTGTTCTCTCCTGGTCTGATGTGTCACTCACCTCAGTGTTCTCCTGGTCTGAGTCACTCACCTCAGTGTTCTCCTGGTCTGATGAGTCACTCACCTCAGTGTTCTCACTGCTCTGATGAGTCACTCACCTCAGTGTTCTCCTGGTATGATGAGTCACTCACCTCAGTGTTCTCTTGGTCTGATGAGTCACTCACCTCAGTGTTCTCCTGGTCTGATGAGTCACTCACCTCAGTGTTCTCTCCTGGTCTGATGAGTCACTCACCTCAGTGTTCTCCTGGTCTGATGAGTCACTCACCTCAGTGTTCTCCTGGTCTGATGAGTCACTCACCTCAGTGTTCTCTTGGTCTGATGAGTCACTCACCTCAGTGTTCTCTTGGTCTGAATGAGTCACTCACCTCAGTGTTCTCCTGGTCTGATGAGTCACTCACCTAAGTGTTCTCTTGGTCTGATGAGTCACTCACCTCAGTGTTCTCTTGGTCTGATGAGTCACTCACCTCAGTGTTCTCCTGCTCAACAGTGTGAACATCTCTTTTTCATTTGTTGGAATGTCTCTGGACAATCCATGTCCTTACACCAGCATGTAGATACTTGATGTCCCACCTTGCTGTCACGCCCTGACTCAGGGGACGCTTATATGTTGAGTCAGGGTGTGTATATTCCTTGTTGTGTTTGTTCTATGTTGTAGGATCTAATATGTCTAGATCTATGTTGGCCGGTGTGGTTTCCCAATCAGAGGCAGCTGTTGCTCGTTGTCTCTGATTGGGGACCATACTTAGGCAGCCTATTGGCACTAGTGGGTTGTGGGATCTTGTTCCGTGTAAGGTATGTTGTTTGTGTCTACCTTGGACTTCACGTTTCGTTTAGTTTGTTGTTTTGTCGTTGTGTTTATTCGTTATAATAAACATGTGTGCATATCACGCTGCGCCTTGGTCCGTCCCGTCTATGAACGAACGTGACAGAAGATCCCACCAAACGAGGACCAAGCAGCGTGCCCAGGCGGAGAGAGTAGCCATGTCACAGGTGGGCAATTGGTGGTCATGGGAGGAGATCTTGGACGGTAAGGGATCCTGGACTTGGGAGGAGATTCAGGCTGGGATGGATCGCCGTCCTTGGGAGGAGACAGTGGAGGCCCGGTATAGAGAGGAGAAACGGCGCCAACAGTGCCGACGACGGAGACCCGAGAGGCAAACCCAAGAACATTTTTGGGGGGTACACGGGGGGTGGATGACGAGGCCGTGGAAGGGCGAATCTGCAGGTTAGGAAAGGAGGCCACCATGTTACGGGGGCTATTGGTTCAGAGGGAGCAGGAGTTATTCGGTCAGAGGGAGGCGCTACAGGAGGCTAAAAGGGAGAAGGAAAGTGTAGAGGCACGGCGAGAGGAGCTGGTTAGGCAGCAGAAGGAGCGGGGGTTAATAAAGGAACCCCAGTCCCGCTCCTCGCACCAAACCAAGTGGTGCGTGTCGACAGTTCGGTCCGGCCCGTTCCTGCTCCCCGCACTAAGCCAGTGGTGCGTGTTCCCAGTACGGGCCCGACCCGTTCCTGCTCCTCGCACCAAGACAGTGGTGCGCGTCGCCAGCCCGGCCCGGCCTGGTCCTCCTCCTCGCACCAAGCCAGTGGTGCGCGTCGCCAGCCCGGCCCGGCCTGTTCCTGCTCCTCGCACCAAGCCAGTGGTCCGAGTCGCCAGTCCGGCCCGGCCTGTTCCTGTTCCTCGCACCAAACCAGTGGTGCGTGTCGCCAGCCCGGCCCGGCCTGTTTCCTGCCCCTCGCACCAAGCAGTGGTGCGCGTCGCCAGCCCGGGCCAGCCTGTTCCTGCCCTTTCGCACCAAGCCAGTGGTGCGAATCGCCAGTCCGGCCCGGCCTGTTCCTGCCCCTCGCACCAAGCCAGTTGTGCGTGTCTGTTCCCAGTACGGCCCGACCCGTTCCTGCTCCTCGCACCAAGCCAGTGGTGCATGTCGCCAGTCTGGTCCGGGGCCCGTTCCTGCTCCCCGCACTAAGCCAGTGGTGCGTGTTCCCAGTACGGCCCGACCCGTTCCTGCTCCTCGCACCAAGCCAGTGGTGCAGCGTCGCCAAGTCCGGGACAGCCCGGCCTGTTCCTGCCCCTCGCACCAAGCAGTGGTGCGCGTCGCCAGCCCGGTCCGGCCTGTTCCTGCTCCTCGCACCAAGCCAGTGGTGCGCGTCGCCAGCCCGGCCCGGCCTGTTCCTGCTCCTCGCACCAAGCCAGTGGTGCGTGTGTCCAGTCTGGTCACGGCCCGTGCCTGTGTTCCACCGGTCAGCTGCTCCACTCCGGAGCCAGAGCAATCAGCTTCACCGGGGTCCAGTTCAGCTCCGGTCAGCTGCTCCACTCCGGAGCCAGAGCAATCCGCTTCACCGGGGTCCAGTCCTGCTCCGGTCAGCGGCTCCACTCCGGAGCCAGAGCAGTCCGCTCCACCGGTGCCTGATCCAGCTCCGGTCAGCTGCTCCACTCCGGAGCCAGAGCAGTCCGCTCCACACCAGGGTCCACTGGGCCTGGCGTATCGTGGGCTTGGGAAGGGAATGAGGGGAAGCAACGCGCTGAGGTCTAGACCAGACCAGGGGCGCAACAGGGAGGCGAAGAGTGAGAGGTCGTCACGCCCTGAGCCGGATCCGCCTCCGAGGCGGAATGCGCCCCCCCTGCCCCTACCCTGTTATGTTTATGTTGATATATATTGATATATATATATATATATATATATATGTTGATGATATATATATATCAACCCACCCTCCAACCACTCCTGGGACCACCCCAACCCACCCTCCAACCCCTCCTGGGACCACCCCAACCCACCCTCCAACCCCTCCTGGGACCACCACAACCCACCCTCCAACCCCTCCTGGGACCACCCCAACCCACCCTCCCAACCCCTCTGGGACCACCCCCAACCCCACCCTCCAACCCCTCCTGGGACCACCCCAACCCACCCTCCAACCCCTCCTGGGACCACCCCAACACACCCAACCTGATCTCCATTAAAATAAATACTAAATCAAGGTACGCATTTTCCACAAAAATTATAATTAACGGTCAATCTGTTGGGTAAAAAACACTACAGGAGTTATTTTATGGATTTTCAGCTGCAATTGTTGTTTGGCTAGCCCCATGGATCTCCTAGCAGTGGATAGTTCTAAATAAATGATATCTATAAAGTGCTGATCCAATGAGGTGTGGTGGTTGCATAAATCTTAGTTCCAACATCTTTTTAGCTGCTGTCCAACCTGACAACATTATACGTCTTGTGCTGTAATGACAGTGGTGAATTATCATTCAGTAATAAACAGTTTGGGGGAACAAGGTATGAGGTTTACCTCTTTCTAAAACATGTCCCTGGTCACTCCCAGTACATATGATTAAAGGAGTCCAAGGCACATTTGATTACATAGATCACACAGAGGAGCCAGTTGTGATTTCTATTAAATGATGTTTTCTAGGTGGAAGGTTTACCCTGTGTATGAGATTGAAAAATGTATTGCAGTGTGATGATTAGGATTGTTAGATGAAACCCACTAAGTTCCTGATGAACTCAACTGGAGTGAGCCTCTTTAGTCCAGCTATTTTGATGGATTACTGGTTTGCGAGGTCCTTAACAATCAGTGGTCAGCTATAAGTTCAGTGTCCAGTAAGTATCTTTTGGGTAGTGGTTGCTGTCCAACCAGACAGTGATGTTATTGTCTTAATGAATGTCACTTGTGAACACTGATAAGGCAAGTGTGTGTCTGGTGTAAATGTGTAGCAGCAGCTTTGTGTTTATGATGAGTCTGCCAGATCAAGTCTCTGTGTAACCAGACCCTATTCGTACCATTAACTAAAAATTTGTGTTGTTCAGTAGTTACTTGTGGCCAGGTGTCTGTTTGTCAAAATACAAAACGTACTTTCTTATGTACCATTTGTGTGTGTGTGTCTGTGTGTTTCTGGCCAGAACAATTAAAGTGTGGGCCACTGTAAGCAATTCAGTTACAACATTTGTGTGTAGTGCTCAGTCTTGTACAACCCTCATGTGTGTCAAACTCTCTGTGTGTGTGTTATGTGTGTGTTCTGTGCTTTATGTGAGGTGTGTTGCTTGTGTGTGTGGTAAGTATCCAGGACTTAAATGTTTCCAACAGTTGTTGTTGGATTTCTGTGTGTGGATAGCTCATAAACTGTGTGTGTCCAGTGGTGTCTGGTAGGTCCAACTCCATTATTGTTTCTGTCTCCAGTGGTGCTGTCAATGGAGGGGTCGTGTAACAGTGTGTATTGGCCAGGTATCGCTGATGTTGAGCCAGGTGTCAGTTCAGTGTGTTTAACATCTAGCAATGTGTTCTGTCTTTAACACATACACACTCCCCATGATGCTGTGCAGACAACCCCAGATGTCAACAGTAGGTCCATAGTAAATGGTCCACACTGTCCAAACTCGATATGGGAATTCAGAATGTGTCCAGTGTAGAAAGTGGTCATCCTATGTGTGTGTGTGTGTGTCAGTGTGTGTGTACCATGTTATACAATTAAATTACGTGCTGTGTGTGAGGTGTCCTTTGGTGTGTGTGTGTCCAGTGTGTGTGTGTGTAACCAGTGTGTGTGAGGTGTGTAGCTAAAATCAGACATGTGACAAGTGTAACGTGTGGTGTGAAGTGTGTCAGTGATAGTGTCACACTAGTGTCAGTGTGTGTGTAAAATGTCCAGTGCTCCAATAGAGTGTTGACTGTGTGTTTGGTTGTCTCAGTGTGTGTGTTTAGCAGTCAGTCCCAGTGTGTGTGTTGTTGTGTGTGTGTGTGTGTGTGTGTCCAGTGTGTTTGTGTGGAGTGTGTGGTCACTGTGTGTGTGTCGTCAGTGTGTGTGTTTGTCTGTCTAGTGTATTGTGTTTGTCCGTCGTGTGTGTGTGGTCCCAGTGTGTATATGTGTGTGTGTGTGTGTGTGTGTGTGTACCATGTGTACTAGTGTGTGTGTGTGTCCAGTGTGTACTGTTCAGTGTGTGTGTGTGTGTCAATGTGGGTGTGTGTGTGTGTGGTCCAGTGCTTGTGTTGGGACCAGTGTGTGTGCCCAGTGTGTGTGTTTGTGGGTGTGTAATGTGTGTGTGTGTCTAGTGTGTGTGTGTGTCAGTGTGTGTTTGGTATGTGTGTGTGTGTTGTGTCAGTTGTCCAGTGTGTTTGGTATGTTTCCGGTGTGTGGTGTGTGTGTGTGTTGTCCAGTGTGTTGTTTGTCCAGTGTTTTTGTTGTTATGTGTTGTGTGTGTGCCAGTGTGTGTGTGTGTGCAAAGTGCTTTGGTGTGTTGTGTCCATGTGTGGTCTTTCATCAGTGATGTGTGTGTGTTTCCAGTGTTGTGTGTGTCAGGTCTGTGTGTGTCAGTGTGTGTGTGTGTGTGTGTGTGTTGGTGTGCTTAGTGTGGTAAGGTGTTTAGTGTATATTCCAGTGTGTGTGTGTGTGGAAATGTGTCTAAATTCCGTGTGTCATTGTGTCCAGTGTGTGTGTCCAGTTGTGTGTCAGTGTCCAGTGTGGGTGGGTGTGTTTATGTGTGTTCTTGTGTGTTGTACTGTGTGTGTCCATGTAGGTGTGTGTGTGTGTGTGTTTGGGCCGGTGTGGTCAGTAGTGTGTGTTGTGTGTGTGTGTGTTGTGACCAGTGTGGGTGTGTTGTGTGGCGTGTGTTTGTTGTGTGTGGCTTGGTGTTTGGTGTGTCAGTGTCAGGTGTACATGTGTGGGCCAGTGTGTTGTGTGTGTGTGTGTCCAGTGTGAGTGTGTCCAGTTGTAATTGTGTGTTGTCCAGTGTGTGTGTGTGTGTAAGTGTGTGTGTGTGTGGCGTGAGGTTTGTGTGTGGTCTGGTGTGTTTGTGCGTGTGTCACAGTGTGTGTGTGTGTGTTTGTGTGTGTGTGTGAGAGTGTGTGTGTGCATGTTGTAGTGAGGGTGGTGTTAGTTTTCAGTGTGTGTGTCCAGTGCGTGTGTCAATTTTGTCAGTGTGTGTGTCCAGTTGGTGTGTTGTAACAGTGTGTGTTTGTCCAGTGTGGTGTGGTTTTTGTGTTTGTTCGGGGTGTGTGTGCTTCACAGTGTGTGTGTTTGTGTGTTATGGTGTTGTGTTCAGTGTTGTGTTGTGTCCGGGTGTGCACTGTGTTCCAGTGTGTGTGTGTGTGTGTGTGTCAAGTGTGTGTGTGTGTCCAGTTTGTTGAGTGTGTATGTGGTGTGGTGTTGGTGTGTTGTGTGTGTGTGTCCAGTGTGTTTTGTGTGTAGTCCGGTGTGTGTGTCCTGTGTTGTGTCCAGTGTGTGTTTGTGTGTGTGTCCAGTGTGTCCTGTGTGTGTCCAGTGTGTTTTTTGTTTTTCATGTTTGTGTGTGTGTGTGTGATGTTGTGTGTGTGTGTGTGTGTGTGTGCCGTGATGTGTGTGGTGTGTGTGGGTGTGTGGTGTGTCCAGTGTGTGTGTGTGTTGTGTGTGTGGGTTTTGGTCCAGTGGTGTGTGGTGTGTGGTGTTGTGTTGTGTGTGTGTTGTGTGTGTGTTTTGTGTTGAGTGTGTGTGTGTGCCAGTGTGTGTGTGTGTCATGTGTGTGGTGAAAGTTGTGAGAGGTTTGTTGTTGTGTTTGTTGGGTCCAGATGTGTGTGTGTGTCCAGTTTGTGTGGGTGAAAGTTGGTGTGTGTGTGTCCTGTGTGTGTTTGTGTCCGGTAGTGTGTGTTAGTCAGTATGTTTAGTGTTGTGTGTTGTGTGTGTTGTTTCTAGTTTTGTTGTGTGTGTCCAGTGTGTTGTGTCATGCGTCCATGTTTGTGTGTCCATTGTTGTTGTTTAACCAGTTGTGTGGTGGTGTTGTGTTTGTTTGTCTTGTTTGTGTCCAGTGACCAGTGTGTGTCCAGTGTTTGTGTGTGTTGTGAGTGTGTCCCAGTTGTTTGTGTGTGTGTAGTTAGGTAGGTGTGGTGTGACAGTTTGTGGTTGTCCAGTGTGTGTGAGTGTCCAGTGTGTGTGTGCTTTGTGGGTGTGTGTGTTTTGTTTCTGTTTGGTTTTTGTGTGTGTTTTTGTTTGTGGCATGTTTGTTCATATGTCTGTTTGACATGTTTTGTTTTTTCTTTTGTTGTGTGTTGTGTGGGTGTTTCAGTGTGTGACATTTTGTGTGTGCACCGTGTGTGTGTCCAGTACGTTGCGCGTGTGCAGTGATGTGTCCAGTGTGTTGGTGTGCGTAAGTGTGTGATGTGTGTACAGTGTGTGTGTCTTGTTGCACATCAATGGTATGTGTGTCAAGTTGTGTGTGTAGTAATTTTACCCCCCCCACACACCCTACACTATCAAGCAATTTTTTCTGTGTGCTCCAGTTATAGTTCAGAAGTCATCAACATGACCCTCCATTCCAAATCGATTGCGAGTTTCAATTTCAGTGTGTATCTCAGTCTCTGGGCTTTGTGTGTTGTTTTGTTTTGTGTGCTGGTGTCTATTATCAAGTGTTGGTCGTGTGTGTGCAGTGTGGCCAGTGTTTTTGTCAAGGTGGTGTGTGTGTTTGTGTGTGTCAGTGTTACCAGGTTAAAATTTCCCGGGACACTGAAAAAGTCAACATAATCCCAAACCAGGGATAAGGGACCAGGGGAATGTGGAGTGGAATGTGAAACAGGTGGGTCAGTGGTAAAGGGGACTCTGTAGAAGGACAGAGTGCCGGCGGGCCAGTCCAGATACCCCCTATTTTGGGGGAGTGGGGGAAAGGGGACGTCTATGGTAGTGGACTTTTTAAATTGTGCAGGGGCAGGGAAACTGTTGTCAAAGCGAACAGCTCCGGGAAATTGTAAATTGTACCCAAAGAAAACAGTCTTTCACCCCTTCCTCTCCGGCGGTTTTCCTTTTTTATGCCATTTCCTTTATACCCCCTCCCCCACTCCATCTACCTCCCAGAAACCCGCCCAGTCAGCCCCTTTCTCTACACAGAAACCTGCCCAAGTCCTAAAAAATCTCTCTGGGTGATCAGGTACGGTTTGTTCCTCTCTCCTCCATGTCACCTTTCTTTTCCCCCCCTCGCAGAGAGGGGCCCTCTGTATACGGGTGTTAAGGTCCGGTGAGATCCCCAGACATCTGAGGGGTTTTAAACCGGACAAATATTAAAATCATCACCCTTCACTTTAAAGAATGTTAACTCATTTTTCACAAATTTCCCTTTTAATTTTAGATGTTTTCTAGGTATCAAAAGGAGAAGTTAAGGAAATTGGGGATTTGTTGAATATCATATGTTATTTTGGGGTTTAATATAAAACACATTTTTCCCCTTAATTACACACACACAAACAAAACACACACACTACACACAAACACCCCTTCATGCATCATGAACACACACAACATTTTAACGTAACACGAACACGCCACACCCACACATTGCCCAAAGAAAACTCTTTGTAAATTTTGGGTGTCCCTGATTTGTGTTCTTAAAAACCTACAGTGTTTTTAAATATGACCAAGTATTAATGATGGTGGTTTTTGGATTTTGATTCACTTAAATTTAAAGATTATTCTTATTCATATTTTCACAGCAGAAACACTCACTTTTTCAAGTCCGGGTTTTAATTGGGTTTTCCCCCCTAACCATTTTTCCCCCACTGTAGCGGTAAGCAGAAAAAACAAAACAGTCATTGAGGGATGAAACCTGAACTCACACACACACACCCCAACACCCACACACACACACACACACCCCAACACTTGGACAAATTTATATCTGACTGTGTGTGTGTGTGGTTTTGTTTTGTGTGTTGTGTGTGTGGTTTGTTTCCCCCAGTTTTGGAGCCCTTGGGGGGTCCTTTTTGGTTTTTTTTCCTTTTTGTGTTTTGTATTTGCCCCCATTGTGAGTGTTTGTGGGGGGGCCAGTGGGGTGTGTTTGTCCGTGTGTGTGTGATTTTGTGTCCAGGGGTGTGTTTGTGCCCAGTTGCATCCTTTTTTTTGAAATGTGTCCAGGGTGAGTGAGGGTGGGGTGGCTCCAGTGTGTGGTGTGTGGGGCGTGTGTGCCGGGGTGTGTGTGTGTGTCCATTGTGTGTGTGTGTCCATTTGAGTGTGTTTTTTTTGGGTGTCCTTGTGGGGTGTGTGTGTGTGTCCAGGGGTTTGTGTTTGGGTTTTGGTGTGTGTGTGTGGGGTTTTTCCAGTGTGTGTGTGTGGGTGCCCAGTGTAAAGTTGTGGGGTGTGTTTGTCCGTGGGGTGTGATTTGTGTGTGTGTCCAGTTTTTGTCCAGTGTGTGTGTTTTCCAGTGTGTGTTTTTCAGGGGTTTTTTGTCCAGTGTTTGTTGTGGTGTTGTGCCCAGTGTGTGTGTTTTCCCAGTATTTTTGGTGTGGCCCATTGTGGGGTGTGTTTTTGGGGGTGTGTGTGTGTTGGGTGTTTTTTGTCCAGTGTAAAGTGGGGTGGTGTCCGTGTGGGGTTTGTGTGTGTGTTTCCAGTTTGTGTGGGTGTGTGCCCAGGGTGCCCTTTCCCGTGTGTATGTGTTTCCTTTGTGTGGTGTGGGGCCACTTGGTGTGTTGTGGGGGTGGGGTGTGTGTGTTTGGGTGTGTCCATAGGTTTGTGTGTGTTTTGGTGTGTGGGGGACCAGTGTGTGTGTTGGTCCTTTCGTGATGTGTCCGGGTTGGTTTTTTTGTCCATGTCTGGGGTTTTTTCCAGTCGGGTTGTTTTTCCAGTGGGGTTTGTTTTTGGGGGTGTTCTTTTGTGTGTCCGATACTTTGCACACTGTGAGGTCAGAGAGGTTTGGGGTCCTGGAGGGACGTTCCATCCCCCTGAGGGGGGCTGCAAACCCAGCCCGCTAAGGGGCTCCACCCGTGGTATGGTCGGGAACTCCACCCCTCTAGGGCCAAAATCCCCCCCCGCACCCTGAAAAAAAATCAGGAGCTGATGGGGCTAAATTTTTTTGGGAAAGGGAAAGAAACACTAAAGGGGGGTGGGGGGGGGGTAAAGAAAAACAGTCCCCCAACCGGGGCTCTTGGGGGACAATTTTTCCCTGCACGCCCATTTCCTTTGGGGAAAATATAAGGATTTGGAGATATTTTTTTTGGGAAAATACTCACCTTTGGATATATGAAAACCGGGGGAAAATTACGTGAGAAAACATTTGGAAGGATTTTTTGCGGGGTTGGCCACTGGGCTGAAACGTGGACTACAAAAGGCGGGGGAAAAAGTTATCTAGCGAGGAAAAATTATGTTTTTTGGATGTGGAAGGGGAAACCCCGGGAAACAAAAACCCCTTTAAAAGAGCCAAAAAGAAAAAAAATTTTTGTTTATTTTCTTAAATTTCCCAAGACCTTTAAAAAACCCCTTTTTTGTTTGAACCTTGTCTCCTTGCACTACTTAGAAATCCCCTGAAAGCCGTGAGCCTCTGGGGACGTCACAATGGGGGGAAAATTACGGGAAAGCTAAAAGGGGGTTTTAAAATGCATTTCAGAGGAGGATCCAAGGGGTTTGTCACCCATTTTTTAAATTTGGCCGTAGGCTCCCCACCAAGGGAAAAGGGAGGAAAATATTAAAAGCCCTTGTTGCGGGGGCCAAAGAAAACCCCAAAAATTGCAAGCAAACGGGGCTCTTTTGGGGAGGAGCAAAAAAAAAGCCAACCTTCTGAAGGCAGGGGGAATTTGCAGTTGCAGAAAACGAGGGTTGTCCAAAAAACCCGCCCAATAAAAGGGAAATGACTTTTTATCTAAGATGGGAGCTACCGATGACAGTGAGGCATAAAGCATGCTTTGAGGCCAAAAGGCCACAGGGAAACCTGGCCCAAGCCCAAAAGTGGGTTGGTCGTTTTTGCCCCCTTTTCTAACCCGGGGGGCGCTGAATGTGTCCGGGACCTGGGCCTGGGCCCGGGTTTCGGGTATGATGCCCCCAAGTCTGAGACCTCAGCAGATATGGACTCACAAAGTTTGGTAGGGCCCCGCCCCTTTTTACAGGGTGGACCTTCCAACCAAACCCAACCCCCCTCGGGCGCAGTACATGAACTTGTCCGAAAACGCAAAGGAAAATTTGGGTGGATCCGCAAGGAATAAAGCCCCGGCGGGGTGGAGGCCCCTTGGGTGGAGTTTACCTACGCGCCCCTGCCCCTTAAAGAGGCAAAAAAGGTTAAACAGTCAAAAGGCCTTGAAACCCCGGCTGGGTCTGGGCCGTGGAAACGGGGAAAAATACCCGGCCACAGCGGGGATGCTTTAATGCTTTCCCCAAAAAACCCCCCGGAGTGCGGGGCCCCCCCCACAAATTGGGGAAAAACCCGTCCAAAGGGCCCCAAAGGGCTCGAACCCAGCCACGGCAGGGTTATCCCGGCCCCCAGGGGGGGCCGAAACCAGGCGGGCCCAAGAAGAGTACACCGGGGGGGAAACTCAAACCCGTGTTTAACCCGGGGGGGGGATGGGACATATTCCTGGCAGTTTTGGGGGAAACCCAGCCCATGAACCTATGCCCACTGCGGAGTCCCCCAGCTCAAACACCCCCAACCGGGTTTTTTTGCCTCGCTCTTTTTTAGTCGTAGATTTGGGCCCAGACGACCCCCCCCCTGCCCGGTAAAAAATGAATCCCATGATGTGGAGGCCTTTCTGGTTCTGGTAGCCCGGGGGAACCCCGGTGCGTAAGGAAATTTTGGGGGGGCCCCAACGTGTCTGACCCCGGGGAAAGTCCTCCCCGTTTCCGTTCCATGGAGAAACCCAAAAAATAACCCCCAAATGAACTTTAAAAGACAAACAAACGGGGGAAAAAAAACACACGACGGCGGGGGGTTTAATTTTTTCCCCCCACCCTCCTTCCCAATTGGACGGACTTTCCCAGCCTTTTAACCCCCCCGGGAGAGAGGGGCTCAGGAGAGGATAAAACCCCAGTACCTGGAAACGGGGAGGCAAGACTCATCCTGGGAAGGCCCCCGGTGCAATCCTCCCCAGTTACTCCCCCGCCCGGGCCCCGGTAGGGGTGGGAAGGGGCCCAGGGCCGAAAAACCGGGACGGTCCGGTTTGGGGGGGAAAAAAAAACGCAGGGGCCCGGGGAAAATGCTCCGTTCTCCAGGAAGAAACGTCCCAGGGACCAAGACTTCCCCCTCTCACAGGCCAGTAAAGGGACCCGGGTCAATTACAAGACCTACTCTTGCAAATGCCTTTAAAAAATGTGCAGGTAAAATTTGAAGGGTAGTGTTAGGTGATAAAAAAAAACCCCACTTACCCCCATTTCCGGGAGTAAAACCGGGGGTTTGTAAAATCAGATAGTCAAGAAAAATGATGAAGTGCCCCTGAACAACCCCCTCTGCCACACCCTATCGGGCCACAGTACTCAAACCCGCACACACACACCCTAGGGGCCCACTTGGGGGTAGAGAAGACTAAGGGAAAAAATCATGAAAAGTTTTCTTTTGGGAAAGGGGTCCCCCAAAAAGGGTAAAAGAAAAATACGCCGTAGTTGCCCTGGGGTCAGGGTTTTCGCCAAAGCCCACATATAGAAACCCCCCTTTATTCCCGTGCCCATTATCGGAACTCCTTTTTAAGGGAATTTGGAAATTTAAAATATCGGGGGCCCCTTTCCGAAAAATTCCAGGGGGCATCAATACTTTTGGTCAAACTGGAAATTTTGCATTCCCCCACCCGGGGGCCATTCCCCCTGAGGAGGCTACACCAGACAAATCGCCAAAGGGGCTGTTTTGTCTCTCAAAATAGTCTGGGGAAACCCAAAAAAGTATTGACGGGGCAAGGGGCTCCCCTTTTGTCCCCCGGGGATGAAAGAACTCTGGGCTTTACTGGAAAAACAAACAGCTGAAACCCTTGTCTACCACCCCCCCGAAAAAGAGGGCCCAGTCGGAAAAGTTTTAAACAAAAAAAACCTTTAAAAACCATGCTGCGGAAAAACCCGGGAGGGGAAAAAATGGGGGGCAAATGGGGTCCAAACTGTTTACCATATAATTTTTTGCGGTGAGAGGGGGTACCCTTTAACTTCTAATGTTTTTTCCCTTTGAATTTTTGCTTTCCTACAGACCCAAGGACGCTGACCTCCCAAGGGGGCCTGGGAGGAAAAGCCATGCCAACACGGACACTGAAACGGGCCATGCGGGGGGGTTTTTAAAAAGAGGGGGAGAAAGAAGGCCATCTATCCCCTGATGCGGGGGAAAACCCGGGGGGCCATCAGCGGCAACAGCAAGCCTCCCACAACAGATTCCCGCTCAAAACCCCGGGAGTTTTAAACCGGGGGACAGAGTGTTTGGGCCTGGTCCAAAACCCTTGAGTGTAAAAATTTCCCGGCAAAAAAGGCAAGGACCATTGAGGGAATTTAAAGCAAAGGGGGAAATAAAAATACAAGGTGAGGCAACCCGATAAAAGAAAAACTGAGCAATTTATCATGTTTTAAACCCTTTTAAAAAAGGGCACGCCAGAGAGGCGATGTTCAGCTGGACCCCCCCCAGAGACCCAAAGGGAACCCGGGGCGAGAAAGGTTCAGCTGGGCCCAAATCTGTCCCCAAAATCAAAAGACAGATGGGGCCCTTTTTAAATCGTAGGGCCCCCGAAAACCCGGATGTTTCCCCCCCTCCCTTCCCCGGGCACACAGAGGTGGTCCCAAAAGAGATCCGCACCCTGCCTGGCCGAAAGGTAAAAACCCCGGGCCCCCACCGCGTGCCCGAGGGGCCCTAAATGGGTTTTACAGAAAGGGGGTTAAAGGGGGTGGGGGAGTTGGGGAAAAATCGAAAAGTCCCCCAGTGGGGCCGGGCAAGTCCCATCGTACTAGGTTTCCCCAAACCGGGCGGTTTTAGTACGATTTTTTTAAAGACTATCGAAAATTGAATGAAGTGTCCCGGTTTGGGTGTACCCAATGCCTCGTGTCGATGATTTTTAAAAGGGCTCCTTGGGGCATGCTCGTTTCCTAAACCCCCTTGATCTCACAAAAAGGGGTATGGCAGGGGCCCCCCGACCCGGCGTCCAAGGAGAAGACGCCTTTGCCACCCCGGAGGGGCTTTTACCCGATAAACCCCACTTCCCTTTTGGGCTCCAAAGGGGCACCTGCCAGTTTTCCCAAAGCCTGATTGGGTCGATCCTTTCGCCCCCCCAAAGGGGAGCAGCGGCTTTTTTGGGTGATGTTTTAAAACAAAATCCGGATTGGGCCCCGCCACATACCCCGGGGAAAAACGGTTTTGGGTTTTCCCCAAGGGGAAACAGGGCTCACGGCAAACCCGAAGAAGTGCAAACTGGCCCCTTTAGGTGAGGGCAAACTAACCCGGGGGAAACCTTGGGCGGGGGGGGGTCAAAACCCCAAAAGGAAGGCCCAAACTGCGGGCCCTAAAAAGGAATAGGGGCCCCCAGCCCCCCAAGGGAGCAAGTAAGGCATTTTTGGGGCCCCGCTGGCTACTATAAGGGCGCTTTTTTTTGCAGATTTTTTCTCCCCTAAGCCCCCAAACCTTTACGGGGCTGACGGGCCAAACGGCACTCACGAAAAGGTAAGTGGGGAACCCCGCGGGGAAAGGGGGCTTTCCCCAACCCGGGCGCGAGCACTTGCTCCATTTCCCATCCTGGGGGCACCAGACTTCCAAAAGGAATTCTTTTCCAAGGGGGAGCTCGGGGGTGGGGGCTGGGTTTCTGTCCTCAACCCCGGCAATGAAAAGGTTTAAGGAAAAATCCCATTCCCCTACCCAAGCAGAAAGGGACTTCCAAGAGAGAAAACTATTTAACGGTGGGGAAAAAAGAATGTTTTGGGGCCCGTTGTCTGGGCCCTGGAGTCCTCGGTTTATCTCCTGGGCCGAGTTTCAAGGTGGAAACCGATCACGCCCTTGCAGGGGGATTTGGGCCCAAAAACAAAGGAATCAAACCCTAGGTAACCAGGGTGGTTTTTTAGCTTTCAAAACCCTTTTTTTCCGTTTTTGTTGTCCCCGGGCTGGCAAGCACCACGGGAATCGGACGCCCTCTCCCGGGGTTTATGCCTTTTTTCGCTGATTTACCCCGACAGGAAAGTCCCCGGGGGCCCCAGGGGGGGGATGGGGTGAAGTCACAAAGCTGTGTCCGGAGGGACGGTTTTTCATCCCCCGGGGTGGTGCAAAAAAAAAAAAGCTATGGCTCCATCTGCTGGTATGGGCCCGGGGAAATCCACCCCCCTATTTGGGGGTTCTTCCCCGCCCCCGCTGAAAAAATCAGGAGCTGATGAGCGAAGGGGTTTTGGGAAGGGGGAACACCTGAAGGGGGGTTTTGGGGGGGGGAAAAAAAACGTCTCCCCCAAAATGGGCTCCCCTGGAGGACAAGAGTGCTGAAATCACTTTCCGAGGGAAAATAAGGTTTGGAATACTTTCCTTTGGGGGAAAACTCACCTTTGGGGTATATGCACCTGTGGGAAATTCCCTGAGTGCATTTGAAGGGCTTTTGCTGGGGTTTTGGGCCCCTAAACTGGGAACCGGGGGTACAGTAAGGCTGGGGAAAAGTTATCGGGGGCGAGTGAGAAAATTTGAATTTTTTGGAAAAGTGGGAAAAGACATCCCGAAACTGTTAACACCCCAAAGGGGCCCAAGAGAACAGAATTTTTGTTTTTTATTTTCGTTAATTTCCCAAAAACCTTTTTAAAAACCCTTTTTTTGTTTTGAACCTTGTCCCCCTTTTCAATACTTGAGCAATCCCCCTAAAGCCGGTGCCTCTTTGTGACGGCCCCCAAAAACACACACATGGACACACACCACCAAAAACCAAAAACAAAAAACCCCCAAACACACAAAACACACACACACAAAAACACAACCCCACACACCCAGTCTTTATATAAATTATTTCCCTGGGGGTCAGAATGTTTATCTAACTAGCCCCGATAACTAACTTTCCCCCTTCTGATATGAATATTGACATAAAAAACCCCCTACATATTTATTTCCCAACTGCAGTGTGGACCTCCAGCCCGCAGAGGAGTCCCGACTCCTGATTGGGCTGGGTGTTGGGAGCTCAGGTCCAGCTTTTCTCAGGGGTGAGGGGTTTTGGGGCTTCAGAGTGAGACCAGAGAACCCCAGCCTTTCCCCTGGGGACTAGACAGCCTGACAGCCTGCCCAAAAAGTCAAATTTTATTAAAACCCACTGCCCATTTTTTGGGGGTCCAAAAAAGTGGGAGTATAATTTTTTTTTAAAATGTTCAATTTCATCCCGTGTTTCCCGAAACCCAAAAAAAAAAAACAAAAAAAAAAAAAAAAAAAAAAAAAAAAAAAT
>CM072257.1:13143177-13163330 GCA_036851935.1 Coregonus suidteri | reverse complement strand
TAATTTTGATTTAGGATTATGAAATAAAAAAAAGGATTAGCTTTGGATTATGAAACAAAAAAAAATAAAGGGAAAATGGGAGGAGAAAAATGACTGAGACGTGTTGTTTACTAAATGACCTGCCCCATTTTTTTCTTCTTACCTTTGTTCGTAAAAAAGTCTCCCTCTTAAGTTTTTTGGTTTTTACCCCTAACCATACTCTTCATGGAGACACAGCGGGTACGGGGGAGGCTGGTCTCCCCGCTTGATTGGACTTAAACACAACAAGCAAAATTAGTCTTCATTATCTGAGCTAAAAGATGGGGAAACATAAAAGAGTTCATTCCAAAACGTATATTCCATTTTCAAAAATGTTTGAAAACTTTTATTGTTTAAAGAAATATAAAAGATTTTTTTTTTTTTCACTAGCAAATCACGGCTTCAATGACAGCCATGTTTTTTTAAAAAATCTATCACTTGAGGGTTTAATTTAGAGGAAAAATAATCATGTTTTTTTGAAAAATGCTTATATCTCCCCTCACTCCAGAGAAAATAAGAAATTTACTGTTAGGTTTACACAGAAATAATATTTTCTGCCTCACTCTCAGAGAAATAAGTAGAAATGTAGGGTTTACACTAAAATGTGACCACCCGGCTCATTCGATCTTGTAGCAAAATTTAAAATTTTGGGGGGTTTTTTAATTGGATAAAAGAGAGCTCAGCTAAAAAAGGAATCATACACTACATTTGAGGAACTGGGAAAGTAATTCTGCTTTGAAAGATGTAAACTTGTAACCTCATGTTTAAAAAGGCCCTTTAAATGTTTTGGTTCACCTACGGAGAGCTCTTCTTTATCTAAGTGGTGGTTATTTGGGCAGTAATGTACCCATCTAAATAATTTTTTTTATATATATATATTATAGTTAACAAAATTATGGTTTTTTGGTTTTTGTCATTTTTCATTTTTTTTGTTATGCTAAAATCAGGGGGGTCAAACTCTTTTTAGCTCAGGGGCCACTGGGGGAAATTTTTCCCCCAAGGGGGGCCGGCCCGGGAAAAAAATCAGGGTTTAATAAACTTAAAAAAAAACAACTTCAATTTTTTCTTTGTTTTAATACGATAAACATACAAAAAAAAAGCGGGGCCCTAGGACAGTGTGTCCAAAATGTACAAGCACACATCACTATTAATCAAAAAACCCCGTAAAATTTTATTTAAAATTTTCTAAAAAAAAACAACAAACACACAATGCCCGGGATTAACAAACTTTTCACAGATCACAGAACATATCGGGGTTCATTTCTCAGGAAAAATGAGATAAAAAAAATAAACCCTGTTCCCAAAAAAAAAGTGCAAAAACCACAGAGTCAAATAGGTTAAATAAAAAATAAAAAAAAAATCAATTAAAAACAATAGCACATAAACAAAAAAAACATATAAACATAAAGGGGGACCCTGGGGACAGTGCCCAAAAGCACAACATTATTAACAAAAAACCCTCAATTTTTTGAAATTTGAGGAAAAAAACCCCCAAACACACAATGCCTCAGTGTTCACAGAAGTAATCACAGATCACAGAACTATATCATTGTCATTTCTCAGGCAGAAATGTAGATAAAAAAATGAAACCCTGCCCCCCAAACAAGTGCAAAAAACCCACAGAGTCAAGAATGGTTAAATATACAAAAAAAATAAAAAATTAAAAAAAAATAGCACTAAACAAAAAAAACATATAAACTAAATCTGAAAGCGTTGCTAAAAACCCCCGAAAACACCCCAGTTTTTTTATCTTTGAACCGTTTCATGTCTGCCACATGTTGGGTGGCAACTTTTTTTCAGACGGGGAAGTGAGCTGCATCACCCCCGGCAATTTGCGTTCCCACAATGACGCTTCAACTTGAAAGAACGTATGCTGTCAAAATATGCTGACAACTTTGTTGCGCCCTTGCAGCTGTTTGTTCAAGTTTTCGGTGCTCTGAACATCCACCAAAATGCAAGGTCCTGCTCCCTTCTGCGGGAAGAAATTCCATGGTTTGCCCTTTTCTTCCCTGAACGTTCAATTTCTTCTGTAAACAAAAAAACCCTCAGCACAGCACCTCGGCTTTAAACCCTCTTACCCCAGTGTGGTATGGCGGGGGATAATGTGGGCTTTTTCTCTGAGAAGGTTTTCAAACTAGGTGATTAGGGTTTTGGATCGGGGTGAAATTAACATTTGGATGACCCCCTTCATGACGTTTTCCTCTTTTAATACTTGCAACACAAAGCCTCCCGGGCAAAATACAGTAAAAAATCAAAAATCACGTCCCCCATTTGCAGATTGCACTTTTTCTCTGAACTTTGTCAAAACGCCCGCTTTTTTCCCTCATTGAGGCGACCATTGTAGCCAGGGGTGACGGCGGGACCAGTCCACTCCGACCCTGTCCAGGCGCCGACGAGTGCGGGAAAATATCAGTGCTGTGTTTTATCTGCTCGGGACCAACTCCCACAACTCCTCGGTGACGGGCAATGTGTCATCAACTCCGCGGGTGAAAAAATGGGCCGTTGTGCAAATCTGTAATTCCGGCTTTCATCAATTTGAAAAACCCAAAACCAATAAATGACTTTACTTTTTTTCTTCAAAGGCTGTCCCCAAACCATGAAAAACGGAAATCCCCTTTGCAACTGTTTTCTTCAGGCTGATATTTTCAAAAGCTGCCCCTTTTTAGGGCACAATCTCCCTGCCTTCCATGCACGTTTTTTAAAATTACCCTACTAAAAGGTTTTTAACCACTGCGATTTCATTAGCAAAGAGGGAGTAGCTTTCACTGCAGCTCACTGATGCTCGGCTGTAGTAAACCCGGGGGGTTTCTTCAGACCCCCAACAGTTCATTCACCTTCTTCATCTCCCTTCCTTTAAAATTGTCTATTTGTCGGGAGAAGATCACTAGTGGCGACGAAAGGGATATTCTTTCAGACTGCAACCTTCTCTGAACACACCAAACATACGCTTTCCCCTTCAATTCCCTGATTAAATAGGGGAAAAAATATTTTTTTGAAACTCTGCACTTGGGTCCCTTTTTCCCCTTTTTTTACAGAGACATATTGGGCAATGAGGGGGCCAAAAGCACATAATGTTAAAAGTAGAAGCCGTAATAAAAAATGGGGAAACAAAAAAGCTCATTGGCTGCAGTGCTTTACCACTTGTCGGGCCCGGGATAAACATTTGCTTGCTTTAAAACAATTGCTATTGCGCCATCCAATTGACGAATTGGAAAAGCATTTTTTTTATTGAAAAATTGCACGCATTTTTTTACTTAAAAAAAATAAAAAAAAAAAATTTATTTTTATTATTATATTTTTTTTTATCTCGCGGGCCGGATTAAACCCGTTGCGGGGCCTGATCCGGCCCGCGGGCCGTACGTTTGACACCCCTGCATAAATGGGTTTTTTATGGTTTGTAATGGAAAAAAACTAGAAAATGGGATTTTTTTTTAATTTGGAATTTCTCTTAGTAAGGATATACTTTATTCAGTACTTGCAGTTATATATAAATTTAGTGGTTCCATATATTAAGGAAGGATAGAAGCCTTTTTGGTTCTATAAGGAAACCTTATTGTATAAGTGTATAATAAAACACTTTTTTCTTTTGATTATTTAATTAACTACATCATGTTATTTCAAGTTATCCCTTTGGAGCCAACATCACGTTGTTAAAAAAATAATCCTAAATTGGCCAAGGCTATAAATTGGGCAATTGAAGGCATCTAGGGCGAAATATGTGTTCGATGAAAATGAACATTGTATGCAAAGTTGTAGGCAACATTATTGACAAGGGACCCTGATGCCTACGATGCAAAGCTATTTAGAGTTGTTTAAACAGGTGTGAAGAGTGTGTTGGGTATAACGGTAATATTGTCAAAAATTCCGCTTGTAAACAACCATCAGAATTGGTTAAAGAAATATGCATTCCATTACATTAGGCAATAATGAAAGAGTAGGCAAAGTGGTTGTGTCATATTAAAATTCTATCAAATGTCTTCCATTGCAACGAGTCCAGTCAGGGTGCTGCAGAACCCCTGCAGTACCTCCGCTGACCCCGGACTGAGAACTCCTGATTTAGCAGATGCTCTTATCCAGAGTGATTTACAGTAAGTGCATTCATCTTAAGATAGCATATTTATTTTGTAAATAAAATTAATAAATTCTTCATTAAATTGTCATCTCACCTCTTAGCGTTGGTGTCATGTTCCTTCAGAGAGACTCATTTTAGAGGCAGGGCCCCCCTCCTCTCTCCCCCCCAGGGAGAGACTCATTTTAGGACCACTGACCCCTAAACAGAGATGCAGCATGTTGGTTGTGGTGAACACAGTGACAACTCATTCTAGAATGTCAATTGTTCTCTTTTACTCATGTTTCCTTAGAAATAAAACAATTACCTAACAGACATATCCAAACAGTCGGGTGATTTAATTTAATCACATGAAACATTGTTACGTTCCTCAACAAGAATAAAAACATTGTCTCTCAAACAGAAGAAGGGAAGTCACTAACAACAACCAAAACGAAACAGGTGGTTTTAGGAGGGGTCTGAAAAGACACTCATGGGGGTGTCCACTAGTGATGGGAAACAGAGGCTTTCTGAATGCTTTGGGGCTGTTTCACCAAATTGTGCCGAACAATACCATTGATAGATTTGAGTGCTAATAAACAACATTTAGTTAGAATGTGGGGTTCCGCTTTTTGCCTCCAGGTTTCACTATGTTTTTGAAAAACGATGCATATGTGACTTTCAACGTGGCACCGTCATAGGATGCCACCTTTCCAAACAAGTCAGATCGTCAAATTCCTGCCCTGCTAGAGCTGCATGTTTGTTGCTTTATGTAATGGCATATATTTTAATGCTTTATGTAATGTATTTTATCTATTGAAATATAATTTTGATATAGTTAAAAATTTAGTTTCATGGTCATTTATTATGTTTTCCAGAATCTCCAACCAAACTCTGAGATCAGTCTCTCCAGTACACAGTCATCTGTCCATGAAGAGTGACGTCTCTATGGATCATCCTATACATTTAGTGATAAATCAGGGACCTTTGACCCCAGGTAAGTTTACTGGTCAGAATTGATGATATTACTATTGAAGAGGAGAATCTTCTAGATCTGAAACCAGATGTATTTTGTGTATCTGAGCATATCATTTGTTGTTTATGTTACATATTTTAATACACTGAGTGTACAACATTTTCCACAACATTTCCAATGGAGACCATCAGGTTGGTAAGTCATCATACTGTAGCTCAAACCTACTGTGATGACAACCTAACTTTATAATAGTTCGTAGCCTACCTAGCAGAATCGTCCCGTCTTTCTTTCTAAATCAACACATTTATCTGTCTTCTAATGCAGTGGTGTAAAGTACTTAAGTAAAAATACTTTAAAGTACTACTTAGGTCGTTTTTTGGGGTATCTGTAATTTACTATTTATATTTTTAACAACTTTTACTTTTACTTCACTACATTCATAAAGAAAATTATGTACTTTTTACTCCATACATTTTCCCTGACACACAAATGTACTTGTTACATTCAGAAAATGGTCCAATTCGCACTTATCAACAGAACATCCCTGTTCATTCCTACTGCCTCTGATCTGGCAGACTCACTAAACACAAATGCTTTTTTTAAATGATGTCTGAATATTGGAATGTGACCCTGGCTATCCATAAATGAAAATAACAAGAAAATTGTGCCGTCTAGTTTGCTTCATATAAGTATTTAATTATTCCTACTTTACTTTAGCAATTACATTTACTTTTGATACTTAAGTATATTTAAAATAAAATACTTTTAGACTTTTACTCAAGTAGTATTTTACTGAGTGACCTTCACTTTTACTTGAGTCATTTTCTATTAAGGTATCTTTACTTTTTCCACCACTGTTCTAATGTTCCATATGCGCCACAGTTTGAACAGACATTTTGTAACTGCGTAGGCTACAAAGTCACTTTCAATTTCAAATAAGGAAATAAAGTTATAACGGTGACTGGGTAAATTAGTTTTCCATTGGCCGGCTCCCCGGGTGAGCAGATTTTGCACGTTTTAGAGCATTCCATTGGTCATTAAATTAAATGTCCACCAGGTTTAGCTGTGCTTTTTTTCCTCCAAAATGTGAATTACTGTAGGCCTGTAATAATTGTAAACAGGCCTACAAATCCAAAAGGTTTAAATTTGAGAATGTTCATTTGTATGCCTCAAATATTAAACTGTCTTCAAATATCTGATGATTAGTTGAATCAGGTGTGTAAATGCTGGGCAAGAACAAAAGGATTGAGAAACCCTGAGATAAACATAAAACCCTATCATTTAAAAGCTCCTCCACCATCTTTACCAGACGTTTGACTGATAACATGTGATAACACTTTGAAAACTGCTGTCTGTCAGCAACTAAACTCAAGCAGCAGTTCTACTAACTAGTACTATCTCATTCCAGGTATTCATTCTCTTACTCTGTCCATTAGAATACATTATTGTTCAGAAATACTTAGAAATACTCACTTTATTTTTCAGTTCTCTCCATATCGTGTTTTCTGCTCTGTTGTCTCAAAATGGATCCTGTACAACAGGGGTGTCAAACTCATTTTAGCTCAGGGGCCACATGGAGGAAAATCTATTCCCAAGTGGGCCGGACCGGTAAAATCATGGTATATATAACTTAAAAACAACAACTTCAGATTGTTTTCTTTGTTTTAATATGATCAACATACAACATAAAGCTGGAGCCTGAGGACAGTGTGTCCAAAATAGTACAAGCACAAAATCACTATTAATCATAAAACACCTCAAGTTTATTTGAAAATTCTAAAGAAAAAGAACACACAAACACACAATGCCTCAGTGATTCACAGAACTGTTTCACAGATCACAGAACTATATCAGGGTGTCATTTCTCAGGCAGAAATGTAGATACAAATAATGAAATCCTGTTCCCCAAACAAGTGCAAGAACCACAGAGTCAAGAATAGGTTAAATATACAAATAAAATAAAAACAATTAAAAACAATAGCACATCAACATAAAAACATATAAACATAAAGCTGGAGCCTGAGGACAGTGTGTCCAAAAGCACAACATCACTATTAATCATAAAACACCTCAAGCTATTTGAAATTCTGAGGACAAACAACACAAAAAACACACAATGCCTCAGTGATTCACAGAAGTATATCACAGATCACAGAAACTATATCAGGGTGTCTCATGCAGCACTTTAAGTGGGGGTTGTATAGTTTATTTGACTCCTGATACCTGGCATCTTTTAGCTTTCACCAGCGCATCAATATCAGGCGTCACATCCTGAGTGGCAGCCAACTTCAGGATGTGATTCAAGTGCTTGTGCGTGAGCCTTGAGCGCAGCTTTGTTTTATTTATGCTCATTACAGAGAACTTGCTCACAAAGATATGTGGTTCCAAACATGCACAACAGTTTTGCAGCGAGGGCTGTCAAGTTGGGGTAACCTGGCAAGAGATTCTGATAAAATGTGTCCAAGCCAGCAGCTGCGGCAAATTTGCCCTTCAAATCCGAGTCACACTGCAAGTATATTATTTCAAGTTGGGATGCTGACGGGTAGATCAGAGGGATTCACGGTTAATGGCGAACAAAAAACGTTGAAGTCTTTCTCCAGTTCACCAAAAATCTGAAAGCGTTGCTCAAACTCCCTTAACAGTCCCGTTATTTTATCTTTGAACCGCTTCATGTCTGCCACATGTTGGGTCGCGCACACACATTTTTCAGACAGGGGAAGTGAGCTGCATCACCACCGGCGAGTTGCGTCTCCCACAATGACAGCTTCAACTTGAAAGAACGTATGCTGTCATAATACTGCGTGGCAACTTTGTTGCGCCCTTGCAGCTGTTTGTTCAAGTTATTCAGGTGCTCTGTAACATCCACCATAAATGCAAGGTTCTGCATCCATTCTGCGGAATGAAATTCTAACACTGGTTTGCCCTTTTCTTCCATGAACTGGTCAATTTCTTCTCGTAAATCAAAGAAACGCCTCAGCACAGCACCTCGGCTTAACCATCTTACCTCAGTGTGGTATGGCAGGCCATAGATGTGGTCTTTCTCTCTGAGAAGGCTGTCAAACTGACGTTGATTCAGGCTTCTGGATCGGATGAAATTAACAGTTTGGATAATATAATAATAATAATATAATAATAATATAATATAATAATATAATAATAATAATAATAATAATATAATAAAAATAATAACCACCTTCATGACGTTATCCATCTTTAATGACTTGCAACACAAAGCCTCCTGCTGCAAAATACAGTGAAAAGTCCAAAAATCACGTCCTCCATTTGCAGATTGCACTTTCTCTCTGAACTTTGTCACAACGCCTGCTTTTTTCCCGATCATTGAGGGCGCACCATCTCTAGCCAGGCTGACAGCGCGGGACCAGTCCACTCCGACCCTGTCCAGCGCGCTGACGAGTGCAGTGAAAATATCAGCTGCTGTCGTTGTATCTGTCATCGGCACCAAATCCACGAACTCCTCGGTGATGGTCAATGTGTCATCAACTCTGCGGATAAAAATGGCCAGTTGTGCAACATCTGTAATGTCCGTGCTTTCATCAATTGCAACCGAAAACGCAATAAATTACTTTACTTTTTGCTTCAACTGGCTGTCCAAATCCACTGAAAGATCGAAAATCCTGTCTGCAACTGTGTTTCTTGTCAGGCTGATATTTGCAAAAGCCTGGTGCTTTTCAGGGCACACAATCTCCGCTGCCTTCATCATGCATGTTTTTACAAATTCACCCTCACTAAATGGTTTTGAAGCCACTGCGATTTCAATAGCAATGAGGTAGCTAGCTTTCACTGCAGCGTCACTGATGTCTCGGCTCTGAGTAAACACAGACTGCTGTTTCTTCAGACCCGCCAACAGTTCATTCACCTTCTCTCTTCTCCGCTGTCCTTGAAAGTTGTCATATTTGTCGGCATGAAGACTCACATTGTGGCGACGAAGGTTATATTCTTTCAGCACTGCAACATGCTGTGAACACACCAAACATACAGCTTTCCCATTCAATTCCGTGAATAAATAGAAGGATGACAATTTTTCTTGGAACACTCTGCACTCTGCGTCCACTTTTCTCTTTTTTGACAGAGACATATTGGGGCAATGAGGGTGCCAAAGCACATAATGTTAAAAGTAGAAGCCGTAATAAATATTGCGGGCAAAACAAAGTAGCTCACCGGACTGGCTGCACTTGCTTGACCTATTTTCTCTGCCCCGGTATAAACAGTTTGCTTGCTTAACACAATTGCTATTGCGCATCATTATCCACAATTGGAACAGCAGTTTCTTTTATTGAAAAATTGCAGCTCATTTTTATACTTTACAAAATCATCTCGTGTGCCGGATTAAACCCATTTGCGGGCCTGATCCGGCCCGTGGGCCGGACGTTTGACACCCCTGCTGTACAAAATAACAACTTTACTTTCTGTTTCAGCTCAACCGTCTCCCCTTCCTGATAATCAAGTGTTTTATTGGTATCTTCCACTAGATGGCAGTAAACACCTGCTGTAACTAGACTACGACTATGTGTTCGGTTTCATACATGCAGTTTCCCAGAGGAGGAGTGCTGATCTAGGATCAGGTCCCCCCTGTCCATCTAATCTGTTTCATTATGATCTAAAAAAGGAAAAAAACTGATCCCAGATCAGTACTCCTACTCTTTATGAATACTGTCACAGGTGACTCCTCAAGATGAGGCTCATGATTTATAAGTTATATTCTTTAAGAATAAATTAATATCATTAATTGAACTGCTTTGCCATGAACAGATCTGTGATGTCTTAACTTAAAGGTGCTATATAGACTTTATGGTCATTTAAATGGGGTTGAACATTCATCACATCAGATTGTGTAAAGGATTTTATGAGTTCTGAAAAATACTGACTTGGAAGCATCTCTCTGACCTCACCCTGCTGAAACACACCCAAGTAAAGACAGCATAGCTAGAATTATATGCTTTTCTGTTTTTACCCACTTTTACAGCCAATGTGTGCACTGGCATCCATATGAACCAGTGAAAAATACAGATTAGTTAGCCATCTCCAAATAGATGGACCCCACGCAGAACTTTCAGCAATGCAGCATCTTCAGTAAGCGAGTATTCCAGACACTCTCTTCTTATGAACCAGTTGCTATTAAATGAAGGTTTTTGGACAGAAAACCTGCGGCTACGGTAGGATTCTTGGATAATCTGGGCTGGCACCTCTGTTCCAAGAAAGTCAGGAACAGTCGGAGGTGGAGGGGGCTGTGGAGCCATTATCCTGGCGGTGCTTGTGGAAGGGTGGGTAGGCTCTGCACACGGAGCTAACTGGAGCTCGGCAGCATCATCACTGTTGGGCTTGCCGCCGGCCTCGCTGGTTTGATGATGCTGCTGCTGCTCATCACTCTCCTTTGGCTTTGTTTGGCTACTTTTTGTTCATTGTCTGAAGAAGCCTATTGTGGTGAAACGTCAGGAGTACGTTTTTTTAAAAGAAACTTTTAAATGAGCCACATGGATGCTAACTAGACAAATACACCTTTTTATTTTGGTATTTTGGGGACCAAATAAATTGTATACCAACAAGTGGACAATTCCCAGCAAAAGCATGGAGCTCCAACTCTCTAGTGGAGAATAGAGGGAGTATTGCCCTTGGAGAATCCAGAGTGGCTCACTGAAGAAAAACATATTGGCGAATAACTACAATCTCAATCTGAAGCTTTAAAAAATGCATTTCTTCCTCCTGCCCCACCTATTGTCCCTGTATGAATATTAGTTGGCATCTAATTGAAGAACATACTGCTTTATAGATCCCAGCCTGACAAACAATTGTTTGGGCCTTACTTTGAGCACTTTGCACTGTGCCTCCATTGAGTCTCCATGTGTCAAGCAGTACAGAGAAACGCCCTCTAGATGACAGCAGAGGCCTGCTCTTGGATCTACCCTGTCTAACCACCAGTTTAGTGACCTTGTTCCATCAATATGTCCATACTACTTCACAACCGATTTGAGGTCTTGACCAGCAATGTCCCATTGGGCTCAACCAAGCCGAGAGTGAGGTTCTAGAAAGAGGACTGACTTTCATACCAACTCCTAAACAGGTGGACTGTGGGGAGCTCCGGAGGGATCTACACTTCTATCATAGAAGATTGAAGTTATTAGATCATTTTGATTATGAAACAGATTTTCCTCATATACTATTTCCAAACCCCTCACATTGGGAACCTCCGTTGGAGTCAGTGTCAGAAACTATACAGACTGTTATCACGTAGGGATGTGGCTTCCTTTTCACAATTCAGAAACCAGACCTGTATATCAGCTTAACCTTACACATTTTTCTAAAAATCAAGCTCTAGAAACATTGAACAGCTATCAGAATATAGTGATTAAACCAGCAGATAAGGGGGCTCAGATTGTTGTAATGGATAAAGTGAATATCTTCTTAAAGCCAATAGACAATAGGATAATGGTAAACAACTATGTTCCATTGTCCAACTCAACACAACCGGAAAACACAAAGATAATCCAGGAGATAGTGAGTAAACTAAATGAGGATAAGTACATTACAGATAAACAGATGGTCTATCATTTTTGGGGCAGATTCTCCAAGGCCTAGGCAGTTTTTACTTACTGCCTAAAATACATATCTCCTGAGACGTTGGCGGTTCCCTACGGCTGGACCAATAGTAAGTGATTGTGTCTCAGAATCTTACTGTATTGCTGATTCTATTGACTTTTATATCATTTTACATTGTAGTCATTTAGCAGACGCTCTTATCCAGAGCAACTTACAGTTAGTGAGTGCATACATCATTTTTTAAAATTTAAATACTGGCCCCCCCGTGGGAATCGAACCCACAACCCTGGTGTTGCAAACGCCAATGCTCTACCAACTGAGCTACATCCCTGCCGGCCATTCCCTCCCTACCTGGACGCGCTGGGCCAATTGTGCACCGCCCCATGGGTCCCTCCCGGGTCGCGGCCGGCTACGACAGAGCCTGGATTCGAACCAGGATCTCTAGTGGCACAGCTAGCACTGCGATGCAGTGCAATCAACCCTCTATCCCAGAAACACCCAGTTACAGTGGCAGGGGGGAGAACAAGTATTTGATACAAAAATCCAGAAAATCACATTGTATGATTTTTTAAGTAATTAATTTGCATTTTATTGCATGACATAAGTATTTGATACATCAGAAAAGCAGAACTTAATATTTGGTACAGAAACCTTTGTTTGCAATTACAGAGATCATACGTTCCTGTAGGTCTTGACCAGGTTTGCACACACTGCAGAAGGGATTTTGGCCCACTCCTCCATACAGACCTTCTCCAGATCCTTCAGGTTTCGGGGCTGTCGCTGGGCAATACGGACTTTCAGCTCCCCTCCAAAAGATGTTCTATTGGGTTTCAGGTCTGGAGACTGGCTAGGCCACTCCAGGACATTGAGATGCTTCTTACAGAGCCACTCCTTAGTTGCCCTGGCTGTGTGTTTCGGGTCGTTGTCATGCTGGAAGACCCAGCCACGACCCATCTTCAATGCTCTTACTGAGGGAAGGAGGTTGTTTGGCCAAGATCTCGCGATACATGGCCCCATCCATCCTCCCCTCAATACGGTGAAGTCGCCCTGTCCCCTTTGCAGAAAGGCATCCCCAAAGAATGATGTTTCCACCTCCATGCTTCACGGTTTGGATGGTGTTCTTGGGTTGTACTCATCCTTCTTCTTCCTCCAAACATGCGCTGGCTTGAGCAGGGGGACATTGCGTGCGCTGCAGGATTTTTAATCATGATGCGTAGTGTGTTACTAATGGTTTTTCATTGAGAACTGTGGGTCCCAGCTCTCTTCGGACATTGACCAGGTCCTGCCGTGTAGTTCTGGGCTGATCCTCACCTTCCTCATGATCATTGATGCCCCACGAGGTGAGATCTTGCATGGAGCCCCATACCGAAGGTGATTGACCGTCATCTTGAACTTCTTCCATTTTCTAATAATTGCGCCAACAGTTGGGCTTCTTAAAGAAAAACTAACAGGTCTGTGAGAGCCGGAATTCTTACTGGTTGGTAGGTGATCAAATACTTATGTCATGCAATAAAATGCAAAATTAATTACTAAAAAATCATACAATGTGATCTTCTGGATTCTTTTTTGTTTTAGATTCCGTCTCTCACAGTTGAAGTGTACCTATGATAAAAAATTACAGACCTCTACATGCTTTGTAAGTAGGAAAACCTGCAAAATCGTCTCAGTGTATCAAATACTTGTTCTCCCCACTGTATGTTAAGGATACTTATGAATGAAGGGTTTATTACTATTGCATAACTCTTTTTATTAACTTTGCTACTGACTTGTTCTATTGTTGTTGTCAAGAGGTTAACCTGCTAGTCAGCATTTCATTGCACTGTTAACTCCATGTATATGACACTTAAACCAACTTGAACTTAGAAGGGAAGGGGGAGGGCAGCCAGAAAGGGAGGGGAAAAGATGGCCAGCTAAAATACAGTATGTGTCCCTCAAATGTTCTGTCATCTAAACATCTCACATTAGCTGGAAGAACTGACAAATGAAATGAATCATAGAGGTCTTATAACTTATTCCATTCTACAGGTCCATTGTTTTGTCTCATGTCTCTTTATATTCATATACCCTGGGGACCATGTAGCTGTATTGAAATCACCTTGTTGTATAACCTTCTTTGTTGCTCAGTGGTACTTCAATTGGCCGGACCATGCCCAATTCTTTCACACGGTAATGCTCCAGCATCCACTCTCAGAGCTTATGCATCTAATGCATTCCCCAAATACTGCATAGTTGTTAAGCAAGTCCCATCTTCATCCACATGTATTTGCTTATTTGTAAGATGAAACCTGAGGGGATCGCTGTAGTGTGGTCATAAATGCATCCAAAATGGTTCTGAGGTCCTCAACAATGCTATTCTGTACCGTAACTGGGATGCAGTGTTCTTCGCTGATGTTCTAAATAAAAATAAAAAATATTATTTTTGAGACCTTCAATTAGCTTTTTTTTCTTCTTCTTCTGAGAAAACCAGATTTTTTACAATAAACGTTCATCAAAATAAAACCCAGACTTTCCTCTCCTTTTCTGTTTTCTCGAAGGTCGTGGAAACTGAGCGCGAATGTCGCATGTGTCAATGAATATCCAAGACGTAGGCCTAGGGTCCAAATACTCATGGTCCAATCAAATCACACAATCTACTGATGGCGAGTCAACCAATCAAAATGTCGCAGATCATTACAGGCGTAAACTAAACTAAAAATTTGGTTGCATAACTTTATTGACTTTATTGGCAACATTTTCTGTCCAGAGATTTTGAAAGAAATAAAAACCAGGAAAGATAAATCATTAGAAATATATGTTTATTTTACATATTACAATAATTGTATAGTCTAGATTTAATTTACAAACAGACACATTCACTACATTAGTTTCCATTATTCACTTAATTACTGATTATTTATTTCAGTAAACTCTTATTCTATAACCTTTATTGTTTTAACATTCACACTGCTAGTTTTTACACATTATATATATATATATTATATATATATATATATATATATATATATTATATATATATATATATATTATATATATATTATATATATATATATATATATATAGATATATATATACACACACTAACGTTCAAAAGTTTGGGCTCACTTAGAAAATGTCCTTGTTTTCGAAAGAAGAAAGCAATTTTTTCTGTCCATTAAATATCATCAAATTGATCAGAAATACAGTGTAGGAACATTGTTAATGTTGTAAATGGCTATTGTAGCTGGAAAACGGCTGATTTTTTTAATGCAAATATCTACATAGGCGTTACAGAGGCCCATTATCAGCAACCATCAGTCCTGTGTTCTAATGGCAACGTTGTGTTTGCTAATCCAAGTTTATCATTTTAAAAAGCTAAGTGATCATTAGAAAAACCCTTTTGCAATTATGTTAGCACAGCTGAAAACTGTTGTGCTGGTTAAAGAAGAATACAACTGCATTCTTGAGGACTAGTTGAGTATCTGGGAGCATCAGCAATAGTGGGTTTGATTACAGGATCAAAAATGGCCAGAAACAAATAACTTTCTTCTGAAACTCATCAGTCTATTCTTGTTCTGATGAGAATGAAGGGCTATTCCCATGCGAGAAAATTGCCAAAGAAACTGAAGATCTCGTACAACGCTGTGTACTACTCCCTTCACAGAACAGCGCAAACTGGCTCTAACCAGAATAGAAAGAGGAGTCGGGAGGCCCCCGGTGCACAACTGATCAAGAGGACAAAATACATTAGAGTGTCTAGTTCGAGAAACAGGCGCCTCACAGGTCCTCAACTGGCAGCTTTCATGAAATAGTACCCGCAAAACACCAGTCCTCAACGTCAACAGTTGAAGGGGCGACTCCGGGATGCTGACCTTCTACGCAGAGTTGCAAAAGAAAAAGCCATATCTCAGACTGGCCATAAAAAAGAAAAGATTAAGATGGTCAGCATCCCGGAGTCGCCCTCTTCACTGTTGATGTTTAGACTGGTGCTCTGCGGGTATTAGGGGTGTTTTTATTTACTCCACCCAACACAAACACATTTATATATATACAAAAGGGGATGTAACCCAAACAAAGAGCGAGGTGTAACCTCTACACAGGACGAGAATGCACAATACTCGGTATGTAAAAAACTGCATATACAATGTACTCACCAGACCAACGGACATGGGGGACAATAAATGGACAAGGACAATGGGGAACAGAGGGCGCATATATACACATATTAATCAGGGGGAATGGGGAACCAGGTGTGGTAATGCAAGACAAGACAGTCTGGGGTTTGGTGGTAAATGATCCATGTCAGTGGCGCCTAGAAAGCCGGGGACGTAGACCTCCGGAGCTGTGAACGAATGAGCAGGCAGTACCGGGGGGATCCGTGACAGTAACATTCTATTTATGATTGGGATAGTCAGTAAAAACAACAATATATCTTCCAAATGGCATTTTTCCCATATACAGTGCAGTCGGAAAATATTTCAGACCCCTTTTTCCACATAGTTAAGTTACAGCCTTATTCTAAAATGAATACAAAAATAAAAAACTCTATATACACACAATACCCCGGTAATGATGAAGCGGGAAAACAGATTTAGAAATGTTTTGCAAATTTATAAGAATAAAAAAACTGAAAATGGCCTTATTTACATAAGTATTCAGACCCTTTGCTATGAGACTCGGAATTGAGCTCAGGTGCATCCGTTTCCATTGATTCATCCTTGAGATGTCTTTACAACTTGATTGGAGTCCACCTGTGGTCATTTCAGTTTGATTGGACATGATTTGGAAAGGCACACACACACCTGTCTATATAACAGGTCCCACAGTTGACAGTGCATGTCAGAGCAAAAACCAAGCCATGAGGTCGAAGGAATTGTCTGTTGAGCTCCGAGACAGGATTTGTGTCGAGGCACAAGATCTGGGGAAGGGTACCAAAACATTTCTGCAGCACTGAAGGTCCCCAAGAACACATTGGCCTTCATCATTCTTAAATGGAAGAAAGTTTGGAACCACCAAGGACTCTTCCTAGTGCTGGCCACCCAGCCAACAGAGCAATCGGGGGAGAAGGGCCTTGGTCCAGGGAGTTGACCAAGAACCCGATTGTCACTCTGACAGAGCTCCAGGAGTTCCTCTGTGGAGATGGAAGGACCTTCCAGAAGGACAACCATCTCTGCAGCAATCCACCAATCAGGCCTTTATGGTAGAGTGGCAGTTGTAAGCACTCCTCAGTAAAAAGGCACACATGACACCGCTTGGAGTTTGCCAAAAGGCACCTAAAGGACTCTCAGACCATGAGAAAACAAGATTCTCTGGTCTGATGAAACCAAGATTGAACTCTTTGGCCTGAAAGCCAAGCGTCCAGTCTGGAGGAAACCTGGCACCATGCCCTACGGTGAAGCATGGTGGTGGCAGCATCATGCTGGTGGGTATGTTTTTTTTCAGCGGCAGGGACTGGGAGTCTAGGCAGTCAGGGATAAAGGGAACGATGAACGGAGCAAAGTACAGAGAGATCCATGATGACCAATATGCTCCAGAGCACTCAGGACCTCAGACTGGGGTGAAGATCCACCTTCCAACAGGACAACGACCTTAAGCACACAGCCAAGACAACACAGGAGTGGATTCGGACAAGTCTCTGAATGTCCTTGAGTGGCCCAGCCAGAGCCCGGACTTGAACCCGACTCGAACATCTCTGGAGAGACCTGAAAATAGCTGTGCAGCGACGCTCCTCATCCAACCTGACAGGAGCTTGAGAGGATCTGCAGAGAAGATAATAAAGCCTCTCCACCTGTATGTTCTGGTTGTGGATGGGGCCTTGTAGTTGTAGGCCTTGCACTTCCTGTAGTTACACATCCTGTAGTTAACACATAGTATTAACACATCCTGTCGTTACACAGTAAACATCCAATCTGTAGTGTTTACACATCCTGTAGTTACACAACCCTCCTGTAGTACACATCCTGTAGTTTACATCCTGTAGTTACTGTAGTTACACATCTTGTTGTTACACATCCGTAGTTACAAATCCTGTAGTTACACATCCTGTAGTTACACATCCTGTTACACATCCTGTATACAACACATCCTGTAGTTTACACATCCCTGTAGTTACACATCTTGATTGTTACACATCCTATAGTTTTTTTACTCCTGTTGTTACACAATCCTGTACATCCTTACACATCCTGTAGTTACACATCCTAGCACACATCCTGTAGTTTACACATCCTGTAGTTACACATCCTGTAGTTTACACATTCTGTAGTTACACATCCTGTAGTTACACATCCTGTAGTTACACATCCTATAGTTTACACATCCTAATAGTTACACATTCTGTTGTTACATCATCTGTAGTTAAGACATCCGTCTGTAGTTACATCCTGTAGCTACACATCCTGTAGCTACACATCCGGTAGGTAGCACATCCTGGTAGTTACACCATCCTGTAGTTACACATCCTGTAGTACACATCCTGTAGTTACACATACTGTAGCCACACATTCCTGGGTAGTTACACATCATGTACAGTGTGGAAGAGAACAAGTAAATTTGATACACATGCTGCCGATTTTGCACGTGTTTTCCCCTCCTTACAAAGCATGTAGAGGTCTGTCATTTTTATCATAGGTTTACCTTCCCAAATGGAGAGACGGAAACCAAAAAAAAAAACCAGAAAATCCCTTGTAAAATTTTTTTAAATAAAATTAAATTTTTCCCTTTTTTTGCATGACATAAAATTTTTTGAATCCCTAAACCCGCCAGTAAAATTCTGGCCTTCCCCAGACCCGTTAGTTTTTTTTTAAGAAGCCCTCCTGTTTTTCCACTCATTTCCTGTATTTTTAATGCACCTGTTTTTAACTCGTTAAAATGTAAAAAAAGACACCTGTCCACACAATCAATCAAACAGACTCCCAAACCCCTCCACAAAGGCCAAGACCAGAGAGCGTGTAAGGACACCGGGAAAAATTGTAAAACCCGGGACAAGGGGTGGGATGGGCTGCAGGGGCAATGGCAAACAGCTTTGGGGGAGAAGGCAACAACTGTTTTGGGGCAATTATTTGAAAAAGGGAAAAAGTTTCCCAAAATGACGGTAAAACAACCTCGGTCTGGGGTCCATGCCCAAAATCTCACCTCGTGGGGCATCAAAGAAACATGAGGAAGGGGGAGGGTCAGCCCCGAACTACACGGCAGGAACGGTCAATGACCTGAAGGGGGCGGGACCACAGTCTCAAAAAAAACCAATTTTGTAACACACTATGCCCCCATGGATTAAAAACCTGCAGCCCGTTTCGCAAGGTCTCCTGCTCAACCAGGTTTTCCAGGCCCGTCTGGAAAATTTTCCCAAAGAAACCCTCCCCGGGGGATCCAGAGGAGGGGAAAGGGGGAAGTCAGGGGGTCTGATGAGACAAAAAAATAGCTTTTTTTTGGGCTAATCTCCCCCTCGCCCCTGTTTTTGGGGGAAGAAGAAGGGTGAGTACAACCCCCAAAAACACCATCCAACCGTGAAGCGGGGGGTTTAAAAAAATCATTCTTTGGGGAAATTTTCTGCAAAAGGGGGCAGGACGAAAGGGGACCGTTTTGGAGGGAGGATGGATGGGGCCCTGTTCGCGAGATCTTGGCCAAAAATCTCCTTCCCTCCGTAAGAGCATTGAAGATGGGTCGGCTTGGGGCTTCCAGCATGACAACGCCCCCGAAACACAAACCAGGGCAAAATAAGGAGTGGCTCCGGAAAAAGCCCTCTCAAAAGGGCCTGGAGTGTCCCCAGCCAGTCTCCAGACCTGGGAAACCCCAAAAAAAAATCTTTGGAGGGGCTTTAAAGTCCGTTTGCCCCGCGACCAGCCCGAAACCCCAAGGATCTGGAGAAGGTCTGTATGGGGCAGTGGGCCCCAAAAACCCTCTGCCGTGTGTGAAAAACCCGGTCAAGACCCAGGGGAAACGTTTATCTCTTTTAATTTCAAACAAAAGGGTTTTTTACCAAAAATTTAAAATTTGCTTTTTGATGTTATAAAAAACTTTGTCACAATAAAAAAGCAAAGAATTTTTTTAAAACCCCTAAAAAGGGTTTTTTTAGATTTTTTTTTTAATTCCGTTTTTCAAAAGTTGAAATTTTACCTTGATAAAAATGGGGCAGCCCTACAAAGCTTTGTAAGTAGGAAAAAACCGCCCAAAAACGGCAGTGTATCAAAAACTTGTTCTCCCCCCCTGTAGTTTTCACATCCGTAGTTTCACATTTCCCGTAGTTTCACATCCTTAGGACACTCCCGTTGTTAAACCCTCCCCGGGAGTTACACTCCGTAGTTTCACATCCTGTAAATTAAACATCCCGTAGCTTTAAAATCCTGTGTTACACATCCTGAGTTCATATCCCCGTTGTTACACACCCCGTATTTTCACATCCTGTAGTTACCATCCGTATTACACATCCTGTAGTTAAACATCCCCGTAGTTTTCCCCATCCCCAAAAATTTTGGAAAAAACTACTTTGGGGATATGTGATCCCTTGGGTTGTTTCTGTTTTTGCTTCCCCTATAGTTGGCAAAAAGGTTTCTTATGTCACCCCCCCTTTGGCCACCCAAA
>CM072257.1:13122795-13142677 GCA_036851935.1 Coregonus suidteri | reverse complement strand
CTAAATTTTTGGGGGCCCCCCTTTTGGACATTTAATTTTAAGGACAATGGAATGTTCTAAAAGTGCAAACATGTCACCGGGGACCCGGCCATGCAAAACGAATTTACCCAGTGAACGTCATCATAACTTATTTCCTTATTGGAATTGAAAGTGACTTTGTAGTTCTACGCAATTACCAAAATGGTCTGTTTAAAAACTGGTGCACATATGGAACATTAGAACGTGGTTGGAAAAGTAAAAGATTCCTTAATATGAAAATGACTCAAAGTAAAAGTGAAAGGCAACCAAGTAAAATACTACTTGTGATAAAGTTCTAAAGTATTTGATTTTAAATTATACTTAAGTAATCAAAAGTAAATGTAATTGCTTAAATATACTTAAGTATCGAACGTACAAGTAAGTTAGGGAATAATTGCAATTGAGTAAAATGTCTTATATTAAGCAAAACACAGACGGCAGCAATGTTTCTTGTTAGTTTCATTTAGCGGGATATGCCAGGGGTCACATTCTATCACTCAGACATCATTGTAAAAAAAGCATTGTGGTTAGTGGTAGTTCTGCCCAGATCAGAGGCAGTAGGGATGACACAGCGATGTTTTTCCCCTTGATAAGTGTCGGATGTGGAACATTTCTGAGATGTTAAGGATTACTTTTGGGTGTCCAGGGACAATGTATGGAGGTAAAAAAAGGTTACATCATTTTCTTTATGAATGTATTGACAGTAAAAGTAAAAGTTGTTAAAAATATAAATAGGTAAAGTACAGATACTTTAAATATTTTTACTTAAGTACTTTACACACTGGCATTAGAAGACGGATAAATGTGGTATTGAGTTTGAAGAAAGACGGGCAGATTCTGCTAGGTAGGCTACGAACTATTATAAAGTTAGGTCGTCATCACAGTAGGTTTGAGCTACAGTATGATGAATTACCAACCTGATGGTCTCCGTTGGAAATGTTGTGGACAGTGTTGTACACTCAGTGTATTAAATATATGACATAAACAACAAATGATATGCTCCAGATAAACAAATACATCTGGTTTCAGATCTAGAAGATTCTCCTCCTTCATAGTAATCTCATCAATTCTGACCCCCCCCCAGTAATTACCTGGGGTCAAAGCGTCGCTGATTTATCACTAAAATGTATAGGATGATCCATAGAGATGTCACTCTTCATGGACAGATGACTGGGTACTGGAGAGACTGATCTCAGAGTTTGGTTGGAGATTCTGGAAAAACACAATAAATGACCATGAAACTAAAATTTTAAACTGTATCAAAATTATATTTCAATAGATCAAATACATTACATAAAGCATTTAAAATATATGCCATTACATGAGAAGCAACAAACATATAGATGAGTGTACAAAACATTAAGAAACACCATCCTAATATTGAGGTGTTCGATGGGGTTGAGGTCAGGGCTCTGTATAGGCCAGATCAAGTTAATCCACACCAATCTCGGGACAAGCCATTTCTTTGTGGACCTCGCTTTGTGCACAGGGACATTGTCATTATTGAACAGGAAAGGGCTTTCCCCAAACTGTTGCCACAAAGTTGGAAGCACAGAATGTTCATTTTTATGCTGTAGCGGCGTTAAGATTTATCTTCACTGGAACTATGGAGCCTGACCATGAAAAAACAGCCCCAGACCATTATTCCTCTCCACCAAACTTTACAGTTGGCACTATGCATTCGGGCAGGTAGTGTTTTTCCTGGTATCCTCCAAACCCAGATTCGTCCGTCGGACTGCAGATGATGAAGCGTGATTCAGAACTCCAAAGAACGCGTTTCCACTTCTCTAGAGTCCAATTGCTGGTCAAGACCTCAAATCGGTTGTGAAGTAGTATGGACATATTGATGGACACAAGGTCACCTAAACTGTGGTTAGACAGGGTAGATCCAAGAGCAGGCCTCTGCTGTCATCTAGAGGGCGTTTTCTCTGTACTGCTTGACACATGGAGACTCAATTGGAGGCACAGTGCAAAGTGCTCAAAGTAAGGCCCAAACAAATATTTGTCAGGCTGGGATCTATAAAGCAGTATGTTTCTTCAATTAGATGCCAAACTAGATATTCATACAGGACAATAAGTGGGGCAGGAGGGAAGAATGGTGTTCCCTGATTTTCAGAAGAATTCCCCCCACTTTTTCTTTAGAGCTTCAGATTGAGATTGTTGTTATATTCTCCAATATGTTTTTCTTCAGTGAGCCACTCTGGATTCTCCAAGGGGGAATACTCCTCTATTCTCCACTAGAGCGTTGGAGCTCCATGCTTTTGCTGGGAATTAGGGGTACCCACTGTTAGGGTATACATTTATTTGGTCGCCCCAAAATACCAAAATATAAAAAAGGTGTATTTGTCTAGTTTTAGCTGAGTCCCCAGTTAGCATCCATGTGGCTCATTTAAAACGTAAAAAAAAAAAAACGTACTCCTGACATTTTCACCACAATAGGCTTCTTCAGACAATGGGACAAAAAGTAGCCTGGAAACAAAGCCCAAAGGAGAGTGATGAGCAGCAGCAAGGCATCATCAAAAACCAGCGAGGCCGCCGGCAAGCCCAACAGTGATGATGCTGCCGAGCTCCAGTTAGTTCCGTGTGCAGAGCCTACCCACTCTTCCACAAGCACCGCCAGGATAATGGCTCCACAGCCCCACTCCACCTCCGACTGTTCCTGACTATCTTGGAACAGATGTGCCAGCCCAGATTAGCCTAGAATCCTACCGTAGCCGCAGGTTTTCTGTCCAAAAACCTTCATTAATAGCAACTGGTTCATAAGAAGAGAGTGTCTGGAATACTCGCTTACTGAAGATGCTGCTTGCTGAAAGTTCTGCGTGGGGTCCATCTATTGGGAGATGGCTAACTAGTCTGTATTTTCCACTGATTCCTATGGAGGCCAGTGCACACATTGGCTGTAAAAGTGGGTAAAAACAGAAAAGCATATAACTGTAGCTATGTGGTCCTTACTTGGAGTGTGTTTCAGCAGGGTGAGGTCAGAGAGATGCTTCGAAGTCAGTATTTTTCTGAACTCATAAAATCCTTTACACAATCTGATGGGATGAATGTTCGACCCATTTAAATGACCATAAAATCTATATGGTTCCTTTAAGTTAAGACCTCACAGATCTGTTCATGGCAGCAAAGCAGTTCAATTAATGGATATTAATTGATTCTTAAAGAATATAACTTATAAATCATGAGGCCTCATCTTGAGGAGTCACCTGTAGACAGTATTCATAAAGAGTAGGAGTACTGATCTGGGATCAGTTTTGCCTTTTAGATCATAATGAAACAGATTAGATGGACAGGGGGGACCTGTGTCCTAGATCAGCACTCCTCCTCTGGGAAACTGCATGTATGAAACCGAACACATAGTCGTAGTCTAGTTACAGCAGGTGTTTTACTGCCATCTAGTGGAAGATACCAATAAAACACTTTATTATCAGGGTGGGGAGGCGACTGAGCTGAAACTGAAAGTACAGGATCCATTTGGAGATGACAGAGCAGAAAACACTATATGGAGAGAACTAAAAAATAAAAGAAGTATTTCTGAACAATAATCTGAATAATAATCTATTCTAAAGGACAGAGTAGAGATGAATGAATACCTGGAATGAGATATAAGGTAGGCTATTATCATTGTCATTATGGAGACACCTATTTTACAACCCCTTATTCCATGAAACATATTAATGCTGTAGAACTGATGCACATCAAGAAATAAGGTGACAAATCACAGGAAAACTACTTTAGCGCGCTCTAGAGCACGTTAGATACATTCTGTCGGCGGTGGTTTAAACTGCATTCTAATGTCGACTTTGCTTATGGAAAACCATATCATGCGAAGGATTTTACACCATGCTCTGTTTTCTTGGGTTTTGTTATCAGCAAAACGTCTGGTGAAGATGGTGCAGGAGCTTTTTCATGATATGGTTTGATGTTTATATCTCAGGGTTTCTCAATCCTGTTTGTTCTTGTCCAGGACCTACACACCTGATTCAACTTATCATCAGATATTTTAAGACAGTTTAATTGAGCACTTGTTAACAATTATTATAGGCCTACAGTAAATCAATATTTCGAGAGAAAAAAAACACAACTAACCTGATTTTCGAGTAAATTATAAGTTTAGCTAAAATAATTTAAGAGATTGTCTTGAAGAAAGGACTATAAAAAAAATAAAGCAAGCTTTGGCACAATGCCAGGAGTTACTGCAATCACATGCAACTGACTGTTAGCGCCACCCTCTGGTTACTATTGGTATAAAAATGGGTGAGGCCAATGACTGCAGTTGAAACTGAAAATAACAAAGTATCTGTACAGGGGGCCCATTTTGGAGATGACAGAGCAGCTCATAGTTTAATCTCTACACTGCAACGCAGTTTGAAAGTAAAGTGAGTAGTTTCAGGTTATAATCTAGAATAAAGGGAACATTTGGAATAGTAGAACACACTGTTTAGGGAGAGGTGCTGTCCGGTAGCAGAGTAGAAACACCTGTTTAGGAGAGGTGCTGGTGTCGTATATGATGAATGGTGGCAATTATCGACTATCAACAAAGAGTTCGCGCATACTGCATCGTGTGTTAGAGGCTTTTATTAAAATCACGAATTTACAAGCATAGATACAGACTCGCGATGTCCGGGAGAACTGGGCTCCAGATTGAATATGGCCGTTCTGCGTCTAATCGGTTTACCCCCTATTTATAAAACATACAAAGAGGGGCTACTCCCTTTTTCTCTGGCCAATCACCAGTCTCCCCCCGGGCGTCACTCTCACAAGCGGCAACATTTCAAACTAACATCATAAAACCTCCCCCCTCTGGCCTGAACAACCAACATGTCCATTTCGTCATGAAAACATTTAACAAAGGCATAATCTTTCAGATACGATATTCCCCCCTTTCGAGACAAAAATTTACAAAATAAACGTCTCGAAAACAAACAGATAAGATTATGACTATTAACCATTTATCTCATTGAGTAATTCTTTACATTACACCCAAAAACATTCATTCTCTAGAGTGTAAATACCTTTCTATATGAAATACCTGTTTATGAAGTAACTGTCGAATACTTATTACTATGACCTATGAAGAAATCTGCTGATGGAGTGGTGTAAGAGCGACAAAAAAAAAAACTGTCCAGCAGCCATCCATCCATATCAATCCAAGGACAGTAAAATTCTCTCACAGTCCCTCTGCCCCAGGCAACCACCGTCGGTACTCGGGCCCTAGATAACCTCATAACTCATGTAAATGCATTTGAAACTATGATGATGTATAAATACCCATGTGAGAAGCAAAATCCTATCCATAATATCCATTGTACAACTGGTGTCAACCCCATCGAATTGTACAATGAATCTCTCCCTCCCTAGACCTTCTGTCCCTAACCCCCATCGAAATAAACAAAAGCCATCTAAAATCCTCATCTGCATTCAATAACATCAAACATAATTCTACTAAATCAATACCTAAGAATATGACACAAAATTATGTATTACACATCAAATATGTCTATTATTTCATTGCAGACACTGGAATGTAGTTCCACTACACTTCATCTCCCTGTAATGTCCCTCTTCCAATGACTTGTTGATGATGGAATCATCCACACCCCTCCTTTGTTTCATCTCCTCCAGTCATATTGTCTTTGTTTGAGTATTCCAATCTCCACATGTTTCCCAAATGCTTCTGGAATGACAAGAAAACTAAAACGACCAAACAGTATACTTTGCAAAACAACCACTTTCACAAATTAAACCTCCATTTCACCTAAGAATTTAAAAAATGATACATAAATGATGCATGAATCACATTATCCATTCCCCCCTTTGATTCATAAATCATACTAAAAATCATACTAATATTGAAAAAAAACAATTTGAAAAAATCATCAAATAATCCAAAAATGATATTTTATCCCTCAGTTCACTTGTCCATCTTTATCCAAGATCAGGAACCAGTCCACACCGGGCATCTGAGTGTTGTCTCCAGGCAACACTTCTCCAACCTATCTCAATCTCATAACTTTCTCAAAAGTCAGTACAAACATCACACAGTGTTATCAAAGCTTTAAACTAGAATCTGACCCATCACTGCCCCTACTGGGCCTAATTGATCTTGCAACCAAATCCTTTTTCAAATGCATCCCTTATAATGGCATCCATAACCCCAGTGATATTATCTGAACTATCTGGACTCACAGTATAACTATATATTTATCAATATTATCTTCCCAAATGTTACACCCATACCATGAATGAAGTCCCCCCCTTCTCCCTTAAAACTATTCTTCAATGATAGGCTGAAGACTATGACATGTCACCATGTGTGTCTGCTAAATGACCTAAAATGTAAATTGTCACCCTTTTAACTCTAGAGTTAGCTGTGTCCATGCTATCCCTCTTATAATGGTTAACCCCATATGGAAGCTTCAAACGATTGACCTGTAACAAAACAATCCTATCCCCCATAGGGTAAGAATATATAGGCATTTATCACCACACACCGTGTCACCCACCAAAAATATCTCTAAAATTCCCAATAGTTACATTGACATAGGGAAATATTGATCCCTCCCTATCACAGTCCCTGCCCTTCTTACTACCTGGTGCATAAAAAAGTTACAGTATATTGATCACGCCCTAACCTTTCGTGCGTGTTTACCCACAGTCAGCATATAATCATCACAATCTGAAATACCCCTGTGAACATACCATTTACCTCATCTGTATTAGTAGAAACAAATACAAAACTTTTAGCCCTCAATATTTCACCTGAATACTTCAGGGTTCCGTTGTTATCTGATTTTCCTTTCCATCTAAACAATTCCCATAGGGTAATCCCTTCACTCACAATAGAACACTTAAACCCTACTGGTCTGACAACTACATTATTTTATCGGTCAATGACTGTTGCCCCGATACCACAGTCATGACAAAGCATAACATTTTACCCAACACCTGCCAAAGAGGCCGCGCGACCGTCTAACACGTCTTTGGGCTGGCATCCCCCAACAGACATCAACCCTCAAGATTCCTCACTGACCTTACAGAATGGTTAATCTATCTCTCCTAATTTTCACAACAGAGGGACGAGCAGCACTGATCAGATGTCCCCCCCCCCTCTGTCCATCAAAATCAAAAGACCTCATCCTGCAGCCCCCATGATGAATCTCTCTTCTCCATTCAGATTAATCTATATTGACTCTCTACTACTATCTGCTCTACTTTTTTAACCCTATTCGTAGTAACCTAAACCCCTGAGTCTCTCTTGCTGCTCTCCTTTAATTTCCGCAAAGTTGTTGTCATCCTTCCTACATTTGCTATTACCATCGTATCATTAATCCCTTCCAAAGTTACCATTAACGTTTTTGATTTTAGTTTGATGAATTAAAACCCTTAATTCCCTCTAGTGGGAAACTACCAAACATCCTAATTCGATTATTCCCTGTTGGAGTGACTTACTGTAATAAACTTATCCTTAACTCCCTCTGTGACTGTGGAAACTTCTACAGACTTCAAAGCTTCCATTTATAAGCGTTTACTTTATGAATTACATAGCCCTTTAACCCATAATTCCTAACCGGACAAATTCTAATGCTTCCCCCTAAATAAGTACACATATATTCTCCCTGACCTTTCTCTGTAACATTACGCAACATCAGTGAACCATCACTCCTAACCCTCTTCTAAAACTATACCTCCTTTTACTCCTCTTTTACTCCTGTCCTGCTAACAATACTTCTTCTCATAATTATCTCTCCACATGAGAGAAACATCCCCAGCCTAAAACCCTAATAAAGTTTTCCCCTAAAATTGGTGCTGTATTGGTTCCCTTATAATCAAATGCGATATATTTATGACTTTAATACCTATCAATGTTGAAAGAGTTAAATTGCTTCTCCCTGTTGTTCTAATAGACTGAAGTGTTAATGTCCTATTTACTCCTAGGTTTTCCCCAAGACTTTGAAACTCTTCCTTTGTACTTCCATCCATCCCCACTAGTGTCACTTTTTCCCCCTTTCAGTTCTACCTCTAAACTTTTAAACCTCCTGATTATAACAAATACACCTATAATGACCTTGATCTCCCTACTGGACAGTGTCATTCATCATTGTTCTCTCTCTTACTACTAGCTTTGAAACTTAGGCTTACTGTCTCAGAGTCCCTTCAACCTAGCCTGCAGCCCTAACTTATTTTAATCTAATCTTTTCTCTCATAACATTTTTTCTCTCTCTTGTCTGCCTCTGACCTTATTGACAAAATCTCTTAGCCCACCAAATTTTTAAGAATATGTGATTGGGAAAGTTCCCCACTGCTATCTGACTCATTACACACAGACTTGGCAAAACCGACTAAACACACCTTTAGCCTAACCTGAAATCCCTTAGTGTAAGAATGTAACCCAAAATAAACAGTCACCCGTATTATTAAGTTTTTTCCCAGACAGATTGTCCCTAACAGGCAATCTAATACATTATCATCCTTCCTATGATATTTATCTTTTAAGGCCACACAAATGATTCCCCAAAAAACCCTACGACTTTTTAAAATATGCTACCAGACAGTCATTCGGTCTAGTGTACATCTTTTTATTGTACGCTTCAATTCTCTTTCGCCAACACTACAATAACAGTATCTTAATAGATAGTACTTTAAGAGTAAGTACTACCTCAAATCCCTATCCTAATTAGTTATCAATTAGTGAGATGTTTAACCTCTTTAGGCTGAACACAGATAAGTTTTCCCTATTCACTATCACTTCTAATGGCCGTTGGTTTCAACTGTTAGCTATTTCCTCTTCTTCTCTAATCGATGCTCTCAGCACTGCACCCCTTCCGGATATTCTCGGCACTCTAGAATATTTAGTGTTCACCTGAGCACAGGTGATCTTCACTTGCTCGTTGATCTTCCTGTTTCTTCTTCTCCAATTCTGTGTCTGTCCAGAAACTGACAGTCGATATGGAACATCTCGTCCCCCCTTGGCTGGTACAATTGCCTTTGATATTGTTCAGTTAAAGCTGTAACAGTGATTGTTGATTTGATTCACTCTGATTCTTCATAACCAACACTTATTTTCTTCTTCTCCACCACCAGTTATAAGTTGTATTTGATAGAGTTTTCTTCGTCCTGTTCCTTCTCGTCGTTGACCATATCAGTATTCTTCAAACGGTTATCTTCTAAGTTCTGTTCTTGAAATATCATCTTCTTACCAGTGGCCTTTTCTTTAGCCTCACTGTATTATTATTTTCCTTCAATTCTTGAGGTCTTCATCCAGTCGTGTTACTTCTTCCATTTCTCCATTTCTTCTTTCCTCTCTTGTACCTTCAACTTTCATCAGAGATCAAATCTCTAGTATCCATTTCTTCTTTCCTCTCTTGCCACTTCCTTCTGATCACAGAGTCACCTCCACCCATGGCCTCTCATCAATCACTCTCATCGTCATCATCGTCATCTCCTTAAGTTCCAGATATCTCGTTTTCTTCCGTCTTCTGGATTCATCTTCATCGTTGTTTCTGCTCGTATTCGTCTTCATCTCTGATGCCATAATCACCCTGCTGGATGATGTCTTTCTGCTGAATCCATATGTGAGAAAGGTGTACTAACTTCTGCCATTAGTCTCTCCTAACACTACTCTAACCCTACTTTGATTAAAAAATGACTATTTTAATCAATTTTCCCCTATATCAAGCCCTTTATATTCCTTTATTGTGAACTATCCTATTTTAGACTATATATATAACCTAAACAAATCCATTAACCATCCTGAATAATTAACCCCAATTCCTATTCCTATGTCACCAATTTATCAATTAGTGTTGAGTATATCTTACCACAACCCATCAACTGCCAGTAAATGCAAGTTAGTCATCTTCAGACTAAAATACCCCTAAACAAAGCCTTTAACCCCTTGCTCTATAACCCCTAATTATCATAAATTTAAAGAATAATGTCAGTACCTGATTTCCAATCGAACTGTAATCCAGCCCAGTGATGCACATAGCCTCCAAAATGTAACTTTTATTGAAATAGAATTTGCCAAGCCCCTTGTGAAATCGTCATAACATCACATATCCTGTTAGGGAAAGATTTTGTAACCATAATCAGTACCAAAACCTTTTTGACTTGATCCTCTGCCACGTGACGTGATCACTTCCTGTATCTCCTCGCTCCCCCTCTCTCTCCTGTCTCTCATGACAAGGGATAAAGACACAAGAACAGCTTTTAGTAGTTCATGCCATCACTGAGTATTTCCAACCACTCCATATTCATTCGTTCTACATTATTCACTCTAAGACTAAACTCAGAATCAAATAGATCGCTCAAAAAACCTTTTTTATTTTAATCCGTATTTAATTATTTAATTCAATCTATTATAATCCATTATCCTATATTTAATGTATAAATTCAATAGGGCTACAAAAACAAGTTTAATATTTAACCAATCGCAGTTTAAACTAGTATCATCGTGTTTAAAATCTCTTTATGCGTATTTTGTTCCGTCGTCTGTGTTCCTCTCCCTGCAGTTTAACCAATGTGTTGTTTTGCAGAATCCCACGCATGCGCCAATATCATTTATTACATAGATCGCTCCAAAACATTCATCATTTAATTTTAATCGTCTTTTAATTTAATTAATTATACTCCGTCAACATATATTTGATTTATAACTTTACCACATCTCGCCAAATAGTTTCCCGTTCGAACAACAGCCGTTTAACACCCTAGAGATTTTTCCCAAAATCTCTCTTATTCTGTGACTATTATCCCTTGCCGCATCACATGGGACCTATGACCCTTACCCATAATGCCGTGCTTTGTAGGCTTAGCACATAACCACATGTTGTAGTTTTTAGCCCCATAAAATCACGCCATGCGCAAATATCATTTTAACCTCATACTTGAGTCTCCGCTCCCCTCATGGTGCCGTAAAACAAAACGTTCCCTAATCTCGTGCCATAAAACTCCCCTTTCTATAGTGTAGTGTCGCAAAATTAAACGCATGCGCACAACCATTCAAAACCCCTTTTCACCGTGGAAGAAAGATTCTCTCTTCTCTCTCCCCAAACAGAAAGAATAACAGCCAGCTGTAACTTCCCATTTCCCCTTATAGTCAAACAACATTTAACAGCTCTCACAAAACATACAACCTGACTTACAGACAGTGACAAATTTAAGAGAGACTTTAATCCATCGCAATGGAATCTCTAAGGATATCCGTTAGCATGTAGCACGCAACCCAATTAGCCTGTAGCATTAGCCTTTAGCTTAGCCTAAGGTACACCGTGACACAAAACCAATTAGCACTAGCATCCACCTCAGCCACCATGATGTAGCATGATTCACACTTTAGCCTTACAAAAATTAGCCTGAGCAACGATGTACCACGTTGCCTGAAACAATCCAGCCTTAGCTTCAGCCTCTAGCCAACTGCGGCCTACTAGCTATACAAATGAACACCCCCGCACCGTGGCCCAATCATTGTTCATGATTATCAATAATACCTCCTTCTAACTTTTGTGTTGCCGTAAGTTCTGGATAATCATAGAGAGGTTACCCCAAGCATTATAGTTCGTCAACCATACGATGAGTATATAACATACATATAATCCGTCCAGCTTAATAATTCCCTGAATTAACCATACACCACATAACGCGTTGCAAGGATTTTATGGCCCATTCCTATGAATCGCCTCGATTTCGAGGGCTTTTCCAGATCCCCCCGGTGCCTAATTATGCAGACGTCTTCCAACCTTTATTCTCTACTAACCCATTGTCACCCCGTTACCAATGAATTATACACGTTCAATACTTAAATCCTACCGTTTCATGCTCTAAAAAACTCCCAATTATCTGCCGTTTCCCCCTGGGATAAATTTTAGCCGACTCTAGTTGACCAGCAACAACGCCACCTGAGGCCAGGTTATAATGGAACATCTCTTCAATGTACACAAGTCATATCCAATCTAACAAACTCCCGAAGCGGTAAGAAACACTCACCCTTTTTTTTTTTTTCCCTCAGAGAGAGTTAGGCCGGCGGTGACTGAAACAAGGAAGAGACGCAAAAGCCAGCCCCACGTTGGGCGCCATTATGTCGTATATGATGAATGGTGGCAAATTATCGCTATCAACAAAGAGTTCGCCATACTGCATCGTGTTAGAGGCTTTTATTAAAATCACGAATTTACAGCATAGATACAGACTCGCGATGTCCGGAGAACGGCTCCCAGATTGATATGGCCGTTCTGCCGTCTAATCGTTTACCCCCTATTTATAAACAATACAAGGGAGGGGCTACTCCCTTCTTCTGGCCAATCACCAGTCTCCCCTCGGCGTCACCCTCCAAGCGGCACATTTCAAAATAACATCATAAAACCTCCCCCCTCTGGCCTGAACAACCAACATTCCATTTCGTCATGAAAAACATTTAACAAAGGCATAATCTTCAGATACGATACTGGCTAACAGAGTAGAACACCTGTTTAGGAGAGGTGCTGGCTAACAGAGTAGAACACCTGTTTAGGATAGGTGCTGGCTAACAGAGTAGAACACCTGTTTAGAAGAGGTGCTGGGTAGCAGAGTAGAACACCTGTTTAGGAGAGGTACTGGGTAGCAGAGTAGAACACCTGTTTAGGAGAGGTGCTGGGTAACAGAGTAGAACACCTGTTTAGGAGAGGTGCTGGCTAACAGAGTAGAACACCTGTTTAGAAGAGGTGCTGGGTAGCAGAGTAGAACACCTGTTTAGGAGATGTGCTGGGTAACAGAGTAGAACACCTGTTTAGAGAGAGGTGCTGGGTAGCAGAGTAGAACACCTGTTTAGGAGAGGTGCTGTCTAACAGAGTAGAACACTTGTAAAAGTTAAGGAGAGTCTAACTCTATGAGCTCAGATGAAATCATGTAATAACCTGATGACCAATGTTTCGATAGACAGCGGTCTTCATCATTTACCTTAAAAATTCCAAAATATGGATCCTGAAAGGGAATTTTATGCATTTTTATATGGGTTAAATGGAATAGTAACTGAAATCTGGACACTGACTGTAGGCCTGTAACCTAATATAATATTAACTCCTGCAGAATTATGGATTTCTTCTATTTAAATGATACAACAAATGTTAATTTTTGTCTCGGGAACAGGGTTGGATAAATGTTATTCATTTCAGTATCTCTTGAGATAATGTGAATGAGACTGTAAGGTGTTATCTTTGACACTATTATGCAAACAGTATTTTAAATCTTATCAACCTTATTAAACCCTTCTAACTGATGACATTTTTTACATTTTGCACTGGATCTGGCTGACTGGATCAAACTGCACAGGTGGCCTACTTTTTGAAGTGATTTGTTTGACAATCAGATGAAAACATAATCACATATGATATGTGAAACTGAGCCTGAGCAGACCTCAGAAACATCTGTAACAGGGATAAGATGTGAACATGCATCAACTCAAAAACAGAATACTGAAGTATCCTGAATAATAACGGGATATTGGTGTGCATGTCAACGTGGTGGCTGGTACAGCAGGGGTTTACTGCCCTCTAGTGGAAGATATACAATAAACACTTGATTATCAGGGTGGGGAGGCGGCTGAGATGAAACAGAAAGTAAATGTGTTATTTTCTACAGGATCCATTTGGAGATGACAGAGCAGAAAACACTATATGGAGAGAACTGAAAAATAAAGTAAGTATTTCTGAAAAATAATCTGAACAATAGTCTATTCTAATGGACAGAGTAAGATAATGAATACCTGGAATGAGATAGTACTAGTTAGTAGAACTGCCACTTGAGCTGAGTTGCAGACAGACAGCAGTTTTCAAAGTGGAAACTAATCAGTAGGTCTATGTGTTATCAGGTAGACTATTATCATTGTCATTATGGAGACACCTATTTTACAACCCTTATTCCATAAAACATATTAACGCTGTAGAACTGATGCGCATCAAGAAATAAGGTGGACAAAGCACAGGAAAACTACTTTAGGCGCTCTAGAGCACGTTAGATACATTCTGTCGGAGGTGGTTTAAACTGCATTCTAATGTCGACTTTGCTTATGGAAAACCATATCATGCGAAGGTTTTTACACATGCTCAGTTCTTGGGTTTTGTTCTTGGGTCTCGAGTGGAAATTTGAAATGGAAGTTATGGAACTTCATCATGTGCTTCTGTTATGAGAAAAACTCCACAATGAAACAGACATTAAATGTGGAGAATGATAGATCTGTTGACCATCAAGTAGCCTATTAATTGTTATGCCTGTCTAGTAGCCTATTCCAGCAGGCTACTGGGTAACAGAAGCACTTCCTACCTCATAATCGTCTTGCTATTCATGTTAAATAAATGAATCTGTCAATTTGAACTAAGCAAGCTGCTAAATCATTCAGCTTACATCTTGCCTACATGTTGCCCAGGCTACTGGAGGCTGTCTGAAATAAGATGTAGGCCTATCAGGGGCTATGTTTTGGCCTAGTTTTCAGGCCTTGTTGGTGGATTTTGAGTAGTCATTGGGCTAGACAAAGTCATTGCATTAAATCACCTGACTGTTTGGATGTGTCTGTTACTTAATGTTTTTATTGCTGAGAGATAATGAATAAAAGAGAACAATTGACATTCTATAATGAGTTGTCACTGTGTTCACCATACCCAACATGCTGCATCTCTGTTTAGGGGTCAGTGCTCTAAAATGAGTCTCTCTGGGGAGAGAGTAGGGGGTCCCTGCCTCTAAAATGAGTCTCTCTGGGGAGAGAGAGGAGGGGGGCCCTGCCTCTAAAATGAGTCTCACTGGGAGAGAGAGGAGGGGGGCCCTGCCTCTAAAATGAGTCTCTCTGGGGAGAGAGAGGAGAGGGGGCCCTGCCTCTAAAAGGAGTCTCTCTGGGGAACATGACACCAAAGCTAAGAGGTGAGATGACAATATTGTTTAAGAATTTATATTCCAAAACGCTATATAGGAGAAAAGAAAATCACATTTGTGTTTTTTTCATCAGAAATTATTACTAATGGGTACCTTCAATGTAACTATTGTAGATTTTAGATGTGATTTAAAACCATTGTTTAGCTGGAATGTAATGTTCGTATCCTGTATATTTGACTGTGATACGTGGTTGTCTCACCTAGCTACCTTAAGATGAATGCATTTACAGATGCCATATCTTAATTTGACCCAGTTTCTCACAGCAGGAACATAATCCTGCAGCAACAGAAAAAAAAAAAAAACAGCAAATGTGTATTTTTAGGTGGATTATAATTAAGGGATATTTTCTGAAGGGGTTCATACATTTTTCATCAGGGAAAATCAAGTCTGACATTTTAAAGTGGAAATTACACACTTTAGACACCTTTATAAAGCCTTGTAGTGGTTTAATAATTTCTTTAAACAATAAAAGCTAATTGACCAACATTTCTTGAAAATGGATATATAGCGTTTTGGAATGAAACACTTGTTTTCCCCATCTGAGCTCAGAGTAGATGAGAGATGTAATGTTTGTCTCTGTTGTGTTGAAGTCCAATCAAGCAGGAGAGACCAGATCCTGGATGAGACCATCTGCTAAATGACTAAAATATCAAATGTAAATGTTTTACATACAGATCTCATATTACTGTGTTGAATTATTATTTTTAAATATTTAAATATTGATGTCACAAGTGTATCATTTGTACAGTTCTTTATTAAAAATGTAGTTATTTGTTACATTTAACTGTGTAAAATCTAGCAGTACTACTTATCTCTCTGAGAGTGAGGCAGATATATAGCATTTTGCAATAACAAACATTTGTCTCTCTGAAATGAAGCCATTAAGTGATTGATTTTAAACAAACACATGTCTGTCATTGAACAACACCATGCCATGATTAGATAGTGAGAAAACACAATTTCTTTAAACAATAGAAGCTAATTTACAAACATTTCTGAAAATGGATATATAGCGTTTGGAATGAAACTCTTCTTATGTTTCCCCATCTGAGCTCAGAGTAGATGAGATACATAATGTTTTGTCTCTGTTGTGTTGAAGCCCAATCAAGCAGGAGAGACCAGCCTCCCCTGTACCCAGCTGTGTGTCCATGAAGAGTGACCGGTCTATGGAACCTCCTATAACGTTTAGAGAGGGAGACTTTTCTACTGAACAAAGGTAAGAAGAACTCATGGGTCATGGTCAGTGAGTTAAACAACACTGTTCAGTTGGTAGAGCATGGCGTTTGCAACGCCAGGGTTGTGTGTTCGATTCCCACGGGGGGCCAGTATGAAAAAATAAAATAAAATATGTAATCACTAACTGTAAGTCGCTCTGGATAAGAGCGTCTGCTAAATGACCAAAAATGTTTTTAAAAATGTAAATGTCTCTAGTAATTTCTCCTCTCCCATTTATTTTTTGTTGTTTTCATAATCCATAGGCTAATCCTTTTTTCCATTTTCATAGTCCTGAAACAATATTAAACAAACACAACATTCCCTCCCTGTGTGTGTGTGTGTGGATGAGGAGACATGTAACTAGTACTACTGTGATTTTAGTTTAGTTTTATGTTGTTGTTGTTTTCTGTTTTCCTTTGTCTTTCTCTTTTTGCTCTTTCATTCATTTTGTTGGTTGTTGGTGCATTGTGGGACGGTGGCTTGGGGGGAGGGGGTCTCGGGTGGTTGAGGGGCAGCTCTCAGGGAACTTGGAGGGCTGGTGGCTTGGGGGGAGGGGCTGTGGGGGAATCTTGGAGGGCTGGTAGCTGGTTTGGGTCCTTTTTTTGACGTTTGTGGGAGATCTGTCGACGTGCCCTTGGGTTGCTACTGTGGATGGGATAATGTTAGATTACTAAACTGTGTGTGTGTGTGTGCACTCCCTGGATGAGGAGATGTAATCTCATGTTTTGTCCACAGAAACCAACAGGAGAGATCAGAGTCAGAGATTCTCAGTGGTCAGTCTTCCCAGAGTCATCAAACAGACCTGGCCTCCATATTCAGTGTATGTGGTCCTGTTATGTACATTTGTTTTTGTTTACCTCAAGTAAAGTTGATCTGTCAATCATTCATTAATGTGTTAATGAGAAAGCATTTAGTGTCTTGCTTAACTTATTTACTTGATTTATTTCAGTTGCTTGAAGAGAATATTATGACATTTGTGAAGAACGAGCTGAAGATGTTCAAGAGGATTCTTAGTCCAGAACTCCCAGAAGGCTTTGAGAGTCAGAAGCAGGATAAGGAAGTGGTGGATGCTGAAGATGAGAAGCAGGAGAGCAGTGCCAGAGAGGGGGCTCTGAAGATCACACTGCACGTCCTGAGGAAAATGAACCAGAAGGAGCTTGCTGACACACTGGAGAAAAGTAAGAGCTGTCTGCCTCATGTTGAATGCTGTTTTAGAACATTTAAAAGCTGTAGCTAAAGTACAGCTAAAGTAGCTGTGTAACTCAATGATATTGTAGCAGCCTTAACACAACACCTAGTGACCTCATCAAGTAGCAGCAGGGATGGTGGGAGGTGTTGTGGTGATTAATTGAGACAGAGAGAGAGAGAGAGAGAGAGAGAGAGAGAGAGAGAGAGACAGAGAGAGAGAACATTAATAATACCATCAATAAGAGAGAGAGAGAGAGAGAGAATACCAATAATTATATAATCAGTCACACCAGTGTGTAATGCATTATGAAAACATTTACAGATTTATACAGACAGTTAAGAGAATAAATTATTATAATTTAAAACTTTATAACAGTCCTACAATACTGTAGGCATTAAACAGACGTAATATTAATATCCTCTGTGTTATTTCTTCATTCAGATGAGCTTGCTGTGATTTGCCAACGTGAACTCAAATCTAATCTAAAGAAGAAGTTTCAATGTGTATTTGAGGGGATCGCTAAACAAGGAAACCCAACACTTCTCAATAAGATCTACACAGAGCTCTACATCACAGAGGGTGGAACAGGAGAGGTCAATAATGAACATGAGCTGAGACAGATTGAGACAACAACCAGGAAACAAGCAAGACCAGAGACTGCAATCAAATGTAACGACATCTTCAAACCCTTAACTGGACAAGACAAACTTATCAGAACTGTGCTGACAAAGGGAGTCGCTGGCATTGGAAAAACAGTCTCTGTGCAGAAGTTCATTCTGGACTGGGCTGAAGGAAAAGCAAATCAGGATGTCCAATTTGTATTTTCATTCCCTTTTCGGGAGCTGAATTTGATGAACAGGAAAAAACACACTTTGATTGAACTTCTCAATCACTTCTCAAAGGAAACCAAAGAATCAAGAATCTCCAACTACGACAAGTACAAAGTTCTGTTCATCTTTGATGGTCTGGATGAGTGCCGACTGCCCCTAGACTTCCAGAAGAACAAGATCTGTTGTGACGTCACAGAGTCAACCTCAGTGGATGTTCTGCTGACAAATCTCATCAAGGGAAATCTGCTTCCCTCTGCTCTCCTCTGGATAACTACCCGACCTGCAGCAGCCAATAAGATCCCTTCAGGGTGTGTTGACCAGGTGACAGAGGTACGAGGGTTCAATGACCCACAGAAGGAGGAGTACTTCAGGAAGAGATTCAGTGATGAGGACCTGGCCAGCAGAATCATCTCACACATAAAGACATCAAGGAGCCTCCACATCATGTGCCACATTCCAGTCTTCTGTTGGATTTCTGCAATAGTCCTTGAACACATGCTGAAACATAAGAGAGAAGAGATGCCCAAGACTCTGACTGAGATGTACTCACACCTTGTGGTGTTTCATACCAAACAGAAGAATGAAAAGTATCTTGGGAAAGAAGAGACAGGTCCACACTGGAATAAAGAGAGCATTCTGTCACTGGGAAAACTGGCTTTTCAACAGCTTGTGAAGGGCAATCTGATTTTCTATGAAGAAGACCTGAAAGAGGCTGGCATTGATGTCAATGAAGCCTCAGTGTACTCAGGATTGTGCACACAGATCTTTAAAGAGGAATGTGGGCTGTACCAGGACAAGGTGTACTGCTTCGTGCATCTGAGCATTCAGGAGTTTCTGGCTGCTGTATATGTGTTCCTCTCATTCATCAACAACAATGAGAATCTAATGGCCAAACCTCAATCAACGTCCAGAACTTTTTTCTGTGAGGATCAGACTACAAGCGCCTGAAAGTTACTTCTACAAGAGTGCTGTGGATAAAGCCTTACAAAGTGAGACAGGAAACCTGGACCTTTTCCTCCGCTTCCTTCTGGGCCTCTCACTGGAGTCCAATCAGAAGCACTTACGAGGTCTACTGACAAAGACAAGAAGCAGCTCACAGAGCCATGAAGAAACAGTCAAGTACATCAAGGAGAAGATCAGGGAGAATCCCTCTCCAGAGAGGTGCATCAATCTGTTCCACTGTCTGAATGAACTGAATGACCATTCTCTAGTGGAGGAGATCCAAAGCTACCTGAGATCAGGAAGTCTCTCAGAAGCCAAACTGTCACCTGCACAGTGGTCAGCTCTGGTCTTTGTGTTGCTGACTTCAGAAAAGGAGCTGGATGTGTTTGACCTGAAGAAATACTCCAGATCAGAGGAAGGTCTTCTGAGGCTGCTGCCAGTGGTCAAAGCCTCCAGAGCTGCTCTGTGAGTACATAAAATGACATTTAAGTACTAATCATCAGGAAGAAATATTCAGTTTAGAGAAATATATGTATTATTGAAAAACATATTGAATCAATGCATTGATGTTCACATTAGTATAACAATATGACCATACAATTCTAGGAGACAGAAGATGAATCTATATGTTGTTTAAGAGAATAAACCAAATGCATCTGCCATTGTCCTTCTACACTACTGGTGTTAAATTAACAGTGTGTTTGTGAAATCATGATGATCTCTCTGTCAGGCTGTCAGGCTGTCTAGTCACAGAGAAAGGCTGTGCTTCTCTGGTCTCAGCTCTGAA
>CM072257.1:13074147-13122295 GCA_036851935.1 Coregonus suidteri | reverse complement strand
CTGGCACCTCTGTTCCAAGATAGTCAGGAACAGTCGGAGGTGGAGGGGGCTGTGGAGCCATTATCCTGGCGGTGCTTGTGGAAGGGTGGGTAGGCTCTGCACACGGAGCTAACTGGAGCTCGGCAGCATCATCACTGTTGGGCTTGCCGGCGGCCTCGCTGGTTTGATGATGCTGCTGCTGCTCATCACTCTCCTTTGGCTTTGTTTGGCTACTTTTTCTACCATTGTCTGAAGAAGCCTATTGTGGTGAAACGTCAGGAATACGTTTTTTTTTTTGAAACGTTTAAATGAGCCACATGGATGCTAACTGGGTACTCAGGTAAAACTAGACAAATACACATTTTTATTTTGGTATTTTTGGGACCAAATAAATGTATACCAACAGTGGACGATTCCCAGCAAAAGCATGGAGCTACAACTCTCTAGTGGAGAATAGAGGGAGTATTCCCCTTGGAGAATCCAGAGTGGCTCACTGAAGAAAAGATTGTAGGCCATCCTACAATCTAAACTAGATGCCCTCAATCTCACACAAATGATCAATGAACCTACCAGGTACAACCCTAAATCCGTAAACATGGGTACCCTCATAGATATCATCCTGACTAACTTACCCTCTAAATACACCTCCGCTGTCTTCAACCAGGATCTCAGCGATCACTGCCTTATTGCCTGCGTCCGTAACGGGTCCGCGGTCAAACGACCACCCCTCATCACTGTCAAACGCTCCCCAAAAAACACTTCAGCGAGCAGTTCCTAATTGACCTGGCCCAGGTATCCTGGATGGATATAGATCTCATTCCGTCAGTAGAGGATGCCTGGTTGTTCTTTAAAAATAATTTCCTCTCAATCTTAAATAAACATGCCCCATTCAAAAAATACAGAACTAAGAACAGATATAGCCCCTGGTTCTCCTCAGACTTGACTGCCCTTGACCAGCACAAAAACATCCTGTGGCGTACTGCATTAGCATCAAATAGCCCCCGCGATATGCAACTTTTCAGGGAAGTTAGGAACCAATATAGACAAGCAGTTAGGAAAGCAAAGGCTAACTTTTTTCAAACAGAAATTTGCATCCTGTAGCACTAACTCCAAAAAGTTTTGGGACACTGTAAAGTCCATGGAAAATAAGAGCACTTCCTCCCAGCTGCCCACTGCACTGAGGCTAGGAAACACTATCACCACCGATAAATCTACAATAATCGAGAATTTCAACAAGCATTTTGCCAAGGCTGGCCATGCTTTCCACCTGGCTACCACTACCCTGGCCACCAGCTCTGCACCCTCCGCTGCAACTTGCCCATGCTCCCCCCGCTTCTCCTTCACACAAATCCAGACAGCTGATGTTCTGAAAGAGCTGCAAAATCTGGACCCCTACAAATCATCTGGGCTAGACAATCTGGACCCTTTCTTTCTAAAACTAGCCGCCGAAATTGTCGCAACCCCTATTACTAGCCTGTTCAACCTCTCTTTCGTAACGTCTGAGATCCCCAGAGATTGGAAAGCTGCCGCGGTCATCCCCCTCTTCAAAGGGGGTGACACTCTAGATCCAAACTGTTACAGACCCATATCCATCCTGCCCTGCCTTTCAAAAGTTTTTGAAAGCCAAGTCAACAAACAGATCACCGACCATTTCGAATCCCACCGTACCTTCTCCGCTATGCAATCCGGTTTCCGAGCTGGTCATGGGTGCACTTCAGCCATGCTCAAGGTCCTAAATGATATTATAACCGCGATCGATAATAGACAGTACTGTGCAGCCGTTTTTCATTGACCTGGCCAAGGCTTTTCGACTCTGTCAACCACCGCATTCTTATTGGCAGACTAAATAGCCTTGGTTTCTCAAATGACTGCCTCGCCTGGTTCACCAACTACTTCTCAGATAGAGTTCAATGTGTCAAATCGGAGGGTCTGTTGTCTGGACCTATGGCAGTCTCTATGGGGGTGCCACAGGGTTCAATTCTTGGGCCGACTCTTTTCTCTGTGTATATCAATGACGTCGCTCTTGCTGCTGGTGACTCTCAGATCCACCTCTACGCAGACGACACCATTTTGTATACATCTGGCCCTTCATTGGACACTGTGTTAACAAACCTCCAAACGAGCTTCAATGCCATTCAACACTCCTTCAGTAGCCTCCAACTGCTCTTAAACACTAGTAAAACTAAATGCATTCTCTTCAACCGAACGCTGCTTGCACCCGCCCTCCCGACTAGAATCACTACTCTCGACGGGTCTGACCTAGAGTATGTGGACAACCACAAATACCTAGGTGTCTGGTTAGACTGTAAACTCTCCTTCCAGACTCACATTAAGAATCTCCAATCCAAAGTTAAATCTAGAATCGGTTTCCTATTTCGCAACAAAGCCTCCTTCACTCATGCTGCCAAACATGCCCTCGTAAAACTGACTATCCTACCGATCCTTGACTTCGGCGATGTCATTTACAAAATAGCCTCCAACACTCTACTCAGCAAATTGGATGTAGTCTATCACAGTGCCATCCGTTTTGTCTCAAAAGCCCCATATTATACCCACCACTGTGACCTGTACGCTCTTGTTGGCTGGTCCTCACTACATATTCGTCGCCAAACCCACTGGCTCCAGGCCATCTATAAATCACTGCTAGGCAAATCCCCGCCTTATCTTAGCTCATTGGTCACCATAGCAACACCCACCCGTAGTCTACGCTCCAGCAGGTATATCTCTCTGGTCATCCCCAAAACCAACACCCCCTTTGGCCGCAATTCCATCCAGTTCTCTGCTGCCAATGACTGGAACAAATAGCAAAAATCTCTGAAGCTGGAGACACTTATCTCCCTCACTAACTTCAAGCATCAGTTGTCAGAGCACCTTACCGATCACTGCACCTGTACACAGCCCATCTGAAATTAGCCCGCCCAACTACCTCATCCCTATATTGTTATTTATTTTGCTCATTTGTACCCCAGTATCTCTATTTGCACATCATCTCTTGCACATCTATCATTCCAGTGTTAATACTAATTGTAATTATTTTGCACTATAGCCTATTTATTGCCTTACCTCCATAACTTGCTACATTTGCACACACTGTATATATATGTATTTCTGTTGTATTTTTGACTTTGTTTTGTTTTAGCCCATGTGTAACTCTGTGTTGTTGTTTTTATCGCACTGCTTTGCTTTATCTTGGCCAGGTCGCAGTTGTAAATGAGAACTTGTTCTCAACTGGTTTACCTGGTTAAATAAAGGTGAAATAAAAATAAATAAATAAAAACATACAGGAGAATAACAACAATCTCAATCTGAAGCTTTAAAAAAATAAGGGGAATTCCTCTGAAAATCAGGAACACCATTCTTCCTCCTGCCCCACCTATTGTCCCTGTATGAATATTAGTTGGCATCTAATTGAAGAACATACTGCTTTATAGATCCCAGCCTGACAAACAATTGTTTGGGCCTTACTTTGAGCACTTTGCACTGTGCCTCCATTGAGTCTCCATGTGTCAAGCAGTACAGAGAAAACACCCTCTAGATGACAGCAGAGGCCTGCTCTTGGATCTACCCTGTCTAACCACCAGTTTAGTGACCTTGTTCCATCAATATGTCCATAGTACTTCACAACCGATTTGAGGCCTTGTCCAGCAATGTCCCATTGGGCTCAACCAAGCCGAGAGTGAGGTTCTAGAAAGAGGACTGACTTTCATACCAACTCCTAAACAGGTGGACTGCAGGGACCTCCGGAGGGATCTACACTTCTATCATAGAAGATTGAAGTTATTAGATCATTTTGATTATGAAACAGATTTTCCTCATATACTATTTCCAAACCCCTCACATTGGGAACCTCAGTTGGAGTCAGTGTCAGAAACTATACAGACTGTTATACGTAGGGATGTGGCTTCCTTTTCACAATTCAGAATCCGACCTGTATATCAGCTTACTGTGGTCCTCTGTAGCTCAATTGGTAGAGCATGGCGCTTGTAACGCCAGGGTAGTGGGTTCGATCCCCGGGACCACCCATACATAAAAATGTATGCGCACATGACTGTAAGTCGCTTTGGATAAAAGCATCTGCTAAATGGCATATTATATATTTATTATTTAATCTTACAATACCTACTACCATACCCCGTTCAAAGGCACTTAAATATTTTGTCTTGCCTATTCACCATCTGAATGGCACATTTACACAATCCATGTCTCAATGCTTAAAAATCATTCATTAACCTGTCTCCTCCCCTTCATCTACACTGATTGAAGTTGATTTAACAACTTACATAAATAAGAGATCATGTCTTTCACCTTGATTCACCTCATCAATCTATGTCACGGAAAAAGCAGGTGTTCCTAATGTTTTGTACACTCAGAATATTAAAATATATGACATAAACAACTAATTATAAGCAGATGTTTTACAGTATATACTCAGATACACAAAATACATCTGGTTTCAGATCTAGAAGATTCTCCTATTCAATAGTAATATCATAAATTCTGACCAGTAACTTACCTAGGGTCAAAGGTCACTGATCCATCACTAAAATGTATAGGACGATCCATAGAGAAGTGACTCTTCATGGACAGATGACTGGGTACTGGAGAGACTGATCTCCGAATTTGGTTGGAGATTCTGGAATACATAATAAATCACCATGAAACTACATTTTAAAATATATCAAAACTATATTTCAATAGATAAAATACATTACATGAAGCAATAAAATATATGCCATTACATAAAGCAAAAAACATACACTGAGTATACAAAACATTAAGAACACCTTCCTAATATTGAGTTTCACCTCCCCTCTCTTTTGCCCTCAGAACAGCCTCAACTCGTCGGGGCATGGACTCTACAAGGTGTCCAAAGCGTCCCACAGGGATGCTGGCCCATGTTGACTCCAATGCGTCCCACAATTGTGTCAAAATGGCTGGATGTCCTTTCGGTAGTGGACCACTCTTGATACACACAGGAAACTTTTGAGCGTGAACAACCCAGCAGCGTTGCAGTTCTTGACAAAAACCTGTGTGCCTGGTACCTACTACCATACCCCGTTCAAAGACACTTAAATATTTTGTCTTGCCCATTCACCCTCTGAATGGCACACATACACAATCCATGTCTCAATTGTCTCAAGGCTTAAAAATCCTTCATTAACCTGTCTCCTCCCCTTCATCTACACTGATTGAAGTTGATTTAACAAGATACATAAATAAGAGATCATATCTTTCACCTGGATTCACCTTATCAATCTATGTCACGGAAAAAGCAGGTGTTCATAATGTTTTGTACACTCAGAATATTAAAATATATTACATAAACAAATAATTATAAGCAGATGCTTTACAGTATATACTCAGATACACAAAATACATCTGGATTCAGATCTAGAAGATTCTCCTCTTCAATAGTAATATCATCAATTCTGACCAGTAACTTACCTGGGGTCAAAGGTCACTGGTCCATCACTAAAATGTATAGGACGTTCCATAGAGAAGTCACTCTTCATGGACAGATGACTGGGTACTGGAGAGACTGATCTCAGAGTTTGGTTGGAGATTCTGGAAAACATAATAAATCCCCATGAAACTACATTTTAAAATATATCAAAACTATATTTCAATAGATAAAATACATTACATGAAGCAATAAAATATATGCCATTACATAAAGGAACAAACATACACTGAGTATACAAAACATTAAGAACACCTTCCTAAAAATGTTTTGTACCTCCCCTCTCTTTTGCCCTGTGAACAGCCTCAACTCGTCGGGGCATGGACTCTACAAGGTGTCGAAAGCGTCCCACAGGGATGCTGGCCCATGTTGACTCCAATTAGTCCCACAGTTGTGTCAAAATGGCTGGATGTCCTTTGGGTAGTGGACCATTCTTGATACACACAGGACACTTTTGAGCGTGAACAACCCAGCAGCGTTGCAGTTCTTGACAAAAACCTGTGTGCCTGGTACCTACTACCATACCCCGTTCATAGGCACTTAAATCTTAACAGTAAATATTACACTCAGAAGTTTTAAAATAATAAAGACATTTCAAATGTCATATTATGTATATATACAGTGTTGTAACAATGTGCAAATAGTTAAAGTACAAATGGGAAAATAAATAAACATAAATATGGGTTGTATTTACAATGGTGTTTGTTCTTCACTGGTTGCCCTTTTCTTGTGGCAACAGGTCACAAATCTTGCAGCTGTGATGGCACACTGTGGTTTTTCACCCAGTAGATAAGGGAGTTTATCAATTTCGAATTCTTTGTGGATCGCTGTAATCTGAGGGAAATATGTGTCTCTAATATGGTCATACATTTGGCAGGAGGTCAGGAAGTGCAGCTCAGTTTCCACCTCATTTTGTGGGCAGTGTGCGCATAGCCTGTCTTCTCTTGAGAGCCAGGTCTGCCTACGGCGGCCTTTCTCAATAGCAAGGTTATGCTCACTGAGTCTATACATAGTCAAAGCTTTCCTTAAGTTTGGGTCAGTCACAGTGGTCAGGTATTCTGCCACTGTGTACTCTCTGTTTAGGGCCAAATAGCATTCTAGTTTGCTCTGTTTTTTTGTTTGTTCTTTCCAATGTGTCAAGTAATTCTCTTTTTGTTTTCTCATGATTTGGTTGGGTCTAATTGTGTTGTTGTTGTTGTTGTTGTCCTGGGGCTGTGTGGGGTCTGTTTGTGTTCTCTCTCTCTCTCTCTCTCTCTCTCTCTCTCTCTCTCTCTCTCTACACAAGAGCCACTGGTTCTTTGAGTTGTGTGTGTGTGTGTGTGTGTGTGTGAGCGTGTGTGGTGTTTCTTTAAAACAACTGTTTTGTAACCCTGTTAACCCTTTTAGAAAGAGTTCTCAGCTATCCATATTTTAATGGCCAACAGTTTGCTCATCTAGGGGGTCCCTTACACACAAGGGAACTGTATGTACACATGGGGTCCCCCAAGTGTCTTTGAAAGTACTTTTTTAAACCTGTTTATCCTTTAACCTTTTAAAAATAGCTCTCGGGGGGGGGGGGGGGGGGGGGGGGGGGGGGGGGGGGGGGCATCCGGGGAATGTACGGGAGGCGTCCGAGGATGGAATGTCCAGTGGATGTCTCAGTCAATTAAAAACAAAAATGGTAATTGTATTCTTAAAGATGTCCCGTTTTACTGCTAACCTAAACAGATCCATTTGACCCCATAAAAGAGCGTCCGTGGGATGTCTCAGTCAACCAAGAAAAAAGACCCAGAGGACCAGAGGACCAGAAGGCCTGAAGACATACATCTTAAAGAGACTCCTTGAATCATTTTTTCCTCATGGAGCATTTTGAAGGTGAGTTGAATTTTCAATAATATACAACATAAATATATATATTATTTATGTTGTATATTATAAATGAATGTTTATAATAATATATTGTATAAAAAAATATAGTATATAATGAATGAGATGTTGTGATATTGATTTTTTTTTTACGAGAATGGACTCTACCTACATATGTATATATCCTACTGTTTATACCAAACAAATGTCAATTTTATGTGACATGCCTCAAGGTGTCTCAGAACACATGAAAATGCATGCCAAACCAAGTCTCTACTCAAGAGAGGACCACTGGCACCACCTAGTGGATGTACAGTTACATCACAGTTATAGAAAAATTACTAGTCAATTGATTATGTGTGTGTGTGTATTTAGAATGTTATTATAATACATTTTTGAAATGCTTTTTTCTGGATTTTTTTGTTGCTATTCTGTCTCTCACTGTTCAAATAAACCAACCATTAAAATTATAGACTGATAATTTCTTTGTCAGTGGGCAAACGTACAAAATCAGCAGGGGATCAAATACTTTTTCCCTCATTGTACATACATACAGTACATATCCTTAAAAAAAAATACATTCCCCTTTATTACTTTCCAACCCCTTCCCTAATTGGAGTAAACTAGTGAACAACAATGCTTAGGCCTCTACTTCCAGCTTATACTTACTATATAAAAACATTTGATGGACACAGTCAATTTTACAATAATTATATTTTGTTAGTTTTTTCTCATGAACTTCTTCTACTCTCAACCTCTCCGATCATTTTCATGATGTCCATCCGGTTTGCTTCTATATGCCATATCTTTCTAAATGTGCTCTTTCCCAAAAGCTCCCAACATACAACCTATATACTTATTATGGACACAGTATGCTTACATTATTAGCTATCTTTGTTATTATTTGTTGTTATTTGTTATTAGTCCCATCCTTCAACTCCATTCAATACCTCCCATCTATCTCTTAACACCATCCATATAGGATTTCTATTTGCCATATATATTTCAATATATATATATATCACCTCTGTGTTCATCCTGTGCAGTGCAGTCAAGATGAGCCATCCAAGATGTCCACCCTCAGCACAAAAGGTGTGTATACAATCTTTAAAATATAATCCCTGCCCACATATAATGTGATCAATCCCTCTATATGCTACTCAATGCTAAGTCGTTTTCTCTCAATACAATCTCAGGGTTGGATCATTGCTGCTCTGTCTGAATATCAGGTGACTGACTGCCCATGGTTTTCACTAATTGTCCCAGTTCACCACTTCCATAAGGTCTGTAAAGTCAGTCTATTTCCAGCCTGCAGTCATTTGATCCTAGATTTGCTGTCTTGGATGGCTCATCTTGACTGCACTGCACAGGATGAACACAGAGGTACACAGAATGTGTCACGATCGTCGTAGGAGTGAGTAGACCAAGGCGCAGCGTGTGAAACAAACATGACTTTAATGAGTAAAAGTATACAAAACAAAACACGACTCGTGAAGTCCACGGTGACACTGACCGATAAGGAACAAAAACCCACAAACCCAAAGTGAAACACAGACAGTTAAATATGGCTCCCAATCAGAGACAACCAGCAAACAGCTGACACTCGTTGCCTCTGATTGGGAGTCACTCAAACCAACCTAGAAATAAACACAACAGAACTACCAACATAGAAATAAACACATAGAATGAACACACCCTGGCTCAACATAATGAGTCCCAGAGCCAGGGTGTGACAGTACCCCCCCCTAAAGGCGCGGACTGCGACCGCGCCTCAACTAAAGCAAAACAGGGGAGGGCTGGGCGGGCATACCTCCTCGGCGGCGGTTCTGCCTCCCTCCTAAACCAACCACCCCTCCAATGAACCCCCCATAGCGCCCCTGGTCCAGTCTGGGCTCCGCTGGCTGGAGCTGACCTGGACGTAGCAGGAGCGGCTAGCTTCAGCTCCGTTGGGGAGCAATAAAGCGGTACCTGATCTGGCACCGATGACCCAGGCATGGGTTGTGCCGGACTGACGACTCGCACCCCTGGCTTGGTGCGGGTGGCAGGAACGGGCCGGGCCGGGCTGGCGACGCGCACCGTAGACTTGGTGCGAGTGGCAGGAACAGGCTGGACCGGGCTGGCGATGCGCACCGTAGACTTGGTGCGTGGAGCAGGGACAGGCCGGGCCGGGCTGGCGACGCACCCCGTAGGCTTGGTGCGTGGAGCAGGGACAGGCCGGGCTGGGCTGGCGACGCACACCGTAGGCTCGGTGCGTGGAGCAGGGACAGGCCGGGCAGGGCTGGCGACGCACACCGCAGGTTCGGTTGCGTGGAGCAGGGACAGGCCGGGCTGGGCTGTCGACGCACACCGTAGGCTTGGTGCGTGGAGCAGGAACAGGCCGGGCAGGGCTGGCGACGCACACCGTAGGCTTGGTGCGTGGAGCAGGAAACAGGCCGGGCAGGGCTGGCGACGCACACCGTAGGCTTGGTGCGTGGAGCAGGGACAGGCCGGGCTGGGCTGTCGACGCACACCGTATGCTTGGTGCGTGGAGCAGGAACAGGCCGGGCAGGGCTGGCGAAGCACACCGTAGGCTTGGTGCATGGAGCAGGAACAGGCCGGGCAGGGCTGGCGACGCACACCGTAGGCTTGGTGCGTGGAGCAGGGACAGGCCGGGCTGGGCTGGCGACGCACACCGTAGGCTTGGTGCGTGGAGCAGGAACAGGCCGGGCTGGGCTGGCGACGCACACCGTAGGCTTGGTGCGTGGAGCAGGAACAGGCCGGGCTGGGCTGGCGACGCACACCGTAGGTTTGGTGCGTGGAGCAGGGACAGGCCGGGCTGGGCTGGCGACGCACACCGTAGGGCTTGGTGCGTGGAGCAGGAACAGGCCGGGCAGGGCTGGCGATGCACACCGTAGGCTTGGTGCGTGGAGCAGGAACAGGCCGGACCGTACTGGGAACACACACCACTGGCCTTAAACGGGGATCAGGAACGGGCCGGACCGGACTGGCAATACACCTCAGTACCTCTCGCCGTGCCTCTACAACTTCCTTCCCCCCTTCTCACCATTGGCTCCCCGTAACCTGGTGGCCCTCTGAACTCGCCCCTTGTCTGCCTCCGTCAGCCCGTCGTCCATGCCGTGTGCCCCCCCCTAAAAATGTCTTGGGGTTGCCTCTCGCATGTCCGACGTTGACCCGTTTGGCGCCGCTGCTCCTCTCCTGCCTGGGTCTCCCCCTTTATCGCCTTCCGGTACCGGACGGCCTCCTCCTCGGTAATCTGCCCCCAACCGAGGAGGACATCCACCAGCGTCACCTCCTGCGTGTGTTCCTGGACACGCTGCTTGGTCGTTGTATGGTGGGTTTTTCTGTCACGATCGTCGTAGGAGTGAGTAGACCAAGGCGCAGCGTGTGAAACAAACATGACTTTAATGAGTAAAAGTATACAAAACAAAACACGACTCGTGAAGTCCACGGTGACACTGACCGATAAGGAACAAAAACCCACAAACCCAAAGTGAAACACAGACAGTTAAATATGGCTCCCAATCAGAGACAACCAGCAAACAGCTGACACTCGTTGCCTCTGATTGGGAGTCACTCAAACCAACCTAGAAATAAACACAACAGAACTACCAACATAGAAATAAAACACATAGAATGAACACACCCTGGCTCAACATAATGAGTCCCATAGCCAGGGTGTGACAGAATGTAACTTCACTTAATACAGAGTACCTTCAACTTGACAATATAACACAAACATTGTACTGAACACAGTAACCAGGTGATTTACTAACCGGTTTCTCAGCTCACAATAAGGTTGGATGCCAGCCACCGAAGAAGAAGGGGCGAGGGCGACAACAGTAGCTAGCTAGCTGTACACCTGTAGACAGTGTCCTTCGCCCCCTGCCTGTTGGGCACTGTTTTACCACTGTTCTGTTAACGACGGCGAGGGGAGGTGTTCGGCAGGCGGGAGCGAAGGACACTGTCTTTTAATTCAATCAAACCCAGTCGGGGGCTGGGCAGGTGGGGGGCCTGTGCCCATACAGCCGTCAAAAAACTGAGTGCTGCTTTAAACTCTGGTTTGGGTTTGCGGGGGGGGCGGGGTTCATTCAAGAACCAATGGGGTCAAAACGTTAGCTAGCTACAACATTTCAAAATTAGCAAAAACTAGCCAGCTAGCTAGCAAAACTTTCCTAGATGTTCTTCTCCCTAAAGAATGCAGGAGAACAGGGACTACCACTTAGCAGGAGTTTTTTTGTGTACATTTGGAGAAACTGTTGTTGTTTTCCAACAAGTGTTGTTGTGGAGCTACCAGTCTGTCTCAACGACCGTTCCTGGAATGGAATGTTGATATGGGTGGTAGTAGTCATGTGGAACCTATTGATAATAAGAGGGCGTCAGCATACTGAAAGGTTCCTCCAGGAACCTTTTCACCTTCAGGTTCCTCCAAGAACCATTTATGATCAGAAAGGTTCAAATATGAACCCATTGATTAGGAAACGTTCCCAGAGGAACTCTCCAAATGTAAGAACCTTTTTTTTTTTTACATTTCAACTTTCCTAATTGAACCCCTAATTCTTAGTGTGTTCTTCTGAAATAGGCTACATTTTCTTAATGTCATGTTTCTTTAGACCTGTCTAAAATAAATAATTTTACATTTTAGTCATTTAGCAGACGCTCTTATCCAGAGCGACTTACAGTTAGTGAATGCATACATTTTCATACTGGAATTATTGTGATGGTGTAGGCTATATTGAATGGATTTATTAGACGTTTTAAATGTAGATGTTCCAAAGGTCCACATCAGTGGCTTGCAGGCTATGAGTGGAATCCAGGAGATGCTAAACGTGTTGATGTTAATTAAGGTCAATAAGCATGAGACCGGCAGTATCTGAATGACAATCACCGGCTGACAGAATGTCATGACCACCACAGTCCTCCGTAACATCAATAAGGGATCATAGCTTTCACCTGGATTCACCTGGTTAGTCTAGGTCATGGAAAGAGCAGGTATCCCTAATGTTTTGTCCACACAGTGTATATCATGTGTATATAATAAATATACCAACTTGAACTTAAAAGGGAAGGTGGAGGGCAGCCAGAAAGGGAGGGGAAAAGATGGACAGATTTGTGGTTAGATTGTAGGTGAACATAACTTTGAAAATACACAGGCCCTTAAGTAATGTGTCCTCAAATATTATTTAATCTAAAAATCTCACATTAGCTGACGAAATGAAATGAATCATAGAGGTCTTATAACTAATTCCATTTGTTTTTGTCCCATGTCTCTTTATATTCATATACCCTGGGGGCTATGTAGCTCCGTATCTGTCATGTTTGAAGTTGTGTTGCGCTGTTATGCCTTTATAGTTGAGTTGCCTTGGTCCTGTCAGTATACAGTAACTTTAAAGAGGAACTGCACCTAAAAAAAAACACTTCTCATTTAGAAAACAGCCTCTGTGGGACTGAAATGAGTGAGAAACATTCATTCTTCTGTCAAAATTGGCTACAGAATGTAAAGAGGCTGGCAGATGACGGCTGGCAGCACACAAGTAATCATCCATTTGGAGTGAAGCTGCACGCCACCCGGTCCTAATGTCTGTGGGACATTTGAGTTGACTTTAGATATCTCTATGGGGCTAGTTAGGGACCATCGGTAAATTACACAATGTTCAGGGGACAATATTTAAAAATGTCAATAGCTCCAAATAGCTTAAATTACTTAAAAATCAAATCAACTATACATTTTAGAAATTCATATACAAATGAATTTCTAAATGAGACAATGACACTATTGTTCATATACAAATATTGAAATAATTTAAAGAGAAAATGTAAAGTAATGACACTATTGTCTCATTTTCATTGTGTAATTTATTGAAGGTCCCTAACTAGACCCTGAGATAGGCTATCCAAAGTCAGTCAGGTGACATTTGGGAACCTGTAAACACACACAAGAGACACCCACATCAAACCACACCCCAAAACCAACTCACGTTTGAATTCAGTCATGGCCGCTAATATTTCTTAATGAACCCAATCTAAAACGATGCCAAATCAGGAAGTGCAGTCGCCCTTTAAAACAAACTAATGACATGTTGCACCTCAACCTTTCTACCTTTCAGATGATCCAAGGAGGAGGACAGATGACAACAGCAGGCCAGTGGATCCTTAGAACAGCAGCAGCCAGGGGCAAATGGTAGGGAGGAGGATGATTTAGGGTGACCCAGACACAGGCCAAGGGCTGCACTACATACAAGCTGCATACAGTGCCTTGCAAAAGTATTCATCCCCCTTGGCGTTTTTCCTATTTTGTTGCATTACAATCTGTAATTTAAATGGATTTTTATTTTATTTTGGATTTCAATCATTGGATTGTTTAAAGATTTCACAAAATAGTTTTTTTTTCCATTGGTGAAGTGAAATGAAAAAAAAAAAGTCCAAATTGGTGAAGTGAAATGAAAAAAATAACTTCAATAAATTCAAAAAAATAAATTACGGAAAAGTGGTGCATGCATATGTATTCACCCCCTTTGCTATGAAGCCCCTAAATAAGATCTGGTGCAACCAATTACCTTCAGAAGTCACATAATTAGTTAAATGAATCCACCTGTGTGCAATCTAAGTGTCACATGATCTCTCACATGATCTCAGTATATATATACACCTGTTCTGAATGACCCAGAGTCTGCAACACCACTAAGCAAGGGGCACCACCAAACAAGCGGCACCATGAAGACCAAGGAGCTCTCCAAACAGGTCAGGGACAAAGTTGTGGAGAAGTACAGATCAGGGTTGGGTTATAAAAAAAAAACAGAAACTTTGAACATCCCACGAAGGGAGACCACTCTCCCAGGCAGCTCTCGAGACCAGGTTTCTTCTGATTGTATCTTTCACTATGAATGGCCTGGCACTGTCCATCCGTCCCCAGTAGATGGCGCTCTCCGTCCATCATAAGTCTGGCGCCTGAGGGCGTAGACAGGAAAACAGACACTTTCCATTTTGCCCACTCACTAATGGTTTAGAACGTCAACGGTTGGAATATCAACAAAAAACTCCATCGGAAGTACAATAAATTATAGCCTTAAGTTTAAAAACAAATCTCTACATGTTCAACATTTCAATGGTTCTATTTAACAGGGCATAGGTTTTGTTTCAAAATGTATTACCAAGACGGAGGAAATCCCATAAGCATTTATAGTTTTTATTAGTTAGGGGTAAGTCAATTCCCATACTTTTACCAAATGTGAACATATGGCAAACTTTTTCTTAGACTATTCCCAGAGCCTTTAGACAGTCATACAATGCTTTAACCTTATCTTTATCAAATGATCCATAAAGGGACCAACTCAGAATACTTTTCTCACCCCTTACGTACGTCTACGTTTGGGTGTGCAAGTTTGTAAAACAATTATTATTTCCATGATAACTTTATCAAATCTCCAGTAATCGATTTATATACACATACAATTTCTCATTTTTCCCCCATATCTTCACAGAAGCCATATATCGGAACCCTAGATAACATTATATATCGAAACGTATTATTCAATCAGCTTACTAGGCAAATTCCAATCTCTTATTATCAACATTTCAATCTTATTATGCAATGATTGGTTCAGTAGTCTTCAGGCTTGGTGTCCTAAGAGTTCAGTTCTCCTCCCATTTCCACCTGATCTGTCACGGTTCTCTCTTCGATACCCACACTCATTTCATTGGTTATTAATCTGATCCTTACAGTCTAAGAAATAACAACCCACACTCTCCTCATTCACACGGGAGGCTATTCCTCCTGTCAAAAAGGTTAGTCATTCACAAGTATTCTCTCATACATGCATGTTCAAACACACCCAGGCCCGGCGCCACCAGGGAGCAGAAGAGGGCAATGCCCCCTTAGTTGGAATATTGTGCCCCCTCAGTTCTGTATCCCTATTCTGTCCCACAATCTGCCCCCTCCATCACGCCCAACCCATTTGTTGTGTATGCTTCATTCATGCAACTCCCTTGCACGCACATACGTACGTCATACACATTTTACGGTTGAAAAAAACTTCACAGTAGAAGGGCGGGTCAATTTGACCGTTTAGGTTTACTTTCAAAGTTACTTACTACGAAAAACAAAACGCGCAGCTGGAATGAATTTAGCTAATGTTAACAGTTAGGTAGGTAGCTGATAGTATGATGGATATTAGAAAGTGCTTCGCCAGGGCACAATGGCAGCATCGGATCAAAGCGGGGGGGAGGGGTAGAAGCCTGCCACATTGGCCAAAGGCAAGGCTGCTGGTCGACGCTAATCACCGAGGCCAAGGCCGCTGAGCCGACGCTAATCACCGAGGCCAAGGCTGCTGAGCCGACGCTAATCACCGAGGCCAAGGCTGCTGGGCCGACGCTAATCTCCGAGGCCAAGGCCGCTGGTCCGACGCTAATCACCGAGGCTAAGGCCGCTAGGCTGACGCTAATCATTGAGCCAAAGGCCGCTGGTCCGACACTAATCACTGAGGCCAAGGCCGCTGAGCCGACGCTAGTCACCGGGGTCAAGGCCGCTGGGCCGACGCTAATCACAGAGGCCAAGGCCGCTTGGCCGACGCTAATCACCGAGGCCAATGCCACTGGGCCGACGCTAATCACAGAGGCCAAGGCCGCTCGGCCGATGCTAATCACTGAGGCCAAGGCCGCCAAGCCCAGCAGCAAAGGCAGCTGCGCAACTGTCTTGCAGCCTGGTGACATTGGAGGTAACCAACCCGGCCTGCAGCCTGGTGACATAGGAAGTAACCAATCCGGCCTGCAGCCACCAAGACCAAACCTAGCAGCAGCACCGCCAGTATATTACAAGCACCGACACCTCCGTTAGTGCCTGATGACCTCGGTGATGAGGAGCCAGCGCAGGTTTGTCTGGGGAAATACCCAACCTGCCTGTACTGTGGGAGAAAACTGACATTTTGTAGCATGTGGTTCAAAGGCAGAGAGTGACTGCTGCAAGCCAGATGCAGTTTGATGAGTTATGGGAGAGATACAGTGGGGAGAACAAGTTTTTGATACACTGCCGATTTTGCAGGTTTTCCTACTTACAAAGCATGTAGAGGTCTGTAATTTTTATCATAGGTACACTTCAACTGTGAGAGACGGAATTTAAAACAAAAAACCCAGAAAATCACATTGTATGATTTTTAAGTAATTTATTTGCATTATATTGCATGACATAAGTATTCGATACATCAGAAAAGCAGAACTTAATATTTGGTACAGAAACCTTTGTTTGCAATTACAGAGATCATACGTTTCCTGTAGGTCTTGACCAGGTTTGCACACACTGCAGCAGGGATTTTGGCCCACTCCTCCATACAGACCTTCTCCAGATATAATACAGACTTTCAGCTCCCTCCAAAGATTTTCTATTGGGTTCAGGTCTGGAGACTGGCTAGGCCACTCCAGGACCTTGAGATGTTTCTTACGGAGCCATCCTTAGTTGCCCTGGCTGTGTGTTTTGGGGTCGTTGTCATGCTGGAAGACCCAGCCACGACCCATCTTCAATGTTCTTACTGAGAGAAGGAGGTTGTTGGCCAAGATCTCGCGATACATGGCCCCATCCATCCTCCCCTCAATACGGTGCAGTCGTCCTGTCCCCTTTGCAGAAAGCATCCCCAAAGAATGATGTTTCCACCTCCATGCTTCACGGTTGGGATGGTGTTCTTGGGGTTGTACTCATCCTTCTTCTTCCTCCAAGCACGGCGAGTGGAGTTTAGACCAAAAAGCTCTATTTTTGTCTCATCAGACCACATGACCTTCTCCCATTTCTCCTCTGGATCATCCAGATGGTCATTGGCAAACTTCAGACGGGCCTGGAAATGCGCTGGCTTGAGCAGGGGGACCTTGCGTGCACTGCAGGATTTTAATCCATGACAGCGTAGTGTGTTACTAATGGTTTTCTTTGAGACTGTGGTCCCAGCTCTCTTCAGGTCATTGACCAGGTCCTGCCATGTAGTTCTGGGCTGATCCCTCACCTTCCTCATGATCATTGATGCCCCACGAGGTGAGATCTTGCATGGAGCCCCAGACCGAGGGTGATTGACCGTCATCTTGAACTTCTTTCCATTTTCTAATAATTGCCGCCAACAGTTGTTGCCTTCTCACCAAGCTGCTTGCCTATTGTCCTGTAGCCCATCCCAGCCTTGAGCAGGTCTACAATTTTATCCCTGATGTCCTTACACAGCTCTCTGGTCTTGGCCATGTGGAGAGGTTGGAGTCTGTTTGATTGAGTGTGTGGACAGGTGTCTTTTATACAGGTAATGAGTTCAAACAGGTGCAGTTAATACAGGTAATGAGTGGAGAGAACAGGAGGGCTTCTTAAAGAAAACTAACAGGTCTGTGAGAGCTGGAATTCATACTGGTTGGTAGGTGATCAAATACTTATGTCATGCAATAAAATGCAAATGAATTACTTAAAAATCATACAATGTGATTTCTGGATTTTGTTTTAGATTCTGTCTCTCACAGTTGAAGTGTACCTATGATAAAAATTACAGACCTCTACATGCTTTGTAAGTAGGAAAACCTGCAAAAATCGGCAGTGTATCAAATACTTGTTCTCCCCACTGTACAAGCACATTCAGTGAGCACAGACGGAGCATGTTGCACAAACGTCAGAAATAGGCGTAGACGTGATTTTCTTTATTGGCGTTGCTGCCAAGTCTATTGCTTGATCTCTGTGATTGGAATGGAAAAAGTTTGGGATTGTTTTTAATGTTGTTTTTCTAATGTAGAAGAGGTGCTTTGCATTACATTGATGAGGGTGGGCAGACCTTGACCAATGGTTGAGTAACGATGTAGCTATATTGTGCCATAAACAACTCGTTGCTATGGAATATTAATTTCTCTGTTTTCATACGCAGCGTAGGACGGCACTCTGGTGGGAAGACAGCTTGGTAGCTGCGTCCAAGCTGCATTGTACCGATAAGTCGTGGTAGTGCATTGTACATTATTGTTTGCTTTCCGCGATTGGAAATGCATTGTATTGGCATGAGGAAGGGTTATTACGGTAATTAGCAACTGTTTTGCATTGGATTGGCATAAGGAAGTGTTATTACGGTAATTAGCAACTGTTTTGCATTGGATTGATGGGTATTTTGCATGTAGCTGTGTAGCGTTGTCATAACTTGCAATTTCTGGAGGCGGTTATGAATTGTCCACGTTTGTAAAGCGGTGCAGTAGCCTGTATTCTTGCGGCAAGACAGCCGTGCGTGGCTGCAAATACATTGTGTGTAATTGTACTATCGATTATTATCCACCCTGTGTTATCAGCAAGCGAAAATAGTTGTGCCCCCTTAGTAATTTCTGATGCCCCCTTGCCGAGTTAATCCTACCGCCGGGCCTGGGTTACAGGTGAAATAAATGATGGTGAACGTGCAAGGTGATGAGATTGATGCTCCTTTCCAATAAATATCGAGGGTCTTATTCTGGTGACATGTTGATCGATGCTTGGCTGCTAATGAAGGTAGTTATGTGGCACTACATTAGATCACTCAAATATGGTATCCTTGCGCGCTGCAGGATACATTCAGAGTAAGAATTTGTGATTAGTCCGGAGTCCCGGCTAGTGCTGCGGCTGACCCCTTTAAATACCTGCCGCCTCAGTACATCCACGTCTTCCTTTTCTCACCTCATTCATTTGTCTTGGAGATGAGAGGCTGGTGGTTGACAGAGGAAAAGGAAACCAGGGTAGAAAGAGGAGAATACAGGGCATTCAGAAAAAGGATTCTGACCCCTTGACCTTTTCCACATTTTGTTACGTTACAGCATTCTACAATTGATTAAATAAATAACAGTCCTCATCAAATCAAATCAAATTTTATTTGTCACATACACGTGTTTAGCAGATGTTATAGCGGGTGTGTAGCGAAATGCTTGTGCTTCTAGCTCCGACAGTTGCAGTAATATCTAACAAGTAATATCTAACAATTTCACAACATATACCAAATACACACAAATCTAGTAAGGAATGGGATTTAAGAATATATACATATATGGACAAGCAATGACAGAGCGGCATTGACTAAGATACAGTAGAATATTATAGAATAGAATGCAGTATATACATATGAGATGAGTAGTGCAAGATATGTAAACATTATTCATGGTTAACTAGTCTGTTTATTCCACTGATTCATATTGATACCAGTCCATTCATTGGCTGTAAAGTGGGTAAAAACAGAAAAGCATATAACTGTAGCTTTGTGGGTCTTTACTTGAGTGTGTTTTCAGCAGGGTGAGGTCAGAGAGATGCTTCCAAGGCAGTATTTTTCTGAACTCATAAAATCCTTCACACAATCTGATGGGATGAATGTTCAACCCCATTAAAATAACCATAAGGTCTATATAGTACCTTTAAGTTAAGACCTCACAGATCTGTTCATGGCAAAGCAGTTCATTTAATGATATTAATTGATTCTTAAAGAATATAACTTTTAAATCATGAGCCCAATCTTGAAGAGTCACCTGTGACAGTATTCATAAAGAGTAGGAGTACTGATCTGGGATCAGTTTTTCCTTTTAGATCATAATGAAAACAGATTAGATGGACAGGGGGGGACCTGATCCTAAATCAGCAATCCAGTTTCAGTCTGATGAGAGTAAGGGAAAAAAAATCCCTTTTAGTCTATGGTGAATGGCTTTAAGAGCAGGTAGGATTTAGTTTCTCCCTGTCTCTGGCCCACACTCCAGTACAGTAGGTGGCAGTAAATCTCAGACTTCCGACTTTAATGAGTTCATGACAACTGGGAAATGGGGAAAAAAGAGCTCCGACTGGAAACATTTGTTTTAAACGGTCATCCAACTCGGATTTCTGGCCTCTTTCTAGAGCTCTGACTTTCCTGATATTTCTGAAGATGACATTTGTTATAAAATTGCTACATTTTCTCTCCATCCCAAAGCAAAATGTGTAGAAAGACCTCACAGATATATTCATGGCAAAGCAGTTCAATTAATGATGTTAATTGATTCTTTAAGAATATAACTTTTTAAATCATGAGCCTCATCTTGAGGAGTCACCTGTGACAGTATTCATAAAGAGTAGGAGTACTGATCTGGGATCAGTTTTTCCTTTTAGATCATAATGAAACAGATTAAATGGACAGGGGGGACCTGATCCTAGATCAGCACTCCTCCTCTGGAAAACTGCATGTATGAAACAGAAACACATAGTCGTAGTCTAGTTACAGCAGGTGTTTTACTGCCATCTAGTGGAAGATACCAATAAAACACTTTATTATCAGGGTGGGGAGACCGGTTGAGCTGAACGTAAAGACGCAGGGAAAGGAGCATCTCTTTAACAAATCCTCCTTCAGAGTCACATGCAGGTAAAAACATTGTGATTTCTATATAGTGCTGTATCTGAAAGAGCATATTCTGCAGTTTCTATGGCACTTACCTTTATCAAATAACTCTCAACATTCACAGAGGTGAAGCTCTATTTCCAAATGTCACTATTTTCAACAATATCTGTGCTGTCAATGTATTTATCACATGACCACTCCAGCAGCAGCATTGCTATGGCAACTAAGCAGAAACTAGTAACATCATCCAGTTAAAATATGCTGTTCTGTCGCCAATGGATGAATGGCCAATAGAAACCAGATAGAAACTGATAATGTTGCATGTGACTTCAGTTTTGGTTAGCTGCAGATGTGGAAACCTACTTGCTCAATGTCTTTCCATATCTGGGGAAAGATGAAACCAGATCAGCCGAGTGAGAGACTGTCTGACTGTGGTTTTGAGACACGTGGAGCCTTACATGGGCAAAGGCAGAAATGGGACCCGAGACAGATTCTTCACATCAATTTCCCTGTCAGACAAGTTGATTGTAAAAGAAGACTATCCTGCTCAAAACAGTGAACACACACAAAGGCAGAAGCTGCTGTAAAGCAACACTCACGGTGTGATGGAGAGTGGTAAAGCAACACTCACGGTGTGATGGAGAGTGGTTAAAGCAACACTCACGGTGTGATAGAGAGTGGTAAAGCAACACTCACGGTGTGATGGAGAGTGGTTAAAAGCAACACTCACGGTGTGATGTAGAGTGGTAAAGCAACACTCACGGTGTGATGGAGAGTGGTAAAGCAACACTCACGGTGTGTGATGGAGAGTGGTAAAGCAACACTCACGGTGTGATGGAGAGTGGTAAAGCAACACTCACAGTGTGATGGAGAGTGGTAAAGCAACACTCACGGTGTGATGGAGAGTGGTAAAGCAACACTCACGGTGTGATGGAGAGTGGAAAGCAAACACTCACGGTGTGAAGGAGAGTGGTAAAAGCAACACTCACAGTGTGATGGAGAGTGGTAAAGCAACACTCACGGTGTGATGGAGAGTGGTAAAGCAACACTCACGTTGTGATGGAGAGTGGTAAAGCAACACTCACGGTGGATGGAGAGTGGTAAAGCAACACTCACGGTGTGATGGAGAGTGGTAAAGCAACACTCACGGTGTGATGGAGAGTGTAAAGCAACACTCACGGTGTGATGGAGAGTGGTAAAAAGCAACACTCACGGTGTGATGGAGGGTGGTAAAGCAACACTCACGGTGTGATGGAGAGTGGTAAAAGCAACACTCACGGTGTGATGGAGAGTGGTAAAGCAACACTCACGGTGTGATTGAGAGTGGTAAAGCAACACTCACGGTGTGATGCGAGAGTGGTAAAGCAACACTCACGGTGTGATGGAGGGTGGTAAAGCAACACTCACGGTGTGATGGAGGGTGGTAAAGCAACACTCACGGTGTGATGGAGAGTGGTAAAGCAACACTCACGGTGTGATGGAGAGTGGTTAAAGCAACACTCACGGTGTGATGGAGAGTGGTATAGCAAACACTCACGGTGTACAGATGTAAAATAAATAAGTGTTAGCTTCCTCAGCACCATGCACCCACTGTTGCCTCCGCACAGTGACCAAGAAGAAGAAACCGGAGACAGTGACAGACTACAATCACACAAAGGTATATAGAGTATCTCTACCATATAAAGATAGCCTTCCCATCTACAAACACCAAATAGGATCCCCTTTTATTATATTACATTCATATTATTACTATTAGTATTATCATTATTTATAATTATAACCTTTTCTTTTCTATTTTATTTTATGTTAAAGCTTGTGTGGATGCTAGACCAGATGTCCAGACTGTACTCTGTAAAAGGGGAGTACTCTCCTCTGGCCTGTTGACTGTACTCTGTAAAAAGGGGGTACTCTCCGCTGGCCTGTTGACTGTACTCTGTAAAAGGGGGGTACTCTCCTCTGGCCTGTAGACTGTACTCTGTAAAAGGGGGGGTACTCTCCTCTGGCCTGTTGACTGTACTCTGTAAAAGGGGGTACTCTCCTCTGGCCTGTTGACTGTACTCTGTAAAAAGGGTGTACTTTCCTCTGGCCTGTTGACTGTACTCTGTAAAAGGGGGTAAGGTACTCTCCGCTGGCCTGTTGACTGTACTCTGTTAAAGGGGGTACTCTCCGCTGGCCTGTTGACTGCACTCTGTAAAAGGGGTTACTTTCCTCTGGCCTGTTGACTGTAATCTGTTAAAGGGGGTTACTCTCCGCTGGCCTGTTGACTGTACTCTGTAAAAGGGTTACTCTCCTCTGGCCTGTTGGACTGTACTCTCTGTAAAAGGGGGTACTCTCCGCTGGCCTGTTGAGGTGTTCTACAATGTGCTCGATATGACTGCTATCAACACGTGTTGTACAAGCAATGCCTTGACAAGACAGTCAGCAGGAGACATTTCATCATGGATCTGGCATGTGAGCTTGGTGAGAAACCACATGAACGCAGAGAAAGAAGCTACAGTCACCAAGCAGGCCGCAAAAGACAGCAGGTCCTGCTCTCCCTCTTCCCACAAGCCCACAGCTCCCACTGTGGAAAAAGACACAATGTCAAGACAGCAGGTTCCTGTTCTCCCTCTTCCCCAAGCACCACAGCTCCCACTGGGGGAAAAGACACAATGTCAAGACAGCAGGTCCTGTTCTCCCTCTTCCCCAAGCACCACAGCTCCCACTGAGGGAAAAATACACAATGTCAAGACAGCAGGTCCTGCTCTCCCTCTTTCCCCAAGCACCACAGCTCCCACGGGAAAAATACCAATGTCAAGACAGCAGGTCTGTTCTCCCTCTTCCCCAAGCACCACAGCTCCCACTGGGGAAAAATAACACAATGTCAAGTGGCAGGTGCACACCGAACAACCCTTCCATGAAAACTGTGTGGCAGGGAACCGATTTGATTTGTTTGTGGACCTGAAGCATAAAGAGAAGACGTGAAGAAGGTTCATGTGTAAAGGCTCGGTACAGTGTCTGATACAATCAACACATTATTGTTTTTATATCTTGTCATGAATATATTTAACACAAATATTTATTTATGCAATTAAGCCTTTACAATTGTTAATGCACTGGTGCTTTTGTTTAGGAATACAGCAAATCATTTCACCTGAACACCTGGCTAGTTTATATTATCATTATTATACTTTTTTCATTTGTACTTTGTCAAAATAAACTGTAAATGGACTTTATTTAAGTACTAAAACTCTATTACTAATCGAATCTACAAATAAAGTTGATCCAAATGGATTACGCTGTAATGTTTTTTATTTATTGTAAGGGAAACAGAAATAGGATTTAGGGCCGATTTTTTTTTACTTGTCGAATTAAACTATTGTTGTTATTTTTTTATTGATATATTTCCATTCATATTTCTTCATGCAATTAATCCTTTACATATATGATGCACTATTATCAAGCGTTTATTTAACAAACCATGTTTGCACACCTTGCACCTTGCTGGTTGATATGCATCTGATGCATTTTGCTAAAGTGGACGCCCTGTCAACTTCTCTAGCGGTTTCTATATGCTGAAAGAACAGGCGGTTCTAGTGTTTAAGGACTGGTAGATGGGTGTTGCTCATGCATTCACTCATGCTGACCGGCTCCAGTACTTTGTTCTTGACTAAAGCCTCCAAGTCAGCCTTGACTTTTGGTTCTGATAGCATTAAGGTACAGGTCTGCTGCTTTCAGAAAACGTTGGGTTTGCTGTCTGGCTAATGCTAAGCTTCCCTGTAATGTCGTTCATACTACCCAGCTGTCCATTAAAGACTTCTCCATGTTTCTTTAAGATAGCAGGTAGGTCTGTGTCTACCATGTGTCATGTATGCACTGATGGCCAGTCCAGTGTGATTTTCTCCAACTATAAACATCCAGTAGTGATGCATAGTCTCTTCACAACATAGAGTGGCATCTTTTCAGATTGTCTGTTTACCTGAACTGTGACATCAGTGATGTCTCTCACAGTGACAGATTCACCTGTGTAAGTCTTTAACACGAGGTGCGCTGGTTGAAGTGAAAGGTGTTTCAGTGTCTTTTTCTTGACACAAGAGATACAGCTACCCCTGTGTCAATCTCCATACCCACCGGCTGTCCCTCTAGCAAGGGTGAGACATAGTAGCCGTGCAGCCCGCCAGGAAAAAAAGTCCGGATTTTCAGTGTGACTTCCTGGTCTGATGAGTCACTCACCTCAGTGTTCTCTTACTCAACAGTATGAACATGTCTATTTGTCTTTCGTTTGGATGTCTGTTTCTTTTGTTCCTGTTTTCAATCTGTTCTCTTTTTGTTTCTGGAGGCTTGTTCGATGTGGCCTTTTTTTTTTTTTTTCACAGGCTGGACAATCAAAATTTTCATGTCCTTCCACCAGCATGTAGAAGCCTGATGTCCCTTTTTACCACAGGCTGGACAATCCATGTCCTTCCACCAGCATGTAGAAGCCTGATGCCCTTTTTACCACAGGCTGGACAATCCATGTCCTTCCACCAGCATGTAGAAGCTGATGTCCCTTTTTACCACAGGCTGGACAATCCATGTCCTTGCCACCAGCATGTAGAAGCCTGATGTCCCTTTTTACCACAGGCTGGACAATCCATGTCCTTCCACCAGCATGTAGAAAACTGATGTCCCTTTTTACCACAGGCTGGACAATCCATGTCCTTCCACCAGCATGTAGAAGAAACCTGATGTCCCACCTTGCCACAGTGGAAGCATGTGACTGATTTCCTGGTCTCTGATTTTCAGTGAAACTCTGTGATCAACTTTCATTTATTGAAAGGAACACAGACAACAGAAAACAAATAGCAGCAGGAATGGTTTATACAGCTAGAGACACAATACTGTTAATATTATAAAATATATATCAGTATATTATGGAAACCACTTATTGCAGGTAAATACAATTATAATAATAAAATCAGTAAGGTACACATTTGCACGAAAAATGATCATGAATGGACCACCCCAACCCACCCTCCAACCCCTCCTGGGACCACCCCAACCCACCCTCCAACAACCTCCTGGACCACCCCAACCCACCCTCCAACCCCTCCTGGGACCACCCCAACACCCCCTCCAACCCCTCCTGGGACCACCCCAACCCACCTCCAACCCCTCCTGGACCACCCCAACCCACCCCCCCCTTCCCTCCTGGGACCACCCCAACACACCCAAACTGATCTCCATTAAATGAAATACTAAATCAAGGTACACATTTGCACAAAAATTATAATTAACGGTCAATCTGTTGGGTAAAAACCCACTACAGGAGTTATTTTATGGTTTCAGCTGCAATTGTTGTTTTGGCCCCCATGGATCCTAGCAGTGGATAGTTCTAATAAAAATGATATCTATAAAAGTGCTGATCAATGAGGTGTGGTGGTTGCCATCTTAGTTTCAACATCTTTTTAGCTGCTGTCCAACCTGACAACATTATACGTCTTTGCTGTAATGACAGTGTGAATTATCATTCAGTAATAACAGTTTGGGGGAACAAGGTATGAGGATAACTCTTTTCAAAACATGTTGCCCTGGTCACTCCCAGTACATATGATTAAAGGAGCCCAAGGCACCTTGATTACATAGATCACACAGAGGATGCGTTGTGATTTCTATTAAAATGATGTTTTATAGGTGGAAGGTTTACCCTGTGGTATGAGATTAAAATGTATCAGCTGGTGATTAGGATTGTTAGATGAACCCACTACTAAGTTCCTGATGAACTCAACTGGTGAGCCTCTTTAGCAGCTAGTTCCATGGACACACTGATTCCAATGTCCTGTGCCAAGGGTCAGATGACTTTCAGTCAAACAGTCTCTTTTGTGTAGCTTCACTCCGTAGCCCACATACTAGTCTGTCTCTAATGATGTCATTTACAACAGCATTAAAACTCAGTGTTCTGGTAGTTTCTTTAAAGCAGCAGCAAACATTGTTACTGATTCTCCGTCTTCCTGATGTCTCCGTGTGAAACCTGAACCTTTCAGCATTAACTAGTGGTTCTGGTGAAAAAATGTACTTTAAGTATCTCACAATATCCCCATAACGTCTTATTACCTGTTCTGTCTGGCTGTAGCAGGCTGCCTAGTAAATTAAATGTCTTTGGCCCCATTACACTAAAACATGAGGGGCACAATGTTGTCCTCATCCATGTCATTTACAAGAACAAAATATTCAAAAACTCTTCTGTATATGAGCTCCACTGCTCAATACTTTTATCAAACTGTCCAATGTTTCCAACAATTCCAATAATTGTTCATTTCTCAATAAGCTCCCTGATTGTCACTCACTCAATATTGTCCTCAACCAAAGCAATATTTTCCTCAGTCATGTGATATTCATTCACTTCACTCACTGACGTTTCCTCCTAAGTTCAACTCATTTAGCAGATGTTAATTAAAAGGTTTGTCTTCACAGTTGAATGATAAATGTCCTTTCCTTTAATCACTGTATATTCCTCCTTTTTATCACGTGTTTTTCCCGCCTCCGATGTCCCGTCTCCAGTCCATTTCTGCCGTCCATGACGATGTTAACTCAGTGGTGGAAAAAAGTACCAATTGTCATACTTGAGTAAAAGTAAAGATACCTTAATAGAAAATGGACTCAACTAAAAGTGAAAGTCACCCAGTAAAATACTACTTGAGTAAAAGTCTAAAAAGTTATTTGGTTTTTAAATATACTTAATTAATCAAAAAGTAAATGTAATTGCTAAAATATACTTAAGTATCAAAAGTAAAAGTACAAGTATAAAATCATTTCAAATTCCTTACATAAAGACAAACCAGACATTTTCTTGTTTTTAAAATGTACGTTCAGCCAGAGGCAAACTCCAAAACTCAGGACAATTTACAAACAAAGCATTTGTGTTTAGTGAGTCTGCCAGATCAGAGGCAGTAGGGATGTTCTCTTGATAAAGTGCGTGAATTGGAACATTTTCTGTCCTGCTAAGCATTCAAAAATGTAACGGAGTACATTTTGGGTGTCAGGGAAAAGTGTATGGAGTAAAAAAGATATTATTTTCTTTAGGAATGTAGTGAAGTTGAAAGTAAAAGTAGTCAAAAATATAAATAGTAAAGTCAAGTACATCATAACCCCCAAAAAACTACTTAAGTAGTACTTTAAAGTATTTTTTACTAAAGTACTTTACACCACTGGTTAACGCTCTCTTCTTAGCTAGCTAGACTATGCACTTGCCTCTGCTAGCAATACACTGGCTAACATTAGCCTAGACTGTACCACAGAAAATAACAGTTTTAAAACAGTTGTAAAAAACCCACTTCTTCCAGACAGAAAAGTTCCGTAGATTCAGACTTACTCATCGCAAATCTGTTGTTATGTCTCGTGGGTTTCATAAACCACGTCTGTATAACAATCAATAATGATGAGACAGGAGAAAGAATCAGTTCAACCATTTATCTGGAACATGATCATCTCAAACACATACAAACCCCCATGATGCTCTGCAGCACAACCCCAATATACAACAAATACATTAGATAATAAATGGACACAAACCAAAACTCATAGAGGAATTTAAATGTTCAGTTGTAGAAAGTATGGACCATGGGATAGGGTCAGAAAGGTCAGTATGTTTGATAACTGGTACAGAGGTGACATAACAAGCATAAGGTCCATTATAACACAGTGAAGTAGAGGTGGGAGCTAAAAGCAGACATGGACAGTGAGGGTACGGTGTGAGGAGGTCAGGGGTGAAACACTAGATCAGGACAGGTAGAAATGGCAGGGCTGGAAATAGACACAGAGACACATTCTGATCATGGCTCAGACCTGACCTGAGACACCCAAACAGAAGATGCCATAGCAAAGTCCTGTCCAGTAGGGTATATGGATTTTCCTTTCATCAAAATACAACACATGGAAATGTGTCCCATTGTGTGTGTGTGTCCAGTATGTGTGTGTGTGTCCAGTGTGTTGTGTGTGTGTTGGTCCTGCGTGTTGTGTGTGTCCAGTGTGTGTGTGTGTGTGTGTGTGTGTGTGTGTGTGTCCAGTGTGAGTGTGTCTAGTGTGTGTGTGTCCAGTGTGTATATTTGTCCAGTGTGTGTTTGTCCTGTGTGTGTGTTTGTGTGTGTGTGTGTGTGTGTGTTTGTGTGTGTGTTGTGTCCAGTGTGTGTGTTCAGTGTGTGTGTGGTTGTACAGTGTGTGTCTATGTGTACGTGTGTGTGTGTGTGTCCAGTGTGTGTGTTGTGTCAGTGTAAGGTTTGTCCAGTGTGTGTGTGTGTGTGTCCTGGTGTGTGTGTGTGTGTGTGTGTTTGTGGTAGGTCCAGTGTGTGTGTGTGTGTGTGTTGTGTCCAAGTGTATGTATGTGTGGTGTGTGTTTGTGTCCGGTGTTTGTGGGTGTGTGTGTGTCCAGTGTGAGTGTGGTCCAGTGTGTGTGTGTGTCCAGTGTGTGTGTGTTCCAGTGTGTGTGTGTGTGTGTGTGTGTGTGTGTGTGTGTTTGTCCAGTGTATGTGTGTCCAGTGTGTGAGTGTGTCCAAAGTGTGTGTGTGTGTCAAGTGTTGTGTGTGTCCAGTGTGTGTGTGTGTGTCCAATGTGTGTGTGTCCAGTCGTGTGTGTGTGTGTGGTTCAAGTGTGTGTGTGTGTCCCCCAGTGTGTGTGTGTGTGTGGTGTGTGTGTCTGTGTGTCCAGTGTGGTGTGTGTGTGGTGTGTGGTGTGTGTGTGTGTGTGTGTGTCTAGTGTATGTGTGTGTGTGTGTCTGGTGTGTGTGTGTGTGTCCAGTGTGGGTTTGTGTGTGTGTGTCCAGTGTGAGTGTGTCCAGTGTGTGTGTGTGTCCAGTGTGTGTGGTCCAGGTGTGTGTCGTGTGTGTGTGTGTGTGTGTGTCCAGTGTGTGTGCGTGTGTGTCCAGTGTGTTGTTGTCCAGTGTTTGTGTGTGTGTGTGTGTGTTTTTGTGTTCCAGTGTTGGTGTGTTGTCAGTGTGTGTGTCAGTGGTTCAGTGTGTGTGTTCAGTGTGTTCAGTGTGGTGTGTACAGTGTATGTGTGTCCAGTTGTGTTCAGTGTGTGTGTTCAGTGGTTCAGTGTGTGTGTGTCCAATGTGTATGTATGGTCAGTGGTCCAGTGTGGCCCTGTGTGTGAATCCAGTGTGTGTATGTGTGTGTTCAGTGTGTGTGTGTTGTGTGTGGTCAGTGTGTGTGTGTGTTGTGTCCAGTTGTGTGGTGTGTGTGTGTTTGTGTCCAGTGTGGTGTGTGTTTGTTATGTGTGTGTCCAGTGTGGGTGTGTCCATTGTTTAGTGACCTGTGTTTGTGTGTTTTTTATGGTTCCTGTGTGTGTCCAGTGTGTGTGTCCTTTGTATGTGTGTGTGTCTGTGTGTGTGTGTGTGTGTGTGTCCAGGTGTGGTTGTGTGTACCAGTGTGGTGGGTTTGTTTTGTTTGTTCCAGTGTGGTGTGTCCGCCAGTGGTGTGTCCAGTGTGGGTGTGTGTGTCCTGTGTTTGGGTATGTGTGTGTCCAGTGTGTGGTGGTGTCCAGTGTGTGTGTGTGTTTTGGTCCAGCGTCTGTGGTGTGTGTATCCAGTGTGTGTGTTCAGTGTGTTGTGTGGTCCAGCAGTGTGTGTGCATGTGTGTGTGTGCAATGTGTGTGTGTGTGTGTGTTGTCCAGTGTATGTGTGTTGATGCTGTCCATTGTGTGTGGAGTGTCCAGTGTGTGTGTGTGTTCAGTGTGTGTGGGGTTTTCAGTGTTGTATTCCAGTGTGCGTTGTGTGTCCAGTGTGTGTTGTGGTTGTCAGTGTGTGTTGTGTGGTCCAGTTGTGTGTGTGTGTGTGTCCAGTGTGTGTGTGTGTGTGTCCAGTGTGTGTGTGTGTTTGGGTGTGTATCCAGGTGTGTGTGTAAGTGTGTGTGTGTTGTTTGTATCCAGTGTGTGTGTGTCAGTGTTACCATGGGTTATTATTTTACAGGGACACTGAGGCGTCAACATAGATAAACCCTAAAACCTGGATAGAGGGGCTCAGTGAATGTGGAGTTGGAATGTGTACAAGGTGGGTCAGTGGTGTCAGAGGAGACTCTGTAGAAGGACAGAGTGCCGGCTGGCCCGTCCAGATAAACTCCTACTCTGGGGGAGCTGGAGGAAGGGGACGTCTATGGTAGTGGACTTATTATTGTGACAGGCAGAGTAACGTTGTCAGAGCAGATCAGACTCCATCCAGGACTTGTCATTGTATCCAAGCCCACAGCCCTCAAGCCTTCCTCTCTGCGCTGATCTCCTTTATATGCCACTCCTATATCAACCCCTCTCCCACTCCCAACTCCTACACTCCCAGTAACAGCGCCCATTCAGACCCTCTCCTTACAATTCAGCACCTGTGGAACAGAACTCAAATCTCTCTGGTGATCAGATACGGCTGCTTCTCTCTCCCCATGTCACCTTTCTGTTCCTCCTTCAGACAGAGGAGAAAGCTCCTGGTTTACTGTGTTTAGGTCCAGTGTGAGATCACAGACATCTGATGGATGAAACCAGAAACAATATTAGAAATCATCATCATTCACATTAGCATTTTAACTCACTTTTCGCGACTATACGGATTTAATGTCCCGATGTTTCTAGGTAATCAAAAGGAGAATCAAGGTAACTTGATACTTGTTCAAGATCATATGTTAACCGACTGTATGGGTTAATATAAAACAACACTATTCCCATTAATTACCACACAACACACACACACACACACACCCACACACACAACACACGCACACCCACACACACACACGACACACCTGAACACACACACACACCACACAATATTACAAATCAATCATCATCCTTACACACCCACACACACCTTCATGATGCATGACACACACACACATTTCTAAAGTACACACAAAACACGACAACACACACACACAGGACCACACACATTGTCAAAGCAAACTCTTGTTAAACTTTGGTGTTCCTGATTTGTGCTTCAGTAGAACTACAGCATGATATTTAATATGACCAAGTAAGTATTGATGGTGAGTTCTTGACTTGTGACTTCACTTGACTTCAGACTTATTCTTAGTCATCTTCTTCACAGCAGTCACACTCACGTTTGCTAATTCCAGCGTGTCCATTGTGTTCTCTCCACCATGTTCCACACTGTAGCGGTAAGACAGAGAGACAGGACAGTCATTGATGGATACACCTTGAACTCACACCACCACACACACACACACACACACACACACACACACTACAACTGGACACGGACACACACAACACATCTCACAGACACTGGACACACACACACACAATTCAGCAATATACTTTGTATCAAGTGGTGTAAAGAAGAATGTTGTCCAGTGCTGTGTTGTGTGTGTGTGTGTGTGTGTGTCCAGTGTGTGTGTGTATGTCCAGTCGTCCAGTGTGTGTGTCCCTGGTGTGTCCGGTGTGTGTGTGTCCAGTGTTGTGTGTGTTTGTGTCTTCAAATTGTGTGGTGTAAGGTCATGGTTGTAGTCCAGTGGGCTATTGTGTGTGTGTGTGTTTCAATTGTGGTTGTGTGTGTGTGTTTCAGTATGTAGTGTTGGGTCTCCAGTGTGTGTGTGTGTGTGCTGTCCAATGTCGTGTGTATGTGTCCAGGTGTGTGTGTGTGTGTTGTGTGTGGTGTGGTGTGTGATTCTGTCCAGTATGTTGTGTGGTGTCCAGTGTGGTGTTACAATGTGTGCGACGTGGGTGTGTTCTGGGCCAGTGTCTGTGTGTGGTTTTGTTGAGTGTGTTCGGTGTCCAGTGTGTGTCCAGGTGCGCTGTCCAATGTGTGTGTGCCCAGTTGTGTGTGTGTTCCACTGTGTGTCGTGTGTGTGTGTCCAGTGGGGGGTTCTGTGTGTGTTTGTCCCGGTGGTTGGTGTCCAGTGTGTGTCCAGATGCGTGGGTCAATGTGTGTGTGTCCAGTGTGTGTGTGTTTTGTTGGTCACACACACACACTGGACAAATTCACACACACACACTGGACACAACACACACACACACACACACATTACACTGGGACATCACACAATGTACACAGCACTGCGAGCATCACACACTCGACAAACACCACACCGGACAGCTGCGACCACACACACACTGGACACACACAAAGACACACACCACATACACTGGACACACACTGAGCACACACACCACTGGACGACCACACACAAATGACACACACACACACTGGACACACACGCACAACACAAACGTAAACATACACTGGACCCACTCACTGACACACACGCAAGACCACACCCACACTATATATATTTATATAACTTAGTCAAAAGTGGTGGTACAGAATGTTTGTCTAACTAGCCTGATAAAACTCCAACATGTCTGATATGACCATTGACATAAAAACCTCTACACTACTTGAGTTTCTCCAGTCTGCAGTGTGGATGCCTCAGTCAGCCAGACCCGCACAGAGCATGGTGCCTACTAGTCTCACTGGGTGATTGTAGCTCAGATCCAGCTCTCTCAGGTCGTGAGTGGTTTTGCTTCATAGCTGAGACCAGACGAAGCACAGCCTTTCCTCTGTGACTAGACAGCCTGACAGCCCTGCAAATAGTCAATAAATATTAAAACCCAACCATTTGCTATTTTTTAGTGAATAAAAATAGTGGCAGTATATTTTCTTCTAAATGTTCCAGATACACATTGTCCCTGAAACCTGCCATATCTATTTCATACAATTAATGTATCATTATTAGAAATGGACAAATATCAAAGTAATGCTTGTAGATAGAAACAGTATAAGTCCAATAGATTTGAGTTAGGACCTGACCATAGCAGTTTTAAAAAGCAGTATCAAGTCAAAGACGGACAGTGATGTATCAGATTTAGATTGATATGAGTATACAGTCCACACATATCTATTTTGACAAAGATAACATTTTAAATGTGGCTCTTTACTCCAGCATTTCGGAGTTGAGATCAAATGTTTCATATGAGGTGACAGTATATAATGTCACTTTTTGTTTGAGGGATATTTATACATATCTGTTTCACTCGTTAGAAATGAAAGCACTCACGACCACACACACACAGAGAGCAACAGCATTATGATATCTAGTCCCCCCATTTGAGAAGTTCATATGTATTGGTCTATATTCAAAAACACAAGGACTGACTATCAAGGCTTGTGACTCAAAACCGTGGGTTGCTTTGCAGTTGTGTTTGGTTTGTATTTTGGGTTATGTTTGCCCGATAGTACTGAATGGTGGATGATGACTGAGTAATTTTCTGTCTAAGTGAGTAGATAGACATGTTTCTAAACACTACTAAATTAATCCTGGATGATGACTATGATTAAGAAAAAAATCATGAATGAATCATGATTATAATGAGTGAGAAAGTTACAGAAGGCTACAACTAAAAATGCTAACCTCTCAACCATTACCAATAACAGACGGGGGTATGATCCTTGTTCCTCTGATAACGTTCTCATTCATCATCATTCTCCACGATTCCATTCATGGTTCCATCATATCTTGTAGCATCCACAATTGAATGTATAAGTGAGCAGAAAACATCTCTATTCTTTGTAGAAATGACAATACCCGTGAAGTGACTCCAATAATGACAGGACATTATTCACCCATTCTCTCTTTCTTATGGAAAAAACAGCATCCAAACACAACCAGACAAACTGCAAACTGCATTCAACACGTTTGTAGAATCACAAGCTAATGTAATCACTGCAGGCAAAGAAGATTTGACCAAATAACTAAGCTTAAGACTACTTAAGTAGTCCCAAAGTATTTAAGACTTTTTCCAAATGGGAGAAAATAGATACATAAAGTGCTCATTTCATTCAAAACAGTAACACAGATATGTATGAAAAAACCTCAAATAGAAGGTAACATCACATACTGTCACCTCATATGAAACGTGATATCTCAAATCCAAAATGCGGATCATAGCACCAAATGTAAAACTGTTAATCTTCACTGTCCAAACACATATGGTGTGGGACTATATGTTGCCTGGTAAAACACATGTGGATCTGGTGAACAGGTTTATTCACTTGTTTCCGCTAAACCTACAGGAATACTGACATCCAGAGTCTCCAGTTACAGCGGGGATTCCCCAGGACAGCCAGAGAGCAGCTTCACTCCTGATCCTGCAGGTCATGTGACTCAAGATCCCAGCTTTCTTTCTCAGGTGTGCGTCGGTTGACTTCAGAGCTGATCGAGACAGAGAAGCACATCCTTCCTCTGTGAAATAGACAGCCCTGACAGCCTGCAAAGAGTCAAATAATATTAAAACCACACTGCTTATTCGTTGGTGGTGAAACTAGTGGCATATAATTTTTTCCAACATCGTTCATATATATCAGTGTCCTGAAACCTGCCCATATCTACTCATAAAATTAATGCATGTTGCATTATTAGAAATGATCATATATTGATTGTAGAGAGAAACAGGTATAGTACCAAATATGTGTAGTAGATGAACACACCAGTTTTAAAAAGCAGTTATCAGTCAAAAGAAAGCCAGTTTAGGTATCGAGATTTAGATTGTAATTGACGTATACAGTCCACACCATATCTAAGTTTGACAGTGAAGCTAACATTTTTAATGTGGCTCTATACTCAGCATTTTGGATTTGAGATCAAATGTTTTATGATGAGGGTTCAGTATATCATGTCACCTTTAATTTTGGGGAATTTTCATACATATCTGGTTTCACCATTTAGAAAAAATAAAAGCCCTTATATGTATCTAGTCCCCTTTCCAAAATAGAAGTCAAGTATTCTGACCATTACTTATAGTGTATTAAAGTAGTCAAAAGTTTAGTATTTGGTCCCATCTTTCTTTGAATGCAATGAACTAAAAGCAAAGCCTGTTGACTGCCATGATTGTGCGGGAAAGATCAGAATGAATCATGAATAAATCGTGTGAGAAAAGTACAGAGTCTAACAACAAAACAAGCTAACCTCTCACCATTAACCACCAATAACAGAGGGGGTATGATCCTTGTTTCCTCTGTGAACTTTCTCATTCATCATCAGTCACCGGGCTTACATGTGTATATAAATTGCATCTAGTTAGTTCAAATGCATTTTGCATGGTTTATGAGCTTATCTGGAGTACGAAAGGTGGTTGCCTGGGAGCAGAGGGACGTGAGAGAATTTACTAGTCGGTGATTGATGGATGGAAGGGTTGCCGGGACAGTTTTCCGCGCTTACACTCCATAAAGATTTGTCATGATTCATAGTAATGTATGCATGGGTGACTTCATAAACAGTTATTCATATTTCAATAGAAAGGTATTTTACACTCTCAGAGGAGAATGTTTTGGTTTAAGTGTTTAAAGATACTCCAATAAGATAAATTGTTACTAAGTCATAATCCTATTCGTTGTGTTTCCGCTACTGTTCGTCTCAAAGGGGGAAATGTCGTGTATTGGATTAGTGCCTTTGTTAAATGTTTTAAAGTGGAACTGACAGAATGTTGACTTTAGTATTCAAGAGGGAATGTTTTTAGTGTACTCCCAACATTTCCACCAGACTGGGAAAGTGTGTTGCTAGACAGGGGAGACTTAGGTGATTGTCCAGAAGAGGGCGCCCTATCTTTTTGCATGTGCTATAAGTAGGGGTTAAACGAGGAAGAAAGTAAACGGCCATGGCAATCTGGGACGCCGTTCTCCACATACACACCAGACTTTATCGGCCGCGGGTCTGTACTTATGCATGTAACCTCGTGATTTTAATAAAAGCCTCTAACCACGGGTGCAGCTTGGCTGACTCTTTGTTGACAGCAATAATTGTCCACCATTCACACCGATACGACACATCATTGCAGATCTCCCGTTTAGTTCTGGGCTGATTCCTCACCGTTCTCATGATCATGCAACTCCACGAGTGAGAACTTGCATGGAGCCCCATGCCGGGAGATTGACAGTTCTTTGTGTTTCTGTCCATTTGCGAATAATCGCACCAACTGTTGTCAGCCTTCTCACCAACTGCTTGTGCGATGGCTTGTAGCCATTCCAGCCGTGTGTAGGTCTACATCTTGTACTGACTCCTTGGGAGAGCTCTTGTTCTTGGCCATGTGAGGAGTTTGGAATCTGATGATTGATTGCTTCGGGGGGACAGGTGTTTTTTTATACAGGAAAACAAGGCTGAGATTAGGACCCTTCCCTTTAAAATTTGTGCTCATATTTCAGTCTTTACCTGTAAAAAAGACACCTGGGAGCCAGAAATTTTTCTGATTGAGGGGGGGTTCAAATACTTATTTCCCTCTTTTAAAAATGCAAATAAATTTTAAAATTTTTTTTGGACATGTTTTTTTTCTGGATTTTTTTTTTTGTTTTTCCCTGTCTCTCAATGTTCAAAAAAACCTACCTTAAAAATTTAAGACTGATCACTTTTTTGGCATTTGGCAAATGAAACAAAACAGCAGGGGACAAATACTTTTTTCCCCCCGGTATATGTAGAAAATCTTTAAAACAAAGGTGACATTCCGGACTGTTGCATAATAAAAAAACATTGTATCTAAAAAACCAAATTTAAAAACTGTAAGTTTTCCACGCCCAAAACACATAGGGTGTGGACTTTTGTGTCCCTGGTAAACACATGTGGATCTGGAAAAACATTTTTCATTGTTGACCAACTACAGGAATACTGACCTCAGAGTCTATTTTTTACAGTGGGGATTCCCCAGCCCAGCAAAAGGGGCAGTTTCACTCCAACCCTTCAGGTCTTTGGGTTTACTCAGATCCAGCTCTCTCAAGGGTGTGAGGGGGTTTGATTTTCAGAGCTGAAAACCAGAGAAGCACGTTTCCCCTTTTGGGGACTAGAAAACCGCAGCCGGGCCAAAAGAGTAAAATTTATTTTAAAAAAACCAATGATTTTTTGGTGGTGAAAATAGGGGAAATATTTTTTTTCAACATATTCGATATATCAGTGCCCTTTAAACCTCCCAAATTCAAATCATAAATTAATGAATTTTTCCTTATTAAAAAATGACCCAATTTTGTTTTGAAAGAGAGAAACGGGTATAGTACAAATTTTTGGGGTAGTTTGGCCAAAACCATTTTAAAAAGCAGTATAGTCAAAAGACAGACGTGAGGTAAAATTTTAGATTTTATTGGGGTTTTACAGTCCACCAACCATATCTATTTTGACAGTGAAGCAAAACATTTTTAAAATGTGGCTCTTTAACTCCAGCATTTTGGTTTTTGGAGATAAAATTTTTTAAAATATGAGGGGGGACAGTTTTTTTAATTTTGTCACCTTTAAAATTTTTGGGGAATTTTTCTTTACATTTTCTTTTTTCCCCTTTTAGAAAAAAAAAGCCCCTTTTTTGTATCTAGTCCCCCTTTTTTCAAGAAGTCAAGTATTCTGCCCAAAAATTGAAACTTATAGGTATTAAATGGGTTCCAAAAAGTTTATAGGGGGCCCCCCATATTTTTTAAATGAATTTCCTTTACTCAACCCTGTGACTGCCATGTTTGGGGGGAAAGTCATGAATGAATAATGAATAAAAATGAGTGGGGAAATTAAACGAGGCTACAAAAAAACAAGCAAAACCTCTCACCATTCCCAAATAACGGGGGGGTTTATGATCCTTTTTTCCCTGTAACTTTCCCTTTCCATCATCTTCCCCTTTTTTTGTAAATTTTCTTTAATCTTTGGTAGAAATCCACATGAATGTAGAATTTTCCCAGAAACATTTCTATTTTACTGAAAATTTAAAAGTGAAGTAAAGGGGCCCTTTATATTTACTTTTTACGTCTTTTTCCGACCTCTTACCCCAGAGCGACTTACGGGAAAGAAATTTTGGGGTTTTAAAGGGCCCCTTGCTCAAGGGCACATCGCAGATGTTTCCCCAGTTGGTGGGGGATTGGGAAGCACGCCCTTTTGGGTTATGGAAAACACCCCTTAAAACCCACTAAGCTACCTGCCCCCTTATTAAACCTTTCAGTTTATTGGGAAAAACACCCAACCAAAAGACAACCAAGAAAAAACTGCAAATGCATTCAACAATTTTTTAAAAATTCAAAAGGGTTGATGTAATCATAGGGAAAGGGAAATATGGGACCAAATACTAAACTTCTGACAAAAATAAATTTTGGGCCCCAAAAAAATTCCGATTTCTTAAAATGGGAGAACTAACACATAAAATGTTTTCCAGCAAAAAGGGAAAAAAACAGATTTTTTTTTTTGAAAAACCTCAAAAAAAAGGTGAATTTTTTACTGTTGCCTAATATGAAACATTTATTTTCAAACCCAAAAGATGCTGGGGGCATAGAAACCAAATATAAAACTGTAACTTCACTGTCCAAAAACATAGGGTTTTGGGGACTTTTTGGGGGCCTGGAAAAACACATGTGGATCGGGTGAAAAATTCCCCTTTGGGGGGTTGGGGGGCCCAAACCACAGGAATACAGCCCTTTCAGAGTTCCAGGTTCCCTTGGGTTTCCCCCAGGACAGCAGAGGGCAGCTTCATCCTAAACCCTTTCCCAGTCATTTTTTCCCTCAGATCCAGCTCCCCTCAGGTGGGGGGGGTTTTTGATTCGGGGGCTGGGGCCCAAGAGAACCCCGCCTTCCTCTGTGATTTAACACCCCTGACAGCCTGAAAAAGAGAAAAATTTTTTCAAAAACCCCACACTGCATTCTTTGGTTGAATATTTTGGGGCAGTATTTTTTTTCAACATATTCAGATATATCAGGGTCCTAAAAACCTGCCAAAATCTATTCATAAAAAAATTTAATTTTTCATTTTTTAGAAATGATCAATATTGATTGTAAGAGAAAATGTATAGTAAAAAAAAAATATTTGAGTAGACTGACCAGAGCATTTTAAAAAGGGCCGTATCGTAAAAAGAAGACAGTGGGGTTATCATATTTGGGGTTGTATTGAGTATACAGTCCAAAACCATATCTTTTTTTTGACGTAAAAGGCAAAAACTTTTTTTTTTTTAAATGTGTCCTGAAACCCCAGCTTTTTTGGATTTGAGACCCAAATTTTTTTTTTTTTTTTTTTTTTTTTTTAGTCATTTAGCAAAAGCCTTTTATCCAAGGATTTACAGTTAGTGAATAAATATAATATTTTTTTTTATACGGGCCCCCCCGTGGGGAAACCGAACCCACAACCCGGGCGTTAAAAAACGCCAGGGTTTCATCAACTGAGCTACATCCCTGCCGGCCTTTCCCTCCCCTACCCGGGGCCCGACGGGGGGCCAATTGGGGCGCCCCCCCAGGGAGTCCCCCGTCGGGGCCCGGGGGCGCCCAGAGCGGGATTCAGTTATATGGGCACCATATGGGGGTGACAGTATATAATGTAACCTTTTATTTTAGTGTTTTTCATATATATCTGTTTCACCTTTTAAAAATGAAAGCACTTTAATAATCTGGGTCCCCCTATTTGAAGAAGCCCAAAAAGTATTCTGACCAAAATTCACTTATAGTGATTAAAGTAGTAAAATTTGAGTATTTGGTTGTAAACTTGTTGGTTGCATTTGCAGTTTGTTTTTTGTTTGTTTTTGGGGTTAGGTTTTGCCCGTGAAAATAAAATGGTGGAGGAGGGACTGGAGAAATTTTTTTTTGTTAAGGGAGTAGATAACATTTTTCTAAACAATTTTTAACTAAATTAATCCTGTTTGATGCCTTTTTCGTATAAAAAAGATTATGACTTGTTAATATTTAAGTGGAACCGGAGGGGACTTTGGATTTAGATAAAGGGGGGAATTTGTTTTAGGGAAACGCCACATACAACAGACAGGAATGGTTGGGATTTGGGGGGTTTGGGCCAGAAAAAGGGACACCCTCTTTTTCCCTTTTTTTTAAAAGTAGGGGTTAGCCCAAGAGAGGGCAAAAGGGCCATTGCAATCTGAGGCGTGGGCCTTCTAGGTGGGGGGGGGCGGGGGGTTTCACCCTGTAACTTGTTCAAAGCTTGTGATCTGAATAAACCCTTATGATCAAAGTTCAGTATGAGGGACCCCTTTGGTTTATCGGGAAAAATTTGCCAGAAATTTTACGGCGAAAACGACAAATGGTCCCCCCAACGTGGGCGGGGGTCTGTCTCTTTTTTTTGCCCCAAATTCGGGGGGCCGGGGGGGGCCCCAAGCTAATTTCGCTCTGAAGTCGGGCCAACCAAGGGTGATTTTTTTCTTACCGCTTTGGGTTGTTATTTGGGGAAAATTTTGTTGTGTCCCGACAGGGATGTCCCCTTTAAAACCGAAATGGTGCCTCTTTGGGGGCCTTATTGCTAAAAAAGGGGGGCTGGCTAATCATTAAAAAAAATTTTAAAAACAGCCCCAAAAGGGGGGGAGAGCTTAGGGGTTTAAATTTAAGGGGATGTTTTTGTTTGAATAGTAAGTCAAGAACAACGGGGCCCAAGATGTTTTCAAGTTAGGCCCTTGAAAGGTTTTTGTTTAAGCCCTCGGAACCAACGAGGCGCCCCGCAGGGTTTGGGGCCATAAAATCCTGGAAAAGGGTTAGGGGTTTCAGGTCATTTAAATTTTTGGGACGGGAGTTTGGTTGTAGTTTTAGGGGGGGGTTGCTTGCCCATCTTCTATTTCAAACCGGGAAATATCTGTTGGGGGGGCCCGCTCTTAAAATATCCAGAACTCACGGAAAGCCAAAAGTTAAAAAAAAGGAAAAAGTAATTAAAGACCAATTCAGGGTAAATTTTTTTTTTCCCTCATGGTGCATACAGGCTAAAACTAAAGGGAAAAATTTGCTCAATGCAAATATGCTGCATGCAAAACATGTAAAACCGTAGGGGGCCACTGGAGGGGAAAAAGGGCCTTTTAAAAAATTTTTTGCTGTAAAATTTTTCAGTTCTAGTTTTGGGGCGCTGTTAAATTTTGTTTTGACTTGGGGGAAAACGGAGGTACACAGGACTAAAAACCGCCCTTTTTGGGGGGTTGGGAGAGATCTAAAAATCCCCTTCCACGGTAAAAAAAGAAATTTTTAAAATGTACGCGAAAGGGGTTTGGGATTTTACTAGACTGGGCTGCGGGGGGAGCGGGAAACACGGGAGGGGAAAAAAAGAGGAGAGATTTTAAAAAACGAATCTTCTAGTTTAAAAAAGGCGGTTTTTTTAAAAAATAAAAACTATTTTTTTGAGATGTTGAATTTAAAAATTTAGATATTGTTGCCCGGATTAAAAATTAAAATTTAAATACATTAAAATAAAATAAAAATTTTTTTGGAGCGATCTTTTTAGCCTAAAATTAAAAGTCTTAAAAAGGGGAATGTGAACAAAGGAAAAATTAAATATGGTTGAAAAACTCAGGGATTGCAGTAAATACAAAATTTTTTTCTGGTCCTGTTTTTGCATATGAGAGGAAAAATTTGCAGACGAAAGGAGAGAGAGAGAGAAGGGGGGGGGTGTTTGACTTTAGCGTCACGTGACCCGCCCAGGGGATCAACCCAAAAAAGGGTTTTTGGTACGGGGTCTGGTTACAGAATCTTCCCTACGGGAAATATCTGTTGGTTATGAAAAATTTCACATAGGTTTGGAAAAATACTTTTTCTTTAAAAAATTGCATTTTGGAGGTTTATGTGCATAATTTGGGGTTAATTACATTTGGGTTTTGGGGAATAAAAGGACTGACATTTTTCTGAAAATTTTAAAAGGATAATTAGGTGCTTATAGAGAAAGGGGGTTTTTATGGGAATTGTAGTGTTTTTGGGGTTTCAGGTTTTGTTTTTTGGCTTTTGAAAGTCTGAAGTTGACTACTTGCATTTGAGGGGTTTTTGGTAAGTTTGGGGGCCAAAAAATAATTGAAAATTGATATGACATAGGGATGAAAAAAATAAAAATTTGGGGTTTTAAATTTTTATTAAAATTTTTTTAATTTGGATTTTTTAAATTGATTTTTTTTTTTAATTTTAAAAAGGGTTTTTGGAAAAAAAAATTTTTTTTTGTTTTTTTTTCATATTCATATTTTGGTTGATTGTTTTTTTTTTTTGGGGTTTTTTTGGGTTTTTGGGGTTTTTGGGGTTTGTTTTTTTTTATTTAAATTAATTTAAAAGGGGGGGAAAAGCCATAGGCTATATAGTCTAAAATAAAAAAATTTACAAAAGGAAAAAAAAAGGGGTTTTAAAAATGGGGGAAAGGGGCAGGGAAAAGGGTATAAAAGTCATTACCCGGTTTTTGGGTATAGTACAAAAAGGTTAAACCCTTTAAACTAAAGTATTGCTAGGTTTCCCCGCAAATGAAACAAAAGTTTTCCCCTTTATTTGCAAACAAAAACTGATAAAAAATTCCCGCGTTTTAAAAAAACAAGGATAGAAAAGGCCTTTCTAAGGTATAGAAAAAGGGCCCTTTGTAAAAAACCTTTTTCACAAACGGGTTCAGCAAAAAAAACCAAACCCCCCTTTTAGAAGGAAGTAGAAACTTAGGGGTGTTTTCCCCAGCTTTGGGGTCATCCCGGAGGGTGTTTTTGCATCAGAGATGAAGATGAAAAAATAGATAGAGGACAAGCAAAAACGACAAAGGAGATGAAACCAAACCCAAAAAGGAAGAAAAAAACCCAGATGGGCTGGAAAATAAGAGAAGAAAGAGGTTTTTAAAAAATGGGATGAAGATACAAAGAGAAAAAATTTTGGGAAAAAAATCCCAAAAATTTGGGGGAGAAAAAGAATACATTTAGGCCAAAAGCTGAAAAAAAAGTAAAAGATTTAGGAAAGATTTATATTTCCCAGGACAGAACTTGAAAATAAGCTGTTAAGAAAAACTGATATGTCAGCAAAAAAGAACAGGCAAAAAAACCTCCAAAAAACTCAATCCTACAACTGGGGAGAAGAGAACTTTGGTTTTAAAAATCAGAGGAACCCCAAAACAACAATCACTGTTCCCGCTTCAAAAAAACCAAATCAAATGCAATTGTAACCCCAAACCCCCAAGGGGGGTACCAGGGTTTCGTATCCCCAGGCCATTTTTTGGACAGACCAGAATTGGGGGAAAAAGAGGACGGAAGGGTTAGAAGGGGAGGAAGATTTCAGCTACCCTTCCCGCAACTTTTAGAAGACTGTTTTAATTATGGGCAAAGGTTTTGGGCACTTTTCCTTTAAAGGGAATGCTCAGGGGAAAAAAAAGAGGAAAATTTTTTAAGGAAAAATACAGGGGCCCGGGCAAGAAACACCTGTTCTCCAGGTTTAACCCTTTAAAGGGTTCTAGAGTGCCCCAGAAGATACGAAAAAAGGGGGGTCCCGCTTTATAGGGATCGTTAAGAGGAAAAAGAGGAAATACCAAAAATTTAAAATAATTAAAGGGTAGGGATTTGAGGGAAACAACAGCTAATTACTCTTTTGGGAACCAATTGAGCTATGCTAAAAAAAAAATCAAAAGAAATTAAAAAAGACATTTCTAAAATTAGAAAATATACTATTTCATTGTTTTGGAAGGAATGCATTGGGGTAAATTGGAAAAGGTTTCAAAAGGAAAAGTCACTAAAAAGTGTTGGTAGAAAATTTTTTAAAAAAATAGGGTTTTGGGGGAAACAAAATTTGGGTTAAAAAGATAATTATTTGGAAGGGTGAAAATTATTTGGGCCCGGGCCCATTAAAACCAAACTTTTCTGAAAAAAAAGTTAAAAAAGGGGGGGGCTTTTATTTTTGGGTTACTTCTTACCCCCAAAGATTTCAGGCTAGGCTAAAAGGGGGGGGGGTTTTTTGGGGCTTTTTCCAAGTCTTGGGGTGTAAAGAATTTAGAAAACAGGTGGGGGCTTTCCCCCTCACATATTCAAAAATTGGGGGTTAAAAAGGGGTTTTTGTGAATAAATCAGTGGAAAAGGGTTTTAAGGTTAGGAAACTAGGTTTAAAAGGAAATTAAAACATAAGCTAAGTTTTTAATTTTTGTAAGGAAGAGAACCCAAGGGGGAAGGCCCTTTAGAGTAGGAAGATCAAGGAATTGTAGGTGATTTTTTTTAATCAAAAGTTTTAAGGGTTGGGGTTTTAAAAAGAAAGGGAGTGTTTAAATTTTTATTTTCGTATTTTACCTATTGGGGAATAGATGGAAATACCGCAAAAAGTTCAAAGCTTTGGGGAAAAAGGATGAAGTAACTAAGGACATTTAAAACTTTAGTCCCCTTTTTAAAAACAGTGGAAGCCCAATTTTCCCCCTTTTAACATTTATAGTTAATTAAAACCATAACTATATGCATTTGATTATAAGGGAAGAAAAAGCTCCCACACCCCATTTTTGGGGGAAAAAAACTTATTAGGGTTAGGAGGGGGGCTTCTCCCACTGGGGAGGGTAATTTGGAGAAAAAGTTTGGGTTTTTAGGGCCAAAATGTAGAACCCCTTGCCCCCTGTCAAAGGGGGTATTTAGTATTGGGGAAAGGGGTTAATGATTTCGATGGCAATAGAAAAGTTAAAACATGACACCCAAAACATTCCTGAAATTAAAAGGGGTGGGAAGAGGGGACCAGGGTTTTGATCGGTAGAGAGTCAATATAGATTCCCTGAAATTTTTGAGGGGTATATCATGGAGGGACAGGTAGGTCTTTTAAATTTTTAAGAAACAAAGGGGGGATTTGCATTACCGCTCGTTAGGGAAAAAGAGAAACTTTTATGCATGTGGGGGGGATTTTTCTGTTGTGAAAATAAGGGGTGCAGCTCAAATTTTGTAAGATCAGGGGAGGGGGAAAACTTTAGGGGCCTGTCTGTTGAGAATTCCCGACAAAAAAATGTTGAGACGGGGCGCTCCCACCCCCTATAAAGGTGTGTCATTTTTATGCTTTTTTCATGACTGTTGTTCGCAACAACCCAAACCTAAAATAAAATTTAAAGTAGTTTTTCAAAACATTTTTTTTAAGCCTAGGTTGGTGGCTTGGGTTAAAAGAATTTTTCCCTATGTGAATTTTTTTGGGTGGGGAAAAGGAAAATCAGGGAACAAACGAACCCTGAAGCATTTGGGGGGTGAAACCATTTAGGGCTAAAAGTTGTTTTTTTCTAATAAAAATATGATTAAGGGGGATGTTTTTTTGGGAAAAAATCAAATTGTTATGATTTTATGATGAAATTTTTTGGGTAAGCACGAAAAAAGGGTAGAGGGGGCAAATATAATGTAAATTTTTTTTGTCCCTTAGTAAGAAAAAGCAGGGTTGATGGTTAAAAATTTGCTTTTTCCCGGCAATGTTTAAATATGGGAATTTTTGAGATATTTGGGGGGGGGGGTTTTTTTTGGTGATGAAAATATATTTTTCCCTTTTGGATGGACAGGATGTTGTTACATGTCAAAATTTGAAGCTTCCTATAAAGGGTTTTTCTATTAAAAAAAAGGGGTAGCACCGGGGGCACAGATAAATCTGAAGCTAGGTTTTAAATTGGGTTTTAAAAAGACATGGCACATGTCAAAAGTTTCAAGGGCCCTTTTTGAAAGTTTAAAAGTAAGGGAGAAAGGGGGGCTTTTTTCCCGGTTTTGGGTAACCTTTTGGGAAAAATCATATTTATAATGTTAATTTTTTATTTGGGGGGTCCCAAAAGTTCCCCCTATTATCATAGGGTTTTAAAATTGGGATTGAAGAATATTTAAGGGGTGCATTTTGGGAGATCTGAAAGGGGCGGAAGTCAGCGAAGACTTGGTTGCAAGATCAGGTACCATTTGGGGCAGTGATTTGGTTTTAGGGGTTTTTGTTGCAGCTTTGATTTGCATGGGGTGTAGGTTTGTAATTTTTTACTGACCTTTGAGAAAACTATGATATTTAGAAAAGGGTTTGGGGAGTGATGCCCGGAGACAAAACTCAGATGCCGTTGTTTTACTGTTCTGACTGGGGGAAGATGGCCCAAATGAAAAATGGGGGAAAAAATCCTTTTTATTATTTGATCATTTTTCAAATTTTTTTTTCAATATTAGGGGGATTTTTGTATGATTTTATGAATCAAAAGGGGGGGAAATGGGGAAAGGGGAATAATTACGTATTTATTATTCTATCTTTTAATTTTGATTCATACATCATTTTATATTTATTTTTTTATTCTTAGTTTTTTTTGAGTTTTAAAATTTTAAAAATGTTGTTTTTCAAAAGATACGTTTGGTCTTTTCTTTCTTTGAAGCATTTGGGGGAAAATGTGGAGATTGAAATACTCAAACAAAAGGGCAATATGAAGGGACAATAAAGAAAAGGGCAAGATGGAGGAGTAAACCAAAAAAGGTGTGGAGAGATTCCCATTCCCTTTTATCAACCCAAAAAATTGGAAGAGGGGACTAAGGGGAGTGAAGTGTTAAATGGATACATTCCAGGTTGCCAAAGAAATATTTGACTGGTAAAACATAATTTGGGGGTCAAAATTTTTAGGATTTAAATTTTTTTAGAAAAGCTTTGTGTTTAAATTTAAAACATGTGAGGATCTTTTGATGGTTTTTGTTTTTTTTCGTTTATGCTTAGGGGAAAGGGGGGTCTGGGGAGAGGTCCACTGTAGGGTCCAATGGGTTGACCAGCCTGAAGTGGAAAATTTTTGGATATTTTTTTGTTTTTCAGGGGGTTACAAGTGTATTTAAATTTCATCATAGTTTCAAATGCATTTACTTTGGGTTTTTTGAGTTTATCTGGATTTTCTAGGGGGGTTTCCTGGGGCAGAGGGACCGTGGAAAAGAATTTTTCTGTCTTAATTGATGGATGGATGGATTTTGGGGAAAGAAGGTTGCCGGGCAGTTTTTGCCTTAACTTCCCTAAAGATTTTTTTCATATTTCATATTAAAGTATTCACAAATTCATAAACAGTATTCATATTTCATATAAAAGGATTTACACCTAGAGAAAAATGTTTTTTTTTAATGTTAAAGATACTCAATAAAATAAATTGTCCATTGGGCCCTAATCCCCATTTTTGTTTTTTTCCGGACTGTTTAGTCTCGAAGGGGGGAAAATCTTTATGAATGAGACGTCGTTAATGTTTTTTGTGGAAACCCGGAAAAGGACTTTATTTTAGTACAAGAGGGAAGTTTTAGTGTTTAAAGCCACATAAAAAGACAGGGGGGTGTTTGGGATGGTGATTGGCCCGAAGAGGGAAACCCATCTTTTTTCAAATTTTTTATAATAGGGGGTTTGACCCAAAGAGGGCCCAAACCGGGCCCTTGCAACTGAGGGGTCGTCTCCCGGGGGGGCATGTCCCTGTAAATTATGCTGAAAGCTTGGGGATCTGAATAAACCTTAGGGTAAAAATTCAGTTTTGACGGCCCTTTGATAAACCGCAATAATTGCCAGCATTTAGGATACGGGGACCATGATTAAGAAAAATTGAATAATATGAATAATAATGAGTGAGAGAGTTTCCGAGGAAAACAACAAAAAATGCTAAACCCCTCACCTTAACCCCAAAAAAAAAGGTTCATTTGATAAGGGCACCTAATATAAACCTTTTACCAAATCCAAAAAGCTGGAGCATAGCGTCAAAATTTAAAAATGATGCCCTTTACTGTCCAAACACAAATGGGGTGGACATGTGGCCTTGGGAAACACATGTGGAAACTGGTTTTAACAGTTTTAAATTTTTGGGCCACAAAAGGAATACTGAAACCCCAAAAGTCTCCAGTTTTGCAGTGGGACCCCCATCCCGCAGAGGCGCTTTACTCCCGAATCCTTTAGGTCCCCCGTTTCCCCCAGATCCACCCCCT
>CM072257.1:13031239-13073647 GCA_036851935.1 Coregonus suidteri | reverse complement strand
GGAGCCACCAGAGCCGTCCAGCCAGTACCCGGGCCTTTCAGCCTGGACTGCCCTTGGGTCCGGAAAATCCCCCTTTGGGTCCGGAAATTGGCCCCGTAGTCCGGTTTTCCCCCTTGGGCCCCGGGCCCCCCTTTTAAACCCAGTGGGGTGTAGTTGGGGGGGGGAAATGTGGAGGGGGTTTGGGGAAAAGGGGGTGGTGAATTTTTAAGGTGGGAGGGGCCCCAGGGACCAGGGGCAAAAAAACCCCCAACGGGGAAACGGGACCCCCACCGGGACCCCCCCCTGGGACGTATGCTGGTCCCGGCCGGAGTTCGCCCCCTTTAGGGGGGGAAATTTTCACATCTGGCCCCGGGGGCCCTTGTGTTTTTGGGGCCAGGGTGAAAGGTTTTGGGTTGGGTTTTGGGGATTTTGTTTTGTTTGCATGGCTGTCACTTTTTTATTTTTTTGGGTTTGGGGAGTTCTTTTGTGCCCTTTTTTTCGGGTTTTTTTGTTTGGTTGTAGTGGGGTGATTTCCCAATCGGAGGGTAACGAGTGTCAGCTGTGGGGCTCGTTATCTCGGGGGGGGAGCCTTTTTTTAAAAACTTCTGGGGTTCGATGGGGTTTTGGGGGTTTTTTGGGGTCCTATTTCCATTTCGTTTTTTCCCTTTGGACTCATTTCTCTTTTTGTTTTGTATTTTACGGGGTTTTAAATTTCCAATTAAAAGTCATTATGGTTAATCCCCAAACCCCTTGGTATTTGGTCCGCTTTCAGAGGGACGGGACAGCTCCAGCTTTTTGGGAAATTTGAGATAGAATGTTTCATATTAGGAAACCCAAAAACAAAAATTTTCCACCTTTTATTTGGGGGTTATTTTTCATACATATCTGTGTTATTTGTTGGGAAATAAAAATAAATTTATGTATCTATTTTCCCATTGCAAAAGCCCTTAATAAAATGGAATACCCCCTTATATTGTTTTAAAAAATTAGTCAAAAATTTTAGTTTTTTGGCCCCCCATATTCCTTCCCTCCCAGGTTTATTAAAAGCCGTGATTCTAAAAAACTTTTTAAATGAATTTCCCCGGGGGGGTTTTTTGTCTTGGTTGGGGTTTTGGATGAGGGGTTTTCCCAAATGGGAAATGAATGGGAAAATGTCCTGCCCATTTTGGGGGGCCATTTTTAAAACTTTATTGTCATTAAGAATAGAAAAAGGTTTTTAACACTTCTACTTTCATGTGGATGCCCTAGGGTTTATGAAAATCATAAAAGAATCGTAAAGGGATGAGGAAATTTGGAAAATTTACAGAGGAAAAGGGGAAAAAACCCCCCCTGTTTTTTGGTAAATGGGGGGAGGGTTACCCTTTTTTGTTGTAGCCTCTAAAAACTTTCTAAATTCATTATTTTTTTCCCATGATTTTCCTAAATTTTTTTTAAATAAATGGCACATCAGGCTTTCCCGTTTGTAGGGGTTTAAAAAAAAAATTTTATTCCTCACTTGCCCAGAAAAATTATTTCCAGTCTTTCCCTCCCCCCTTTCGGTTACTTTTGGGGTAAAACAAAACCCAAAAAAAACCCCAACAAAACAAATGCCAATTGAAACCCCAACAGGTTTTGGGGGCCCCAAAAATACTCAATTTTTTAAATACTTTAAACACAAAAGTGAATTGGTCAGAATATTATGAATTTCCCTTAAAAAAGGGGGGGGACTAGATAGGGTTAAAAGATTCATTTCTAAACGGTGAAACAGTATGATGAAAATTTTCCTAAAAATAAAAGGGACATTATATACTGTAACCTCATATGAAACATTAAAATCTTAAACCCAAAACCCCGGGAGTTTAGAGCCCCCATCAAAAAATTTTAGTTTCCCTTTTAAAAAATTAGTATGGGGTGGACGGTTACTCAATCCCAAATTCTAAATCTGATACCTCACGGCTGTCTTTTGACTGATATTTGTTTTTTAAAAACTGTTTCCGGTCATTCTAAAAAAATTTTGAAACTATACATTTTTTATCCTCCCAAGCAATATTTTGGGAATAATTTTCTTTTTTCTTAATAATGATATTTTTCCATTTATGAATAGATGGGGAAATTTTTCAGGGACACGATAATCTGAAAGGGTTGAAAAAAATTACTGCCACTATTTCACACCCAAAGAATGGGCAGTTAAATTTTAATATGATTTGACTTTTTCAGGCTTGTCAGGCTGCCCTAGTCACAGGGAAGGCTGTGCTTCCTAGGTCTCCGCTTTGAAAGGCCCAAACCCCTCACACCTGAGGAGTGGACCTGGGGCTACAATCCCCCAAGGGGGGACTCAAGGGTCGGGACTGCTCTCTGCGGGGGACTGGGGGAAATTCCACATGCCAGACTGGAGAAACCCCAAGTATGTAGGGGAGTTTAGTCAATTTTCATTTTCGGGACATTTTGGGTTTAATCAGGGTTAAGAAAAACCCATTCTGCCACCAGGGGGAAACTAAGTAATATAAAGATTTGTGTGTGTGTGTTTTGTGTGTGTGTGTTTGTCCAGGGGGTGTGTGGTGGCCAGTGTGTGTGTGGGTCCAGTGTGGGGTTTGGTGTCCAGTGTGTTTTGTGTGGGGTTCCGGGACAAACACAAAACCATGGACCCACAACCCCACACACTGGGACACCCCGCACACACACGCGGGGACCCCCACCCCACACCAAACACACCACGGGGGGGGAACCAACACACCCAAAACACAGGAAAACCCCACACTGACACCCCCACACACCCACTGGGGGAAAAAAACCAAAATAAAGGACCCCCATTTCCCCACACACAGGGACAGCCCACACCCCACTGGCCCAAACCCCACACACACACCGCCCACACACCACAAAAGTTACACACATGGAAAATACAACGGGCCCAAAGAAACCCTTACCCCCGTTGGAAAATTTAATATGCTAAACTGTTTGGGTGGTTTTTTGAGTTCAGGGGGGTACCCCTCAATGACTGTCTGTTTTTCTGTTTTCCCGCTTACAGTGGGGGAACATGGTGGAGGAAACCCCAATGAAACCTGGACTTAAAAAAAAATTTTTGGGAAAGTGTGACTGTTGGGAAGAATGGGGACAAAGGGAATAAGTTTTAATTCAAGTGAAGTAAAAGTAAAGGGGACCACCCTTCCTTTTACTTTTTGGGTTTAAATTATTAATGTCACCCTGTGTTCAAAGGGAAGAAAAAACAGGGACACCAAAATTTTCCCAAAGGGGTTGTTTGGGGGGGAAAAAGGGGGTGGTGTGTTTTTCAGGGCCTGCAGGGGGCAGAAGGTGTGTGTGTGTGTGTGTGGGGTGTGTGTCAGGGTGTATGGGTTTTTCGGGGATGGGGTGGGTGTTGATTTTCGTTTTACGTTAGAAATGTGGTTTTTGTGTGTGTGTGTGCCCGGGTTGTGTGTTGGGTTCAGGATGGGGGGTGTTTGTGTTTTTGGGTTGGTGTGGGTGTGTGTGTGTGTGTGTGTGGGGTGGTGGGTGTGTGTGTGTGTTGGGGGGTGTGTGAAAATTAAGGGAAAAAGGGTGTGTTTTTATTACCAACAGAAAAACATATGATTTTTTAAAAAGTCTCACTTTTACCTTAACTTCCTTTTTTGATACCAAAGGAAAAAATTTTACATAAAATAAAATTAGTAAAAAAGTGGATTAACATTCAAAAGGTGAATAAATGGATGATTTTAATTTTGTGTCGGGTTTTTATCCATCAGATGCTTGTGATCCCCCCAAAATGGCCCTAAAAAAAGAAAAAAACAGACCTCCTCTGTCTGAGGAAAAACAAAAAAAAGGTGACAGGAGGAGAGGAGAAGCAGCGGTATCTGATAAACCCAGAGAGATTTAAAGGTTTCGGGGAAACAGGGTTGTGTAAAAGAGGGTCGGGAACGGGCGCTGTTACGGGAGGAAAAGGGAGGGGGAGGCTGATATAGGGGGGTGCCCATAAAAAAGGAACCCGCGGGGAAAGGAGGGGTGGGGGGGAATTGGATTTTAAGGGCCCAAGTCCGGGAAGCCGACCTCCCTGAAAACCAGTTACTCTGCCTGTCCACAATAATGACCCCAAATTTCCCTTTAGACGTCCCCCCCCCCAAAGCCCCCACAGAGTAGGAGTGTATCGGGACGGGGGCCAAAGCCGGCACTCTGCCCTTTCCCTACAGATCTCCTTGAAACACGGGACCCCCCGGGAACACATTCCACTCCACTTTCCAACGGAGCCCTTATCCGGGGTTTTGGGGTTTTATGGTGTTGACTCCCCCAGGGGTTCCCGAAAAATAATAAACCATGGTAACACGACACACCCCAAATGATATGATCTTAAAATGATCAACAAACCCCCAACCAAACCCAACAACCCCCAAAACTCTGACCCAAAACCAGTCATGACGCACCGTACCTATCCGTTCTCTTCCAAAAACACAAAAAAAAAACAAAACCAACATTATTACATTCTCCTTTTTCAAACTGACCATGAACATGAAATAGGATTACTCTTAACAAAAATGAACTCAATCCCCCAACTCCTCTTGGTCGTTATAATGCAAAAAAATAACATAAAATTTTTTTTTAGTTTGGGGAGGGGTGAGCTTCTTTGACTTCCTTTCTTTTTTTTTATCCTTTTTATTTCGAAACGTGGCTGGCATGGACCTTTATATTTTCTCTTCCTCTATTTTTTCTTTTTGAGGCTGGCTTGAGCTGCTTTAGCTTGGGAGAACCTTCTTATTTTCTTATTCTTTTCTTTTTTTTTTTTTTTTCTTCCCCAGTATGGACAATTGATCTTTTTTGATTCTCTTGATCTTTAATTCACCTCTATTAATTTCCTTATCTACCTTCATGATTCCCCCCTTTAAAAAAAACTAGAACACCCAACACAAAAAAAACAACACTATTTATATTAATTTAATTAACTAATAGCTATTGATTTTCACTAACACCCTCAACAATTATCCAATGACACTCAGACCATTTCTCTACCTCAAACTTCAAAAACAAACAATATCCCCAATGACCGAGCCCAAAAAAAAAAAAACAAAACACAAAAAAACAAACAACCTCCACAAACAAACACTTTAATTATTTCCCCAAAAAACAAATCCGATAGAATTCTATTTGAGTAGCTCTCCAAGCCAATCAATACTCAAAAATAAACTGAATCAATTTCCTCCCCAACCCACAAAGATTACCCACAACCACAAAAAACAGAATTCATCTGAATTACCCGCAAACACACACGGATTGATTCCCAAAACCAAACACAACCAACCTTCCGCACTGGAAATGGATCCCCCACCCACAAACATAAATCCCACAACACACAATCACTCCCCCGCCAACTATTGATACTCCCACCTCCCCCCAAAACACAACAATTCCGCGGATGATTCAATACTCCTAGTCCTCATCACTGAAAACAATACAATGCTTACCTATACAAAAATCCAAACCGAACACTCACGTAGGAGTGTTAACAAATTCCAATCCCAAACAAAAACCAACCAAATGATCCTCAAAAACCCCTTTAGAACCCTCGTCCTTATGGAATAATTTCCCTTACTCCTCCTCTTCTGTTCTCTGACCAATGAAAATGATCCCAAAACCAATTTCTCTCCCTGATCCCTACATGGCTCCTTATGATTGATCCACCCCCAAAACAATCATACACCACACACACGCAAAAGTCGCTACCCCCATCTCCCTTTACCCGATTCCCAACAAATCCGCTCCACCCATCATCACCCAGAAGATCCTCGACCAGAACCCTACCCCAAACCCGCGTCCTCCCCAAACATCCGCGTCTTATCTATCTCTCTCAAAATCCCACCAACCCTTCTACAACCTTGGTCTCTTTCGCACCAAAAAGACACACATACACCACAACACAACAAAATCCCAAACTCATGCTCCCCCAAACCACAGAAAGTCCAAACCACCACAACGCCGACCACATTGGACAGCACTGGACACAACTCCCAACCCAAACCGACCCAACAGTGTATTCTATCCAACAATGTCGCATCTTTCCTATAAGTCCACTATCAACAACCCAAAAAACATGCCCTCCCGATACCCCTTGAAAACCAAACTACCTCACCTAACCCCCCCCCACCCCAACCCCCGAACCATCAAGACAACATCCACCACCCTCCTCTCAAACACACCCCCCCCCCCCCCCACCTGGAATAGAAACCAAACGACCAACCCCCCCAACCACAGACCACCCCAGCCCCCCCGCCCCCACCCACCCCACCCCCCCCCCCTCCCCACACACCAAGACACAACCGACAACACCCACACCAACCCTCCACCCCCACGCAAGTAACCATCCAACTCTCCCAGACCCCCCCAAAACCCCCCTAACACACCCACCACGACCCCCTCACACCACACCACCCCAACTGGAAAAAAAACCCCACCCCACACACGGGAAAAAAACCAACCCCAATTTTCCACAAAAAAAAACCCCCCCACCCCCCCCCAACCCCGGGGGACACTGAAACCCCCCAACATTTTTGTCGGGGGAAAAAACCCCAAAACATTGAAACCCCAAAACCCCAACACCCCGGGGGGACAAACACCCCCACAACACCCCCCTGGCCCAAAAAACACCCCCCGGGGGACCCCAACCACCCCCAACGGGGGGCCCCAAACATTTTTACTTTTAACCAAGGGGGGGGGAACCAAAACACCCCCAACCAACACACGGGGCCCACTTTTTCCATTTTGTTGAAATTTTAAATAAAAAGGGGAAACCCCTTTATGGGCCTACTTGGACGGGATTTTTTGCTAGGGGGCCCAATTCTGTTTGGGGGTTGTCTCGGGGGTAGCTCTAAAAGGGCCATGATAAAGAATGTTTTTCTCTGTGTTTTTTTCCCAAGCCCGGGGCCTTTTTCCCCTCCCGCCCTGTTTAAAAAGTTTTTCCCCCGGGACCCCCTTTCCCCCACCGTCCCAACTGTCCATGTTGTTTTACCCTCCCCCCTTAATTCCCCTGTGTTATAAGGGGACTTTATGCTGTTGTGTAAACCTCGAAAACCATTTTATAAAACCATACGGGCCCCTTTCCCTGGCCCCTTCCCATGGCCCCACTTCTAAAAATTTTGAAACTTTTAAATTCCTTTTATGATTTTTTGTTTTGTTTTCCTTTTTACTTATTTTATGTATTTTTTGTATTTTGGGGGTTGTGCCGCCAGAGCACATGGGGGTTTGTATGGGTTGAGATAAACATGTTCCAGATAAAAGGGTTTGATCGGTTTCCTTTTCTCCGTCTCTCATTTTTGAATTATTTACAGCGGGGTTAAAACCCCCCACGGGGAAAATAACAACAAAATTGGTAAAGGATTAAGCCCTTAAATTTTTACAGGAAACAATTCTGTCGGGAAGCGGGGGTTTTTTAAAAAAAATTGTTTAAATTGTTATTTTTTTGGGGAAAACAGTATAGGCAAAGGGGAGCACATGTATTGCTGGGCAGAGGCAAGTGATAGTCTAGCTACCCTAAAAAAAGAGGGGTTACCAGGGGTGTAAAGTATTTAAAAATAAAAAAAAATTTAAAGTCTACTTAAGTGGTTTTTGGGGGTGTTCTGTATTTAAATTTTTTACTTTTTTTATTTTTGTATTTTTACTTTTACTTACTACTTTCCCAAAAAGGGAAAATAATGTACTTTTACTCCATACTTTTTTCCCTGACCCCCCAAAAGTACTTTTTGAAATTTGAATGTTTTAGAGGACAGAAAATGGTCCAATTCACCCCCTTAATCAAAAAAAGGGAAAAATTCCCATTCCCCTTTTATCGGGGCCGGGACCCACTAAAAAACAAAAAATGCTTTTTTTTGGAAAAATTTTTCTGAGGGGTTGGAGTTTTTGGATTTTGGCTGTTTTTTTAAAATTTAAAAAACCCAAAAAAAATTTTCGGGTTTTTTGGTTTTAGGTTTGGGGAATTTGGGAAAAATGATTTTTTAACTTGTATTTTTTTATTTTTGGTACTTAAGTATATTTTTGGGGCAATTACATTTAACTTTGATACAAAAATTTAATTTAAAAACCCAAATACTTTTAGTTTTTTAAACCCCAAGTAGAAAAAAAAAAAATTTTTTGGTTTTTTTGGGGAAAAAAACATTGGGCCCATTTTGTTTGGAAAAAGTTTTTAAAAAACAGGGGAAAGCCCCATTTTTACAAAAAGGGTTTAAAAAATTTTTTTTGTTTTGAAAGATAGGGAAAGGGAGGAAAAAAACCATTGGGGCCTTTTCCAGTTTAAGGTTTTAAGGGGGGCCAAAAAGCCTTTTAATTTTTATGGGAAAGGCCTTACAGCCGGGGGGGGGAACCAAAAAAAAGGTAATAAAAACTTTAGGGGGGGAATTTTTTTGGAGTTTTATTTAAAAGGGGCCCTTTTTTTTTCACCAAAAAAAACCATTTGGGTAATGCTGATAGGTTCGGGTTTTCCACAGGGGGGGGGGACACCCAGGGGAAAGGGAGGGAGGGAAAATGGGAAACCCCAAATTTTTCCCTCCCGCTTTAAAATTTAAATTTACCAGAAAAAATGAGTTTAATGCTTTTTCTAAAGACCCATTAGGGGAAGGGACTGGTATGGGGCAGGGGAAGTGAACCCTACACAAAAGGGGGGACTTTTGGGAACGAAAAAAGACCTGCCCCTTTGGGGAAAAAAGGAAATTAAAAAACCAGTGGCCCCAGGGGGGAAATAGCGCAAAAAAAAAGGGGGGGCTCCCCCAGTTGATTTTCCATCGGGAAATTTAGTGGGTTATCTAAAAAAAAAAATTTTCCAAATTTTAATAAAGCGTTTTACTTTTTAAATTTAAACATTTTAAATTTTAACTTTTTTTGGGGTTATTTGAAAAGGACGTTTCTTATCCAGAGGGAATTAACGGGGAAGAAAAATTTTAGGGGTTAATTTCCCTTTGGGCCTAAAAAGGGCCCCCAAACTTTTTTTAACTTTTTCTTTTAGCGGGGAAAAATTTCTTATCCAGGGGAAATTAAAAAAAAATTTTTGGTGCTTTTTAAACCCTTTTTAGCCAGTGGGAAAAACCCCCACCTTTACAAATTATTATATTATTTTTTTTTTTTTTGGGGGGGGGGGGGGGGGTAAAAGGAAAACCCTTTACCCTTTTCCCGGGGTTTTTCCTTAAAGAGGGGGGGGTTTTTTCCAAATTGTTTTTTCCGGGAAAGGGGGGTGGGGGGGCCCCCCCGCTTTTTTCCTGGCGTTTTTTTGAGGGAGTTTTTTTTCCCCCCCTTGGGGGGGTTTGCCAGGGGGTTAAGGAAAAATTTTTGGGGGAAATGGGGCGGGGGGGAAACTATGTTTTCCGCTCTTTACACGGGGAAAAAACCTTTTCCCCCTAGAAAAACCAAATTTTAATAAAAAACATAAAAAACCTTTCTTTTTCCTGGGGTGATCAAAATTAAAAAATTGCAATGAAAAAGGTTCTGTATTTTTTTTTTCTAAAATTTCCCCTTTTTTGTTTTTTAACGTGGGGCCCTGTTTTTTTTGTGTTCTTAAAACGAAAAGGGGCCCCTGTTTCTTTGTGTTTTTTGGGAACATACCCCTTTTTTCTTTTTTTTGTTCTTGAACCCATGGGCCCCTTGGTTTTCTTTGTGTTTAAAAAACTTTGGGCCCTTTTTCTTTGGTTCTTAAAGGGTTTTTTTACCCTGTTTTTTTGGGTGTTTTGAACGTACCCCCCTGTTTCTTTTTTTGTTTTTTGGGGAAAACCTTTAAAAGCCCTGTCTTTTTTTTTTGTTATTAAATTTCACCTTGTTTTAAATTTTCCCAACCCTTTGGTCTAAAAGGCGGGCCCCTTTATTTGGGTTCCCGGGGTTTTTTTGTGTTTTGTGGGGAAAATTTTTTCTTTTTGGGACTCTACAAAAACCCAAACCCCTTTTTCCGCTCGTTTGGTGGGGGAAACCATTTTTTTGGGGCCTCCAAATTTTTAAACCTTTAGTCTTTTTAGAAAATGCTTTTAACCCCAGACCCAAATTTTACAGAACCCAATTAGGGTTAAAGGGGGTTTTTGTTTAAAAGGGCCACATCAAAACAAAATTTTTCACCATTCGCTGGGGGGATTGGGAAAAAAAAAGGGCCCCCTTTTGGGTTTAAATTTGGCACAAGGGCTCTTCCCCCAAAAAAGTTTAACTGTTTTGCCCCAAGTTAAATTCGGTTTTTTTGCCTTTTTGAAGTAGGGGCATTTTGCCCTTTTACTGGGGATTTTTTTCCTAAATTTGGGGAAAAAACCGGGTTTTTTGGGCCCCCGGGCCCTTATTTTTTTGTTCCCCTTTGCCTTTTTGGGCCCTTCCCCGGGGTTTAGGGGGGGCCCAAGGGCCCCTCCCCCGTGACCACGATTTGTCTTCGGGGAAAAAAGGGCGTAAAAAAAAAAAAAAAAACCCCTGCTGCGCCCCTGGGGGGGGTAAAAAATCTACCCCCCTTTTTCTCCCGGGGATTTATTTTTTTACCCCCCCCTAAATTTTAAAGGGGTCAAAAAATGTATGGGTTTTTTTGGGTTTCTAAACCAATTTTTTTAAAAAGAAAATAAGAAAGAGGGAAAAAAAGATAGAAAAAAAAGGGAAATGATAAAAAGAAATAAAATAGAAAACCCATCGGTTTTGGAAGCTAAAAAAAACCCGGACCCTCCCCCAAAAAACCCCCCCCAAAACCCCCCCCAAAAAACTGGGGGGGGAGTTAAAAAAAAAACCATCCCCCTTTAGAGGGTTTAGTTTTTTAAGTAATGTACCTGCAAATGCATGGGGCCCAATCCCCCCCAAAAAGAGGGTTCATTCAAAAATTTTATATGATAGGGCAAAAGAAGGCTTTTTGACTTTTCCCCCCGGGAAAAAACAGAATATTTGGGTTGAGCGGGTCACAAAATAAAATTTCAATCAAAGGGGAAAAAAACATCGGCAAAATAAAAGGGGGAACTGGATTTTTTCCCCCCAAACTTGGGGGCAGGGTCCCCAAAAAAACCAACAAAACAAAAAAAAAGGGGGGATGTTTTTCTTTAGCCCAACCAAAAAACACCCCCCCTTTTACCCACACACCAAAAACGTAAACCCCAATAAAAGGGCATTTTTATTTTTTTTTAAATTTTTATTTCCCCTTTATTTAACCAGGTAAAAAAAGGGCCATTTGAAAAAACAAATTTTTCCCTTCTTTAAAAAATTTGGGGACCTGGCCAAGTTTTAAAGCCCCAAAATGCCCTAAAAAAATTTCCCCCACTGTGAAAAAAAAAAACGCCCCCCAAAAAGAGGCACGGGAAAAAAAAGGGACATAAAAGCTTATGGAAATATATAAAAAACCCTTTCCCGGGAGGGATAAATATTTTTCCCCTTTAAAAATAAAAAAAAATTTAAAAGAAAAATAGTTAAAAAAAAACCAAAAACCAAATCCCCCTGATTTCACCCCCCCCAAAACCCCCCATTAATATTATTTAAATACCCTTTGGAAAAACCACAACACACCCCCCAACCCCCTGCCCGCTATCGGGTGGGGTGGAAATTAAAGGGGTGCCCCCAAAGCCAGTGGAGTGGCTTTTTCCCTCCCCTTTCGGTTCCTCAAACGCTGCATACATCTCTAAAAAATTTAAAAAAACCCAAAGGCAAACGTAAAAAAGTAGCTAAAAAAACCCCCTGAAGTAAAAAAAAAAACCCACCTTTTGGGTTAGGCTTTAAAAAACCCGGGTAAAAAAAAGGCCCACATAAAACTATTTAAAAAAAAAACCCCACGGGAAACCTTTTTTATAGAAAAACCCCCCCGGAAAAAACAGCGACCCGGGTAAAATAGCGCAGTAAAAACCAATTAGCTAGGGAATCCAACTTTCCCCGGGCCTTTTCATTATGGCGTTTACCCAAACCCAAAAGCCACCCAAACCCATTTCAAAAATTGGGCTAGGGAACCCAAATTTTAAACCGGGCCTGTATATGGGGGCTGCCACAAAGGGCCCAAGCCGGGCCCATTTAAAACCTTTTGGGGTAAAAATTTAAAAAATTTTTCCCCCGGGGCCTGTAAAATTTATGGTGGCTAGCCATTTTACCCAAACCCACCCAGTAAAACTTTAAGTAGGGTTTCCAAATTTCCCTTTGGGCCTGCATTATTGGGGGCTAGCCTTTCCTGGGCACCCGGGGGCCATTTCAAAAAATTTGGGGCTATGACCCAAACTTTCCCTGGTTGCCCTTTTGGGGGCGCTGGGGCCTTTTCTGGGGCCAAAAGCCGGGGGCCCATTTAAAAACCCTTTTTAAAGTTTGGGACCCAAAATTTTCCCCTTGGGCCTTTTTCATTTAGGGGTTGCACCCCAAAATTCTACCCCGGGGCCCAAACCCCCGGGTAAAAACTTTAAAGGCTAGGGATCCAATTTTTCCCCCCCGGGGGCCTGTCATTAGGGTTTTTGTTTACCCTTTTCTAGCCGGGGCCAGCCAAAAAAAAAAATTGGGCTATAAACCCCAAAATTTTTTAGGGGGCCCTTTCCCATTAGGGCTACCCATCAAAGAAAAGGCCAGCCAGTCAACTTTAAAAGTTTAAGGGGGACCCCAAACCCCTTTACCTGGCCGTCTTTTTATGGGGGTGGGGCCATTCTGGGCCGGGCCCAGCCATTTTCAACATTTAGCTAGAACCCAAAATTTTCCCCCGGGGCCTTTTCTTATGGGGGCTACCCCTCTGGGGCCAACCCCAACCCCGGGCCCAACCATTGGGCTATGATCCAAAAAAAAAAATTTAACCGGGCCCCTTGGTCTTTTAGGGGTGCTAGCCATTTTAGCCAGCCAGGGCCGGGCTGATCCTAGGGGAGGAAAATTTGGTTTATTCCTCATTTTTAAAAAAATTTCCCAACACCCCACTGTACCCAATTTAAAAAGGACAGTTTCTCTGATGTTAGTAGAGGGGGAAAAAAAGTTTTTATTTCCCAGTTTTTTTCCCTTTCATGTAGGGGTTTTTCCAGCCGTTTTTTTCCACAAAAATTTAAAAATGTGGCGCTAAAACCTTTGGCTTGGTTGTACGTCCCCAAAAGTCTTTGGGGTTTGGGGCAGCGGGCCCGTTTTTTCCCGGGGGGGCCCAGCCTCCCGAAAGAAGCCTTTTCATTTTTGGGGGGAAAAAACCCTTTCCTTTCCCTTTCTTGTGTATTATGGGAAAAAAAAGGATCATAAATTTCTGGCTTTTTCCCCCGTACGGGAGCCCCCTTCCTTTTTGGGGGGCCAAGCAAAAAGAGGATCGGACCCCCTTTGTTTCCTCCTGAGTGTGGGAAAGGGGAAAAATAAAAAAATTAGTCGGGATTTTTAAAAAACCTTTGGAGGGGGGAAAATTTGAGAGGGGAGGGTCACCCAAAATTCCGGGGGGGAGAAACCGGGGGCGGGGGCCAGGAGGGAAACCAGGGCCCCAAAAGGGAAATCTGGGGGGGGACAGGGGGGAAAGGTTTTTAAAGGGGCCCGGGGACCACATCCCCCCCCTGGCTTTCAAAAAAATTAAAAAAAAAACGGGGGGGAACTATGGGGTTTTTTTTTTAACCGGGTTTTCGGGGAGATTTGGATGGGATTAAAAAAAATTTGGGGGTTTTTAAAAACAACTGGAAAAAGGGGGCCAACTTAAAAAAGCCGGGGGGGATTTTGAAAATTCAGGGAAAGGGCCCGGGAGCGGCAAAAAAACAAGCAATGTTTTAACAGGGAAAGGGGGTCTCTCAAAAAAAGTTTTTTAAAAAAGTAATCCCAACCCCACTGGTTAAAGGGCCCTTTAAAAAAAAAAAAGGGGGAAACACAAAAAAAAAAAAGGGTTGAAGAAAAAGGGGGACTAAAATTAAAAAACAAATGGGGGGAATTTAAAAAACTATTTAAACAGCCCCCCAAAAAAAAAAAAAAACACTTTGCACAAAGAGGACCCGAGGAGCCCTTGCAAAAGTCGGATAAAAAAGGGAAAAAACTTCAGGGGAAAACCCTAGAAAAAAAAAAAATAGTTTGGGGCAGGACCAAACTTTTAAAAAAAAAAAGGGTTTTGTTCCATTCAAAAAGGGCCAAAAACACAAGAAAAAAGGGATTCAGAAGGGTTTTTCTGATTTTTTTTGGGCCCATAAAAAAGGGTTTCCAACAGGAGATGATAAAAGGGAAGGGGAAAAAAGGAAAAAGTGAGGTTTAAAGAATAATTTGGCAGCAAAAAAAACAAAAAGATTTTTAAAAAAAAAAAAAGGATCAGATATCCCCTTTTTACTGGGGTACTTTTTCAGTGGAGCTTTTTTCCAATGAGAGCTGTCTCCATTTTTGGGGAAATGGGGGTGACCCAAACTAGGTCCCGCAGGGGGTTCCTTACTAAAAATTTTTTTAACCAACCATATTAAAAAGGGGCCAGGGGTTTTGGAATTTACAAAAAAAAAAAACCCCTGGGAAAAGGGGCCCAAGCATATGAGGGTTTGGGTTTTCTTTAGGGAGGGGGCGGCTTTTTCCAAGGGCTTTCCTGTTCCCACAAAAAAAAAAAGGGGAAAAAGGAAGAAAAAAAACCCCCCATTGAAAATTTAAAAAAACCCCAATTATGTTTTTTTTTTTTTCCCATTTGTATTTTAAAATATTTTTAAAAAACGAATATGGGACAAAAAATATGCCCTTTTTGAAAGGGTTTTTTAATTTTTTTTTGGGGAAACTTCGATTTTGAAATTTTTTTTTTAATTTTTAAAATTTATTTTTTAAAAATTTTACTTAAACCTTTTTTGGGCAAGGTTTAACTTTAAGTTTCCCATGCCAAAAAAAAACCCCTTTCCCTTTTAAAATTTAAAAATTTAAAAAAGGGGGGAAAAATTAAAAAATTGTTTTTTGGAATTGAGGAGAGGAGAGAGGAGGGGAGAGAGATGAGAAGAGAGAAGGGAGAGGAGAAAAGGGGGGAAGGAAAGGGGGAAGAGAGAGGAAGGACGAAGGAGGGGAGGGAAAAGGAGAGAGAGGAGAGAGAGGAGAGAGAGAGGCTGAAGAAGAGAGAGCGAGAGAGAGAGAGAGAGAGAGATGAGAGAGGGATTCAGGAATATTCTATTTCTTCCCTGAATGAAGGACTGAAGACACTCTGAGATTAAAAAGCAGAAAAGAAAGAGAAGGCGGAGTCACAGGACGACGAGTGTCCCTCAGACAACAATGTGACAGCCAATAGGGCTTTAGGAGGAGGGATATATGCTTCTATTGGGCCTATTGTCGGAGGAAATGAGTTTGTGACACCAGGTTATATTGAAATTCTACTTGATTAGCACCTACTAGGAGTAAGGCGATGTTAGCCTTTAGGCTCACATGTCAACAAGAGCAGGAAGGTCGATGAGAGAGTAGGGTTTGAGGGCGTGAACTGGTATGGTAAGATTACCTAGTGTGGGACAGTAACTGAAAGGTTGCTGGTTCGAATACCTGAGCCGTCAAGGGTAAAAATCTGTTTGTGCCCTTAAGCAAGGCACTTACACCTGATTTGCTCCAGGGGGCCGCCGTACTACTATGACCCTGTAAAACAACACATTTCACTGCATCTATCTGGTGTCTGTGACAATACATTTACAAATATACAGTTATTTAACAATGCTGGTTATCAAATCTTGTTGACATTCATCCAAGGACACCTTGACTTGCATTACACTCTCACTCCAGAAAAACATTCTCATGAAATCCATATTGACTTATAGTTATAGAAAAGGATTCCTGTGAACGTGGCCTGCTACAAGCAGGAAACAAGGTATGGATGTGTGATCTATCTTGGCATCTTTTTGGGGATAACCACATTGGAACATTCCAACATTCATCTTTAAGGACATGAACTGGCAAAAACAGGTTTCACCAAAGTATGGAGTCATTGTTTTCAGGAAGGTGTCCCCATGGCGATAGGAGGGACAGGAGGCAGGGACTAAGGGCAAGGGAAGCACCTGAACTACTGCCCTACAAAGGCAAAGAGCAGTCTACGCAAACAGTGAATCTGAGACAAATGGCTTTTAAGTTTGTTTTTTTGTCCAATCATATCAACCATGACCACTGATCTGACCTATGACCCCTTAAATGATGATACTGCACTCAGCCTTTGTATGACCTTAAACAGCTGTATGGGTAATGCAGAAGCAAAGTGCAGTATGTAGAAATCTAAATGTGTTATCCAGCTTTCTTGTGTTGTTTTTCTGTTTGATGGAAACAGTTTGAGTGTTGTAACTATATTCCAACTGTATTTAATGGTGTTATGTAGTCGTGGTTTCATGTTTTCAATGTTGTATTGGAGTAGGCCTAACCCTCACCAATATTTCTGTTGATGGAGAGAGACACAAGACAAGATGAGAGACATCAATAGACGGACACAGAGAAAGTGATGGAGAGAGACACCAGACAAGACACAGAGACAGCAACAGAAGAATAGGATATGATGGAGAGAGACACCAGACAAGACCACAGGGACAGCAATAGAAGAATAGGATATGATGGAGAGATACACCAGACAAGGACACAGAGACAGCAACAACAGAAGAACAGGATATGATGGAGAGTGACACCAGACAAGACACAGAGACAGCAACAGAAGAATAGGATATGATGGAGAGAGACACGAGACAAGACACAGAGACAAACACAAACAGAAGAATAGGATATGATGGAGAGAGACACCAGACAAGACACAGAGACAGCAACAGAAGAATAGGATATGATGGAGAGAGACACCATACAGACAAGATACAGAGACAGCAACAGAAGAATAGGATATGATGGAGAGAGACACCAGACAAGACACAGAGACAGCAACAGAAGAACAGGATATGATGGAGAGAGACACCAGACAAGACACAGAGAGACAGCAAAAGAAGAATAGGATATTATGGAGAGAGACACCAGACAAGATGAAAGACATCAATAGACGACACAGAGGAAAGTGATGGAGAGAGACAGAGGAGGGGAGAAACACACAGTAGACTATCACTAAAAGCGATGATATACTGTAGGGATTCTAATTAATGCACTGTGTGTGTGTGAGAGAAGGAGAGCGAGAGAGAGGAGAGAGAGAGAGAGAGAGAGAGAGAGAGAGAGAGAGAGAGAGAGAGAGAGAGAAGAGAGAGAGAGAGAGAGAAGGAGAGAGGGGGGGGGGGGGGAAGAGAGAGAGAGAGAGAGAGAGATAGAGAGAGAGAGGAGAGAGAGAGAGTTTAGGTACTTGTGGAATCTTTAATCAGTTTGACCCCATTTGACAGGTTCAGAGTCTATGTTTGAAGTTCTTGAGTGATTTTTGGCAATACACTGGTGACGTATTCATGGATTTACCTGTTGAAATTCCTTCCCGGGACCCTCATACTGGCTGTGGGCTAAGCCACCGATGTCTTCTTCACATCCTAGGGTAGAGAGGAGCTGCTACCCCTGGGGAGAGAGGAGGAGCTTTACCCCTGGGGAGAGAGGAGCTGCTACCCCTGGGGAGAGAGGAGCTGCTACCCCTGGGAGAGAGAGGAGCTGTTACCCCTGGGGGAGAGAGAGCTGCTACCACTGGGGGAAGAGAGGAGCTGCTACCCCTGGGGAGAGAGGAGCTGATACCCCTGGGGAGAGAGGGAGCTGTTACCCCCTGGGGAGAGAGGAGCTGTTACCCCTGGAGAGAGAGGAGCTGCTACCCCTGGGGAGAGAGGAGCTGTTACCCCTGGGAGAGAGGAGCTGTTACCCCTGGGGAGAGAGGAGCTGCTACCCCTGGGGAGAGAGGAGCTGCTACCCCTGGGGAGAGAGGAGCTGCTACTCCTGGGGAAAGAGGAGCTGTTACCCTGGGGAGAGAGGAGCTGCTACCCCTGGGGAGAGAGGAGCTGCTACCCTGGGGAGAGAGGAGCTGTTACCCCTGGGGAGAGAGGAGCTACTACCCCTGGGGAGAGAGGAGCTGTTACCCCTGGGGAGAGAGGAGCTGTTACCCTGGGGAGAGAGGAGCTGCAACGAAGAGAGACTGCGACCCTGCACGGGAAGAGCTTAACGATTGGTGATTTTTGGGGGCACCTTTGGCAGGAGCTTCAGTGATGAAGACTGCTGAACTTGCTGATGTTTCGCAATGTGCCATGGCCGTCTCAGTCACCAGGTCTCAACCCAATTGAAGACTCGTGGAATAATGATGTCACATCCCTCCAATAGAGTTCCAGACACTTGTAGAATGTATGCAAGGCACATTGTAAGAGCTATAAAGAGGACAGGGAGTGGGGAGAGAGAACAGGTAGAAACCTGATATGAAATGAGCAGAACAAACTAAGGAACTTTCCACCACCGAATGATCATTCCAGACTCTACTTCTATGAGAGACATATAAAAGGGTAAGACGACGATTGTTATGATATTAATATAGTGATGATATTGTTATGTGTATTAATATAGTTGATGATATGTTATGTGTATTAATATAGTTGATGATATTGTTATGTGTATAATATAGTTGATGATATTGTTATGTGTATTCATATAGTTGATGATATTGTTATGTGTATTAATATAGTTGATGATATTGTTATGATATTAATATAGTTGATGATATTGTTATGTGTATTAATATAGTTGATGATATTGTTATGTGTATTCATATAGTTGATGATATTGTTATGTGTATTAATATAGTTGATGATATTGTTATGTGTATTCATATAGTTGATGTTATGTTTTGTGGACTGTGTTATATTAGGCCTACTCTCCTTAACATGTTTTCAATATAAATTAGATGCGTGGGGTGAATTCGTTCTGTTTCCATCTGTGTGCCCCAGGGTGATCGCTCCTACACTATCTAGAATCTAAAAGGTTTCATTGGCTGTCCCCATAGGAGAACCCTTTATAGAACCCTTTTTGGTCCTAGGTAGAACCCTTTTGGGTTCCATGAAGAACCCTTTCCACAGAGGGTTCTACATGGAAGCCAGAAGGGTTCTATCTGGAACCCAAAAGCGTTCTCCTATGGGGACAGCCAGAGGACCCTTTTGGAACTCTTTTTCTAAGAGTGTACTGTATCATAGGTCTATAGACTTGTCTTCTCAAAACAGGCTTAAAACACAACAAGCAACAACATTTTCTCTTTCTAATCTACTGTTAACTCTTTTCACTCAGGAAGGTATTTTGTGTGAAAGAGGAGACAAATAAATATTGTGAAAGACTGTGTGTTCATTAGTGCCCACCGTAGAAAAAACGTTGGCAACAGAAATTGTTTAGGTCACGTTGTACAGCGTTTGGAGTAAACTGTTTATGCATTGTTGCAAAACTGTTGGCTGCTGTGTAAAACTAATGAATACGACCAGGTAGTAGCCTACAACTTGGCTGTTTGATGTCTGCCTCATGCTGAAACCTGAACTTAGCCTGAAGGGTGGACTATGATGCAAGCTAGATATACTGTTTTTTCAAAGCTTATCTAGATTTCAGTTAGCTTCACATTCCAGATCAGACTTCACCCATAAGAATATACAGAGTGCTAGTCATCAGGAAGGTGCTCTTTCAGCAGAACTGAAAATATCTCAATGACTTGACATGTTCTGGTTGTGAATTCAGGCTACAAGGTGAGAATCTTTCCAGGGATTATTATAAAGTGGTAGAGAAATGTAATGTATGGTGTAATTTTTGTACAGTGAATGGAAGTAAAACACTCAGACCTAACAGTCGACTTCTAATGAGACAGGTACGTGTCAGTTTAATCATACAAAATGGCGCTAACTGAATGTGGGCAAGTCAAATTCAATATATTCATATATTATAGTTCTACATTTAACATTTCATATGATAAATGTAATTGTATCATAGTTCTACTATATTGTAGTGATCCTCGCTAAAATGAGCCACGTCACAATTCCAAACCAAGTAACCCCAATTGGCGCCAGCGGCGCGATGCGTAGGATGTTTGCCTTTTACACATGCAACCTGGGTTCGCTTCCCTGCACCGCTGTTCGCTACATTGGTGTCAGAAGTTGTATGGAGTCTGTGAGGCCATCAGAATTTATGGCCCGGACATGTGAGGGGTCTGAGTAGTCGAAGCACTTTTTGTAGGGGACAGTGTGAGTCAGGTTACAATTCCCATTTCTGCGATGCGTAGGGTGTTTGCCGCTATGATGAAACTGGCTCTCATGAGGACCGTCACAGGAATGGAAGACCCAGAGTTACCTCTGCTGCAGAGGATAAGTTCATTAGAGTTACCAGCCTCAGAAATTGCCAGCCCAAATAAATGCTTCACATAGTTCAAGTAAACAGACACACATCTCAACATCAACTGTTCAGAGGAGACTGTGTGAATTAGGCCTTCATGGTTGAATTGCTGCAAAGAAACCACCACTAAAGGACACCAATAATAAGAAGAGACTTGCTTGGGCCCAAGAAACAAGAGCAATGGACTTTAGAACGGTGCAAATTTGGTCTTTGGTCTGGAGTCCAAAATTGAGATTTATGGTTCCAACCGCTGTGTCTTTGTGAGACGCGGTGTGTGGTCTCCGCATGTGTATTTCCCACAGTAAATCATGGAGGAGGAGGTGTGATGGGTGTGGGGGGGTGGGTGCTTGCTGGTTACACTGTTGTCTGTGATTTATTTAGAATTCAAGGCACACTTAACCAGCATGGCTTCCACTGCATTCTGTAGTGATACGCCATCCCCATCTGGTTTGGGCTAAGTGGGACTATCATTGGTTTTTCAGCAGGACAATTACCCAACACACCTCCAGGCTGTGTAAGGGCTATTTTACCAAGAAGGAGAGTGATGTACTGCATCAGATGACCTGCCCTCAAACAATTCCCTGACCTCACCGAAATAAGATGGTTTGGGATGAGTCGGACCGCAGAGTGAAGGAAAAAACAGCCAACAAGTGCTCAGCATATGTGGGAACTCCTTCAAGACGTTGGAAAAAGCATTCCAGGTGAAGCTGGTTGAGAGAATGCCAAGAGTGTGCAAAGCTGTCAATCAAGGCAAAGGGTGGCTATTTGAAGAAACTCAAATATAACATATATTTTGATTTGTTTTAACACTTTTTTGGTTTACTACATGATTCCATATGTGTTATTTCATAGTTTTGATGTCTTCACTATTATTCTACAATGTAGAAAATAGTAACAAATTAAGAAACAATGGTTTTGGGAAACAGCTTGGAGATTTAACAATGCTCCTACAAAGGTTCTAACGATTAACTTAGCCTTCAGGTGCTTTTGGGAAACCGGGCCCAGGTGGTCTCTTTAGGAAATGTTTTGAAAATATTTGGCCTAGGCTACATGCCCTGTTATTTGGGCTTAAAACCGATTTGTAGGTGATCAATCCTGCTACTGATAGCCTATGTGAACTGATCTGAACCGGTTTAGGCTGGTCATCTAGGATATGTAGGCTACATCCGAAGTACAGTACCAGTCAAAAGTTTGGACACACCTACTCATTCCAGGATTTTTCTTTATTTTTACTGTTTTCTACATTGTAGAATAATAGTGAAGACATCAAAACTATGAAAAAACACATACACATATTGCTCATGCCTAGGCTACATGCTCTGTCCTGCTACTGGTAGGCCTGTAACATTATGGGAACTGATCTGAACAGGTTTAGGCTGGTCATCTAGGATATGTAGGCTATAGCTGAGGTATAGACCTCCATCTGTATCAGGACTAGGCTCCTGCTACTGTCACTGTTATAACGTTATGGGAACTGATCTGAACAGGTTTAGGCTGGTCATCTAGGATATGTAGGCTATAGCTGAGGTATAGACCTCCATCTGTATATCACTAACAAACCGCTGTTATATATTATAACCTAGCCTACTTTACATAATATAAATCTCCTACTTGTTGCAAAAATACTTTCTGAATGTATCAATGATTTCCCCTCAGATCAATCATGCCCGTTTTAGCGCTTCTGTCTACATCTCAGATACGTTTAGAAAATATCAGATTGTAAGAAATAGTCTACTTTTAATAAATACACATTAGCCTGAGAGAGTGGAAGGGCTGAGAGGAATGTGGCCTTGTGTTGCTGCACTGTCTATAACTACCTTAACAAACAGTAACAGGGAGATGAGGTGAAAAATATCAGTCACGACTACATGTTGTTACAGGCTTTGGTATTTCCATTTATATTTTGAGGTTGGACGTTAGCACGTTGGCCGCACCTCTTGAGCCACCTCATTAGACAGTATGCTTATGCCTGTGCTGGCTCGTCATCTCTTTAGTCAGAAGGGTTCCATCTGTTATGTGATATTGAAGAGCAGCTGGCCCAGTGTTCTGGTTGGCCTTAGAGATGTTAGAAGACTGGCACCTCTTTGTAGCTCTGCTTCTTTAAGTTGATGAACAAAGTCTTTCTGTCTTGTATCTCCCAGGGTTTGGTTTGGTTTGGTTTGTTTGGTTTGGTTTGCTCTGGTCTGGTTTGCTCTGGTCTGGTTTGGTCTGGTCTGGTCTGGTCTGGTTTGGTCTGGTCTGGTTTGGTCTGGTCTGGTTTGGTCTGGTCTGGTTTGGTCTGGTTTGGTCTGGTTTGGTTTGGTTTGCTCCACTTGTTTTTTTACTCCATATTGTAAGTTGGAGGGTTTTTATTTCAGATATCCTCGTCTGGAGCCACTTCAATGGGCACTCATGGTGGGAGTCTTTTAGGTACCACTTTCTTGTTGCTAGTCAACATTCAGTGGACACTAGGGATTGGACGATTAAAACCGGAGGTCTGATGCGCCGTTGCAGTTTTCAAAGCACTACTGATTCGACACAACGTATCAATGCTTGTATCAAAGTAACAATACTACGTGATGATGACTGTCAAAGCTTCGGACATCACACTACCATCTGACAGCTGTCAGAAGAGCACTGACCTCTGCTGGAAGCTTTGTGTTTTTATCTATACTAAACAAAAATACACTGCTCAAAAAAATAAAGGGAACACTTAAACAACACAATGTAACACTTCTGTGAAATCAAACTGTCCACTTAGGAAGCAACACTGATTGACAATACATTTCACATGCTGTTGTGCAAATGGAATAGACAACAGGTGGAAATTATAGGCAATTAGCAAGACACCCCCAATAAAGGACTGGTTTTGCAGGTGGTGACCACAGACCACTTCTCAGTTCCTATGCTTCCTGGCTGATGTTTTGGTCACTTTTGAATGCTGGCGGTGCTTTCACTCCAGTGGTAGCATGAGACGGAGTCTACAACCCACACAAGTGGCTCAGGTAGTGCAGCTCATCCAGGATGGCACATCAATGCGAGCTGTGGCAAGAAGGTTTGCTGTGTCTGTCACCGTAGTGTCCAGAGCATGGAGGCGCTACCAGGAGGACAGGCCAGTACATCAGGAGATGTGGAGGAGGCCGTAGGAGGGCAACAACCCAGCAGAAAGGACTGCTTCCTCCGCCTTTGTGCAAGGAGGAGCAGGAGGAGCACTGCCAGAGCCCTGCAAAATGAACTCCAGCAGGCCACAAATGTGCAGTGTCTGCTCAAACGGTCAGAAACAGACTCCATGAGGGTGGTATGAGGGCCCGACGTCCACAGGTGTGGGGTTGTGCTTACAGCCCAACACCGTGCAGGACGTTTGGGCATTTGCCAGAGAACACCAAGATTGGCAAATTCGCCACTGGCGCCCTGTGCTCTTCATAGATGAAAGCAGGTTCACACTGAGCACATGTGACAGACGTGACAGAGTCTGGAGACGCTGTGGAGAACGTTCTGCTGCCTGCAACATCCTTCAGCATGACCGGTTTGGCGGTGGGTCAGTCATGGTGTGGGGTGGCATTTCTTTGGGGGGCCGCACAGCCCCTCCATGTTGCTCACCAGAGGTAGCCTGACTGCCATTAGGTACCGAGATGAGATCCTCAGACCCCTTGTGAGACCATATGCTGGTGCAGTTGGCCCTGGGTTCCTCCTAATGCAAGACAATGCTAGACCTCATGTGGCTGGAGTGTGTCAGCAGTTCCTACAAGAGGAAGGCATTGATGCTATGGACTGGCCTACCCGTTCCCCAGACCTGAATCCAATTGAGCACATCTGGGACATCATGTCTCGCTCCATCCACCAACGCCACATTGCACCACAGACTGTCCAGGAGTTGGCGGATGCTTTAGTCCAGGTCTGGGAGGAGATCCCTCAGGAGACCATCCGCCACCTCATCAGGAGCATGCCCAGGCGTTGTAGGGAGGTCATACAGGCACGTGGAGGCCACACACACTACTGAGGCTCATTTTGACTTGTTTTAAGGACATTACATCAAAGATGGATCAGCCTGTAAAATTTGATTTCCATTGATATTTTTTGTGTGATTTTGTTGTCAGCACATTCAACTATGTAAAGAAAAAAGTATTTAATAAGATTATTTCATTCATTCAGATCTAGGATGTGTTATTTTAGTGTTCCCTTGATTTTTTTGAGCAGTGTATAAACGCAACATGTAAAGTGTTGGTCCCATGTTTCATGAGCTGAAATAAAAGATCCCAGAAATGTTCCATATGCACAAAAAGCATATTTCTCTCCGATTTTGTGCACAATTTTGTTAACATCCTTGTTAGTGAGCATTTATCCGTTGCCAAGATAATGCATCCACCAGACAGGGGTGGAATATCAAGCAGCAGATTAAACAGCATGATAATTGCACAGGTACACCTTGTGCTGGGGACAATAAAAGGCCACTCGAAAATGTGCAGTTTTGTCCCACAACACAATGTATTATTATTATAATGCCACAGATGTCTCAGGTTTTGAGGGAGCGTGCCATTGGCATGCTGACTGCAGGAATGTCCACCAGAGCTGTTGCCAGAGAATTACATTGGTGTCAGAAGTGGAACGGCGGCTGTGAGGCCATCAGACTGGCCCGGACGTGTGAGTAGTCGACTTCCTGGTCGGAGGGGGCAGTGTGAGCCACATTCCAATTCCCACCATGTGGGTTAACCCTATTGGTGCGATGCGTAGGTTGTTTGCCTTTTACACGTGCAACCTGGGTTCGCTTCCCTGCCCTGCTGTTTGCTACATTGGTGTCAGAAGTGGTATGGTGTCTGTGAGGCCATCAGAATGCACGGCCCGGATGTGTGAGGGGTCTGAGTAGTCGAAGCACAGGACTTGCTTTTATAGGGGGCAGTGTGAGACAGGTTACAATTCCCATCATAGCAATAGGTTTAACCCTATAGACAGGTTATAATTAGGTTTAACCCTATAGACAGGTTACAATTAAGTTTAACCCTACTACTGCGATGCTTAGGGTGTTTGCCTGTTTCTCCAGCGACCTGGGTTCACTGCCCTGCCCCACTGTTTTCTACAATATTAATATCACAGGCTACCCGACGTCCCGTTGAACAAAGAGACACAACAATATGAGTGAAAGGATTTTAGGATAATATCAGTTAGTGTTTATTTAGAGTTGTCTTCTGGGTTCAGCCTTCTAGCTGCCTTTATCAATTGGGTGAAATGTAATAAATGACATGGTCTCAGAGTTTGGAGATAACCAGTCCCAGTTTAAATCACTATGACAACCATTTCATTATTTCCCAGCAGCAAGGGAATCTAGAGACTCAACATTTGTAGAATCAGAATCACCTTTATTCGCCAAGTACATTTGCACATACATATGTAGGATCTTAATTTGAGCCAGTTTGCTACAGCAGGAAAATATTCCTGCAGCAACAGGAAATGTGAATTATTATGTGAATTATAATTAATGGACATTTTTTGTAGCGGTTGATACATTTTTATTAAGCGAAACTCAAGTCTGGCATTTCTAAGTGGAAATTACAAACTTCAGAAGCCTTTTAAAACCTCAAATACACTACAAGTTTTACATTTCCTGCATTGCGGAAAAGTTATTCTGTGGTGGGGAGTGATCAAATTAAGATCCTACATCTGTACACATAATTAGTACAGTGGGTATACAGTTGGTATACAGATATACAGTACAGTGGGAATACAGTTGATATACAGATATACAGTACAGTGGGAATACAGTTGATATACAGATATACAGTACAGTGGGAATACAGTTGATATACAGATATACAGTACAGTGGGAATACAGTTGGTATACAGATATACAGTACAGTGGGAATACAGTTGGTATACAGATATACAGTACAGTGGGAATACAGTTGGTATACAGATATACAGTACAGTGGGAATACAGTTGATATACAGATATACAGTACAGTGGGAATACAGTTGGTATACAGATATACAGTACAGTGGGAATACAGTTGGTATACAGATATACAGTACAGTGGGAAAACAGTTGATAAAACAGATATACAGTACAGTGGGAATACAGTTGGTATACAGATATACAGTACAGTGGGAATACAGTTGATATACAGATATACAGTACAGTGGGAATACAGTGGATATACAGATATTCAGTACAGTGGGTATACATTTACAGTACCAGAATAAATATATCTAAGAGAGATGAACAGAGTGCTAATGCAGTATAGTTCAGTTATTTAGTGTACAGTTCAGAGATGGCTTGATATGGTGTGCAGCATAGAGTGTATAGTCCTTTAGTCTCTATGGACCAGATGGTAGTGTACAGTTCAGAGATGGCTTGATGTGGTGTGCAGCATAGAGTGTATAGTCCTTTAGTCTCTATGGGCCAGATGGTAGTGTACAGTTCAGAGATGGCTTGATGTGGTGAGCAGCATAGAGTGTATAGTCCTTTAGTCTCTATGGGCCAGATGGTAGTGTACAGTTCAGAAATGGCTTGATGTGGTGAGCAGCATAGAGTGTATAGTCCTTTAGTCTCTATGGGCCAGATGGTAGTGTACAGTTCAGAGATGGCTTGATGTGGTGAGCAGCATAGAGTGTATAGTCCTTTAGTCTCTATGGGCCAGATGGTAGTGTACAGTTCAGAGATGGCTTGATGTGGTGTGCAGCATAGAGTGTATAGTCCTTTAGTCTCTTTGGGCCAGATGGTAGTGTACAGTTCAGAGATGGCTTGATGTGGTGTGCAGCATAGAGTGTATAGTCCTTTAGTCTCTATGGGCCAGATGGTTGGTTGGTGAGGACTACAGCATGGGGAAAGAAACTGTTCAGATGGGGGTCTATAACATCCAATCACATAGGTTTACAGCAGCTGACAGTTGCAACGTCATTGCTACTAACTCAAACTGCCTTATTTAGACAAAAACATAATCTCTGTACAGATGTAGGATCTTAATTTGATCACCCTGTTGCAGGAGAACTAAAACTTGTAGTGTATTTGAGTGTATTTAAGCTTTAAAAAAAGGTTTCTGAAGATGATCAATTCCACTTTTCTATTAAAATAATTGTTCATTAATTATAATCCACATAATAATTCAAATGTCCTGTTGCTGCAGGATTATTTTCCTGCTGTAGCAAACTGGCTCAAATTAAGATCCTTATCTGTAGCAATACACCTCTCTTTGATGTACATGGCTATATCAGGATTGACTTTTGACCATTTGACATCTTTTATTTACTTTTGTTTAGGCTGGTTGAAAGGTATAAATAAAGACCATTTCTGTAAAGATAAAAAAGTATGTAACTTATAAATCATGAGCCTCATCTTGAGGAGTCACCTGCGACAGCATTCATAAAGAGTAGGAGTACTGATCTGGGATCAGTTTAGCCTTTTAGATCATAATGAAACAGATTAAATGGACAGGGGGGACCTGATCCTAGATCAGCACTCCTCCTCTGAGACACTGCCTTTATGAATAAGGGCCCAGGAGTCACCAGGACCAACTGGAAGTCGCTCTCGATAAAGCGCTTCTGCTAAATTACGTAAATGTAATATGAGTCAGCAGGACCAGGAAACAACGTGGTGTTCTAATTTCTGCACAAACTGTTTCAGCCTGTTAGCTTCACATTCCAGCTCAGGCCTCACCCATGAGAATATACAGAGCGCTAGTCATCAGGAAGGTGCTCTCTCAGCAGAACAGTAGATATCTCAATGACTTGACATGTTCTGGTTGTGAATTCAGGCTACAAGGTAAGAATCCTGCCAGGAATGATTGTAAAGTGTGTAGAGAAATTAAATGTATGGTGTAATTTTAGTACAGTGAATGGAAGTAAAACACTCAGACCTAACAGTCTACTTCTACTGAGACAGGTTTGTGTCAGTCTAATCATACAAAATAGTGATAACTGAACATGGGCAAGTCAAATTCAATATATCAATATTCAAGACTCAACCTTTGCAGAATCAGAATCACCTTTATTCGCCAAGGACATTTGCACATACATATGTAGGATCTTAATTTGAGCCAGTTTGCTACAGCAGGAAAATATTCCTGCAGCAACAGGAAATGTGAATTATAATTAATGGACATTTTTGTAGCAGTTGATACATTTTTAGTAAGGGAAACTCAAGTCTGCCATTTCTAAGTGGAAATTACAAACTTCAGAAGCCTTTTAAAACCTCAAATACACTACAAGTTTTACATTTACTGCGTTGAGGGAAAGTTATTCTGCAGTGGGGGGTGATCAAATTAAGATCCTACATATGTACACATAATTCTACATGGTGATTTTTACATTTAGTCATTTAGCAGACGCTCTTATCCAGAGCGACTTACATACATTGCAAGTGCATACATTTTTATTTTTTATACTGGAATCGAACCCACAACCCTGGCGTTGCAAACGCCATGCTCTACCAACTGAACTACATCCCTGCCGGCCATTCCCTCCCCTACCCTGGACAAATTGTGCGCCGCCCCATGGGTCTCCCGGTCGCGGCCAGCTACAACAGAGCCTGGATTCAAAGCAGGATCTCTAGTGGCACAGCTAGCACTGCGAAGCAGTGCCTTAGACCACTGCGCCACTCGGGTGATAGTGACAGACAACATTTAGAGACAGAATACAGACAAAGAGTTTACACAAAATGTCTAGGAAGAGTGAGCATAGAGCTATAAGATAATGAACAGTGGATATACAGATATACAGTACAGTGGGAATACAGTTGGTATACAGATATACAGTACAGTGGGAAATACAGTTGATATACAGATATACAGTACAGTGGGAATACAGTTGATATACAGATATACAGTACAGTGGGAATACAGTTGGTATACAGATATACAGTACAGTGGGAATACAGTTGATATACAGATATACAGTACAGTGGGAATACAGTTGGTAGACAGATATACAGTACAGTGGGAATACAGTTGATATACAGATATACAGTACAGTGGGTTATACAGTTGATATACAGATATACAGTACAGTGGGAATACAGTTGATATACAGATATACAGTACAGTGGGTATACAGTTGGTATACAGATATACAGTACAGTGGGAATACAGTTGGTGGTATACAGATATACAGTACAGTGGGAATACAGTTGATATACATATATACAGTACAGTGGGAATATATATATACAGTATCAGTATAAAATATATCTAAGAGAGATGAACAGAGTGCTAATGCAGTATAGTTCAGTTATTTAGTGTACAGTTTCAGAGATGGCTTGATGTGGTGAGCAGCACATAGAGTGTATAGTCCTTTAGTCTCTATGGGCCAGATGGTAGTGTACAGTTCAGAGATGGCTTGATGTGGTGTGCAGCATAGAGTGTATAGTCCTTTAGTCTCTATGGACCAGATGACCAGTTGGTGAGGACCACAGCATGGGGAAAGAAACTGTTCAGATGGGGGTCTATAACATCCAATCACATAGGTTTACAGCAGCTGACAGTTGCAACGTCATTGCTACTAACTCAAACTGCCTTATTTAGATAAAAACATAATCTCTGTACAGATGTAGGATCTTAATTTGATCACCCTGTTGCAGGAGAACTAAAACTTGTAGTGTATTTTGAGTGTATTTAAGCTTTAAAAAAGGTTTTCTGAAGATGATCAATTTGTCACGCCCTGGCTCTGGGACTCTGTTATGTTGAGCCAGGGTGTGTAGTTTCTATGTATTTGTGTTCTAGGTTCGTTATCTAGCTCATGTGTTTTCTGTGTTGGCCGCGGTGGTTCTCAATCAGAGGCAACGAGTATCAGCTGTTGCTTGTTGTCTCTGATTGGGAACCATACTTAGGCAGCCTGTTTTTCCACAGTGTGTGTGTGTGGGATCTTGTTCCGTGTATGGATTGTGTCTGTTACCTAGGACTTCACGTATCATTTTTGTTGTTTTGTTTCGTGTGGTGAATCTAAATAAAGTATGTTCACTCATCACGCTGCGCATTGGGTCCACTTCCTCCAACAATCGTGACAGAAGATCCCACGAAAAACTGGACCAAGCAGCGTGTCCAGGAGCCAACGCCAGAGGTAACTCTAGCGGATATCCACCTCGACTGGGTCAAAGAGCAGCGTGTCCAGGAGCCAACGCCAGAGGTAACTCTAGCGGATATCCACCTCGACTGGGTAAAGCAGCGTGAGGAGGAGAGAGGTTGGACCTGGGAGCAGAGGATGGAGAGTCTGGCGAGAGCCATGGAGGCCATATCCACGGGGGAGAGACAAGCCCAAAAACATTTTTTGGGGGGGCTCACACCGTGGACGATGGGGCTGCTGGAGAGGCAGATAAGGGGGCGAGTTAGTGGACGAGGAGAGAAGGCCACCGGGTTACGGGAGCCATTGGCGAGTAGAGGGAAGGAAAATGTAGAGGCACGGCGAGAGGTACTGAGGTGTGTTGCCAGTCTGTGCCGGCCCGTTCCTGATCCCCGGGGTAAGGCCAGTGGTGTGTGTTCCCAGTGCGGTCCGGCCTGTTCCTGTCCCTCGCACCAAGCCTGTGATGGCGCGTCGCCAGCCCGGTCCGGCCTGTTCCTGCCTCTCGCACCAAGCCTACGGTGCGGCGTCGCCCAGCCCGGCCCGGCCTGTTCCTGCTCCCCGCACCAAGCCAATGGTGCGCGTCGCCAGCCCGGCCCGGCCCTGTTCCTGCTCCCCGCACCAAGCCAATGGTGCGCGTCGCCAGCCCGGCCCGGCCTGTTCCTGCTCCCCGCACCAAGCCAATGGTGCGCGTCGCCAGCCCGGCCCGGCCTGCTCCTGCTCCCCGCACCAAGCCTGTGGTGCGCATCATCAGCCCGGTCCGGCCCGTCCCTGCTCCCCGCGCACCAAGCCTGTGGTGCGCGTCGTCAGTCCGTCACAGCCCGTGCCTGGGGTCACCGGTGCCTGGTCAGGGTACCGGTCAGCTGCTCCACATCGGAGCCTAAGCAATCCGCTCCACTGATGTCCAGTCCAGCTCCAGCCAGCGGGGCCAGACCGGACCAGGGGCGCTACGGGGGGATTGTTGGAGGGTGGTGGTCAAGCCCGGAGCCGGAAAACCGCCTCCGAGGAGGAATCCCACCCGGCCCTCTCCTGTTCGGTTTTATGTTTGGCGCAGTCGCAGTCCGCGCCTTTGGGGGGGGGTACTGTCACGCCCTGGCTCTGGGACTCTGTTATGTTGAGCCAGGGGTGTGTAGTTTCTATGTGTTTGTGTTTCTAGGTTCGTTATCTAGCTCATGTGTTTCTGTGTTGGCCGGGGTGGAGTTCTCAATCAGAGGCAACGAGTGTCAGCTGTTGCTTTGTTGTCTCTGATTGGGAACCATACTTAGGCAGCCTGTTTTCCACAGTGTGTTGTGGGATCTTGTTCCGTGTATGGTTTGTGTCTGTTACCTAGGACTTCACGTATCGTTTTGTTGTTTTGTTTCGTGTGGTGAATCAAAAATAAAGTATGTTCACTCATCACGCTGCGCATTGGTCCACTTCCTCCAACGATCGTGACACAATTCCACTTTCTATTAAAAGAATTGTTCATAATTATAATCCACATAATAATTCAAATGTCCTGTTGCTGCAGGATTATTTTTCCTGCTGTAGCAAACGGCTAAAATTAAGATCCTACATCTGTAGCAATACACCTCTCTTTGATGTACATGGCTATATCAGGATTGACTTTGGACCATTTGACATATTTTATTTACTATTGTTTAGGCGGGTTGAAAGGTTTAAATAAAGACAATTTCTGTAAAGATAAAAAAGTATTAATAACTTATAAATCATGAGCCTCATCTTGAGGAGTCACCTGCGACAGCAGTCATAGGAGTGCTGATCTGGGATCCGTTTTTTCTTTTAGATCATAATGAAACAGATTAAAATGGACAGGCGGGGGACCTGATCCTAGATCAGCACTCCTCCTCTGGGAAACTGCCTTTATGAATAAGGGCCCAGGAGTCAGCAGGACCAACTGGAAGTCTCTCTGGATAAGAGCTTCTGCTAAATGACGTAAATGTAGTATGAGTCAGCAGGACCAGGAAACCAAACACATGGTGTTCTAAAGTCTAGTTAGGGTGGGGAGGCGGCTGAGCTGAAACAGTAAGTAAATGTGTTCCTCTGTACAGGATCCATTTGAGACGACCGCGCAGAAAAACACTATATGGAGAGAACTGAAAAAATAAAAGTGAGTATTTCTGAACAATAATCTATTCTATTGGACAGAGTAAGATAATTAATACCTGGAATGAGATATTATTAGTTAGTAGAACTGCTACTTGAGCTGAGTTGCTGACAGACAGCAGTTTTCAAAGTGGGAAACTAATCAGTAGGTCTATGTGTTATCAGGTAGACTATTAATCATTGTCATTATGGAGACACCTATTTTACAACCCTTATTCCATGAAACATATAACGCTGTAGAACTGATGCACATCAAGAAATAAGGTGACAAATCACAGGAAAACTACTTTAGGCGCTCTAGAGCACGTTAGATACATTCTGTCGGAGGTGGTTTAAACTGCAATCTAATGTCGACTTTTGCTTATGGAAAACCATATCATGCGAAAGGTTTTTACAAATGCTCAGTTCTTGGGTTTCTCGAGTGTACATTTTGAAAAATGGAAGGTATGGAACTCCATCATGTGCTTCTGTTATGAGAAAAAACTCCACAATGAAACTAACATTAAATGTGGAGAGAATGATAGATCTGTTGGCCATCAAGTAGCCTATTCATTGTTATGCCTGTCCAGGCTACTGTAGTCTGCCATTTTATACTATAAATATGTTGAAATGACTGGAGTCGTTGCAAATCATTTTGTGCCACTTGTGTAGCCAACCTGGAGCTGGCAAACAGATGTAATAAATAGCCTTTAACTTCAGTTTATTGTTGTTGTAGCCTTGTGTTATTATGTAATTAATAATGGCCGTGTTTAGTTAATTAAATTGGAAGTTATCAAGTGTCACCATGTTCACAGTTCTATCGCAATTGCTGATCAGATGTTAGACTGCATTAGATTGAAGGTAACAGTGTAGTGTCGAGTCAATGCTGGTAATTATTGCTGTGAAACAAAGGAGTCCGCTTATACTGAACTTTGATCATAAGGTTTATTCATATCACAAGATTTCAGCATAACTGTACAGGTGTCCCGTGATCACCCGGAGAGCAGTTGTTCCCTGATTACAATGTCTGCTCTAACCTCTTCTTCGTTTTTACCCAGTATATATAAATCTTCCCCAAAATATGGGTGGCTCCCTCTACTGTCCAATCCCCCTGTCTACAACACAACAGACTTCTCTGTCCTATGTGGCGTGTCACACTAAAAACGGCTCTCTTTGAACCTAAATAAACATCCCCTCAGGTTCCACTTGAAAACATTAACCAAGTCATAATCTTAATACACTACAACAGTCAACCAGATTAGGCTACAGGTAAAAAAATAACCTGTCTGTTGTTGACAAGCATAGGCCTATTCAGTTCATATCGATATTATTAATATTTCATTCAGTGATTGAAATTACGACCCCATTCTCAGTAGCCTATTCCAGCAGGCTACTGGGCAACAGAAGCACTTCCTACCTCAAAATCGTCTTGCTATTCATGTTAAATAAATTAATCTGTCAATATGAACTAAGCAAGCTGCTAAATCATTCAGCTTACATCTTGCCTACATCTTGCCCAGACTACTGGAGGCTATCTGAAATAAGATGTAGGCCTATCAGGGTCTATGTTTTGGCCTAGTTTTCAGGCCTTGTTGGTGGGTTTTGAGTAGTCATTGGGCTAGAAAAAGCAATTGCATTAAATCACCTGACTGTTTGGATGTGTCTGTTAGTAAATGTTTTATTTCTAAGAGATCATGAATAAAAGAGAACAATTGACATTCAATAATTAATAATTAATTCTCTGTTTAGGGGTCAGTGGTCTAAAATGAGTCTCTCTGGGGAGAAAGAGGAGGGGGGCCCTGCCTCTAAAATGAGTCTCTATGGGGAGATAGAGGAGGGGGGCCCTGCCTCTAAAATGAGTCTCTTTGGGGAACATGACACCAAAGAAAAGAGGTGAGCTGATAATATTGTTTAAGAATTTTTATTCCAAAATGCTATATAGGAGAAAAGAAAATCACATTTGTGTTTTTTCATCAGAAATTATTACTAATGGGTACCTTCAATATAACTATTGTAGATTAAAGATGTGATTTAAAACCATTGTTTAGTTGGAATGTAATGTTCGTATCCTGTATATTTTACTGTGATATGTGGTTGTCTCACCTAGCTACATTAAGATGAATGCATTTACAGATGCCATATCTTAATTTGACCCAGTTTCTCACAGCAGGAAAATAATCCTGCAGCAATAGCAAATGTGCATTTTTCGGTGGATTATAATTAAGGGATATTTTCTGTAGGGGTTCATACATTTTTCATCAGGGCAAATCAAGTCTGACATTTGTAAGTGGAAATTACACACTTTAGACGCCTTTATAAAGGTTTAATAATTTATTTAAGCAATAAAAGCTAATTGACCAACATTTCTGAAAATTGATATATAGAAAAAAAGAGAAATACATTTTGGAATGAAACTCTTGTTTCCCCATCTGAGCTCAGAGTAGATGAGAGATGTATATGTTTGTCTCTGTTGTGTTGAAGCCCAATCAAGCAGGAGAGACCAGCCTCCCCTGTACCCAGCTGTGTGTCCATGAAGAGTGACCAGTCAATGGTTCAACTCTTAAAGTTTAGAGAGGGAGACTTTTCTACTGAACAAAGGTAAGAAGAACTCATGGGTCATGGTCAGTGGAGTTAAACAAAACACTGTCTCCAGTCATTTCTCCTCTCCCATTTTACCATTTTACCATTTATTTTTGTTGTTTTCATAATCCATAGGCTTACTCCTTTTTTCCATTTTTCATAGTCCTGAAACAATGTTAAACTAACACAACATTACCTCTCTCTGTGTGTGTGTGTGTGTGTGTGTGAGTGAGTGGGTGTGTGTGTTGTTTGCACTCCCTGGCATGAGGAGATGTAATCTCTATCCTGATTGGTCCTAGTCACTTTTACCCCTACCTACATGTACATATTACCTCAACTACCTGGTACCCTGCACATGACTCAGTACTGGTACTCCTTATATATAGTCTAGTTATTACTCAACTACCTGGTACCCCTGCACATTGGACTCAGTACTGGTACTCCTTGTATATAGTGTAGTTATTACATCAACTACCTGGTACCCCTTGCACATTGACTCAGTACTGGTTACTCCTTATAGCCTCATTACTACCTCCAACCACCTGGCTACCCCTGCACAGGTGGAGATTATAAACTCAGCAAAAAAAGAAACTTCCTCTCACTGCCACTGTGTTTTATTTTCAGCAATACTTAACATGTGTAAAATATTTTGTATGAACATAACCAGATTCAACAACTGAGAACATAATAAACTGAACAAGTTCCACAGACATGTGGACTACACAGAAATTGAATAATGTGTCCCTGAACAAAGGGGGGATCAAAATCAAAAGTAACAGTCAGTAATTAGTGTGGCCACCAGCTGCATTAAGTACTGCAGTACATCTCCTTCCTCATGGACAGCACCAGATTTGCCAGTTCTTGCTGTGAAATGTTATACTATGCTTCCACCAAGGGCACCGGCAAGTTCCCAGAACATTTCTGGGGGGAATGGCCCTAGCCTTCACCCTCCGACTCCAACAGGTCCCAGAAGGGTCTCAATGGGATTGAGGATCTTGGGGCTCTTTGGCTGGCCATGGCAGGAACCACTGACATTCCTGTGGTGCAGGAGGAAATCCCGAACAGAACGAGCAGTATGGATGGTGGCATTGTCATGCTGGAAGGGTCTGGTCAGGATGACGCCGGCAGAAAGGGTACCAAATGAGGGAGGAGGATGTCTTCCCTGTAAAAGCACAGTGTTGAGATTGCCTGCAATGACAAACAAACTCCAGTCCGATGATGCGCTGATTCCTACACGCCCCAGACCATGACGGCCCAACACCTCAAAATCGATCCCGCTCCGAGTACAGGCATCAGTGTAACGCTCAGTCCTTGGACGGATAAACGCTAAATGACATCACCCCTGATGAGGACAAAACGGACTCGTCAGTGACGAGCACTTTTTGCCAGCCTGTTGGTTTACAGCGACGGTTGGGGTTGTGCACAAGGCGACGTTGTTGCAGGTTGAGTCTGGTGGGGACGCTAAAACAGGGCTACAAGCCCTCCGGCCAGCCTCTATTAAGCTATTGCGGACAGTCTGCGCACGGATGGGAGGGATTGTGCGTCTGGGTAACTCGTGGTTGTTGGTGCATCCTGTACCTTGTCCCACAGGTTGGTGTTCGGATGTACCGATCTGTGCAGGTGTTGTACAGTGGTCTGCCACTTGCTCCGAGGACGTCAGTGCCCCGCCTGTCTCCCGAGGCTGTCTTGGGGTCTCACAGTAGGACTTTGAAATTTTATTCCCCTGTCACATCGCGTCCTCATGCCCCCTTTGCCATGCCTAAGCATTTCAGCAGATAGCCGGACCCGGGGCTTTTTTTTGGTTTTTTTCGTTTCATAAAAAGCCTCTTTTTTGTCCTAAGTTTCATAACTGTGACTTAATTCCCTACCGTTGTAATTTTAGGTCTAACGCCGTTCCACAGGTGTATGTTCTTAAATTTTTATGGTTCATTGAACAAGCTGGGAAACATTTTTAAAACCCTTTAAAATGAAGATCTGGGTTTTTTTGATTTTACAAATTTATCTTTGAAAAAGGGTCCTGAAAACGGGATTTTTTCTTTTTGTGATTTTTAAGAGTACAGGCCCATTTTGCCGATCTTCTTCAAGATTTTCAAATTTCATAGATACCAGCGGGGAAATAAAATCCTGTGGTTTTAGAGGTTGCAAAAGGTCACCCCAGGAGAAATTCAGTTCCCTTTTTCATAGTAGCTTCGATTTTCAGCAGAAAGGTGGTAGAGGGGGAGAGTAAAAAAAGCGGGTTTGGGGGAAAATGTGACGCCGGTGAACAGGTGGGGTTCCATAGCCGCGGGAGCCCCAGCAAAGAAAACACACTACAAGGTTGGGCCCGGTGGAGCTGTTAAAATACTGATAGGTCGAAAGAAAGGGAGCGTCTTAATCAGTTTCTCCATTCAATCTTTCCTTAACATTTTAATATTGACAATACTGAAAAACGATACTCCAGAAGATATTATCCCCTACGGCGCAAAATGAGGGGGCTTATTCTAAATCACAGATTTGGCACATCTTGTTCACATGTTAGGACACATCAGAAATATATTGAGACAGATTCAGCCGAGCCTCAAGTAGAAAAATAAATAAATTTGATTTGAACATAAAACGTTTTCGTTTCGTTTGAAATAGGCTATAGCCATTTTTTATTTTTAATACATTATTCCGTTTCATGTGAAGTCATTTGATATTCTTTTTTTGAATAAATTGCAAAGACTTGGGCAACTTTGTTTTTTGTATCAAACTTTTTTCTGAAAAAATCGGCTCTACAAAGGTTCAACGATGAATTAGATCAATTTAGCCTTTAGATGTTTTTGAAAACCCGGGCCCAGGATAAAAACATCTGAAAGCTAAAATATAAAATGAAAATTTTTTCTTTGCGGTTCTGTAAAAATGTGTTATTTTTTACTTTTGACTGTGGCCCCATTTTTTATTTCTAGAGAGTGGGGAAATCTCTGCCCATTAAACCAAAAAAAGTGGTCTTTTTAAAAACCAACCCCATGCCATGATGATTAAACACCAATCTCTTCATTTTTTTTTAAAAAATAAAATCTAATTTCCCAACTTTTCTAAAAAAGGATATATAGGTTTTAAAATGAATTAATAATTTTTCCCCCATCGGTCAGAGTATTTGAAAAGATGAATTTTTGTCTCTTTTGTTTTGGGGAACCCCCAACAAGCAGGAGAGACAGCCTCCCTGACCCGCTTTTTTCCCATGAAGAGGACGGGTCTAGGGACCTCCTAATTTTCAGAGGGGAGATTTTTTCTGGGAACAAAGTAAAAAGAATATGGGTATGGTCATGGTAAAAACACTGTTAGTATTTTCCTCTCCCATTTTCCATTTTTTTGTTGTTTTCATAACCATAGGCAAACCCTTTTTTCCATTTTCAAGTCAAAACAATATTAAACAACAACATTCCCCCCTGTGTGTGTGTGTGGTGGTGTGTGGGTGTGGTGTGTGTGTGGTTGTGTGTTTTTTGGTGTGTGTTGTGTTGTGTGTTGTGGGTGTGTGTGTGTGTGTGTGTGGTTGAAATCCCTGGATGGGAAATGTAATTCATGTTTGCCCACAAAAACCAACAGGAGAGATCAAGTCAGAGTTTCCAGTGGCATTTCCCGATTCTCAACAGACCGGCCTCCATTTTCGTGATGTGGCCCGTTATGTACATTTTTTTTTTGTTTACCCAAGAAAATTTTGATTGAATCTTCATTAATGTTAATGGAAAGCATTTACCCTTTTGTTAACTTTTTTACTGTTTTATTTCAGGCTTGAAGAGAAATTTGACTTTTTGTGAAGAACGAGCTGAAGATGTTAAAGGGATTTTTAGTCCAAAACCCCCAGAAGGCTTTGGAGTCAGAAGCAGGAAAAGGGAAAGGGTGGATCTAAAGATGAAAAGCAGGAGGCAGTGCCAGAGGGGGGGTTTTAAGATCACACTGCACGTCCTGGGGAAAAAGACCAGAAGGGGCTTGCTGAACAGGGGAGAAAGAAAGAGTGCTCCCTCATTTTGAATGCTTTTTTAGAACTTTTAAAAGCTTACAAAGTAAGTAAGTAGCTTTAAACTCAATGATTTGTAGCACCTTAAAACAACACCTAGTGCTCATCAAGTGCAGTGGGGAATGTGTACAAGAGAGAAGGAGAGAGAGAGAAGAGAGGGGAGAGAAGAGAGAGAGGGGAAAAAAGAAGGAAAATTAATATACCAATAATGTGTGTAAGCTTATAAAAATCTTTAAAGCAAGAAATGTTTATAATTTAAAATTTTTTATAAGAGTCCTAGAAACTGTGGCTTTAAAAAAGATTTTATTTTAAACCTCTTGTTTTTCTTCTTTCAGAGGGATCTTGCTGTTTTTTGCCAAACGTAAAACTAAAATCTAATCTAAAGAAGAAGTTTCAATGTGTATTGGGGGATCGCTAAACAGGAAACCCCAACATTCTCAATAAGATTACACAGGCCTACATCACGAGGGTGGAACGGAAAGGGGGCAATAAAACAGAGCGAGAAGTTTGAGACTACACCCAGGAAACAAGCAAGACCAGAGACGCAATAAATGTAACGAATCTTAAAACCCTTTAAACGGGACAAACAAACTTATCAGAATGTGCTGAAAAAGGGAGTCGCTGCATGGAAAAAAAAAGTCTCTGTGCGAAGTTCATTTTGGACTGGGCTGAAGGAAAAACAAATCAGATGTCCAATTTGTATTTTTATTTCCCTTTTCGGGGGCTGAATTGATGAACGGGGAAAAACACACTTTTATTGAAATTCTGAATCATTCTCAATGGAAAAAAAAGAATCAAGAATCCCAACTACGCAAGTCAAAGTTCGTTCACTTGATGGTCTGGTGATGCCCACTGCCCTAGACTTCCCGAAGAAAAGTTTTTTTGAGTCACAAAAATTTAACCCCAGTGGTGTTCTGCTGACAAAACTCTCAGGGAAAACGCTTCCTCTGCTCCCTGGGGAAAACCCGACCTGCACACCATAAAATCCTTCAGTGTGTGTTGACCCGGTGACGAGGTAAGGGGCAAAGACCACAGAAGGAGAGACTTCGGAAGAATTCGTATAAGGGGCCCGCAGCGAATATTCACACATAAAGACATCAAGGAGCCCCCCATCATGTGCCACATTCAGTTTTTTTGGATTTCTTCAACAGTCCTTTAGCACATGTTTAGTACAGACAAGACAAAGAGATGCCCAAAAACTCTGCGAGTGTACACACACCTTGTGGAGTTTCTCCCAAAAAGAAGGATGAAAAGATCTTGGGAAAGAAGAGACAGTCCACCTGGGGAAAAAAGAGAGCTCTGTCAGGGAAAACTGGCTTTTAACAGTTGTGAAGGGCAATCTGTTTTTGAAGAAGACCTGAAAAAGGGTGGGATTTATGTCAATGAAGCCTCTGTTACTCGGGTTGTGCACACGCTTTTTAAAGAGGAAAGTTTGGGGTACAGGACAAGGGGGTACTGCTTTGTGCATTGAGATTAGAGTTTTTGGGTGCTGTTTAAAGTTTCCTCTATTTTCAACAACAATAAACTAATGGGTAAACCCAATCAACCCGGGAAATTTTTTTCATGTTCAGAGTAGCCTGAGTTACTTTTTAAAGAGTGCGTGGATAAAGCCTTTCAAAGTGAGACGGGAAAAACCCGACCTGTTTCCCCCGCTTCCTTTTTGGGCTTCATGGGGTCCAAAACGAAGCCCTTACGAGGTCTATGACAAGACAAAAAACAGCTCACGATCCCTAAGAAAAAGTCAAGTACATCAAGGAGAAGATCAGGGGGAATCCCTCTCCCCAGAGGTGCATCAAATTTTTCCCCTGTCTGAAGAAAGAATGACCATTCTCTAGTGGAGAGATCCAAAACTTCCTAGATCAGGAAGTCTCTCAAAAATCCCTGTCACCCGCCATGGGCACTTGGTCTTTGTTGCGATTTAGAAAGGAGTGGGTTTTTTTCCTGAAAAATCCCGATCAAGGAAGGCTTCTGAGGCTGCGCCATGGCAAAGCCCCCGAGCTGCTTGGGAAAAATGACATTAAGGACTATCATAGGAATAAATATTCAGTTTAGAGAAAAATAGTATTTTGAAAACAAATTTAACAATGATTGGTGTTCACATTTGATAACTATATGACCATACAATTTTAGGAGAAAGGAAAATAATCTATTGTTTTTTAAGAAATAAACCCAAAAGCATCTCATTTTCCTTTTACATACTGGTGTTAAATTTAAAAGTTATTCGTGAAATCATGATGATCTCTTTTCAGCTGTCGGCTTGGGAGTCACAGAGGAAGGGTGTGCTTCTGGGTTCGTTCTGAAGAAAACCCCCCCACCCGAGAGAGTGGATTGGTAAAATGACCTGAAGGGTTTGGAGTGAAGCTGCTCCTTTTGGACTGGGGAATCCCCCCTGTAAACTGGAGACTCTGAGGTCAGATTCCCGTATTTGGGCAACAAAGGGTAATGTTTACCAGATCCCGTGTTTACCAGGACACATAGTCCCCAACCTATTGTTTTGGGCAGTGAAGCTTACAGTTTGAAATTTTGGGCTATGCTCCAGCAATTTTTTTGAATAGAAGTTTTAATTAGGGGACAGTATATAAAGTCAATTTTTTTTAGGGGAATGTGAGAGGTTTTTTGTTTTGTTGTAGCCTTGAACTTTCATTATTATTATTAAGATTATTCATGATCTTTTTTAAACATGCATCATCAGGATTAAATAGAGTGTTTTGAAAATGTTTTACCCACCACCAAAAAAAAAGCGTGTGGTTTTTAAAAGTGGGGTCCTGAAAAAATTTTCAGGGGGGGAATTTTTCTGATGATTTAGGGACCAACAATTTTTAAAAAAATATGCACAACAACATGAAGACAGGGGCAGCATATAATCAATAAGAAGATTTTTGACGTCTCAAAAATGTTGCTTACAAAAAAAAAAATAAATTATCCAGTAAAAAATAATCAAGGTTTTCTTTCCATTCCTCAAAATGCATAAACAAAATTCATTTCCCTAAAAAATGAAAACAGGAAAATACAGATTTGGTTTTGTTCAGATTTCAGGGTCAAAAAAAGCTTTTCCCCTTTTTTTTAATTTTTTAATCTACCTTTTGGGGCACTTTTTTGTGAAACTGTCGGGGCACGTTTTGTAAACCAGCATCGATGTCCTTCTTTTTTAGCTTTGGTACAGAAAGTCGACGTGGGGCATGTTTTGGAAAAAAAGGGAGGAAAAAAAATTTAAACTTTATCGTAGTATCCTCACGTAGCAGTGCCTCTTCAAGGGTGCTGGTCAAATGAACCCAATGAAAACCCTCCGATGGGTTCAAAAATTTTAGAGGGCGTCTCGATTCTCGTAGACATGTTCAGACTTGCTGTTGCAAAACCCCATCGTTTGGGCGGGGGAAGCTAGCTGTATCCCCCTCCATTGAGTGGGAAATTTCACCTCCCCAAAAACAGACAATCTAAAAGCACCATGGGGTCTTTGAAAACCATGTTTTTTAATCTTTTTTGAAAAATGGGCTGCCCTTACGCCTTGCGCCTTCAGGTGAAAGAGTATTTTTTAGTTACTTTATCGTTTTTTAGTTGACGAAAGGCGTAAGTGCAAGCCCCCAAAAAACCCTGAGTTGTATTTAAAGCTCAATATTTAAAAAAATATTTTACATTTGAGGTATGAGGTTTGGGCGTTTTCAAACCCGACTGAA
>CM072257.1:12996343-13030739 GCA_036851935.1 Coregonus suidteri | reverse complement strand
TACTACTAGGCTGAACCTGTTAAACACAACACATTCCTGCACACTATCCGGTGTATCTGCCAATAAAACATATATATTTTTTGCAATTCCAACGTTTAATTTAACAATGGCTGGTTATACCTCTTGTTTGACGTTGATCCCAAGACACCTTCACTTGCATTACCCTCTTACCTGCAGAAAAATATATTTCTCATGAAATCATGTGACTTTATAGTTAGAGAGAACGATTCTGTAAACGCACACTGCTACAAGCAGGAAACAAGGTATGGACAAAACAGAAATGTGACATTTCTGTTTGATAGTAACCCTGAATGATGAATGTGTGATCTATCTTGTCATCTTTTTGGCCAACCACATTGGAACATTCTAATCTTGAAGGACATGAAGTATTGGATTCATTGTTTTCAGGAGGGTCTCCATGGTGATATGGAGGACAGGAGGCAGACTAAGGGTGTCACGATCGTCTAAGGAAGCGGACCAAAGCGCAGCGCGTTGAGCGAACATTACTTTATTAATAAAGTGGCAACCACGAGAATACAAAACAACCCACGATCGTGAAGTCCTCATAGACACTACAGAACAGGAACACGGAACAAAAACCCACAAACCACAAGGTGAAAACACACAGTTTAAAATATGGCTCCCCAATCAGAGATAACGAGCCGACAGCTGACACTCGTTACCTCTGATTGGGAGTCACTCAATACAAACAGGGAAACATAACCACATGACAACCCAACCAAACAAAACACAACGAAACGTACACACCCTGGTTCCAACAAACAAAGTCCCGGAACCAGAGCGTGACAGTACCCCCCCCTAAAGGCGCGGACTGCGTACCGCGTCCTCAAAAACCCCAAACAGGGGAGGGCTGGGTGGGCTTACTCCTCGGAGGCGGCTCCGGCTCCGGCTTGACCACCACCCTTCTTCAATCCCCCCGTAGCGCCCCCCGGGTCCGATCTGACCCGCGGGTAGGATTGGACTGACGACAGCGCACACCCCTGCTTGCGCGTGAGGCAGGAACGGACCGGACCTTGCTGACGATACGCACCCTAGGCTTGATGCGTAGAGCCGGAACGGGCCTCACCAGGCTGACGACTCGCATCCCTGGCTTTGTGCGAGTAGCAGGAATGGGCTGGATCAGGCTGACGGCTCGCACCCTTGGCTTGGTGCGAGTAGCAGGAAAACGGGCTGGACCGAGGCCGACGACTCGTACCCCTGGCTTGGTGCGATTAGCAGGAAACGGGCTGGACCAGGCTGACGACTCGCACCCTTTGGTTTGGTGCGAGTGAGCAGGAACGGGCTGGACCAGGCTGACGACTCGCACCCTTGGCTTGGTGCGAGTAGCAGGAACGGGGCTGGACCAGGCTGGCGACGCGCACCGTAGGTTTGGTGCGAGTGGGGCAGGAAGGAACAGGCCGGGCTGGGCTGGCGACGCGCACCCGTAGTTTCTAGTACGTGGAGCAGGAACAGGCCGGGCTGGGCTGGCGACGCACACCGTAGTTCTAGTGCGTGGAGCAGGAACAGGCCGGGCTGGGCTGGCGACGCACACCGTAGTTCTAGTGCGTGGAGCAAGGAACAGGCCGGGCTGGGCTGGCGACGCACACCGTAGTTCTAGTGCGTGGAGCAGGAACAGGGCCGGGCTGGGCTGGCGACGCACCCCCGTAGGCTTCGTACGTGGAGCAGGAACAGGCCGGGCTGGGCTGGCGACGCACCCCGTAGGCTTGGTGCGTGGAGCAGGAACAGGCCGGGCTGGGCTGGCGACGCACACCGTAGGCTTCGTACGTGGAGCAGGAACAGGCCGGGCTGGGCTGGCGACGCACACCGTGGGCTTGATGCGTGGAGTAGGAACAGGCCGGTCCGTACTGGGAACACACACCACTGGCCTTAACCGGGGATCAGGAACGGGCCGGACCGGACTGGTAACACACATCAGTCTCTCACGCCGTGCCACAACAACTTCCCTCCCTCTGCTCGCCAATGGCTCCCGTAATCCGATAGCCTTCTCTCCACATCTCCCTGTGGCAGCCTCCTGCTGCCCAGCCGCCCAAGCTATGTGCCCCCCCCCCCCCAATTTTTTTGGGGTTGCCTCTCGTCCTTGCGACGATGGCCCTGCCGACGCCGTTTGCTCCTCTCTCCGTCGCCTCTCCACTGTTTCGCTCCATGGACGGCGATCCATCCCATCCAGGATTTCCTCCCAAGTCCAGGACCCTTTTCCGTCCAAAATCTCCTCCATGTCCAGACCCTTTGCTCCTGGACCCGCTGCTTGGTCCTTTTGTGGTTGGGTTTTTCTGTCACGATAGTCTAAGGAAGCGGACCAAAGCGCAGCGCGTTGAGCGAACATGACTTTATTTAATAAAGTGCAACACGAGAATACAAAACAAACCACGATCGTGAAGTCCTCATAGACACTACAGAACAGGAACACGGAACAAAAACCCACACAAACACAAGGTGAAACACACAGTTTAAATATGGCTCCCAATCAGAGATAACGAGCGACAGCTGACACTCGTTACCTCTGATTGGGAGTCACTCAATACAAACAAGGAAACATAACCACATGACAACCCAACCAAAACAAAACACAACGAAACGTACACACCCTGGTTCAACAAACAAAGTCCCGGAACCAGAGCGTGACAAAGGGCAAGGGCAGCCGCCTGAACTACTGCCCTACAAAGGCAAAGAGCAGTCTAACGCAAATGTCCGTGCATATCAACCATAAACCACTGATCTGACCTATGACCCCTAAAATGCTGATACTGAACTCTGCCTTTGTATGACCTTAAACAAGTATATGGGTATTGCAACGGCAAAGTGCAGCATCAAGAAATCTAAATATGTTGATCCAACTTTTCTTGTTGTTGTTTATCTGTTTGATGGGGAACTGTTTGATAGTTGTTACTACTTCCAACTGTATTTAATGGTGTTATGTAGTCGTGTTTTTCATGTTTTCAATGTTGTATTATAGTACGCCTAAGGTTATTTCATCATAGAGAATGTTTATATCTAAGAAATACTTGACATTGTATGACTATCATTATAATGCTGTTTTTACCATTATTTACTCTCTCTCTCTCTCACACACACACACTCACAGACACACACACACACACACACATAACCCCCCCCCCCCCCCAACACACACACACACACACATATCCCCCCCCCCCCCCCCCCACCCCTCACTGTGTGCAGTAATTAGAATCTATAGAGCAGCTTTAACTGATACAGTCTACTGTGTGTTTCTCCCTCCTCCTCTGCCTCTCTCCATTACTTTCTCTGTCTTCTGTTGCTGTCTCTCTTGTCTACCCTCTTCTGTTGCTGTCTCTCTTGTCTGCCCTCTTCTGTTGCTGTCTCTCTTGTCTCCCCTCTTCTGTTGCTGTCTCTCTTGTCTGCCCTCTTCTGTTGCTGTCTCTCTTGTCTCCCCTCTTCTGTTGCTGTCTCTCTCGTCTGCCCTCTTCTTTTGTTGTCTCTCTTGTCTCCCCTCTTCTGTTGCTGTCTCTCTTGTCTGCCCTCTTCTGTTGCTGTCTCTCTTGTCTCCCCTCTTCTGTTGCTGTCTCTCTTGTCTCCCCTCTTCTGTTGCTGTCTCTCCTGTCTACCCTCTTCTGTTTGCTGTCTCTCCTTCTCCCCTCTTCTGTTGCTGTCTCTCTTGTCTCCCCTCTTCTGTTGCTGTCTCTCTTGTCTCCCCTCTTCTGTTGCTGTCTCTCTTGTCTCCCCTCTTCTGTTGCTGTCTCTCTTGTCTCCCCTCTTCTGTTGCTGTCTCTTTTGTCTCCCTCTTCTGTTGCTGTCTCTCTTGTCTGCCCTCTTCTGTTACTGTCTCTCTTGTCTCCCCTCTTCTGTTGCTGTCTCTCTTGTCTCCCCTCTTCTGTTGCTGTCTCTCTTGTCTCCCCCCTTCTGTTGTTGTCTCTCTTGTCTCCCCTCTTCTGTTGCTGTCTCTCTTGTCTCCCCTCTTCTGTTGCTGTCTCTCTTGTCTCCCCCCTTCTGTTTGCTGTCTCTCTTGTCTCCCCTCTTCTGTTGCTGTCTCTCTTGTCTGCTGCCCTCTTCTGTTACTGTCTCTCTTGTCTCCCCTCTTCTGTTGCTGTCTCTCTTGTCTGCCCTCTTCTCTTACTGTCTCTCTTGTCTCCCCTCCTCTGCCTCTCTCCATTACTTTCTCTGTCTGTCTTCTGTTGCTGTCTCTCTTGTCTGCCCTCTCTTCTGTTGCTGTCTCTTGTCTCCCTCTTCTGTTGCTGTCTCTCTTGTCTCCCCTCTTCTGTTGCTGTCTCTCTTGTCTCCCCCCTTCTGCTGTTGTTGTCTCTCTTGTCTCCCCTCTTCTGTTGCTGCTGTCTCTCTTGTCTGCCCTCTTCTGTTGCTGTCTCTCTTGTCTCCCCTCTTCTGTTGCTGTCTCTCTTGTATGCCCTCTCTCTTCTGTTGCTGTTGTACTTGTCTCTCTTGTCTCCCCTCTTTCTGTTGCTCTGTCTCTTCTTGTCTGCCCTCTTCTGTTGCTGTCTCTCCCTTCTCTCTTGTCTCTCTTCTGTTGCTGTCTCTCTTGTCTCCCCTCTTCTGTTGCTGTCTCTCTTGTCTCCCCTCTTTGTTGCTGTCTCTCTTGTCTCCCCTCTTCTGCCTCTCTCCATTACTTTCTATGTCTTCTGTTGCTGTCTCTTCTTGTCTGCCCTCTTCTGTTGCTGTCTCTCTTGTCTACGCTCTTCTGTAAAATTGTATTTTGCTGTCTGTGTCTTGTCTGTTGTTCTGTGTCTTGTCTGTTGTTGTCTGTGTCTTGACTGTTTGCTGTCTGTGTCTTGTCTGTTGCTGTCTGTGTCTTGTCTGTTTTCAATCTGTGTCTTGTCTGTTGCTGTCTCAGGTTCTAGTTTGTTACTGTCTCCTGTGTCTATTTTCTTCTGTTTATGGCCTGTTCTGTCTCTCTCTCCATCATATCCTGTTCTTCTGTTGCTGTCTGTCTGTGTCTTGTCTGTGTCTGTCTCTCTCCATCATATCCTATTCTTCTGTTGCTGTCTCTGTGTCTTGTCTTGGTGTCTCTCTCTCCAGTATCATATCCTATTCTTCTGTTGCTGTCTCTGTGTCTTGTCTGGTGTCTCTCTCCATCATATCCTATTCTTCTGTTGCTGTCTCTGTGTCTTGTCTGGTGTCTCTCTCCATCATATCATATTCTTCTGTTGCTGTCTCTGTGTCTTGTCTGGTGTCTCTCTCCATCATATCCTATTCTTCTGTTGCTGTCTCTGTGTCTTGTCTGGTGTCTCTCTCCATCATATCCTATTCTTCTGTTTCTGTCTCTGTGTCTTGACTGGTGTCTCTCTCCATCATATCCTATTCTTCTGTTGCTGTCTCTGTGTCTTGTCTGGTGTCTCTCTCCATCAACAGAAATATTTGGTGAGGGTTAGGCCTACTCCAATACAACATTGAAAACATGAAAACACGACTACATAACACCATTAAATACAATTGGAATATAGTTACAACTCTCAAACTGTTTCCATCAAACGAAAAACAACAAGAAAGCTGGATAAACACATTTAGATTTCTACATACTGCACTTTGCTTGTGCATTACCCATATAGCTGTTTAAGGTCATACAAAGGCTGAGTGCAGTATCAGCATTTTAAGGGGTCATAGGTCAGATCAGTGGTCATGGTTGATATGATAAAAAAAAAAAAAAACTTTAAAGTCATCATTTTTTCTCAGATTCACTGTTTGCGTGGACTGCTCTTTGCCTTTGTAGGGCAGTAGTTCAGGTGGCTTCCCTTGCCCTTAGTCTGCCTCCTGTCCCTCCTATCGCCATGGAGACACCTTCCTGAAAACAATGACTCCATACTTTGCTGAAACCTGTTCTGCCAGTTCATGTCCTTAAAGATGAATGTTGGAATGTTCCAATGTGGTTACCCAAAAAGATGCCAAGATAGATCACACATCCATAACTGGTTTCCTGCTTGTAGCAGGCCACGTTCACAGGAATCCTTTTCTCTAGCAATGAGTTATATGATTTCATGAGAATATTTTTCTGGAGTGAGAGTGTAATGCAAGTCAAGGTGTCCTTGGATGAATGTCAACAAGATTTATAACCAGCATTGTTAAATTGTCACAGACACCGGATAGATGCAGTGAAATGTGTTGTTTTACAGGGTCAGCCACAGTAGTACAGCGCCCCTGGAGCAAATCAGGTGTAAGTGCCTTGCTTAAGGGCACAGACAGATATTTACCTTGACTGCTCAGGATTTTGTTCCAGCAACCTTTCAGTTACTGCCCCACTAGGTAATCTTACCATACCAGTTCACACCCTAACAGACGACACTGTTCAAGTGTTCAAATGTAGTCCGTGAAGAGGTATTAGGATTATGTACACAGCTATTCTGCCGTACAATTGCAAACTGCTGCTACACATTTGGTCAAAATGAGTTCAGACTGAAATCAGGCTTCGTAGTATCTGTTATATCTTGTGACAAAGTGTCCTGGTTTCAATTATCTTCCGTTTCAGAGAAAATGGAGGGTCAAATTTGCTGTAACTACAAATCCCAGTAAAAACCAAGGAAACAGCAGTAAGTGAGGTTACTGCCATCTGGCTTTGTTCCACCATGTTCTACTGCAGTTACTACGGTTTTCCTTGGTATTCTATCAGGCTCTGAGTTCAGGCCATCCCGACCATGACACTCACCCTCACACACTCCATGAGACAGCCAGTGATCCAGTTATCACCAGAATAAACACGGCCCAATCACGCAGAAACATTATGGTTTAAACTCGCATTGAAATGCAAATAACCAGATAATGGTAAGAAGAGATAGCAAACAAAAAATATTGAAACGCTCGCTAACATAAAGAAAAGGACAGCATTGATAGTAATACAAAGTCACATAAGTATAAACATTCTCCTTGATGAAAATAGTTCTTACCTTATGGATAAAAACAGCTTGAGGGTTGCTACAATACAACATTCAAAACATGAAAACACAACTACATAACACCATTAAAAAACAACAAGAAAGCTGGATAAACACATTTAGATTTTTTAGATACTGCACTTTTGCTTTTGCATGACCCATACAGCTGTTTAAGGTCATACAAAGGCAGAGTGCAGTATCAACATTTTAGGGGTGTCGTAGGTCAGATCAGTGGTCATAATAAGATGATACATCAGTGCATTTACACTTATCTACCTACGACATATTTCGGCTGGACAGCAAAAACAACTTTAAAGGCTTTTTTGTCTTCAGTTGTACTGTTTTCTAGTTGATGCTCTTTGCCTTTGTAGGGCCGTTTATTCAGCAGTCAACGGACAACAACTCTTAATGCAATCACGGGGGAAAACACTTTTGAAAGCAGTTTTGGACAGCATTTGTTAAAAAAAGAGGGGGATCCAAGCTTTCCATTGATAACACGTTTATTTCTATACTCCTACAATCGCGCTAATGCGTTGTTTTTTAAAAATGCAGTTACAACCGGAGTATCAAGCATGGTTTAGGATCATTCACAACAGAGCTCTTAAAGGGGCAACGGCATCTTAAAACCGGAGTATCAAGCATGGCTTAGGAACATCAACAAAAGGCTAAATTGGAGAGACCAGTGGGTCATCACACAACAGAGCTCTTAAAGGGGCAATGGCATCTTAAAACCGGAGTATCAAGCATGGTTTAGGATCATTCACAACAGAGCTCTTAAGGGGCAACGGCATCTTAAAACCGGAGTATCAAGCATGGTTTAGGTCACATTCATTCACAACAGAGCTCTTAAAGGGGCAACGGCATCTTTAAAACCGGAGTATCAAGCATGGTTTAGGGACATTCACAACAGAGCTCTTAAGGGGCAACGGCATCTTAAAACTGGAGTATCAAGCATGGTTTAGGAACATTCACAACATTTTACATACATTTACATTTTAGTCATTTTAGCAGACGCTCTTTTCCAGAGCGACTTAGCAGGAGCAATTAGGGTTAAGTGCCTTGCTCAAGGGCACATTAACGTCATTTTAGCAGACGCTCTTATCCAGAACGACTCACCAATTGGTGCGTTCACACCTATAGCCAGTGGGATAACCACTTTACAATTGGGGGGGGGGGGGTTAGAAGGAATACTTTATCCTATCCCAGGTATTCCTTAAAGAGGTGGGGTTTCAAATGTCTCCGGAAGGTGGTGAGTGACTCCGCTGTCCTGGCGTCGTGAGGGAGCTTGTTCCACCATTGGGGTGCCAGAGCAGCGAACAGTTTTTGACTGGTCTAAGCGGTGAGCTATGCTTCCGCAGAGGAGGGGACCAGCAGGCCAGATAATGATGAACGCAATTCCCTCGTTTGGGTGTAGGGAACTGATCAGAGCCTGAAGGTACAGAGGTGCCGTTCCCCTCACTGCTCCATAGGCAAGCACCATGTCTTGTAGCGGATGCGAGCTTCAACTGGAAGCCAGTGGAGTGTGCGGAGGAGGGGGGTGACGTGAGAGAACATGGGAAGGTTTGAACACCAGACGGGCTGCGGCTTCTGGATGAGTTGTAGGGGTTTAATGGCACAGGCAGGGAGGCCAGCCAACAGCGAGTTGTAGTAGTCCAGACGGGAGATGACAAGTGCATGGATAGGACCTGTGCCGCTTCCTGTGTAAGGCAGGGGTCGTACTCTCCGAATGTTGTAGAGCATGAACCTGCAGGAGCGGGTCACCGCTCTTAAAGGGGCACAGGTCCCATAAACAGAGCTCATTAAAGGGGCAACGGCATCTTAAAACCGGAGTATCAAGCATGGTTTAGGATCATTCACAACAGAGCTCTTAAAGGGGCAACGCATCATAAAACCGGAGTATCAAGCATGGTTTAGGATCATTCACAACAGAGCTCTTAAAGGGGCAATGGCATCTTAAAACCGGAGTATCAAGCATGGTTTAGGATCATTCACAACAGAGCTCTTAAAGGGGCAACGGCATCTTAAAACCGGAGTATCAAGCATGGTTTAGGATCATTCACAACAGAGCTCTTAAAGGGGCAACGGCATCTTAAAACTGGAGTATCAAGCATGTTTAGGAACATTCAATAACAGAGCTCTTAAGGGGCAACAGCATCTTAAAACCGGAGTATCAAGCATGGTTTAGGATCATTCACAACAGAGCTCTTAAAGGGGCAACGGCATCTTAAAAGGGCAACTTTGTAATAGAAACCCCCCCAACAACAATTCTGAGTGAATAATAACGGCATAAAAATAATAATAATCAATCAGGAAGTTGTGTCCAATGGGGTAAATGCAGATGGACAAACCCCATGGTTCATTAATAGCCACCATGCTGCATCCGTTGGGCTACAGGGGATCAAGCTTATTGCTAATAGAACATCTGATAATAGACCATGAATACAGGATATATGGTTCAATATGTTAAAATCATTTTACCATCTGATAATAGACCATGAATACAGGATATATGGTTCAATATGTTAAAATCATTTACCATCTGATAATAGACCATGAATACAGGATATATGGTTCAATATGTTAAAATCATTTACCATCTGATAATAGACCATGAATACAGGATATATGGTTCAATATGTTAAAATCATTTACCATCTGATAATAGATCATGCCATACAGGCTATATGGTTTCAATATGTTAAAATCATTTACCATCTGATAATAGACCATGCATACAGGCTATATGGTTCAATATGTAGTAAAAATCATTTAACATCTGATAATGGACCATGCATACAGGATATATGGTTCAATATGTTAAAATCATTTACCATCTGATAATAGAACATGAATACAGGATATATGGTTCAATATGTTAAAATCATTTAACATCTGATAATAGACCATGAATACAGGATATATGGTTCAATATGTTAAAATCATTTACCATCTGATAATAGACCATGAATACAGGATATATGGTTCAATATGTTAAAATAATTTACCATCTGATAATAGACCATGCATATAGGCTATATGGTTCAATATGTTAAAATCATTTACCATCTGATAATAGACCATGAATATAGGATATATGGTTCAATATGTTAAAATCATTTACCATCTGATAATAGACCATGCATACAGGCTATATGGTTCAATATGTTAAAATCATTTAACATCATCTTTACCAATATCTTATTGGGCTCATTCATGGAGGTGGAAATTATATTTTAGATGGTGTCAGCATCATTGCATTTTCATTCATTCTGGAGTAGAACGGCCTCTTTCTTGTCACCAGAACTGAGCTTCTTAGAACTGAGCTTCTCAAGAAGTTTCCCCAGGAGGACCCTGGGAACCCTAAGCAAGGGGACTGGAATTGGTCACATGTGCAGTTTAATACATTTACAGAAATTATCCTCTTTTCCTAAAAGCATGACGGTCATGACTTGTTTACATGAAAGGGGAGATTAATTGAGCACAAAACAATCAATCTGAGATCGATATAAGGATATCTTTTTGTTGCTTTAACCCCTGAGATGTGGCTGTTCTATGAGTATGAATGGTCTGAGGCAGGCGTTAGATTACAAGCGTTTTCAAGTGTAACGTTAATAACGATGGTTTTGGGGAACTGCTCAGAGATTTAACGATGCTCCTACAATGGTTCTAGCGATGAACTTAGCCTTAAGATGCTTTTGGGAAACCGGATCCTGGATGAGACCATCTGCTAAATGACTAAAATGTCAAATGTAAGGTTTTAAACACCAATATCATATTACTGTATTTTTTGAAAACAGGGGAGGGAATGGCCGGTAGAGTTGGTAGAGCATGGCGTTTGCAACGCCAGGGTTGTGGGTTCGATTCCCACGGGGGGCCAGTATGAAAAAAATATATTTAAAAAATTATGAATGCACTCACTAACTGTAAGTCGCTCTGGATAAGAGCGTCTGCTAAATGACTAAAATGTAAATGTAAATGTAAAATGTTATTGAACAACCCCATACCATGATTAGATAGTGAAAAAACACACCAATATCTTTCATAATTACTTTAAACAATAATGGCTAATACACCAACATTTCTGAAAAGTGATATATAGCGTTTTGGAATGAAACTCTTCTCATGTTTCCCCATCTGAGCTCAGAGTAGATGAGAGACTGCGGGTGGTTTCCCAGACAGAGTCTAATTGAAGTCAGGACCAGGTAAATTCTACTGAAGTATCTCCCCAATATCCCCACACGTCTTATTACCTGTTCTGTCTGTGTCACGTATACTCCCTCTCCGGCGTTCCAGGTCACCAGTCTGCTCATTATTATGCACACCTGTCACCATCGTTACGCCATCTGCGACCAATCAGACTCACCTGGACTCCATCACCTTCCTGATTACCTCTCCTATATCAGTCACTCCCTTTGGTTCCTTCCCCAGGCGTTATTGATTCTGTTTCAGGGCTTCATGTCTGTACGCTACTCCTGTTTCTTGTTTTGTTCTATGTATTATTAAATTCACTTCCTGTACTTGCTTCCTGACTCCCAGCATTCAGGTTGCAGTCTGGCTGTAGCAGGCTGCCTAGTAAATTAAATGTATTTGGCCCCATTACACTAAAACATGGAGGCACAATGTTGTCCTCATCCATGTCATTTACAAGAGCAAAATATTCAAACTGTTCTGTATATGAGCTCCACTGTTCAATACTTTTATCAAACTGTCCAATGTTTCCATCAATTCCAATAATTGTTCATTTCTCAATAAGCCCCTGATTGTCACTCACTTCAATATTGTCCTCAACCAAAGCAATATTTTCCTCAGTCACGTGATCTTCATTCACTTCACTCACTGACATTTCCTCCTAAGTTCTCTCATTTAGCAGATTTAATTAAAAGGTTTGTCTTCACAGTTTAATAAATGTCTTTCCTTTAATCACTGTATATTCCCCCTTTTTAATCACGTTGTGTCACGGTCGTCTATGTCGTCCAAGTATGACCAAGGCGCAGCGTGTCCAAGAAACATGACTTTATTAAATAAACGTAATCGAACTACAAACAAAAGACGACTCAATGAAGTCCACGGTACACTGACCAAAAGGAACAAAAACCCACAACTCCCACAGGAAAACATACAGATAAATATGGCTCCCAATCAGAGCTAACGAGCCGACAGCTGACACTCGTTACCTCCGATTGGGAGTCATTGACCAAACCTAGAAAAGAACCCCACAGAACTGAAAACATAGAAATACACCCAAATACCCAACAAAACAAAATACACCCTGGCTCAAATACAAAAGTCCCGGAGCCAGAGTGTCACAGTACCCCCCCTAAAGGTGCGCACTCCGGGCGCACCAGCATACAGTCTAGGGGAGGGTCTGGGTGGGCGTCTGTCCACGGTGGCGGTTCTGGCCCTGGTCGTGGTCCCCACCCCAACCTTAGTCACTATCCGCTTCCGTAGCCTCCTCCACATGACCACCCCCCAACAAACCCCACTGGATTAAGGGGGCGGCACCGGACTAAACGGGCAGCACCGGACTAAGGGGCAGTACCGGACTAAGGGGCAACACCAGGATAAGGGGCAGCACCGGGCTAAGGGACAGCACCGGACTCAATGGCGGATCCTGGCTGGCTGGCTCTGGCGGATCCTGGCTGGACGGCTCTGGCGGATCCTGGCTGGACGGCTCATGGCTGGCTGAAGGATCTGGCTGCTCATGGCTGGCTGACGGATCTGGCTGCTCATGGCCGGCTGACGGATCTGGCTGCTCATGGCTGGCCGAACGGATCTGGCTGCTCATGGCTGGCCGACGGATCTTGCTGCTCATGGCTGGCTGAAGGATCTGGGCTGCTCATGGCTGCTGACGGATCTGGCTGCTCATGGCCGGCTGACGGATCTGGCTGCTCATGACTGGCGGAAGGCTCTGGCTGATCCTGTCTGGCGGAAGGCTCTGGCTGATCCTGTCTGGCGGAAGGCTCTAGCGGCTCCGGTCTGGGCGGACGGCTCTGAAGGCTCATGGCAGACGGGCGGCTTTGCAGGCTCAGTCCAGAAGGCCAGTTCAAGCGCCTTTGGGCAGACGGGCAGTTCAGGCCCCGTTGGGCAGACGGCAGACTCTGGCCGTCTGAGGCGCACCGTAGGCCTGGTGCGTGGTGCCGGAACTGGAGGTACCGGGCTGAGGACACGCATCTCAGGGCTAGTGCGGGGAGAAGCAACAGGGCATGCTGGACCCTGGGGACGCACATAAGGCCTAGTGCGGAGAGCCGGATCAGTGGCATGCTGGACCCTGGGGACGCACATAAGGCCTAGTGCGGGGAGAAGCAACAGGGCATGCTGGACCCTGGGGACGCACATAAGGCCTAGTGCGGAGAGCCGGAACAAGGCATGCTGGACCCTGGGGACGCACATAAGGCCTAGTGCGGAGAGCAGCAACAGGACGCACAGGACTCGGGGGGAACACACAGTAGGCTTGGTGCGTGGTGTAGGCACTGGTGGTACTGGGCTGGAGCGGAGAGGTGGCGCCGGAAAAATACCGGACCGTGCAGGCTTACTGGGCCCCTTGAGCACTGAGCCTGCCAACCTTACCCGGGTTGATGCTCCCCGTCGCCCGACCAGTACGGGGAGGTGGAATAACCCGCACCGGCCTATGTGGGCGAACCGGGAACACCATGCGTAAGGCTGGTGCCATGTACGCCGGCCCGAGAAGACGCACTGGTAGCCGGATGCGTTGGGCCGGCTTCATGACATCTGGCTCAAACGCTCACTCTAACCCGGCCGATACGTGGAGCTGGAATGTACCGCACCGGGCTATGCCTGCGTACAGGAGACACCATGCCCTCTACTGCGTAACACGGTGTCTGCCCGTACTCTCTCGCTCTCCACGGTAAGTCCAGGGAGTAGGCGCAGGTCTCCTACCTGACTTCGCCACACTCCCTTTAAGCCCCCCCCCAGAAATTTTTGGGTAGTACCCACGGGCTTCCAGCCTCGACTCCGTGCTGCCTCCTCATACCACCTCCTCTCGGCTTTAGCTGCCTCCAGCTCTTCCACGGGGGCGGCGATATTCTCCCGGTTGTGCCCAAGGACCCTTTCCAGCCAGTATCTCCTCCCATGTCCATGAATCCTTTGGAGCTGGGTCCTGTTGCCGCTTGACACGCTGCTTGGTCCTATTATGGTGGGTTTTTCTGTCACGGTCGTCTATGTCGTCCAAGTATGACCAAGGCGCAGCGTGTCCAAGAAACATGACTTTATTAAATAAACGTAATCGAACTACAAACAAAAGACGACTCAATGAAGTCCACGGTACACTGACCAAAAGGAACAAAAACCCACAACTCCCACCGGAAAACATACAGATAAATATGGCTCCCAATCAGAGATAACGAGCCGACAGCTGACACTCGTTTCCTCCGATTGGGAGTCATTGACCAAACCTAGAAAAGAACCCCACAGAACTGAAAACATAGAAATACACCCAAATACCCAACAAAACAAAATACACCCTGGCTCAAATACAAATGTGAGTTAGAGTGTCACACGTGTGTTTTCCCACTCAGATGTCCGTCTCGAGTCCTTTTCTCTGCCGTCCATGACAATGTTAACTCCAGTGGTGGAAAAAGTACCCAATTGTCATACTTGAGTAAAAGTAATGATACCTTAATAGAAAATGACTCAACTAAAAGTGAAAGTCACCCAGTAAAATATGACTTGAGTAAAAGTCTAAAAGTATTAGGTTTTTAAATATACTTAAGTATCAAAAGTAAATGTAATTGCTAAATTATACTAAAGAATCAAAAGTAAAAGTACAAGTATAAATCATTTCAAATTCCTTACATAAAACAAAACAGATGATTTTCTTGTTTTTAAAATGTACGTTCAGCCAGAGGCAAACTCCAACACTCAGACAATTTACAAACAAAGCATTTGTGTTTAGTGAGTCTGCCAGATCAGAGGCAGTAGGGATGTTCTCTTGATAAGTGCGTGAATTGGACCATTTTCTTTCCTGCTAAGCATTCAAAATGTAACAAGTACTTTTGGGTGTCAGGGAAAATGTATGGAGTAAAAAGTACATTATTTTCATTAGGAATGTAGTGAAGTAAAAGTAAAAGTTGTCAAAAATATAAATAGTAAAGTCAAGTACAGATACCCAAAAAAAAACTACTTAAGTAGTACTTTAAAGTATTTTTTACTTAAGTACTTTACACCACTGGTTAAACTCTCCTTCTTAGCTAGCTAGACTATGCACTTGCCTCTGCTAGCAATACACTGTGCTAACATTAGCCTATGCTGTACCACAGAAAATAACAGTTTGAAACAGTTGTAAAAACCCACTTCTTCCAGACAGAATAGTTGTGAAGTAGAGGTGGGAGCTAAAAGCAGACATGGACAGTGAGACGGTGTGAGGAGGTCAGGGGTGAAACACTAGATCAGGACAGGTAGAAATGGCAGGGCTGGAAAATAGACACAGAGACACATTCTGATCATGGCTCAAACTGACCTGAGACACCCCAAACAGAAGATGCCATAGCAAAGTCCTGTCCAGTAGTGTATATGGGATTTCCTTTCATCAGAATCCAACACAAGGAAATGTGTCCAGTGTGTGTGTGGGTTTGTGTGTATTGTGTATGTCCAGTGTGTGTGTGAGTGTGTGTGTGTGTGTGTGTGTGTGTGTGTTCAGTGTGTGTGTGTGTGTGTCCAGTGTGTGTGTGTGTGTGTGTGTTTCAGTGTGTGTGTTGTGTGTCCAGTGTGTGTGTGTGTGTGTTCAGTGTGTGTGTGTGTGTGTGTGTGTCCAGTGTGTGTGTGTGTGTGTGTGTGTGTGTGTGTCCAGTATGTGTGTGTCCAGTGTGTGTGTGTGTGTGTGTGTTGAGTGTGTGTGTTTTTGTGTCCAGTGTGTTTGGGTGTCTAGTTTGTGTCCAGTGTGTATGTGTGTGTGTCCAGTGTGTGTGTGTGTGTGTGTCCAGTGTCTGTGTGTGTGTGTGTGTGTCCAGTGTGTGTGTGTGTGTGTGTGTGTGTCTAGTGTGTGTGGGTGTCAAGTGTGTGTGTGTTTTTTGTGTCAGTGTGTGTGTGTGTGTGTGTCCAGTGTGTGTGTGTGTGTGTCCAGTGTGTATATGTGTGTTTGTGTGTGTGAGTGTCCAGGGTGTGTGTGTGTGTTTGTGTGTGTGTGTGTGTTGTGTGTGTGTTCAGTGTGTGTGTGTGTGTGTGTGTGTTCAGTGTGTGTGTTTGTTCAGTGTGTGTGTGTGTGTGTTCAGTTTGTGTGTGTGTCCCCAGTGTGTGTGTGTGTGTGTGAGTGTTCAGTGTGTGTGTGTGTCCCCAGTGTATGTGTGTGTGTGTGTTCAGTGTGTGTGTGTGTGAGTGTGTGTGTTCAGTGTGTGAGTGTGTGTGTGTCCAGTGTGTGTGTGTGTGAGTGTGTGTGTGTGTCCTGTGTGTGTGTGTGTGTCAATGTGTGTGTGTGTGTGTATGAGTGTGTATGTCCAGTGTTTGTGTGTGTCCAGTGTGTGTGTGTCAGTGGTGTGTGTGTGTGTGTGTGTGTGTGTGTGTGTGTGTGTGTGTGTGTGTGTGTTCAGTGTGTTTGTGTGTGTGTCCAGTGTGTGAGTGTGTGTGTGTGTGTGTGTGTGTCCAGTGTCTCTGAGTGTGTGTGTCCATGGTGTGAGTGTGTCAAGTGTGTGTTTGTTCAGTGTGTGTGTCCAGTGTGTGTGTCCAGAGTGTGTGTGTGTGTGTCTAGTGTGTGTTTTCAGTATTTGAGTGTGTGTGTGTGTGTGTGTTCAGTGTGTGTATGTGTGTCCAGTGTTTGTGTGTGTGTTCGGTGTGAGTGTGTTCTGTTAGTGTGTGTCCAGGGTGTGTGTGTGTGTCAAGTGTGTGTGGGTGTGTGTGTGTGTCAAATGTGTGTGTGTGTGTGTCCAGTGTGTGTGTGTGTGTGTGTGTGTGTGTGTGTGTGTGTGTGTGTGTGTAAGTGTGTGTGTGTGTGTGTGTGTCCACAGTGTGTGTTTGTGTGTTCAGTGTGTTTATGTGTCCGTTTGTGTGTGTGTGTGTCTGGTGTCTGTGTGTGTCCAGGGAGTGTGTGTGTCCTGTGTGTGTGTGTGTGTGTGTGTTGTCCAGGGTGTATGAGTGTGTGTGTCCAGTGTGTGTGTGTGTCCTGTGTGTGTGTGTTGTGTTGTGTGTGTGTGTGTCCTGTGTGTGTGTGTGTGTGTGTGTGTTTGTCCAGTGTGTGTGAGTGTTTTTGTGTCCAGTGTGTGTGTGTGTCCTGTGTGTGTGTGTGTGTGTGTGTCCAGTGTGTGTGTGTGTGTCCTGTGTGTGTGTGTGTGTGTGTCAGGTGTGTGTGTGTCCAGTGTGTATATGTGTGTCCTGTGTGTGTGTTTCCAGTGTGTATGTGTGTGTGTGTGTCCGGTTTGTGTGTGTGTGTTTGTCCACTGTGTGTGTGTGTGTGTGTGTGTGTGTGTCCAGTGTGTGTGTGTGTCCTCTGTGTGTGTGTGTGTGTGTGTCCAGTGTGTGTGTGTGTTTGTCCAGTGTGTGTGTGTGTGTGTGTGATCAGTGTGTGTGTGTCCTGTGTGTGTGTGTGTGTGTGTGTGTCCAGTGTGTGTTTGTCCGGTGTGTGTGTGTTCAGTGTGTTTGTTCAGTGTGTGTGTATCAAGAGTGTTTGTGTGTCCTATGTGTCAGTGTGTGTGTCCAGTGTGTTTGTGTTCAGTATGTGTGTGTGTGTGTGTCCAGTGTGTGTGTGTGTGTGTGTGTGTGTTTCCAGTGTTTGTGTGTGTCCAGTGTGTGTGTGTGTCTAGTGTGTGTGTGTGTCCAGTGTGTGTGTGTCCAGTGTGTGAGTCCAGTGTGTGTCAGTGTGTGTGTGTGTGTCCAGTGTGTGTGTGTGTGAATCTAGTGTGTGTGTGTGTGTGTGTCTAGTGTGTGTGTGTGTGTGTGTGTGTGTGTGTGTGTGTGTGTGTGTCCAGTGTGTGTCCAGTGTGTTTGTGTGTGTGTCAGTGTTACCATGGTTATTATTTACAGGGACACTGAGGAGTCATCATCCCAAACCCCAAACCCTGGATAGAGGGGCTCAGTGAATGTGGAGTGGAATGTGTACAGGTGGGTCAGTGTGTCAGAGGAGACTCTGTAGAAGGACAGAGTGCCGGCTGGCCAGTCCAGATACACTCCTACTCTGTGGGAGCTGGAGGAGGGGACGTCTATGGTAGTGGACTTATTATTGTGACAGGCAAAGTAACTGTTGTCAGAGCAGGTCAGACTCCAGGACTTGTCATTGGCTCCAAGCCAACTGTCATCACCCCCTCCTCTCCTGCTGATTCCTTTATATGTCACTCCTATAACAGCCCTACTCCCACTCCACTCTACCTCCCAGTAACAGCGCCCAGTCAGACCCTCTCTACACAGCACCTGTCTCCAGTCCTCAAATCTCTCTGGGTGATCAGGATACGGCTGCTTCTCTCTCCTCCATGTCACCTTTCTGTTCTCCTCAGACAGAGAGAGGAGTCTGTTTACTGTGTTTAGGTCCAGTGTGAGATCACAGACATCTGATGGATGAAACCAGACACAATATTAGAAATCATCATCATTCACACTTATTCCCATTAATTACACACACACACTGGACACACACACACACATTTCTAAAGTAACACTGTGACACTCTGGCTCTAGGACTTGTATATGTGAGCCAGGGTGTATCTCATTTGGTGGTGTTGGGGATGGGTGAGTTTCATTTTGTTTGTATTTAGTGGTGATTGGTTAATGACTCCCAATCGGAGGTAACGAGTGTCAGCTGTCGGCTCGTTATCTCTGATTGGGAGCCATATATATTCTGTGTGTTTTCACCTTTGTTTTGTGGGTTATTGTTTCTGTGTTGCTGTTAGTCTGTATCAGTATTTTGAACTTCACGTATCGTCATTTGTTGTTTTCTTCGTGGTTGCTTTATTAATAAAGTCATCATGTTCACTCCACGCGCTGCGTATTGGTCCGCTCCTTCAGACGATCGTGACAGAATAACCCACCATAAAAGGACCAAGCAGCGTAACAAGCGGCAACAGGACCTACCTACACAGGAGTTATGGACGCCTCCTAAGGATTTTTGGACATGGGAGGAGATTCGGGCTGGAAAGGGTCCTTGGGCACAACCGGAGGAATATCACCGCCCTCGTGAAGAGCTGGAGGCAGCCAAAGCCGAGAGGAGGTGGTACGAGGAGGCAGCGCGAAGGCGAGGCTGGAAGCCCGTGGAAGAGAGGCAACCCCAAGAAATTTTTTGGGGGGGGCACATGGCTTGGGCGACGGAGCAGCAGGAGGCTGCCACAGGGAGAAAAGGAGAGAAGGCTAACGGAGTACGGGAGTCATTGGCGAGTAGAAGGAGGGAAGTTGTTGTGGCACGGCATGAGAGACTGAAGTGTGTGTTTACCAGTCCGGTCCGGCCCGTTCCTGATCCCCAGTTAAGGCCAGTGGTGTGTGTTCCCGGTACGGACCGGCCTGTTCCTACTCCACGCACCAGGTCCACGATGTGCGTCGCCAGCTCGGCCCGGCCTGTTCCTGCTCCACGCACGAAGCCTACGGGGTGTGCGTCGCCAGCCGGCCAGAGTCTGCCGTCTGCCCAACGGCGCCTACTGAACTGGCCGTCTGCCCAACGGCGCCTGAACTGGCCGTCTGCCATGAGCCTTCAGAGCCGTCCGCCAGATCGGAGCCGCTAGAGCCTTCCGCCAGACAGGAGCCGCTAGAGCCTTCCGCCAGACAGAATCATACACTTGCTATGGAATCAGCAGGAGCCGACGCAGCCCATACTAGACTGGAAGCTCAGGTTCGGGACCAGAAAGAGCAGCTCCTGCAGATGGGAGCCGCCCTGCTGGAGGTGATGACTGCAATCCGAGGCTGGGGTCCGCCTCCACCGCCAGCCGCCCAGCCAGCACCATCAGCCAGCCATGAGCAGCCAGATCCGTCAGCCAGCCATGAGCAGCCAGATCTGTCAACCAGCCATGAGCACAGCCAGACCCGTCAGCCAGCCATGAGCAGCCAGATCCGTCAGCCAGCCATGAGCAGCCAGATCCGTCAGCCAGCCATGAGCAGCCAGACCCGTCAGCCAGCCATGAGCAGCCAGATCCGTCAGCCAGCCATGAGCAGCCAAATCCGTCAGCCAGCCATGAGCAGCCAGATCCGTCAGCCAGCCATGAGCAGCCAGATCCGTCAGCCAGCCATGAGCAGCCAGATCCGTCAGCCAGCCATGAGCAGCCAGATCCGTCAGCCAGCCATGAGCAGCCAGATCCGTCAGCCAGCCATGAGCAGCCAGACCCGTCAGCCAGCCATGAGCAGCCAGACCCGTCAGCCAGCCATGAGCAGCCAGATCCGTCAGCCAGCCATGAGCAGCCAGATCCCGTCAGCCAGCCATGAGCAGCCAGATCCGTCAGCCAGCCATGAGCAGCAGCCAGATCCGTCAGCCAGCCAGGATCCGCCAGAGCCGTCCAGCCAGGATCCGCCAGAGTCGTCCAGCCAGGATCCGCCAGAGCCGTCTAGCCAGGATCCGCCAGAGCCGTCCAGCCAGGATCCGCCAGAGCCGTCCAGCCAGGATCCGCCAGAGCCGTCCAGCCAGGATCCGCCAGAGCCGTCCAGCCAGGATCCGCCAGAGAGCCGTCCAGCCAGGATCCCGCCAGAGCCGTCCAGCCAGGATCCGCCAGAGCCGTCCAGCCTGGATCCGCCAGAGCCGTCCCGCCGGGATCCGCCAGAGCCGTCCCGCCGGGATCCGCCAGAGCCGTCCAGCCTGGATCCGCCCAGAGCCGTCCCGCCAGGATCCGCCAGAGCCGTCCCGCCAGGATCCGCCAGAGCCGTCCCGCCAGGATCCGCGAGAGCCAGCCAGCCAGGATCCGCCATCTAGTCAGGTGCTGCCCCTTAGCCCGGTGCTGCCCCTTAGTCCGGGTGCTGCCCCTTAGCCCGGTGCGGCCCCTTAGTCCGGTGCTGCCCCTTAGCCCGGTGCTGCCCCTTGTTCCGGTGCTGCCCTTATCCCGGTGCTGCCCCTTATCCCGGTGCTGCCCCTTAATAGGCCGATGCTGCCCCTTAGTCCGGTGTTGCCCCTTAGTCCAGGTGGGGTTAGTTGGAGGGTGGTCATTGGGAGGAGGCTACCGAAGCAGGTTGTGACTGTGGTGGGGTGGGGATCACGACCGGGGCCAGAACCGCCACCATTGACAGACGCCCACCCAGACCCTCCCCTAGTCCTGATGTTGGTGCGCCCGGAGTTCGCACCTTTAGGGGGGGGTACTGTGACACTCTGGCTCTAGGACTTGTATATGTGAGCCAGGGTGTATCTCATTTGGTGGTGTTGGGGATGGGTGAGTTTCATTTTGTTTGTATTTAGTGGTGATTGGTTAATTAATGACTCCCAATCGGAGGTAACGAGTGTCAGCTGTCGGCTCGTTATCTCTGATTGGGAGCCATATATATTCTGTGTGTTTTCACCTTTGTTTTGTGGGTTATTGTTTCTGTGTTGCTGTTAGTCTGTATCAGTATTTTGAACTTCACGTATCGTCATTTGTTGTTTTCTTCGTGGTTGCTTTATTAATAAAGTCATCATGTTCACTCCACGCGCTGCGTATTGGTCCGCTCCTTCAGACGATCGTGACAAACACAAACACGCCACACACACACACATTGTCAAAGCAACTCTTTGTAAACTTTGGTGTCCCTGATTTGTGCTTCTGTAGAACTACAGCTGATATTTAATATGACCAAGTAAGTAATGATGGTGGTCTTTGACTTTGACTTCACTTGAATTAAGACTTATTCTTAGTCATATTCTTCACAGCAGTCAACACTCACATTTTCTAAGTCCAGGTTTCATTGTGTTCTCTCCACCATGTTCCACACTGTAGCGGTAAGCAGAAGAACAGACAGTCATTGAGGGATACACCTGAACTCACACACACACACACACACACTGGACACACACACACACACACACACACACACACACACACACACTCACACACTCACACACTGGACACACACACACACACACACACACACAGTCAGCATATAATTTTGTCCAAGTGTGTGTGTGTGTGTGTGTGTGTGTGTCCTGTGTGTGTCCTTTTTGTGTATGTGTCCTTTTTGTGTGTGTATTTGTCCAGTGTGTGTGTGTGTGTGGGGCCAGTGTGTTTGTGTCCAGTGTGTGTCCTTTTTGTGTATGTGTCCAGTGTGTGTGTGTGTGTGTCCAGTCTGTGTGTGCGTGAGTCCAGTGTGTGTGTGTCCAGTGTGAGTGTGTGTGTGTGTCCAGTGTGTGTGTGTCCAGTGTGTGTGTGTGTGTGTCCAGTGTGTGTGTGTGTGTGTGTGTGTCCAGTGTGTGTGTGTGTCCAGTGTATGTGTGTGTGTGTGTGTCCAGCGTGTGTGTTTGTCCAGTATGTGTGTGTGTCTAGTGTGTGTATGTATGGATCCAGTGTGTGTGTGTGTGTGTGTGTGTGTGTGTGTCCTGTGTGAGTGTGTTTGTTTCCTTTTTGTGTGTGTGTGTGTCCAGTGTGTGTCTGTGTGTGTGTGTGTGTTTGTCCAGTGTGTTTGTTTGTGTGTGTATGTGTGCGTATGTGTGTGTATGTATGGATCCAGTGTGTGTGTGTGTGTGTGTGTGTCCTGTGTGAGTGTGTGTGTTTCCTTTTTGTGTGTGTGTCTGTGTGTTTGTCCAGTGTGTTTGTTTTTTGTGTCCAGCGTGTGTGTGTGTGTCTAGTGTGTTTTTTTTTCCAGTTTGTGTGTGTGTGGGTGGGTGAGTGTGTGTGAGTGTGTGTGTGTCCAGTGTGTGTGTGTGTGTGTGTGTGTGTGTGTGTGTGTGTGTGTGTGTCCAGTGCGTGTGTGTGTGTGTGTGTGTGTGTCCAGTATGTTTGTGTGTGTCCAGTGTGTGTGTGTTTGTGTGTCTCCAGTGTGAGTGTGTGTGTCCAGTGTGTGTCAAGGATGTGTATGTGTGTGTGTGTGTGTCCAGTGTGTGTGTGTGTCCAGTGTGTGTGTGGTGTGTGTGTGTGAGTGTGTTTGTGTGTCTCCAGTGTGAGTGTGTGTGTGTCCAGTGTGTGTCAAGGATGTGTGTGTGTGTGTGTGTGTGTGTGTGTCCAGTGTGTGTGTGTGTCCATTGTGTGTGTGTGTGTGTGTGTGTCCAGTTTGAGAGTGTGTGTGTGTGTCCAGTGTGTGTGTGTGTGTCCTTTGTTTGTATGTGTCCAGTGTGTGTGTGTTCAGTGTGTGTGTCCAGTGTGTGTGTGTGTGTGTGTGTGTGTGCCCAGTGTGTGTGTCCTGTGTGTGTGTGTTTCCAGTATGTGTGTTTGTGTCCAGTGTGAGTGTGTTTGTGTGTCTCCAGTGTGAGTGTGTGTGTGTGTGTCCAGTGTGTGTGTCCAGTGTTTGTGTGTGTGTGTGTCCAGTGTGTGTGTGTGGGTCCAGCGTGTGTGTGTGTCTAGTGTGTTTTATCCAATGTGTGTGTGTGTGTGTGTCTATTGTGTTTTATCCAATGTGTGTGTGTGTGTGTGTGTGTGTGTGTGTCCAGTGTGTTTTTTTTTCCCCCAATTTTTTGTGTGTCCAGTGTGAATGAGTGAGTGTGTGTGTGGGTGGATCCAGTGTGTTAGTGTGTGTTGGTTCAGTTTGTGTGAGTATGTGTGTGTGTCCATTTGTGAGTGTGTGTGTGTGTGTGTGTGTTCAGTGTGTGTGTGTCCAGTGTGTGTGTGTGTGTGTGTGCCCAGTGTGTGTGTCCAGTGTGTGTGTGTTTCCAGTATGTGTGTGTATGTCCAGTGTGTGTGTGTGTGTGTGTGTGTGTGTGTCTGTGTGAGTGTGTGTGTGTGTCCAGTTTGTGTGTGTGTGTGTGCCCAGTGTGTCTGTCCAGTGTGTATGTGTTTCCTTTTTGTGTGTGTGTGGGGCCCACTGTGTGTGTGTGTGTGTGTCTGTGTCCAGTGTGTGTTTGTCCAGTGTGTGTGTATTTCCAGTCTGTGTGTGTCCAGTGTGTTTGTGTGTCCAGTGTATGTGTGTGTGTGATACACTGATACACGTGCACACACACACACACACACACACACACACACACACACACACACACACACACACACACACACACACACACACACACACACACACACAGTCTTTATATAAGTTAGTCCAAGTGGTGGTCAGAATGTTTGTCTTAACTAGCCTGATAACTCCAACATGTCTGATATGAACATTGACATAAACCCTCTACATACTTGAGTTTCTCCAGTCTGCAGTGTGGATCCTCCAGTCCAGCAGAGAGCAGTCTGACTCCTGAGTCTCCAGGGTGATTGTAGCTCAGATCCAGCTCTCTCAGGTGTGAGGGGTTTGACTTCAGAGCTGAGACCAGAGAAGCACAGCCTTCCTCTGTGACTAGACAGCCTGACAGCCTGCAAAGAGTCAAATCATATTAAAACCACACTGATATTCTTTGGTGGTGAAAATAGTGGCAGTATATTTTTTTCAACATATTCAGATACATCAGTGTCCTGAAACCTGCCCTATCTATTCATAAATGGATGTTTCATTATTAGAAATCATCATAATATTGCTTGTAGGGAGAAAAATATAAAAGTACAAATATTTGAGTAGACTGACCAGACCAGTTTAAAAAGCAGTATCAGTCAAAAGACAGACAGTGAGGTATCAGATTTAGATTGTATTGAGTATACATTCCACACTATATCTAGTTTGACAGTGAAGCTAACATTTTAAATGTGGCTCTATACTCCAACATTTTGGATTTGAGATCAAATGTTTCATATGAGGTGACAGTATATAATGTCACCTTTTATTTGAGGGTATTTTAATACATATCTGTTTCACCGTTTAGAAATGAAAGCACTTTATGTATCTAGTCCCCCTATTTGAAGAAGTCATAAGTATTCTGACCAATTCACTTATAGTGTATTAAAGTAGTCAAAAGTTTAGTATTTTGGTCCCAAACTCGTTGGTTGCATTTGCAGTTTGTTTTGTTTTGGGTTATGTTTTTGTCCGATAGTAACTGAAAGGTGGATGATGACTGGAGTAATTTTTTGTCTAAGAGAGTAGATAACATGTTTCTAAACACTACTAAATTAATCCTGATGATGCCATGATTAATAAAAATCATGAATGAATCATGAATAATAATGAGTGAGAAAGTTACAGAAGCTACAACAAAACATGCTAACCACTCACCATTACCAATAACAGAGGGGGTATGATCCTTGTTCCTCTGTAACTTTCTCATTCATCATCATTCATGATTCATTCATGATTATTCATAATCATGGTAGCATACACATGAATGTAGAAGTGTTCAGAAACATCTTCTATTCTTACTGACAATACAAGTGAAGTGACTCCAAAATGACAGGACATTATACACCATTCAGTTTCTATTGGGAAAAACATAATCCAAAACACAACCAAGACAAACTGCAAATTCATTCAACAAGTTTGTAGAATCACAAGCTTGATGTAATCACTATGGGTAAGGAATATGGGACCAAATACTAAACGTATGACTACTTTAATACAATATAATTGAATATGTCCAAATTAGTACAACTTTTTATAAATGGGAGAACTAGACACATAAAGTGCTTTCATTTCTAAACAGTAACACATATATGTATGAAAATATCCTCAAATAAAAGGTGACATTATAAACTGTCACCTCATATGAAACATTATATCTCTAATCCAAAATGCTGGAGCATAGCACCAAATTTAAAACTGTAAGCTTCACTGTCCAAACACATATGGTGTGGACTCTGTGTGCCTGGTAAACACATGTGGATCTGGTGAACAGTTATCACTTGTTGACCAACTACAGGAATACTGACCTCAGAGTCTCCAGTTTACAGTGGGGATTCCCCAGTCCAGCAGAGAGCAGCTTCACTCCTGAATCCTTCAGGTCATTGTTACTCAGATCCAGCTCTCTCAGGTGTGAGGGGTTTGACTTCAGAGCTGAGACCAGAGAAGCACAGCCTTCCTCTGTGACTAGACAGCCTGACAGCCTGCAAAGAGTCAAATCATATTAAAATCACACTGCTATTCTTTGGTGTGAAAATATATTCTTTCAACAATTTCAGATACATCAGAGTCCTGAATCCTGCCATATCTATTCATATATGTATATATACAGTACCAGTCAAAAGTTTGGACACACCTACACATTCAAGGGTTTTTCTTTATTTGTACTATTTTCTACAGTGTATAATAATAGTGAAGACATCAAAACTATGAAATAACACATGGAATCATGTAGTAACCAAAAAATGTTAAATTAATCAAAATATATTTTATATTTGAGATTCTTCAAATAGCCACCCTTTGCCTTGATGACAGCTTTGCACACTCTTGGCATTCTCTCAACCAGCTTCATGAGGTAGTCACCTGGAATGCATTTCAATTAACAGGTGTGCCTTCTTAAAAGTTAATTTGTGGAATTTATTTCCTTCTTAATGTGTTTGAGCCAATCAGTTGTGTTGTGACAAGGTAGGGGGGTATACAGAAGATGGCCCTATTTGGTAAAAGACCAAGTCCATATTATGGCAAGAACAGCTCAAATAGGCAAAGAGAAACGACAGTCCATCATAACTTTAAGACGGCCAGTCAATACGGAACATTTCAAGAACTTCGAACATTTCTTCAAGTGCAGTCGCAAAAAACATCAAGCGCTATGATGAAACTGGCTCTCATGAGGACCGCCACAGGAATGGAAGACCCAGAGTTACCTCTGCTGCAGAGGATAAGTTAATTAGAGTTACCAGCCTCAGAAATTGCAGCCCAAATAAATGCATCAAAAAATTCAAGTCACAGACACATCTCAACATCAACTGTTCAGAGGAGACTGTGTGAATCAGGCCTTCATGGTCGAATTGCTGCAAAGAAATCACTACTAAAGGACACCAATAATAAGAAGAGACCTGCTTGGGCCAAGAAACACGAGCAATGGACATTACACAGGTGGACATTTGTCCTTTGGTCTGGAGTCCAAATGGGCGATTTTTGGTTCCAACCGCCGTGTCTTTGTGAGAAGTGGTGTGGGTGAACGGATGATCTCGGCATGTGTAGTTCCCACCGTAAAGCATGGAGGAGGAGGTGTTATGGTGTGGGGAGGATTTGCTGGTGACACTGTTTGTGATTTATTTAGAATTCAAGGCACACTTATCCAGCATGGCTTCCACAGCATTCTGCAGTGATACGCCATCCCATCTGGTTTGGGCTTAGTGGGACTATCATTTGTTTTTCAACAGGACAATGACCCAAACACACTTCCAGGCTGTGTAAGGGCTATTTTACCAGAAGGAGAGTGATTGAGTGCTGCATCAGATTACCTGGCATCCACAATCACCCACCTCAACCCAATTGAGATGGTTTGGGATGAGTTGGACGGCAGAGTGAAGGAAAAGCAGCCAACAAGTGCTCAGCATATGTGGAAACTCCTTCAAGACTGTTGGAAAATCAAATCAAATCAAATCAAATTTTATTGGTCACATGCTCCGAATACAACAGGTGCAGACATTACAGTGAAATGCTTACTTACAGCCCTTAACCAACAGTGCATTTATTTTAAAAACAAAAAGTAAGAATAAAACAACAACAAAAAAGTGTTGAGAAAAAAAAAGAGCAGAAGTAAAATAAAGTGACAGTAGGGAGGCTATATATACAGTAAAATAAAGTGACAGTAGGGAGGCTATATATACAGGGGGGTACCGTTGCATAGTCAATGTGCGGGGGCACCGGCTAGTTGAGGTAGTTGAGGTAATATGTACATGTGGGTAGAGTTAAAGTGACTATGCATAAATACTTAACAGAGTAGTGTCACGCTCTGGCTCCGGGACTTTGTATTTTGAGCCAGGGTGTGTTCGTTTGGTTGTGTTTTGTGTGGTTGGGTTGTCATTGGTTTTGTTTTCCGTGTTTGGTCAAGTGACTCCCAATCGGAGGTAACGAGTGTCAGCTGTCGGCTCGTTATCTCTGATTGGGAGCCATATTTAAACTGTCTGTGTTCACCTTGTGTTTGTGGGTTTTTGTTCCGTGTTCAGTCAGTGTTACTGTGGACTTCTCGATCGTGTTTTTGTTTTTGTTTTCGTGCTTAATTAAATAAAGTCATGTTTATTTCACACGCTGCGCCTTGGTCCACTCCTTCTCGTCAAGACGATCGTGACAGAAAAACCCACCGTAAAAGGACCAAGCAGCGTGTCCAGGAGCATGCAGCCTGGTCATGGGAGGAAGCGCCAGGAAAAGAGATGGAGAGGCTGGCGATGGCCCAGGTGGGCAAATCGTGGTCCTGGGAGGACATGCTCGGGGGCAAGGGACCTTGGGGGAGGATTAAGGCCCTGGCGAGGGAGAAGCAGCGGCGTCAGCAGTGCCATCGTCGGAAGGACGAGAGGCACCCCCCAATAATTTTTTTAGGGGGGGGCACACGGCATGGGCGACTGGGCAGCAGGAGGCTGCCACAGGGGCATTTTTGTGAGAGGAGGCCACCGGGTTTTGGGGGCCAGAAGGCAGGTTGGCGAGGCCGGGATGGAGAGCGGAAACCAACTTCCCGTCCCGTACTCAGGCATGGCAGCATGGGACGGGGCAGGGTTCCGCGGTGTGTGCGGAGCAGCGTACGGTGCCACGAGTGGGTCCGGCACAGTCCTGTACGTCCTGTGCGAGCACCCCGCACGTGTCGTGCGAAGGGGGGTATGCAGCCAGGACGGAGTGTGCCGGCTCAACGCTCGTGGTCTCCTATGCCTCTCCGCGGTCCCGGATATCCTACTCCAGTATCACGTGCTGTCATGTCGGTACGGGTACACAGCCCTGTACGTCCTGTGCGGATGCCTCACACAGAGTGTGTGAAGGTAGGCATTCAGCCGGGACGGGTTGTGGCCGCTCTTCATTCCAGGTCTCCTATCCGTCTCCACAGTCCGGTGAGGCCTGTCCCTGCTCCACGCACTAAGTTAATGGTGCGCGTCGCCAGCCCAGCCCGGCCTATCCCTGCTCCACGCACCAAGCCTACGGGGTGCGTTACCAGTCCAGCCCGGCCTATCCCTGCTCCACGCACCAAGCCTACGGGGGTGCGTTGCCAGCCCAGCCCAGCCTGTCCCTGCTCTACGCACAAAGCCTACGGTGTGCGTCGCCAGCCCAGCCCGGCCTGTTCCTGCTCCACGCACAAAGCCTACGGGGTGCGTTGCGTTGTCCAGCCCAGCCCGGCTTATCCCTGCTCCACGCACCAAGCCTACGGGGTGCGTTGCCAGCCCAGCCCGGCCTGTCCCTGCTCTACGCACAAAGCCTACGGTGTGCGTCGCCAGCCCAGCCCGGCCTGTCCCTGCCACTCGCACCAAACCTACGGTGCGCGTCGCCAGCCCGGCCCGGCCTGTTCCTGCCACTCGCACCAAACCTACGGTGCGCGTCGCCAAGCCCGCCCGGCCTGTTCCTGCCACTCGCACCAAACCTACGGTGCGCGTCGCCAGCCCGGCCCGGCCTGTTCCTGCCACTCGCACCAAACCTACGGTGCGCGTCGCCAGCCCGGCCCGGCCTGTTCCTGCCACTCGCACCAAGCCAAGGGTGCGAGTCGTCAGCCTGGTCCAGCCCGTTCCTGCTACTCGCACCAAGCCAAGGGTGCGAGTCGTCAGCCTGGTCCAGCCCGTTCCTGCTACTCGCACCAAGCCAGGGGTACGAGTCGTCGGCCTGGTCCAGCCCGTTCCTGCTACTCGCACCAAGCCAAGCAAGGGTGCGAGTCGTCAGCCTGGTTCAGCTCGTCCCTGCTACTCGCACCAAGCCAAGGGTGCGAGCCGTCAGCCTGATCCAGCCCATTCCTGCTACTCGCACCAAGCCAGGGATGCGAGTCGTCAGCCTGGTGAGGCCCGTTCCGGCTCCACGCATCAAGCCTAGGGTGCGTATCGTCAGCCAGGTCCGGTCCGTTCCTGCCTCACGCGCCAAGCCAGGGGTGCGCGTCGTCAGTCCAGATCCTACCAGCTGGGTCAGATCGGACCGGGGGGCGCTACGGGGGGATTGAAGAAGGGTGGTGGTCAAGCCCGGAGCCGGAGCCGCCTCCGAGGAGTAATGCCCACCCAGCCCTCCCCTGTTTGGGTTTTTTTTTGAGGCGCGGTCGCAGTCCGCGCCTTTAGGGGGGGGTACTGTCACGCTCTGGCTACGGGACTTTGTATTTTGAGCCAGGGTGTGTTCGTTTGGTTGTGTTTTGTGTGGTTGGGTTGTCATTGGTTTTGTTTTCCGTGTTTGGTCAAGTGACTCCCAATCGGAGGTAACGAGTGTCAGCTGTCGGCTCGTTATCTCTGATTGGGAGCCATATTTAAACTGTCTGTGTTCACCTTGTGTTTGTGGGTTTTTGTTCCGTGTTCAGTCAGTGTTACTGTGGACTTCTCGATCGTGTTTTTGTTTTTGTTTTCGTGCTTAATTAAATAAAGTCATGTTTATTTCACACGCTGCGCCTTGGTCCACTCCTTCTCGTCAAGACGATCGTGACAAGTAGCAGCAGCGTAAAAAGGATGGGGTGGGGGGGCAGTGCAAATAGTCCGGGTAGCCATGATTAGCTGTTCAGGAGTCTTATGGCTTGGGGGTAGAAGCTGTTGAGAAAGTCTTTTGGACCTAGACTTGGCACTCCGGTACCGCTTGCCGTGCTTCGGTAGCAGAGAGAACAGTCTATGACTAGGGTGGCTGGAGTCTTTGACAATTTTGAGGGCCTTCCTCTGACACCGCCTGGTATAGAGGTCCTGGATGGCAGGGAGCTTTGCCCCAGTGATGTACTGGGCCGTACGCACTACCCTCTGTAGTGCCTTGCGGTCAGAGGCCAAGCAGTTGTCATACCAGGCGGTGATGCAACCAGTCAGGATGCTCTCGATGGGCAGCTGTAGAATTTTTTGAGGATCTGAGGACCCATGCCAAATCTTTTTTAGTCTCCCTGAGGGGGAATAGGCTTTGTCTTGCCCTCTTCACGACTGTCTTGGTGTGTTTGGACCATGATAGTTCGTTGGTGATGTGGACACCAAGGAACTTGAAGCTCTCAACCTGTTCCACTACAGCCCCGTCGATGAGAATGGGGGCGTGCTCAGTCCTCTTTTTTTTCCTGTAGTCCACAATCATCTCCTTAGTCTTGGTCACGTTGAGGGAGAGGTTGTTGTCCTGGCACCACACGGCCAGATCTCTGACCTCCTCCCTATAGGCTGTCTCATCGTGTTGGTGATCAGGCCTACCACTGTTGTGTCGTCGGCAAACTTAATGATGGTGTTGGAGTCGTGCCTGGCCATGCAGTCATGGGTGAACAGAGAGTACAGGAGGGACTGAGCACGCACCCCTGAGGGGCCCCCGTGTTGAGGATCAGTGTGGCAAGATGTGTTGTTACCTACCCTTACCACCTGGGGGCGGCCTGTCAGGAAGTCCAGGATCCAGTTGCAGAGGGAGGTGGTGTTTAGTCCCAGGATCCTTAGCTTAGTGATGAGCTTAGAGGGCACTATGGTGTTGAATGCTGAGCTGTAGTCAATGAATAGCATTCTCACGTAGGTGTTCCTCTTGTCCAGGTGGGAAAGGGCAGTGTGGAGTGCGATAGAGATTGCATCATCTGTGGATCTGTTGGGGCGGTATGCAAATTGGAGTGGGTCTAGGGTTTCTGGGATTATGCTGTTGATGTGAGCCATGACCAGTCTTTCAAAGCACTTCATGGCTACAGACGTCAGTGCTACGGGTCGGTAGTCATTTAGGCAGGTTATCTTAGAGTTCTTGGGCACGGGGACTATGGTGGTCTGCTTGAAACATGTTTGGTATTACAGACTCAGTCAGGGACATGTTGAAAATGTCAGTGAAGACACTTGCCAGTTGGTCAGCACATGCTCGGAGTACACGTCCTGGTAATCCGTCTGGCCCTGCGGCCTTGTGAATGTTGACCTGCTAAAAAAGTTCTTACTCACATCGGCTACGGAGAGCGTGATCACATAGTCGTCCGGAACAGCTGGTGCTCTCATGCATGCTTCAGTGTTGCTTGCCTCGAAGCGAGCATAGAAGTGGTTTAGCTCGTCTGGTAGGCTTGTGTCACTGGGCAGCTCGCGGCTGTGCTTCCCTTTGTAGTCTGTAATAGTTTTCAAGCCCTGCCACATCCGACGAGCGTCAGAGCCAGTGTAGTATGATTCAATCTTAGACCTGTATTGACCTCTTTGCCTGTTTGATGGTTCGTCGGAGGTCATAGCGGGATTTCTTATAAGCGTCCAGGTTAGAGTCCTGTTCCTTGAAAGCGGCAGCTCTACCCTTTAGCTCAGTGCGGATGTTTCCTGTAATCCATGGCTTCTGGTTGGGGTATGTACGTACGGTCACTGTGGGGACGACATCATCGATGCACTTATTGATGAAGCCAGTGACTGATGTGGTGTACTCCTCAATGCTGTCTGAAGAAGCCCGGAACATGTTCCAGTCTGTGCTAGCAAAACAGTCCTGTAGCTTAGCATCTGCGTCATCTGACCACTTTTTTATTAGCTGAATCACTGGTGCTTCCTGCTTCAGTTTTTGCTTAAAAGCAGGAATCAGGAGGATAGAGTTATGGTCAGATTTGCCAAATGGAGGGCGAGGGAGAGCTTTGTATGCGTCTCTGTGTGTGGAGTAAAGGTGGTCTAGAGTTTTTTCCCCTCTGGTTGCACATTTAACATGCTGGTAGAAATGAGGTAGAACGGATTTAAGTTTCCCTGCATTAAAGTCCCCGGCTACTAGGAGCCAGGTGAAGCTGGTTGAGAGAATGCCAAGAGTGTGCAAAGCTGTCATCAAGGCACAGGGTGGCTATTTGAAGAATTTCAAATAACAAATATATTTTATTTGTTTAACACTTTTTTGGTTACTACATGATTCCATATGTGTTATTTCATAGTTTTAATGTCTTCACTATTATTTTACAATGTAGAAAATAGTAAAAATTAAGAAAAGCCATTGAATGAGTAGGTGTGTCCAAACTTTTGACTGGTACTGTACATAAATGAATGAATGTATCATTATTAACAATGATAACATGTTTCTAAATTAATCATTGTGTGTGCGTGTGTGTGTGTCCAGTGTGGTGTGTGTGTGTCCAGTACGTGTGTGTGTGTGTGTGTGTGTGTGTGTATGTGTGTGTGTGTGTCCAGTGTGTGTGTGTCCATGTGTTTTTTGTGTGTGTGTGCCCAGTATGTGTGTGTGTGTGTCCAGTGTGTGTGTCCAGTGGGGGTGTGTCCAGTGTGTGTGTGTGTGTGTGTGTGTGTGTGTGTGTGTGTTGTCCAGAGTGTGTCCAGTGTGTGTGTGGTAATTGAGTGATACAGGAATACTGACCTCAGAGTCTCCAGTCTGCAGTGTGGATCCTCCAGTCCAGCAGAGAGCAGTCTGACTCCTGAGTCTCCTGGGTGATTGTAGCTCAGGTCCAGCTCTCTCAGGTGTGAGGGGTTTGACTTCAGAGCTGAGACCAGAGAAGCACAGCCTTCCTCTGTGACTCCACAGCCTGACAGCCTGACAGAGAGATCATCATGATTTCACAAACACACTGTTAATTTAACACCAGTAGTGTAGAAGGACAATGGCAGATGCATTTGGTTTATTCTCTTAAACAACATATAGATTCATCTTCCATCTCCTAGAATTGTATGGTCATATTGTTATACTAATGTGAACATCAATGCATTGATTCAATATGTTTTTCAATAATACATATATTTCTCTAAACTGAATATTTCTTCCTGATGATTAGTACTTAAATGTCATTTTATGTACTCACAGAGCAGCTCTGGAGGCTTTGACCACTGGCAGCAGCCTCAGAAGACCTTCCTCTGATCTGGAGTATTTATTCAGGTCAAACACATCCAGCTCCTTTTCTGAAGTCAGCAATACAAAGACCAGAGCTGACCACTGTGCAGGTGACAGTTCTTCTTCTGAGAGACTTCCTGAGCTCAGGTAGCTTTGGATCTCCTCCACTAGAGAATGGTCATTCAGTTCATTCAGACAGTGGAACAGATTGATGCACCTCTCTGGAGAGGGATTCTTCCTGATCTTCTCCTTGATGTACTTGACTGTTTTTCTTCATGGCTCTGTGAGCTGCTTCTTGTCTTTGTCAGTAGACCTCGTAAGTACTTCTGATTGGACTCCAGTGAGAGGCCCAGAAGGAAGCGGAGGAAAAGGTCCAGGTTTCCTGTCTCACTTTGTAAGGCTTTATCCACAGCACTCTTGTAGACAGTAACTTCAGTAACTTGCGGTTCGGCCATTAGATTCTCATTGTTGTTGATGAATGAGAGGAACACATATACAGCAGCCAGAAACTCCTGAATGCTCAGATGCACGAAGCAGTACACCTTGTCCTGGTACAGCCCACATTCCTCTTTAAAGAGCTGTGTGCACAATCCTGAGTACACAGAGGCTTCATTGACATCAATGCCAGCCTCTTTCAGGTCTTCTTCATATAAAATCAGATTGCCATTCACAAGCTGTTGAAAAGCCAGTTTTCCCCCCCCAGTGACAGAATGCTCTCTTTATTCCGCCGCCAGTTCCCAAGATACTTTTCATTCTTCTGTTGGTATGAAACACCACAAGGTGTAATGAACATCTCAGTCAGAGTCTTGGGCATCTCTTCTCTCTTATGTTTTTCAGCATGTGTT
>CM072257.1:12879742-12995843 GCA_036851935.1 Coregonus suidteri | reverse complement strand
TATTTAAAAGTGGGCCTTTTTGGGGCCCTCCCTTATTTGTGGGATCTTGTTCCGTGTTAGGCTTGTATGTGTACAGCCCTGAGAGGACGTCACGTGTACGTTTGTTTCTTTGTTTTGTTTATGTTTATTTGAGTTGAATAAAGATGTATGCTTTTTCACTGCTGGCCACCTTGGTCTTACCCGTCTCTCAACGATCGTGACACTGTGCGACTTTTTTTTTTCATTCATAGGAAAACTTTAGCAAACTTCAGAACAATCATTTGAATTTGAAAGCAATGTTTTTTTTTTTATTTACTTGATGACAGTGGTGGTGCTAAAACTGCCTTGTATGTGTTCCTATGTTTTCTGTCAAAAAACAAACCGTGTTAACACAATATTATCCATCATATAGGTAATGCATTTTATACAAGGCTACATCGGAGATCGGTCTCGCATCTTGAGTGTTGCCAGAGATGTTAGAAAAACACCAGACTGTTCTTTGTTGTTGATGTTTGGTATAAATGATAAGGAGTCTACGGTCAATTGGGCCTAAGCCTTTATCAACACTCAATTAGTGTAATAACATGCAAAAAAAGTATTGTAGCAGATTTTGTGAATTTTTGCGTCCCACATTTATTCTTCTTATTTAATGATTTTAATATTTGAATTAGTTTTTTGAAGTATAAGTTTACAGTTACAGCGATTCATCATAGAGGGAGTGGAGTCATCTTCATCATCATAGTCCAGCTCCCTACCCCATTCCCTATGTACCTTGAGTTCATGCCACGTTCACCTGCTGGTCGGAACTAGGAAACTCTGAGATTTTCGACTTTCGCTAACTGGTAGTAGTTATACACGACAACAGAAGGGTGTGGGTCAACGTGTGTCCAGCCCCTATACCCATTCCAGTACCACTGCGGAGTGTGTCAGTAGCCTTCTGTGTCCGTGCTATGTGCAGTCAACTAGTATAATTACTGCTTGTGAAGTAAATATGGTGATTATTATTAAGGTGCTGGTCATCTGAGATGCCAACAAGTATACAACAAACAAGATAACTATAGAATTAAGAAACTAAAGTAAATAAATTATAATTAAAAACAATACTAAAAATACAATATAAAAAAAATGTAATATCAATTCATCATATGTTTGGTGCTTTGAGACTAATGAGTCTTATGTCTTCACAATATTATTTACAAGGAGCGTTTCCTATCTTATTTCACATACATCTGTCTGCAGTTTTATTTTATGGGTGATCTTTCCCATTTAAATATATTTATTTCACTCTACAAATCACTCTTCCATAGTAGGTATGTCGCCATTTAACCAACGCTCTGTACTACGTCTTAGCTGCAGACAAGGATATTCAACAGGTTGGCATTTTGTAATCGTTCAGGCATTACTCCAGGGAACATCTGAATACATTGTTTACAAAGTCCAAAACATTCCAGAATGTCATTATTGCAGGACAAGACCAAACAATCTGTAGGTAGTTTGAGGACAAAACATTCCAGAATGTCATTATTGCAGGACAAGACCAAACAATATGTAGGTAGTTTGAGTCCAAAACATTCCAGAATGTCATTATTGCAGGACAAGACCAAACAATATGTAGGTAGTTTGAGTCCAAAACATTCCAGAATGTCATTATTGCAGGACAAGACCAAACAATATGGAGGTAGTCTGAGGCCAATTCCCCACATTCTCTCCAGCATTCACTGGTTGTTTCTGGTCTCAATCTTCCCCATTATGCCTGGGGTTAGAAAGTACCTGATGATTTTCCATTGATACTCTTTCCATATGTTTGAGTGGGTAATGGTGTGAGCATTCCTACAGCTCACCTCCCATTTCCCACATTTACATATTTTAAAAAACAAACCTGTAAACCAATATTGTTAAATCAACCAGTTTGTCATCGAAAATAATTATAATAGAGTAGCCTTATGTTAAAAAGAAAATCAATGCTGTTTTTCTGTGCTTGATAAAGGATTATGGATATACTGACTAAATACAGGTCTCTCCGCCCTAAAAAAATGGGCGTCGTCAAAGCAGCACTGTGGGCCGTCTAGCTCCCATCTATCCTTTCTTTGGATGGTGGATACATCTCATTATTGTAATCGTGTTTGCATATTCGATAAGGGTTGATGACATCAACAGCCTGTATCCAATGGAGAGAGATGCTACTAGCCTCAGATGGTTGGCTTTTCCAATATGTTGCATTATCGGCCCCCCACTGATCCATGATCCTTTATGATGCAAAAAATAATACTACTATAAAAACAGTAAACAATAAACACCCTTCCAACTAACCCATAAAACTCATTAAAGCCCACGACCCCATTCCACTACGTTGACCCCATCTGCTCCCTGCACCATGCCAACGGCCTGGGAGGACGGGGCACCACCACTCTCAACAACACACCCTGGAAACTCTTCTGAACGCTAAGAAAGACAAACTGACTTAAGCAGTAAGGCCCCTAGGGGGTGTGGTATATGGCCAATATACCACGGCTAAGGGCTGTTCTTACGCACGAACACAACGCGGATATTGGCAATATACCACAAACCCCAGAGGTGCCTTATTGCTATTATAAACTGGTTACCAATGTAATTAGAGCAGTAAAAAAAAAGGTTTTGTCATACACGTGGTATACTGTTCTGATAACCACAGAGCTTTCAGCCAATCAGCATTCAGGGCTCGATCCACCCAGTTTATAATGAAGCATATATATCACTCGTCAGCCTATCCCTCTGTGTCACGACTCCCTCCGAAGCTGCCTCCTCTCCTTGTTCGGGCAGGCTTCGGCGTTCGTCGTCAACGGCCTTCTAGCCACTGCCGCTCCTCATCTCATCATTCCATTGGTTTTGTCTTGTTTAATAAACACACCTGGTTTTCATATCCCCTCATCAGTACCTGTATAAGTGTTCCCTCTGCCCCCCTTGTCTTGTGTGTGATTGTTTATTGTGAGGATAGTGAAGCTCGTGGAGCTCCCTTTTGTAATGCCAGGTTATTTTCCCTGTGTGCACTTGTTGGTTCCAGTGTGCCTGTTTTGCTCACTGGACTGTTTTGATGCATTACATCCTGTTATTCTGTGATTTACCCTCCTGCGCCCTGACTCCTCAAATCACCACCCATCTACTACTCACAGGAATCCTCTCAGGATGCCTCACCTTGACCTTGACCCTTGACCCTTCCTCCTCTACTCTCTCCACTGCCTCAGCATACGACACCTTCTGCACTACTCTGACTCTGGCCACCTCAACCTGCCTCTATCGCACCGGACACTTCCGATCCCCAGCAAACATGGGCACCCCTAAAAATTTACATTTACATTTTACATTATTTAAGCAGACGCTCTTATCCAGAGCGACTTACAGTTAGTGCATACATTATTTTTATTTATTTTTTTTTCATACTGGCCCCCGTGGAATCGAACCCACAACCCTGGCGTTGCAAAAACGCCATGCTCTACCAACTGAGCTACCTCCCTGCCGGCCATTCCCTCCCCTATCCTGGACGACGCTGGGGGCCAATTGTGCGCCGCCCCATTGGTCTCCCGGTTGCAGCCGGCTACAGCAGAGACTGGATTGACACACACAACTTTATCCACCAAACTACACAATCCTCTGTCCCACGCCCTCCTGCACACTTCCCACGTCTTGGAATCTCCCTCTACACCCTGCTGTGACATCCCATAACCGTTGCACCTGAAAAACAGGGCAGTGAATTCGGCACAAGAGCTCTAACAGGATAACTTTTATATCCTAACATGACTTTGTCGCGGGTAAAAACTCTTGACTAAAAACTCAAAAGGGACTGACAGTGACTCCTCTGTTTCACCACGCTCACCACCGGGTCTGCGTCGCACCAACGGCAGGCAATACAAACACCAGGAATCTTCAACTTCAATTGCTCCACTTCCACACTTAACGCTACCCCAGAAATCACTCCTTTCAATGGTGTCCTGTTCCTAAGAGCAAAGCAAAGAAACGGATCTTAACCCAGGTTGCATGACACTGAGTGCCCGCTCCCTCTGGGCTGAAGAAACACAAACAACTATCACAAGTCCACTATGGGTTACACTCACTGATTCAACAGCACCTAACTATTCCCCCACCCCCCCTTGAAACTACAAACTGGATCAGCCAAAAAGAAAGGATCACTCTCTCCAAAAATGTCACTCCTACTGGACATAACTTGCAATTTCTCGAGCCGGTTATGAATTGTCCACGTTTGTAAAGCGGTGCAGTAGCCTGTATTCTTGCGTGGCTGCAAATACATTGTGTGTAATTGTACTATCAGTTATTATCCACCCTGTGTTTATCAGCAAGCGAAATAGTTGTGTGCCCCTTAGTAATTTCTGATGCCCCCTTGCCGAGTTAATCCTGCCGCCGCCGGGTAACAGGTGAAATAAATGATGGTGAACGTGCAAGGTGATGAGATTGATTCTCCTTTCCAATAAATATCCAGGGTCTTATTCTGGTGACATGTTGATCGATGCTGGCTGCTAATGAAGGTAGTTATGTGGCACTACCTTAGATCACTCAAATATGGTATCCTTGCGCGCTGCATGATACATTCAGAGTAAGAATTTGTGATTAGTCCGGAGTCCCGGCTAGTGCTGCGGCTGACCCCCCTTAAATACCTGCCGCCTCAGTACATCCACCTCTTCCTTTTCTCACCTCATTCATTTGTCTTGGGAGATGAGAGGCTGGTGGTTGACAGAGGAAAAGGAAACCAGGTAGAAAGAGGAGGATACAGGGCATTCAGAAAGGATTCTGACCCCTTGACTTTTTTCCACATTTTGTTACGTTACAGCATTCTACAATTGATTAAATAAATAACAGTCCTCATCAAATCAAATCATTTTATTTTATCACATACACGTGTTTAGCAGATGTTTATAGCGGTTGTAGCGAAATGCTTGTGCTTCTAGCTCCGACAGTGCAGTAATATCTAACAAGTAATATCTAACAATTTCACAACATATACCCAATACACACAAAACTAGTAAGGAATGGGATTTAAGAATATATACATGTATGGACAAGCAGTGAACAGAGCGGCATGGACTAAGATACAGTAGAATATTATAGAATAGAATGCAGTATTTACATATGAGATGAGTAGTGCAAGATATGTAACATTATTCATGGTTAACTAGTCTTTTTTTATTCCACTGATTCATATTGATACCAGTCCATTCATTGGCTGTAAAAGTGGGTAAAAACAGAAAAGCATATAACTGTATCTATGTGGTCTTTACTTGGGTGTGTTTCAGCAGGGTGAGGTCAGAGAGATGCTTCCAAGTCAGTATTTTTCTGAACTCATAAAATCCTTTATACATTTACATTTAAGTCATTTAGCAGACGCTCTTATCCAGAGCGACTTACAAATTGGTGCATTCACCCTATAGCCAGTGGGTTAACCACTTTACAATATTTTTTTTTTTATTTTTATTTAATTTTTTTGTATACAATCTGATGGGATGAATGTTCAACCCCATTAAAATAACCATATGGTCTATATAGTACCTTTAAGTTAAGACCTCACAGATCTGTTCATGGCAAAGCAGTTCATTTAATGATATTAATTGATTCTTAAAGAATATAACTTATAAATCATGAGCCTCATCTTGAGGAGTCACCTGTGACAGTATCCATAAAGAGTAGGAGTACTGATCTGGGATCAGTTTTTTCCTTTTAGATCATAATGAAACAGATTAAATGGACAGGGGGGACCTGATCCTAGATCAGCACTCCTCCTCTGGGAAACTGCATGTATGAAACCGAACACATAGTCGTAGTCTAGTTACAGCAGGTGGTTACTTGCCATCTAGTGGAAGATACCAATAAAACACTTTATTATCAGGATGGGGAGGCGGCTGACATAGTCGTAGTCTAGTTACAGCAGGTGGTTACTTGCATCTAGTGGAAGATACCAATAAAACACATGGTGTTGTAAAGTCTAGTTACAGCAGGTGTTTACTGCCATCTAGTGGAAGATACCAATAAAACACTTATTATCAGGAAGACTATCCTGCTCAGAACAGTGAACAAACAAAGGCAGAAGCTGCTGGTAAAGCAGCACTCACGGTGTGTGATGGAGAGTGGTAAAGCAACACTCACAGTGTGATGAAGAGTGGTAAAGCAACACTCACAGTGTGATGGAGAGTGGTAAAGCAACGCTCACGTTGTGGTGGAGAGTGGTAAAGCAACACTCATAGTGTGATGGAGAGTGGTAAAAGCAACACTCACGGTGTGATGGAGAGTGGTAAAGCAACACTCACGGTGTGATGGAGAGTGGTAAAGCAACACTCACGGGTTGATGGAGAGTGGTAAAGCAACACTCACGGTGTGATGGAGATTGGTAAAGCAACACTCACGGTGTGATGGAGAGTGGTAAAGCAAACACTCACGGTGTGATGGAGAGTGGTAAAGCAACACTCACGGTGTACAGATGTAAATAAATAAGTGTTAGCTTCCTCAGCACCATGCAACCCCACTGTTTGCCACCGGCGGTGACCAGAAGAAGAAACCGGAGACAGTGACAGACTACTACAATCACACAAAGGTATATACAGTATCTCTACCATATACAGATAGCCTTCCCATCTGCCAAACACCAAATAGGATTCCCTTTTATTATATTACATTCATATGTTTACTATTAGTATTATCATTCTTATAATTTATAACCTATTCTATTTTATTTTATGTTAAAGCTTGGTGTGGATGCTAGACCAGATGTCCAGACTGTACTCTGTAAAAGGGGGTACTCTCCTCTGGCCTGTTGACTGTACTCTGTAAAAGGGGGTACTCTCCTCTGGCCTGTTGACTGTACTCTGTAAAAGGGGGTCACTCTCCTCTGTCATGTTGACTGTACTCTGTAAAGGGGGGTACTCTCCTCTGTCCTGTTGACTGTACTCTGTAAAAGGGGGTACTCTCCTCTGGCCTGTGGGTGACTGTACTCTGTAAAAGGGGGTACTCTCCTCTGCCCTGTTGACTGTACTCTGTAAAAGGGGGTACTCTCCGCTGCCCTGTTGAGGTGTTCTACAATGTGCTCGACATGGCTGCTATCAACACGTGTTGTACAAGCAATGCCTTGACAAGACAGTCAGCAGGAGACATTTCATCATGGATCTGGCATGTGAGCTTGGTGAGAACCACATGAACGCAGAGAAAGAAGCTACAGTAACCAAGCAGGCCGCCAAGACAGCAGGTCCTGCTCTCCCTCTTTCCCAAGCACCACAGCTCCCACTGGGGAAAAATACACAATGCCAAGACAGCAGGTGAACACCGAACAAGGCCCATGAAAACTGTGTGCAGGGAACCGATTTAATTTGTTTGTGGACCTGAAGCATAAAGAGAAGACGTGATTGGTTCATGTGTAAAGGCGCGGTACAGTGTCTGATACAATCAACACATTATTGTTTTTACATCATTTCATGAATATATTTCCACAAAAATGTAAAAAAAAAAAATTGTTGTCATTTAGCAGACGCTCTTATCCAGAGCGACTTACAGTTAGTGAATACATATAATATATATATTTTTTATACTGGCCCCCCGTGGGAATCAAACCCCACAACCCTGGCATTGCAAACGCCATGCTCTATCAACTGAGCTACATCCCTGCCGGCCATTTCCCTCCCCTACCCTGGACAACGCTGGGCCAATTGTGTGCGCTGCCCATGAGTCTCCCGGTCGCGGCCGGCTGCGACAGAGCCTGGATTCGAACCAGGATCTCTAGTGGCACAGTAGCACTGCGATGCAGTGCCTTAGACCACTGCCTTAGACCAGTGCCTTAGACCCACTGCCTTTAGACCACTGCCTTAGACCTCTGCCTTAGACCACTACCTTAGACCACTGCCTTAGACCACTGCCTTAGACCACTGCCTTAGACCACTGCCTTAGACCACTGCCTTAGACCACTGCGCCACTTCTTATACAATTCATCCTTTCAATAAAAATCCTTGATTGTTCATGCACTGGTGCTTTTGTTTAGGAATACAGCAAATCATTTCACCTGAGCACCTGGCTGGTTATATTATTATTATTATACTTTTTTCATTTGTACTTTGTCAAAAAAACTGTAAATCGACTTTATTACTCTATTACTAATTGAATCTACAAATACAGTTGATTAAATGGTTTACACTGTAATGTTTTTATTTGTAAGGGAAAACAGATATAGGCTATAGGCCTATTTTGTAGAATTAACTATTGTTGTTATTTTTTTTATGATATATTTCCACAAATATTTCTTCATGCAATTAATCCTTTACAAATATATGATGCACTATTTTATCAAGCGTTTATTTAACAAACCATGTTTTGCACACCTTGCACCTTGCTGGTTGATATGCATCTGATGCATATGCTAAAGTGGACGTCTGGTAACTTTCTCTAGCCGGGTTCTTGTATGCTGAAAGAACAGGCGGTTCTAGTTAAGGACTGGTAGATGGGTGTTGCTCATGCATTCACTCATGCTGACCGGCTCCAGTACTTTGTTCTTGACTAAAGCCTCCAAGTCAGCCTTGACTTCTGGTCTGATAGCATGATGTACAGGTCCTGCTTTCAGAAACGTTGGTTTGCTGTCCTGGCTTAATGCTAAGCTTCCCTGTAATGTCGTTCATACTACCCAGCTGTCCATTAAATACTTCTCCATGTTTCTTTAAGATGGCAGGTAGGTCTGTGTCTCCATGTGTCATTGTATGCACTGATGGCCAGTCCAGTGTGATTTTCTCCATCTATGAACATCCCAGTAGTGATGCATAGTCTCCTTTCACAACATAGAGTGGCAGCTTTTCAGTTTGTCTGTTTACATGAACTGTGACATCAGTGATGCCTCTCACAGCGACAGATTCACCTGTGTAAGTCTTTAACACGAGGTGCGCTGGTTGAAGTGGAAGGTGTTTTTCAGTGTCTTTTTTCTGACACAAGAGATACAGCTGCCCCTGTGTCAATCTCCATACCCACCGGCTGTCCCTCTAGCAAGGGGGAGACATAGTAGCCGTGCGGCCCGCCAGGAAAAAAGTCAGGATTTTCAGTGTGACTTCCTGGTCTGATGAGTCACTCACCTCAGTGTTCTCTTACTCAACAGTGTGAACATGTCTATTTGTCTTTCGTTGGAATGTCTGTTTCTTGTTTCCCGTTTTTGTGATTCTCTGTTCTCTTTTTGTTTCTGGACACTTGTCAGATGTTGCCCTTTTTACCACAGGCTGGACAATCCATGTCCTTCCACCAACATGTTGATACTTGATGTCCCACCTTGCCACAGTGGAAGCATGTGACTTGATTTCCTGGTCTCTGATTTCAGTTGAAACTCCGTGCACTTTTCCTTTTTTTATGATTAACTTTTTATTTATTTTCAAAGGAACACAGACAAGAAACAAATAGCAGCAGGAATGGTTATACAGCTAGAGACACAATACTGTTAAAATATATATCAGAACAAATAGCAGCAGGAATGGTTATACAGCTAGAGACACAATACTGTTAAAATATATATCACTATATTATGGAAAAACTAGTTACTGCAGATAAATACAATTATAATAAACCACATATACAATCACCACCACCTCAGCTGCATCAACCCACCCTCCAACCCCTCCTGGGACCACCCCAACCCAACCACCCTCCAACCCCTCCTGGGACCACACCCAACCCACCCTCCAACCCCTCCTGGTACCACCCCAAACCCACCCTCCAACCCCTCCTTGGCCCACCCCAACCCACCCTCCAACCCCTCCTGGGACCACCCCAACCCACCCTCCAACCCCTCCTGGGACCACCCCAACCCACCCTCCAACCCCTCCTGGGACCACCCCAACACACCCAACCTGATCTCCATTAAATTAAATACTAAATCACAAAAATGATAATTAACGGTTAATCTGTTGGGTAAAACCCACTACAGGAGTTATTTTATGTTTCAGCTGCAATTGTTGTTTTGGCTAGCCCCATGGGATCCTAGCAGTGCATAGTTCTAAATAAATGATATCTATAAAAGTGCTGATCCAATGAGGTGTGGTGGTTGCCATCTTTAGTTCCAACATCATTTTAGCTGCTGTCCAACCTGACAACATTATACGTCTTTTGCTGTAATGACAGTGGTGAATTATCATTCAGTAATAACAGTTTGGGGGAACAAGGTATGAGGATACCTCTTTCCAAAACATGTCCCCTGGTCACTCCCAGTACATATGATTAAAGGAGCCCAAGGCACCTTGATTACATAGATCACACAGAGGAGCGGTTGTGATTTCTATTAAATGATGTTTTCTAGGTGGAAGGTTACCCTGTGTATGAGATTAAAATGTATCAGTTGATCATTAGGATTGTTAGATGAACCCACTAAGTTCCTGATAAATTCCACTGGTGAGCCTCTTTAGCAGCTAGTTCCATGGACACACTGATTTCAATGTCCTTTGCCGAGGTCAGATGACTCTCAGTCAACAGTCTCTTTTGTGTAGCTTCACTCCGTAGCCCACATACTAGTCTGTCTCTAATGATGTCATTTAGAACAGCATTAAACTCAGTGTTCTGATAGTTTATTTAATGCAGCAGCAAACATTGTTACTGATTCTCCCTCTTCCTGATGTCTCCTGTGGAACCTGAAACCTTTCAGCATTAACTAGTGGTTCTGGTGAAAAATGTTCTTTAAGTATCTCCACAATATCCCCATACGTCTTATTACCTGTTCTGTCTGCCTATAGCAGGCTGCCTAGTAAATTAAATGTCTTTGGCCCCATTACACTAAAACATGTAGGCAAAATGTTGTCCTCATCCATGTCATTTACAAGAACAAATATTCAAACCGTTCTGTATATGAGCTCCACTGCTCAATACTTTCATCAAACTGTCCAATGTTTCCAACAATTCCAATAATGGTTCATTTCTCAATAAGCTCCTGATTGTCACTCACTTCAATATTGTCCTCAACCAAAGCAATATTTTCCTCAGTCACGTGATCTTCATTCACTTCACTCACTGACGTTTCCTCCTAAATTCGCTCATTTAGCAGTTTTTAATTAAAAGGTTTGTCTTCACAGCTGAATAAATGTTCTTTCCTTTAATCACAGTATATTCCTCCCTTTTAATCAAGTTGTTTTCCCACTCCGATGTCTGTCTCGAGTCCTTTTCTGCCGTCCATGACGATGCTAACTCTTTCTTAGCTAGCTGGACTATGCACTTGCCTCTGCTATCAATTCACTGTGCTAACATTAGCCTAGACTGGACCACAGAAAATAACAGTTTTAAACAGTTGTAAAAAACCCACTTCTTCCAGACAGAATAGTTCCTGTAGATTCAGACTTACTCATCGCCAATCTTTTGTTATGTCTCGTGGGTTTTCATAACCACGTCTGTATAACAATTCAATAATGATGAGACAGGAGACAGGAATCAGTTCAACCATTTATCTGGAACGTGATCATCTCAACACATACAAACCCCCACGATGCTCTGCGGCACAATCCCAATATACAACAAATACATAGATAAGTAAAAAGTGTGTGTGTGTGTGTATGTGTGTGTCCAGTGTGTGTGTCCAGTGTGTGTGTGGGTCCAGTGTGTGTGTGTTTGTCCAGTGTGTGTGTGTTGTGTGTGTGTCCAGTGTGTGTGTGTGTGTGTGTGTGTGTGTGTATGTGTGTTTGTGTGTGTCCAGTGTGTGTGTTCAGTGTGTGTGTGTGTGTGTACAGTGTGTGTGTGTGTGTGTCGTGTGTGTGTGTGTGTGTATGTGTGTTTGTGTGTGTCCAGTGTGTGTGTCCAGTGTGTGTGTCCAGTGTGTGTGTGTCCAGTGTGTGTGTGTCAGTGTGTGTGTGTCCAGTGTTAGTGTGTGTGTGTGTCCTGTGTGTGTGTCCAGTGTGTGTGTGTCCAGTGTGTGTGTGTGTGTGTGTCCAGTGTGTGTGTGTGTGTGTGTGTCAGTGTTACCATGGTTATTATTTACAGGGACACTGAGGAGTCAACATCATGAACCCTAAACCCTGGATAGAGGGGCTCAGTGAATGTGGAGTGGAATGTGTTCAGGTGGGTCAGTGTGTCAGAGGAGACTCTGTAGAAGGACAGAGTGCCGGCTGGCCAGTCCAGATACACTCCTACTCTGTGGGATCTGGAGGAGGGGACGTCTATGGTAGTGGACTTATTATTGTGCCTGGCTCTGTAACTGTTGTCAGAGCAGAACAGACTCCAGGACTTGTCATTGTATCCAATCCTACAGTCATCACCCCATCCTCTCCTGCTGATTCCTTTATATGCCACTCCTATAACAGCCCCTCTCCCACTCCACTCTACCTCCCAGTAACAGCGCCCAGTCAGACCCTCTCTACACAGCACCTGTCCACAGCCCTCAAATCTCTCTGGGTGATCAGGATACAGCTGCTCCTCTCTCCTCCATGTCACCTTTCTGTTCTCCTCAGACAGAGAGAGGAATCTGTTTACTGTGTTTAGGTCCAGTGTGAGATCACAGACATCTGATGGATGAAACCAGACACAATATTAGAAATCATCATCATTCACATTAGAATGTTAACTCACTTTTCACTAATTCATTTAATGTAGATGTTTCTAGGTATCAAAAGGAGAAGTTAAGGTTGAGACTTGTTCAATGATCATATGTTATACTGTATGGTAATATAAAACACACTTATTCCCATTAATTACACACACACACACACATCCTGAACACACACACACACACACTGGACACACACACACACACAAACACATCCTGAACACACACACACACACACACACTGAACTGACACACACACACACACATTTCACACACATTTCTAATGTAACAGGAACATGCCACACACACACACACACACACACACACACACACACACACACACACACACACACACACACACACATTGTCAAAGCAACTCTTAGTAAACTTTTGGTGTCCCTGATTTGTGCTTCTGTAGAACTACAGCTGATATTTAATATGACCAAGTAAGTAATGATGGTGGTCTTTGACTTTGACTTCACTTGAATTAAGACTTATTCTTAGTCATATTCTTCACAGCAGTCAACACTCACATTTTCTAAGTCCAGGTTTCATTGTGTTCTCTCCACCATGTTCCACACTGTAGCGGTAAGCAGAAGAACAGACAGTCATTGAGGGATACACGTGAACTCACACACACACACACACACTCACACACTCCACACACACACACACACACACACACACACACACACACACACACACACACACACACACACACACACACACACACACACACACACACACACACACACAGAGACAGACCACACACAGAGACAGACACACACACACACACACACTGGACACACACACACACACACACACACACACACACACACACACACACACACACACACACACACACACACACACACACACACACACACACACACACACACACACACACAAACAGTCAGTATATACATTTGTCCAAGTGTGTGTGTGTGTGTGTGTGTGTCCACTGTTTGTGTGTGTCCAGTGAGTGTGTATGTACAGTGTGTGTGTGTGTGTGTGTTTGTGTGTGTGTGTGTGTGTGTGTGTGTGTGTTTGTCCAGTATGTGTGTGTGTGTGTGTCCAGTGTGTGTCCAGTGTGTATGTGTGTGTGTGTGTGTCCAGTGTGTGTGTGTATGTCAAGTGTGTGCGTTTGTGTGTCCAGTATGTGTGTGTGTCCAGTGTGTGAGTGTGTCCAGTGTGCGTGTGTCCAGTGTGTGTGTGTGTGTGTGTGTGTGTGTGTCCAGTGTGTGTGTGTCCAGTGTCTGTGTGTGTGTCCCAGTGTGTGTGTGTGTGTCCAGTGTATGTGTCCATTATGTGTGTGTGTCCAGTGTGTGTGTGTATGTTTAGTGTGTGTGTGTCCAGTGTGTGTGTGTGTGTCCAGTGTGTGTGTGTGTGTGTGTCCAGTGTATGTGTCCATTATGTGTGTGTGTCCAGTGTGTGTGTGTATGTTTAGTGTGTGTGTGTGTGTGTGTGTCCAGTGTGTGTGTGTGTCCAGTGTGTGTTTGCTAGACTCTCTTTGTTTTTACCGTCGCACTATTGTTCGTGCGCAGTTCGGTTTGGGAGTGTTTTACGCACTGTGGCGTATGTTTCGCCTCCGGGTTGTTTGACCCGTGTTATGATTTTTGGATTTTCTAGTAAAGTCTGGATTAACTGAGCTCCTGTGTCCTGCTATTGATTCGCAACACATCCGCATCAGAGTTCGTGACAGTATATATACAGTACCAGTCAAAGGTTTGGACACACCTACACATTCAAGGGTTTTTCTTTATTTTTACTATTTTTTACATTGTAGAATAATAGTGAAGACATCAAAACTATGAAATAACACATATGGAATCATGTAGTAACCAAAAAAGTGTTAAATTAATCCAAATCTATTTTATATTTGAGATTCTTCAAATAGCCACCCTTTGCCTTGATGACAGCTTTGCACACTCTTGGCATTCTCTCAACCAGCTTCATGAGGTAGTCACCTGGAATGCATTTCAATTAACAGGTGGGCCTTCTTAAAAGTTAATTTGTGGAATTTATTTCCTTCTTAATGTGTTTGAGCCAATCAGTTGTGTTATGACAAGGTAGGGGGGTATAAAGAAGATGGCCCTATTTGGTAAAAGACCAAGTCCATATTATGGCAAGAACAGCTCAAATAGGCAAAGAGAAACGACAGTCCATCATAACTTTAAGACATGACGGCCAGTCAATACGGAACATTTCAAGAACTTCGAACATTTCTTCAAGTGCAGTCGCAAAAAACATCAAGCGCTATGATGAAACTGGCTCTCATGAGGACCGCCACAGGAATGGAAGACCCAGAGTTACCTCTGCTGCAGAGGATAAGTTCATTAGAGTTACCAGCCTCAGAAATTGCAGCCCAAATAAATGCATCACAAAGTTCAAGTCACAGACACATCTCAACATCAACTGTTCAGAGGAGACTGTGTGAATCAGGCCTTCATGGTCGAATTGCTGCAAAGAAATCACTACTAAAGGACACCAATAATAAGAAGAGACCTGCTTGGGCCGAGCAATGGACATTACACAGGTGGACATTTGTCCTTTGGTCTGGAGTCCAAATGGGCGATTTTTGGTTCCAACCGCCGTGTCTTTGTGAGAAGCAGTGTGGGTGAACGGATGATCTCGGCATGTGTAGTTCCCACCGTAAAGCATGGAGGAGGGGGTGTTATGGTGTGGGGGTGCTTTGCTGGTGACACTGTTTGTGATTTATTTAGAATTCAAGGCACACTTATCCAGCATGGCTACCACAGCATTCTGCAGTGATACGCCATCCCATCTGGTTTGGGCTTAGTGGGACTATCATTTGTTTTTCAACAGGACAACACACTTCCAGGCCAACACACTTCCAGGCTGTGTAAGGGCTATTTGACCAAGAAGGAGAGTGATTGAGTGCTGCATCAGATTACCTGGCATCCACAATCACCTGACCTCAACCCAATTGAGATGGTTTGGGATGAGTCGGACGGCAGAGGGAAGAAAAAGCAGCCAACAAGTGCTCAGCATATGTGGGAACTCCTTCAAGACTGTTGGAAAAGCATTCCAGGTGAAGCTGGTTGAGAGAATGCCAAGAGTGTGCAAAGCTGTCATCAAGGCACAGGGTGGCTAATTCTATATTTTATTTGTTTAACACTTTTTTGGTTACTACATGATTCCATATGTGTTATTTCATAGTTTTAATGTCTTCACTATTATTTTACAATGTAGAAAATAGTAAAAATAAAGAAAAGCCCTTGAATGAGTAGGTGTGTCCAAAATTTTGACTGGTACTGTACATAAATGAATGAATGTATCATTATTAACAATAGATAACATGTTTCTAAATTAATCATTGTGTGTCCAGTGTGTGTGTGTCCAGTGTGTGTGTGTGTGTGTGTGTGTGTGTGTGTCCAGTGTGTGTGTGTCCAGTGTGTGTGTGTGTGGGTGTGTGTGTGTGTGTCCAGTGTGTGTGTGTGTGTGTGTGTGTGTGTGTGTGTGTGTGTGTGTGTGTGTGTGTGTGTCCAGTGTGTGTGTGTGTGTCCAGTGTGTGTGTGTGTGGGTGTGTGTGTGTGTGTCCAGTGTGTGTGTGTGTGTGTGTGTGTGTGTGTGTCCAGTGTGTGTGTGTGTCCATTGTGTGTTTGTGTGTGTGTGTGTGTGTGTGTGTGTGTGTGTCCAGTGTGTGTGTGTCCATTGTGTTTTTGTGTGTGTGTGTGTGTGTCCAGTGTGTGTGTGTGTGTGTGTGTGTGTGTCCAGTGTGTGTGTGTGTGTGTGTGTGTGTGTGTGTGTGTCCAGTGTGTGTGTGTGTCCATTGTGTTCTTGTGTGTGTGTGCCCAGTATGTGTGTGTGTGTGTCCAGTGTGTGTGTCCAGTGGGGGTGTGTCCAGTGTGTGTGTGGGTGTGTGTGTGGTGTGTGTGTGTGTGTGTGTGTGTGTGTGTGTCCAGTGTGTGTGTGTGTGTGTGTCCAGTGTGTGTGTGTGTGGGTGTGTGTGTGTGTGTCCAGTGTGTGTGTGTGTGTGTGTGTGTGTGTGTCCAGTGTGTGTGTGTGTCCCATTGTGTTTTTGTGTGTGTGTGTGTGTGTGTGTGTGTGTGTCCAGTGTGTGTGTGTCCATTGTGTTTTTGTGTGTGTGTGTGTGTGTGTCCAGTGTGTGTGTGTGTGTGTGTGTGTGTGTGTGTGTGTGTCCAGTGTGTGTGTGTGTGTGTGTGTGTGTGTGTGTGTGTCCAGTGTCCATTGTGTTCTTGTGTGTGTGTGCCCAGTATGTGTGTGTGTGTGTCCAGTGTGTGTGTCCAGTGGGGGTGTGTCCAGTGTGTGTGTGGGTGTGTGGGTGGTGTGTGTGTGTGTGTGTGTGTGTGTGTGTGTGTGTGTCCAGTGTGTTTTGTGTGTGTGTGTGTGTGTGTGTCCAGTGTGTGTGTGTGTGTGTGTCCAGAGTGTGTCCAGTGTGTGTGTGGTCATTGAGTGATACAGGAATACTGACCTCAGAGTCTCCAGTTTACAGTGGGGATTCCCCAGTCCAGCAGAGAGCAGCTTCACTCCTGAATCCTTCAGGTCATTGTTACTCAGATCCAGCTCTCTCAGGTGTGAGGGGTTTGACTTCAGAGCTGAGACCAGAGAAGCACAGCCTTTCTCTGTGACTCCACAGCCTGACAGCCTGACAGAGAGATCATCATGATTTCACAAACACACTGTTAATTTAACACCAGTAGTGTAGAAGGACAATGGCAGATGCATTTGGTTTATTCTCTTAAACAACATATAGATTCATCTTCCGTCTCCTAGAATTGTATGGTCATATTGTTATACTAATGTGAACATCAATGCATTGATTCAATATGTTTTTCAATAATACATATATTTCTCTAAACTGAATATTTCTTCCTGATGATTAGTACTTAAAAGTCATTTTATGTACTCACAGAGCAGCTCTGGAGGCTTTGACCACTGGCAGCAGCCTCAGAAGACCTTCCTCTGATCTGGAGTATTTCTTCAGGTCAAACACATCCAGCTCCTTTTCTGAAGTCAGCAACACAAAGACCAGAGCTGACCACTGTGCAGGTGACAGTTCTTCTTCTGAGAGACTTCCTGATCTCAGGTAGCTTTGGATCTCCTCCACTAGAGAATGGTCATTCAGTTCATTCAGACAGTGGAACAGATTGATGCACCTCTCTGGAGAGGGATTCTCCCTGATCTTCTCCTTGATGTAATTGACTGTTTCTTCATGGCTCTGTGAGCTGCTTCTTGTCTTTGTCAGTAGACCTCGTAAGTGCTTCTGATTGGACTCCAGTGAGAGGCCCAGAAGGAAGCGGAGGAAAAGGTCCAGGTTTCCTGTCTCACTTTGTAAGGCTTTATCCACAGCACTCTTGTAGAAAGTAACTTCAGGCTTGTCTCTGAACAGTGCAAAAAAGTTCCTGGTTGATTGAGGTTCGGCCATTAGATTCTCATTGTTGTTGATGAATGAGAGGAACACATATACAGCAGCCAGAAACTCCTGAATGCTCAGATGCACGAAGCAGTACACCTTGTCCTGGTACAGCCCACATTCCTCTTTAAAGATCTGTGTGCACAATCCTGAGTACACTGATGCTTCATTGACATCAATGCCAGCCCTTTTCAGGTCTTTTTTATAGAAAATCAGATTGCCCTCAACAAGCTGTTGAAAAGCCAGTTTTCCCAGTGACAGAATGCTCTCTTTATTCCAGTGTGGACCTGTCTCTTCTTTCCCAAGATACTTTTCATTCTTCTGTTTGGTATGAAACTCCACAAGGTGTGAGTACATCTCAGTCAGAGTCTTGGGCATCTCTTCTCTCTTGTCTGTACTCAACATGTGTTCAAGGACTGTTGCAGAAATCCAACAGAAGACTGGAATGTGGCACATGATGTGGAGGCTCCTTGATGTCTTTATGTGTGAGATGATTCTGCTGGCCAGGTCCTCATCACTGAATCTCTTCCTGAAGTACTCCTCCTTCTGTGGGTCATTGAACCCTCGTACCTCTGTCACCTGGTCAACACACCCTGAAGGGATCTTATTGGCTGCTGCAGGTCGGGTAGTTATCCAGAGGAGAGCAGAGGGAAGCAGATTTCCCTTGATGAGATTTGTCAGCAGAACATCCACTGAGGTTGACTCTGTGACGTCACAACAGATCTTGTTCTTCTGGAAGTCTAGGGGCAGTCGGCACTCATCCAGACCATCAAAGATGAACAGAACTTTGTACTTGTCGTAGTTGGAGATTCTTGATTCTTTGGTTTCCATTGAGAAGTGATTGAGAAGTTCAATCAAAGTGTGTTTTTCCTTTTTCATCAAATTCAGCTCCCGGAAAGGGAATGAAAATACAAATTGGACATCCTGATTTGCTTTTCCTTCAGCCCAGTCCAGAATGAACTTCTGCACAGAGACTGTTTTTCCAATGCCAGCGACTCCCTTTGTCAGCACAGTTCTGATAAGTTTGTCTTGTCCAGTTAAGGGTTTGAAGATGTCGTTACATTTGACTGCAGTCTCTGGTCTTGCTTGTTTCCTGGTTGTTGTCTCAATCTGTCTCAGCTCATGTTCATTATTGACCTCTCCTGTTCCACCCTCTGTGATGTAGAGCTCTGTGTAGATCTTATTGAGAAGTGTTGGGTTTCCTTGTTTAGCGATCCCCTCAAATACACATTGAAACTTCTTCTTTAGATTAGATTTGAGTTCACGTTGAAGAATCACAGCACGCTCATCTGAATCTAGAAATAACACAGAGGATATTAATATTACGTCTGTTTTAATGCCTACAGTATTCTAGGACTGTTATAACATTTTAAATGATAATACTTTATTCTCTTAACTGACTGTATAAATGTGTAAATGTTTTCATAATGCATTACAGACTGGTGTGACTGATTATATTATTATGATCTCTCTCTCTCTCTCTCTCTCTCTCTCTCTCTCTCTCTCTCTCTCTCTCTCTCTCTCTCTCTCTCTCTCTCTCTCTCTCAACACAACACAACACATCCTGCTGCTACTCCCTGCTGCTGATGAGGTCACTAGGTGTTGTGTTAAGGCTGCTACAATATCATTGAGTTACACAGCTACTTTAGCTGTACTTTAGCTACAGCTTTTAAATGTTCTAAAACAGCATTCAACATGAGGCAGACAGCTCTTACTTTTCTCCAGTGTGTCAGCAAGCTCCTTCTGGTTCATTTTCCTCAGGACGTGCAGTGTGATCTTCAGAGCCCCCTCTCTGGCACTGCTCTCCTGCTTCTCATCTTCAGCATCCACCACTTCCTTATCCTGCTTCTGACTCTCAAAGCCTTCTGGGAGTTCTGGACTAAGAATCCTCTTGAACATCTTCAGCTCGTTCTTCACAAATGTCATAATATTCTCTTCAAGCAACTGAAATAAATCAAGTAAATAAGTTAAGCAAGAGACTAAATGCTTTCTCATTAACACATGAATGAATGATTGACAGATCAACTTTACTTGAGGTAAACAAAAACAAATGTACATAACAGGACCACATACACTGAATATGGAGGCCAGGTCTGTTTGATGACTCTGGGAAGACTGACCACTGAGAATCTCTGACTCTGATCTCTCCTGTTGGTTTCTGTGGACAAAACATGAGATTACATCTCCTCATCCAGGGAGTGCACACACACACACACACACACACACACACACACACACACACACACACACACACACACACACACACACACACACACACACACACACACACACACACACACACACACACACACACACACACACACACACACACAGGGAATGTTGTGTTTGTTTAATATTGTTTCAGGACTATGAAAAATGGAAAAAAGGATTAGCCTATGGATTATGAAAACAACAAAAATAAATGGGAAAATGGGAGAGGAGAAATGACTAGAGACAGTGTTGTTTTAACTCACTGACCATGACCCATGAGTTCTTCTTACCTTTGTTCACTAGAAAAGTCTCCCTCTCTAAAGTTTATAGGTTGATTCATAGACCAGTCACTCTTCATGGACACACAGCTGGGTACAGGGGAGGCTGGTCTCTCCTGCTTGATTGGGCTTCAACACAACAGAGACAAACATTACATCTCTCATCTACTCTGAGCTCAGATGGGGAAACATATGAAGAGTTTCATTCCAAAACGCTATATATCCATTTTCAGAAATGTTGGTAAATTAGCTTTTATTGTTTAAAGAAATTATGAAAGAGATTGGTGTGTTTTTTCACTATCTAATCATGGCATGGGGTTGTTCAATGACAGACATGTATTTGTTTAAAATCTATCACTTGATGGTTTCATTTCAGAGACAAATAATGTGTTTTTTTTGCAAAATGCTATATATCTGCCTCACTCTCAGAGAAATCAGAAGTATTGCTAGGTTTTACACAGTAATAAATGTAACAAATAACTACATTTGTAATAAAGTACTGTACAAATTTACACACTGTACATGTGACAATTCAATACAGTAATATGAGATCTGTATGTAAAAACATTTACATTTTACATTTTAGTCATTTAGCAGATGTTCTTATCCAGGACTGGTTTCCCAAGGAGCATCTTAAGGCTAAGTTCATTGTTGAGAACGCTCATATTCTTCCTATTAGCAGCATCATAGATGCTTTTTTTGCCCTTCCGCATGACTTTATACACAGAAGATCTCTAGTAAACATAGAATCACATGGTTTATCCGTCTCTTTTGTGACCGCAGATAAATTCAGAACAAAGTTGAGTACAAAACACAAAGTTGCCAATGTCTTTGCAATTGATTCAAACAAGGGACGTATACAAATTTGCTTCAAATGAAAACCAAGATGACTGCATTAAAATATAAACAGTAGGCTATAGGCCTATTTCAATCAAATTGAAATATATTTAATGTTCAATCAATTGAGTTCTATTTTTCTACTTGTAGACTACGGTCTGTAATTTGTCTCAATATATTTCATGATGTGTAGCCTAACATGTGCCCAATGATGTGCCAAATCTGTGATTTAGTAGAATTGTGTAAGCATTAGAATAAACCTCAATATTTGCAGCCGTAGGTGGTAATATCTCTCTAGGAGCTGATCTGTCATCAGTATTGTGAAATAATTATAATGTTAAGGAAAGATTTGAATGGAGAAAACTGATCCGAGAGCAGCGCTCCCCTTCTTTCGATCCTATCAGTATCGATACATGCTCCACCGGACGTGATGCTGACCAGTTTTACCTTGTCATGCTGCTGATCCAGTTTCTGCTGGTCTGCCTGCGGGATATGGAACTCTGACCTGTTCACCAGACGTGCGACCTTGTCCCGAACCTGCTGTTTCGACCCTCTCTCTCTCTCTCTCTCTCTCTCTCTCTCTCTCTCTCTCTCTCTACCACACCTGCTGTCTCGACCTCTGAATGCTCGGCTATGAAAAGCCAACTGACATTTACTCCTGAGGTGCTGACGTGTTGCACCCTCTATAACCACAGTGATTATTATTTGACCCTGCTGGTCATCTATGAACATTTGAAAATCTTGAAGAACGATCTGAACTTAATGGCCATATCCTCTTATAATCTCCCCCCAGCACAGCCAGAAGAGGACTGGCCACCCCTCAGAGCCTGGTTCCTCTCTAGGTTTCTTCCTAGGTTCCTGCCTTTCTAGGGAGTTTTTCCTAGCCACCGTGCTTCTACATCTGCATTGCTTGCTCTTTGGGGTTTTAGACTGGGTTTCTATATAAGCACTTTGTGACAACTGCTGATGTAAAAAATGTCTTCTGGGAATGCATATGAAGCAGACCAGGCCAGGGTTTTGGGGTTTGAGAAGTCAATGAGAGGTAAAAATGACTTCCTTAGTTGTTAATTTTGAAAATGTTCTGTCTTAAGTAGTTTAACAAACTGACACATTTTCATGTTAGTCAAAAACAACTTTATATCGAAGGAGTGACTTTGATTTGACGGCCTGCACATGTGCAGTTCGGCACAAGACGACCATTAGACCCAATGACGTATTTCTGCGCATGAGCTTCAAATCAAATCAAATTGTATTTCTCACATGCGCCGAATACAACAGTGGTACACTTTACCGTGAAATGCTTACTTACGAGCCCTTTCCCAACAATGCAGAGTTAAAAAGTCACAAAAATTAGCTAAATAAAAAAAGGAAATAGTAACATAATAAAATAACAATAATGAGGCTATAAGGAGTACCAGTACTGAGTCAATGTGCAGGGGTACCAGGTAGTTGAGGTAATAACTAGACTATATACAAGGAGTACCAGTACTGAGTCAATGTGCAGGGTACCAGGTAGTTGAGGTTGAGGTAATAACTAGACTATATACAAGGAGTACCAGTACTTGAGGTAATAACTAATCAATGTGCAGGGGTACCAGGTAGTTAGGTACCAGGTAGTTGAGGTAATAACTAGACTATATACAAGGAGTACCAGTACTGAGTCAATGTGCAGGGGTACCAGGTAGTTGAGGTAATAACTAGACTATATACAAGGAGTACCAGTACTGAGTCAATGTGCAGGGGTACCAGGTAGTTGAGGTAATAACTAGACTATATACAAGGAGTACCAGTACTGAGTCAATGTGCAGGGGTACCAGGTAGTTGAGGTAATAACTAGACTATATACAAGGAGTACCAGTACTGAGTCAATGTGCAGGGGTACCAGGTAGTTGAGGTAATAACTAGACTATATACAAGGAGTACCAGTACTGAGTCAATGTGCAGGGGTACCAGGTAGTTGAGGTAATAACTAGACTATATACAAGGAGTACCAGTACTGAGTCAATGTGCAGGGGTACCAGGTAGTTGAGGTAATAACTAGACTATATACAAGGAGTACCAGTACTGAGTCAATGTGCAGGGGTACCAGGTAGTTGAGGTAATTGAGGTAATATGTACATGTAGGTAGGGTAAAAGTGACTAGGCAATCAGGATAGAGATTACATCTCCTCATCCAGGGAGTGCACACACACACACACACACACACACACACACACACACACACACACACACACACACACACACACACACACACACACACACACACACACACACACACACAGAGGGAATGTTGTGTTTGTTTAATATTGTTTCAGGACTATGAAAATGGAAAAAAGGATTAGCCTATGGATTATGAAAACAACAAAAATAAATGGGAAAATGGGAGAGGAGAAATGACTAGAGACAGTGTTGTTTAACTCACTGACCATGACCCATGAGTTCTTCTTACCTTTGTTCAGTAGAAAAGTCTCCCCCTCTCTAACTTTATAGGTTGATCCATAGACTGGTCACTCTTCATGGACACACAGCTGGGTACAGGGGAGGCTGGTCTCTCCTGCTTGATTGGGCTTCAACACAACAGAGACAAACATTACATCTCTCATCTACTCTGAGCTCAGATGGGGAAACATAAGAGAGTTTCATTCCAAAACGCTATATATCCATTTTCAGAAATGTTGGTAAATTAGCTTTTATTGTTTAAAGAAATTATTAAACCACTACAAGGCTTTATAAAGGCTTCTAAAGTGGGTAATTTCCACTTTAAAATGTCAGACTTGATTTTCCCTGATGAAAAATGTATGAACCCCTACAGAAAATATCCCTTAATTATAATCCACATAAAAATGCACATTTGCTATTGCTGCAGGATTATGTTCCTGCTGTGAGAAACTGGGTCAAATTAAGATATGGCATCTGTAAATGCATTCATCTTAAGGTAGCTAGGTGAGACAACCACGTATCACAGTCAAATATACAGGATACGAACATTACATTCCAGCTAAACAATGGTTTTAAATCACATCTCAAATCTACAATAGTTATATTGAAGGTACCTATTAGTAATCATTTCTGATGAAAAATCACAAATGTGATTTTCTTTTCTCCTATATAGCATTTTCGAATATAAATTCTTAAACAATATTTTCAGCTCACCTCTTAGTTTTGGTGTCATGTTCCCCAGAGAGACTCATTTTAGAGGCAGGGCCCCCCTCCTCTCTCTCCCCAGAGAGACTCATTTTAGAGGCAGGGCCCCCCTCCTCTCTCTCCCCAGAGAGACTCATTTTAGAGGCAGGGACCCCCTCCTCTCTCTCCCCAGAGAGACTCATTTTAGAGCACTGACCCCTAAACAGAGATGCAGCATGTTGGTTGTGGTGAACACAGTGACAACTAATTCTAGAATGTCCATTGTTCTCTTTTATTCATGATCTCTTAGAAATAAAACATTAACTAACAGACACATCCAAACAGTCAGGTTATTTAATGCAATTACTTTTTCTAAGCCCAATGACTCCTCAAAACCCGCCAACAAGGCCTGAAAACTAGGCCAAAAATATAGACCCTGATAGGCCTACATCTTATTTCAGACAGCCTCCAGTAGCCTGGGCAAGATGTAGGCAAGATGTAAGCTGAATGATTTAGCAGCTTGCTTAGTTCAAATTGACAGATTAATTATTTTTAACATGAATAGCAAGACGATGTTGAGGTAGGAAGTGCTTCTGTTGCCCAGTAGCCTGCTGGAATAGGCTACTGAGGATGGGGTCGTAATTTCAATCAATGAATCAAATATTAATAATATGGATATGAACTGAATAGGCCCATGCTTGTCAACAACAGCCAGGTTATTTCTTTACCTGTAGCCTAATCTGGCTGACTGTTACCTTCAATCTAATGCATTCTAACATCTGATCAGCAATTGAGATAGAACTGTGACCATGGTGACACTTGATAACTTCCAATTGAATTAACTAAACACGGCCATTAATAATTACATAATAACACAAGGCTACAACAACAATAAACTGAAGTTAAAGGCTATTTATTACATCTGTTTGCCAGCTCCAGGTTGGCTACACAAGTGGCACAAAATGATTTGCAACGACTCCAGTCATTTCAACATATTTATAGTATAAAAATGGCAGGCTACAGTAGCCTAGACAGGCATAACAATTAATAGGCTACTTGATGGCCAACAGATCTATCATTCTCCACATTTAATGTCAGTTTCATTGTGGAGTTTTTCTCATAACAGAAGCACATGATGGAGTTCCATAACTTCCATTTTCAAAATGTACACTCGAGAGACCCAAGAACTGAGCATGTGTAAAAACCTTCGCATGATATGGTTTTCCATAAGCAAAGTCGACATTAGATTTCAGTTTTTAAACCACCTCCGACAGAATGTATCTAACGTGCTCTAGAGCGCCTAAAGTAGTTTTCCTGTGATTTGTCACCTTATTTCTTGATGTGCATCAGTTCTACAGCGTTAATATGTTTCATGGAATAAGGGTTGTAAAATAGGTGTCTCCATAATGACAATGATAATAGTCTACCTGATAACACATAGACCTACTGATTAGTTTCCACTTTGAAAACTGCTGTCTGTCAGCAACTAAGCTCAAGTAGCAGTTCTACTAACTAGTAATATCTCATTCCAGGTATTCATTATCTTACTCTGTCCATTAGAATAGATTATTGTTCAGAAATACTTACTTTATTTTTCAGTTCTCCCCATATAGTGTTTTCTGCTCTGTCATCTCCAAATGGATCCTGTAGAAAATAACACATTTACTTTCTGTTTCAGCTCAACCTGATAATCAAGTGTTTTATTGGTATCTTCCACTAGAGGGCAGTAAACCCCTGCTGTACCAGCCACCACGTTGACATGCACACCAATATCCCGTTATTATTCAGGATACTTCAGTATTCTGTTTTTGAGTTGATGCATGTTCACATCTTATCCCTGTTACAGATGTTTCTGAGGTCTGCTCAGGCTCAGTTTCACATATCATATGTGATTATGTTTTCATCTGATTGTCAAAGAAAATCCTTCAAAAAGTAGGCCACCAGTTTGATCCACCGTAATAATGGATTTAGCTGATTCTCTGTACAGGACCGTATAGCCTACTGGCTACTTTCACCCCTAATTTTGATACGTTTCTCCTTATAATTAGCCACATTTGGTCGGCCATTTGTTTGTCAACTATAGTTTGATACATGCAGCTTCTCTTCTGTTATAACGTGTTGCCCCAGAAGACTAAATAAAGTAGTGGTCAGCAGAATAATGTTGTACATTGACAGAATGAATGCATTAGTAATCTAGTTAAAACTGCTAAAGTTCAGCGTTTCGTTTAGGGACCGGGAGAAAAACGCAATAACTCCAAAACAGTGGAAAGATTGGTCCTGTGCAAAATGTCCAAATGTCATCAGTTTGAACGGTTTAATAAGGTTGATGAGGTTGAAAATACTGTTTGCGTAATAGTGTCAAAGATAACACCTTACAGTCTCATTCACATTATCTCAAGAGATACTGAAATGAATAACATTTATCCACCCCTGTTCCCCAGACAAAATTAACATTTGCTGTATCATTTAAATGCAAGAAATCCATATTTCTGCAGGAGTTAATATTATATTAGGTTACAGGCCTACAGTCAGTGTCCAGATTTCAGTTACTATTCCATTTAACCCATATGAAAATGCATAAAATTCCCTTTTCAGGATCCATATTTTGGTATTTTTAAGGTAAATGATGAAGACTGCTGTCTATCGAAACATTGGTCATCAGGTTATTACATTATTTCATCTGAGCTCATAGAGTGAGACTCTCCTTTTCTTTTACAAGTGTTCTACTCTGTTAGCCAGCACCTCTCCTAAACAGGTGTTCTACTCTGCTACCCAGCACCTCTCCTAAACAGGTGTTCTACTCTGCTACCCAGCACCTCTCCTAAACAGGTGTTCTACTCTGTTAGCCAGCACCTCTCCTAAACAGGTGTTCTCCTCTGTTAGCCAGCACCTCTCCTAAACAGGTGTTCTACTCTGCTACCCAGCACCTCTCCTAAACAGGTGTTCTCCTCTGTTAGCCAGCACCTCTCCTAAACAGGTGTTCTACTCTGTTACCCAGCACCTCTCCTAAACAGGTGTTCTACTCTGTTACCCAGCACCTCTCCTAAACAGGTGTTCTACTCTGTTACCCAGCACCTCTCCTAAACAGGTGTTCTACTCTGCAACCCAGCACCTCTCCTAAACAGGTGTTCTACTCTGTTAGCCAGCACCTCTCCTAAACAGGTGTTCTACTCTGTTACCCAGCACCTCTCCTAAACAGGTGTTCTCCTCTGTTAGCCAGCACCTCTCCTAAACAGGTGTTCTACTCTGTTAGCCAGCACCTCTCCTAAACAGGTGTTCTACTCTGCTAGCCAGCACCTCTCCTAAACAGGTGTTCTACTCTGCTACCCAGCACCTCTCCTAAACAGGTGTTCTACTCTGCTACCCAGCACCTCTCCTAAACAGGTGTTCTACTCTGTTAGCCAGCACCTCTCCTAAACAGGTGTTCTACTCTGCTACCCAGCACCTCTCCTAAACAGGTGTTCTACTCTGCTACCCAGCACCTCTCCTAAACAGGTGTTCTACTCTGCTACCCAGCACCTCTCCTAAACAGGTGTGTGTTTCTTTTGCCTCCAGTTTAAGGTAAAGGACACCTGACTTTATATTTAAAGCCTTTTGGAATCCACATTTTACACTAAATAAGAAGTGATATTTCCTGGGGCCAGAAAAGGCTCTGCATGGTAGGAATGGCCCAGCAGCACTCCAACACTAGTTTGGTGAATTCCAAATGTTCCCTTTATTCTAGATTATTAACCTGAAATACTCACTTTACTTTGAAACTGCGTTGCAGTTTAGAGATTAAACTATGAGCTGCTCTGTCATCTCAAAATGGCCCCTGTACAGATACTTTGTTATTTTCAGTTTCAACTGCAGTCATGGCCTCACCCCTTTATATACCAATAGTAACCAGAGGGTGGCGCTAACAGTCAGTTGCATGTGATTGCAGTAACTCCTGACATTGTGCCAAATCTTGCTTCCATTTTTTTTTTATAGTGCTTCTTCAAGACATCTCTTACATTATTTTAGCTAAACTTATAATTTACTCGAAACCAGGTTTAGTTGTGTTTTTTTCTCTCCGAAATATGATTTACTGTAGGCCTATAATAATTGTTAACAGTCCTCAAATAAACTGTCTTAAAATATTTGATGATTAGTTGAATCAGGTGGGTATATGCTGGCCAAGAACAAAAGGATTGAGAAACCCTGAGATAAACATCAAACCATATCATTGAAAAGCTCCTGCACCATCTTCACCAGACGTTTTGCTGATAACATGTAGGCCTACTGATTAGTTTCCATTTTGAAAACTGCTGTCTGTCAGCAACTAAGCTCAAGTAGCAGTTCTACTAACTAGTACTATCTCATTCCAGGTATTCATTCTCTTACTCTGTCCTTTAGAATAGATTATTGTTCAGAAATACTTACTTTATTTTTCAGTTCTCTCCATATAGTGTTTTCTGCGCGGTCGTCTCAAAATGGATCCTGTACAAAAGAAACATTTACTTTCTGTTTCAGCTCAGCCCCCTCCCCACCCTGATAATAAAGTGTTGTATTGGTATCTTCCACTAGATGGCAGTAAACACCTGCTGTAACTAGACTTTACAACACCATGTGTTTGGTTTCCTGGTCCTGCTGACTCATACTACACTTACATTTTAGTCATTTAGCAGAAGCTCTTATCCAGATTACTTCCAGTTGGTCCTGGTGACTCCTGGGCCCTTATTCATAAAGGCAGTGTCTCAGAGGAGGAGTGCTGATCTAGGATCAGGTCCCCCCCTGTCCATCTAATCTGTTTTCATTATGATCTAAAAGGCTAAACTGATCCCAGATCAGCATTCATATGACTGCTGTCGCAGGTGACTCTTCAAGATGAGGCTCATGATTTATAAATTATATATATTTTTTTTCTTTACAGAAATTGTATTTAAACCAAGGAAGTTTGAGTTAGTAGCGATGATTTTGCATCTGCCAGCTGCTGTAAACCTATGTGATTGGATGTTATAGACCCCCATCTGAACAGTTTCTTTTCCCCATGCTGTAGCCCTCACCAACTGGCCATCTGGCCCAGTGAGACTAAAGGACTATCCACTCACTCTATGCTGCACACCACATCTCAAGCCTGCTCTGTCTATTGAAAGTCTGACGACGACTTAACTTTATAATAGTTCTGTGTAGCCTAGACTTACCAGAGTCTGCCGTCTTTCCCTTCAAATCAACACATTTATCCTACGTCTAATGTTGCCGAGAAATGTGCGCCACAGTTTCAACAGCCATATTGTAACTGCGTAGGCTACAAACTTACTTTCACTTTCATATGAGGAAAACGCATAACTTCTGACTTCACTGGTGTAGGATAATAATATGACAGAACCCGGTGAGTTTGTGATCCTTCTACTAAGTAGTAATACTGTCATTCAAGGTATTTATTATCTTACTCTGTCCTTTAGACTAGATTATTGTTTCAGAAATACTACATATTGTTTTATCTCTCTCATATAGTGTTTTCTCCTCTGTCATCTCACTTTATATAACAACAGTAACCAGAGGGTGGCGCTAACAGTCAGTTGCATGCGACAGCAGTAACTCATCACATTGTTTTGAATCTTGCTTCAGTTTTTTTTTTGTACTTCTTCTTGTTACATTATTTTAGCTAAACATATAATTTACTTGAAACCAAATTTAGTTGAGCTTTTTTCCTCAAATGTGAATTCCTGTATGCCTATAATAAAGTGTAAACAGGCCTACAAATCCAAAAGGTTTTTAATTTGAGAATGTTCATTTGTATGCCTCAAATATTAAACTGTCTTAAATTATCTGATGATTAGTTGAATCAGGTGTGTAAATGCTGGGCAAGAACAAAAGGATTGAGAAACCCTGAGATAAACATCAAACCATATCATTGAAAAGCTCCTGCACCATCTTTACCAGACGTTTATTTAACTGCAACTAAGCTCAAGTAGCAGTTCTACTAACTAGTACTATCTCATTCCAGGTATTCATTCTCTTACTCTGTCCATTAGAATAGACTATTGTTCAGAAATACTTACTTTATTTTGTACTTCTCTCCAGACAGTGTTTTCTGCTCTGTCGTCTCAAAATGGATCCTGTACAAAAGAACAACTTTATTTTCTGTTTCAGCTCACGGTCTCCCCCGCCCTGATAAAGTGTTTTATTGGTATCTTCCACTAGATGGCAGTAAACACCTGCTGGTACTTTTTGTCCCATTGTCTGAAGAAGCCTATTGTGGTGAAACGTCAGGAGTAAATGTAAATGTATACCAACAGTGGACAATTCCCAGCAAAAGCATGGAGCTCCAACTCTCTAGTGGAGAATAGAGGGAGTTTTCCCCTTGGAGAATCCAGAGTGGCTCACTGAAGAAAAACATATATGGAGAATAACAACAATCTCAATCTGAAGCTACAAAGAAAAAAGGGGAATTCTTCTGAAAATCAGGAACACCATTCTTCCTCCTGCCCCACCTATTGTCCCTGTATGAATATTAGTTGGCATCTAATTGAAGAACATACTGCTTTATAGATCCCAGCCTGACAAACAATTGTTTGGGCCTTACTTTGAGCACTTTGCACTGTGCCTCCATTGAGTCTCCATGTGTCAAGCAGTACAGAGAAACGCCCTCTAGATGACAGCAGAGGCCTGCTGCTCTTGGATCTACCCTGTCTAACCACCAGTTTAGTTGATCCATCAATATGTCCATACTACTTCACAACCGATTTGAGGTCTTGACCAGCAATGTCCCATTGGGCTCAACCAAGCCGAGAGTGAGGTTCTAGAAAGAGGACTGACTTTCATACCAACTCCTAAACAGGTGGACTGCGGGGAGCTCCGGAGGGAATCTACACTTCTATCATAGAAGATTGAAGTTATTAGATCATTTTGATTATGAAACAGATTTTCCTCATATACTATTTCCAAACCCCTCACATTGGGAACCTCAGTTGGAGTCAGTGTCAGAAACTATACAGACTGTTATACGTAGGGATGTGGCTTCCTTTTCACAATTCAGAACCCGACCTGTATATCAGCTTAACCTTACACATTTTTCAAAAATCAAGCTCTAGAAACATTGAACATCAGAATATAGTGATTAAACCAGCAGATAAGGGGGCTCAGATTGTTGCAATGGATAAAGTTAATTTCTTGAAGCCAATAGACAATAGGATAATGGTAAACACTATGTTCCATTGTCCCACTCAACACAAACGGAAAAACACAAAGATGAATCCAGGAGATAGTGAGTAAAACTATATGAGGATAAGTACATTACAGATAAACAGATGGTCTATCTTTTTGGGGCAGATTCTCCAAGGCCTAGGCAGTTTTACTTACTGCCTAAAATACATATCTCCTGAGACGTTGGCGGTTCCCTACGGCTGACCAATAGTAAGTGATTGTGTCTCAGAATCTTCCTGTATTGCTGATTATATTGACTTTTATATCAACCCTCTATCCCAGAAACACCCCAGGTATGTTAAGGATAGTTATGAATGCAGGGTTTATTACTATTGTATTACTCTTTATATTAACTTAGCTACTGACTTGTTCTATTGTTGTTGTCAAGAGGTTAACCTGCTAGTCAGCATTTCATTGCACTGTTAACTCCATGTATATGACAAATAAACCAACTTGAACTTAGAAGGGAAGGGGGAGGACAGCCAGAAAGGGAGGGGAAAAGATGGCCAGCTAAATTACAGTATGTGTCCTCAAATGTCATCTAAACATCTCACATTAGCTGGAAGAACTGACAAATGAAATGAATCATAGAGGTCTTATAACTTATTCCATTCTACAGGTCCATTGTTTTGTCTCCTGTCTCTTTATATTCATATACCCTGGGGGCCATGTAGCACATAGTGTTTACCATTATCCTATTGTCTATTGGCTTCAAGAAGATATTCACTTTATCCATTACAACAATCTGAGCCCCCTTATCTGCTGGTTTAATCACTATATTCTGATTGCTGTTCAATGTTTTTAGTTGATTTGTAAGGTTAAACGGATGTACAGGTCTGGTTCTGAATTGTGAAAAGGAGGCCACATCCCAACCTATAAGAGTCTGTATAGTTTATGATAAACTGGGTTATTATTTTTACATTGTTTAGCTGATATTGTGATGTAATAATATGTGTAATTAGAGGGGGAGGGGCTTACCTCATTTGTCTGAGTCTGAAGATTCCCTGTGTCTACATTGATTGGTTGGGGTGTATTGGTGGCCCTGATAAGAGCCTAATTGTCTTAACTTCCTACATAGACAATGGACAATATCATTGAGGACTACTTCCAGCGTGGATTCACCAACAACAAAATGTTATTATTGGAGGAATCACTCAACATAACAATACGTCTTCAGACAGAAAGAGTTCTAAGTAGGAATCATCTCTGGTGGTTAAAAACAGAACAGATGAAGCAGAGGTGCTCTCCTTCATACACCAGCAGCTTCAAACATCAGGTCGACAACATGGCTACCGCTGGACGCACCAGAAATGTTGGATGGCCGGAATAGTTACCGACAGGGAAACTGTCCGTCAACTTCTGTGCCTTCAGGATGGTCAGGGTGTCAACCTGCGAGCAAGAAACGGCCTGAGAAACCGCCTTATGTTTGGCATGTGGGTGGTTACGACAAGTTAAAACCTTATGGAATATGTACCAGTGGATGCATCGACGGGTTTTCACCTAAAAGGATATGGCTAGAAGGCTACGAGACAAACAATGACAAACAATGACCCTAGGGTCGTCTCTGGTCGTCTCTGGGTCGTCTCTGGGTCGTCGCTGGGTATTTCATGGACGCTGTGAATGACAGAAACGGATACAGCTATAGATTGAGGCTTGATCATGGAACTGAAAACACCCATATTGCAGAGATTCAAAAATGTCTGCGTCACTCTGTGGATGAGGCTGGAACAGACTGCGTCACTTTGGGCCCCAACACTGGAAATCAAAGAATTGAGCGTTGGTGGCTCACTCTGAGAAGTCAATGTTGAGAGTTTTGGATGGACTATTTTTGACCAGCTCAGAGGAGAAGGACACTCTGCAGAATCTCTCCTGGACAAATCTCTAATCCAGTTTTGTTTCCAAAACACAAGACAGGTAATATCATCTCTCAGTTAGTTTCAGTAGTCAGGTTCATATAGTTAGTTCAGTAGTCTGGTTCATATAGTTAGTATGGTTCATATAGTAGTTGAGTAGTCTGGTTCATATAGTTAGTTCAGTAGTCTGGTTCATATAGTTAGTTCAGTAGTCTGGTTCATAGTTAGTTTCAGTTCATATAGTTCAGTAGTCTGGTTCATATAGTTAGTTCAGTAGTCTGGTTCATATAGTTAGTTTCAGTAGTCTGGTTCATATAGTTAGTTGAGTAGTCTGGTTCATATAGTTAGTTCAGTAGTCTGGTTCATATAGTTAGTTCAGTAGTCTATAGTTCAGTAGTCTGTTATAGTTAGTTCAGTAGTCTGGTTCATATAGTTAGTTGAGTAGTCTGGTTCATATAGTTAGTTCAGTGTCTGGTTCATATAGTTAGTTCAGTAGTCTGGTTCATATAGTTAGTTTGAGTAGTCTGGTTCATATATAGTTAGTTCAGTAGTCTGGTTCATATAGTTAGTTCAGTAGTCTGGTTCATATAGTTAGTCAGTAGTCGTCATATAGTTAGTCAGTAGTCTGGTTCATATAGTTAGTTGAGTAGTCTGGTTCATATAGTTAGTTCAGTAGTCTGGTTCATAGTTAGTTTAGTAGTCTGTTTCATATAGTTAGTTCAGTAGTCTGGTTCATATAGTTAGTTCAGTAGTCTGGTTCATATAGTTAGTTCAGTAGTCTGGTTCATATAGTTAGTTCAGTAGTCTGGTTCATATAGTTAGTTGAGTAGTCTGGTTCATATAGTTAGTTCAGTAGTCTGGTTCATATAGTTAGTTGAGTAGTCTGGTTCATATAGTTAGTTCAGTAGTCTGGTTCATATAGTTTTCAGTAGTCGGGTTCATATAGTTAGTTCAGTCTGGTTCATATAGTTAGTTGAGTAGTCTGGTTCATATAGTTAGTTCAGTAGTCTGGTTCATATAGTTAGTTCAGTAGTCTGGTTCATATAGTTAGTTCAGTAGTCGGGTTCATAGTTAGTTCAGTAGTCTGGTTCATATAGTTAGTTGAGTAGTCTGGTTCATATAGTTAGTTCAGTAGTCTGGTTCGTATAGTTAGTTGAGTAGTCTGTTTCATATAGTTAGTTCAGTAGTCTGGTTCATATAGTTAGTTGAGTAGTCTGGTTCATATAGTTAGTTCGTAGTTGGTTCATAGTTAGTTCAGTAGGTTGGTTCATATAGTTAGTTGAGTAGTCTGGTTCATATAGTTAGTTCAGTAGTCTGGTTCATATAGTTAGTTGAGTAGTCTGGTTCATATAGTTAGTTCAGTAGTCTGGTTCATATAGTTAGTTGAGTAGTCTGGTTCATATAGTTAGTTCGGTAGTCTGGTTCATAACTCTAAGACAGATGGTTAGTTATGCCATTTAGCAGATGCTTTTATCCAAAGCAACTTACAGTCATGCGTGCATAATTTTTTTTGTGTATGGGTGGTCCCGGGGATCGAACCCACTACCTTGGCGTTACAAGCGCCGTGCTCTACCAGCTGAGCTACAGAGGACAACATCCCCTGCTTCCAATTGGCTCATTCATCCCGCCTCCTCTCCCATGTAACTATTCCCCATGTTGTTTCTGTAAATTAGAATGTGTTCTCAGTCAACTTACCTGGTAAAATAAGGGTAAAATAAAAAATAAATTAAAATTGTGTGGGTGGGAACTAGTGTGCTTGAGAGCACAGACAATTTTCAACCGTTTCATATCGTACTTGTCAGCTTCCTGCCTCCTGTTTGTCTCCGGGCCTCTAGAGGTCATCTGTGTTCCCCTCTGCCTTAGTTCTTCCTCGTGTGTCCTTATTAGCTTCATCCAGGTCACCTGTGCCTTGTTTCCCCTAGTGTATTTTTAGCTGTGTCGTTTTCCCCTTGTTCCTCACTTGGTTTTTGAGTCCTGGCTATGTGTCTCCTGCTTTGTCCCACCGTGTCTTTCCAAGTAAGCTTTTCTAAGTTATCTTTAGTTGTGTTTTCTCCCTCGTGGAGTTATTTTGTTTTGCCTCCTGTTTTGTTACTCTACCTCTGTTAATATACCTCATTCTCTGAGAATAACTTTTGTTTAGGACTATTTTTGAAGTGCAAAAGAAACCTTTTTTTACATTAAATCTACTTTACCTGGAGGATTGCCTTGGGTGTTTCATTTGGGTCCAAACTATACCTCCTCTGTGGCTAAGGGGTTGAACACCCAACTCTCCACATCTGAGACCTGAGTTCTAGCCCAGCTTGTGACAGAAAAAAAACCAAGTCAATCATGGACCCAGAAACACTCAGTTCCCAGGACCTGTGGCGGTGATCACTCGACATGAGGCATCTTTCCAGCCGCCATGAAGTCCGTTCTCAGCCGACAAGAAGAGCTGATGGGCTAGTCATTCTCAACTCCTGGCCGAAATGATGGAGTTCCCTCCGCCAGCTCTTTGAACGCCTCCCGTGGTCCTCTCCCTTCCTCCAGGTCACCCCCCAGTGACGACAGGCCTTCTCCTAGTGGCGGAGCCCCGACTACCACCTCCCAAGCCATTTTCTGGGGATCCAAGCTCTTGCCAGGGTTCCTCACCCCAATGCTCCCTCACCTTCGAGCTCCAACCCTCAAGTTTTCCCACAGACCGTTCCAAGGTTGCCTACATCATTACCTTCTTTCAGACAAGGCGCTCGCCTGGGCCTCTGCGGTGTGGCAGTCCCAGGAGGCTGTTGTGAATCTACGCTGCATTGTAGCTAAAGAGTTCAAGCGGTGTTCGATCATCCTGTCAGGGGGCGGGAGGCTTCCAAGCGCCTACTGTCTCTCCGTCAGGGTCCCCGAAGCACGGCAGATTTTCCATTGAATTCCGGACCATAGCAGCAAGGAGCGGATGGAATGATGAAGACGCTGAGGGTCTTGTTTCAGGGAGGGTTATCTGAGCCCCTTCAAGATGAGTTAGCCACCCGAGAACCAGCTGGAGATCTCGAGTCCCTCATAGCCTTGGCCATCCGCTGGACAATCGTCCTAAGAAGCGGAGGAGACGGCTCGCCGCCAGTGTGTCATCTAGTCCCAGGTTCCTCTGAGCAGCTCTGTTTCTCCTGTTTGGACTCCGTCATTCAGAGCTTCCCCGGCGCCTGAAACTGCTCCAGGATTCCACGGAGAGCATGCAGTAGGCCGTTCCAGGCTTTCCTCCCAACGAAAGGGAACGTCGCATGAGGGAGCATCGGTGCCTCTACTGCGGGGGTTGCGGCCACTCCGCTCCACTTGCCCGAGCTTTCGGGAAACGCCTGTCCCCGCCCAGCTACAGGAGGGCTGTGATGGGGAAAATTGGAGCTCATCCTACTACGCTGTCCTAGCTATTCCAGCCCACTCTGTCCTGGGAGGGCCACCAGCATCGGTTCCTGCTATGAGTCGATTCCGGTGGCCGCAGGTGATTTCCTGGATGTAACCTTGGCCTAAGGAACTTAAGATCCCTACCCAAACTACTTCCTCAACCCAAGGCAGTTACAGCCTTAGATGGCAGACCTCTGGAACCAGGAAAGGTTACAGAGGCGACTCAGTCCCTGCGGACTTACATTCTCTCAACACCAGCAGGAGGAGACCTTCTATCTCATTGACTCTCGCCGAGTATCATATTATCCTGGGTCACCTTGGCTATGCAGACATAATCCCCAGATCGACTGGCCTACTGGCCACCATCTTGGCTGGGGTCCCACTTGCCCAACTCCACCTGCATGCTTCAGAGTCCCTCAGCCCCTAGTACCCAGTTTCAAGAGTCTGTTGACGTTTCTCCCGAGTCCCCCAGTGTGTTACCATCGGTTCAAGGCAGTGTTCAGCAATGGCCACGGGCTACTTCCTACCGCTCATCGCACGTATGGGACTGTGCCATTGATCTACTCCCTGGTTGCTGCCCTCCTAGAGGTCGGATCTTTTTCTTATCCTCCCCCGAGCACGCAGCTATGGACACCCTACATTAAGGAGTCCTTGGCAGCCGGCCTCATCTGTGCCTCTATTCCCCGGCTGGGGCAGGCTTTTTTTTTGTGAAAAGAAAGACGGGGGTCATAGGCCTTGTGTTGATTACCGGGGACTCAACAACGATCACGGTTCGGAATCGATACCCCCTTCCTCTCATGGCCACTGCTTTGAGCTGCTTCAAGGGGCTTCCATTTTTACTAAACTGGATCTCCGCAATGCTTACCATCTCGTGCGGATCCGGCAAGGAGACGAATGGAAGACGGCGTTCAACACGCCCACGGGGACTATGAATATCGGGTGATGCCGTTCGGGCTCACCAATGCCCCCGCAGTATTCCAAGCCCTGATAATGATGTTCTCCGGGATATGCTTAATCTGTTCGTCTTCGTGTACCTGGACGATATCCTCATCTTCTCAGAGGTCACTGAAGGAGCATGAGGGGCATGTTAGCAGGGTTCTCCAGAGGCTCTTGACAATCACCTCTACGTTAAACCTGAGAAGTGTGAATTCATGTTTCTCAGGACTCAGTTCTCTCGGGTTTATTGTCACTCCCGGGCACCTAAGAGATGGATCCCAAGAAGGTCAAAGCGAGTCCACTGCTGGCCCACACCTGCCACGGTCAAGGAGGTTCAACGGTTCATTGCTTTTCTAACTTCTATCGGAAGTTCATTAAGAATTTCAGCTCGGTGGTAGCCCCCTTGACGACGCTTACCAAGGGAGGAGGGACCAAGATTCACTGGGGTCAGGAAGCAAGCAGGGGCCTTCGAGGATCTCAAGCGCCGCTTCACTCTGCTCCGATTATGGTGATCCCTGACCCAGAAAGACCTTTCGTGGTGGAGGTGGACGCCTCAGAGGTGGGGGTGGGAGCCGTCCTGTCACAGAGGGGTGAGGATGGGAGATTACACCCTTGTGCCTTCAGGCTCGCCGCCTGTCTGTCTGGCCGAGCGCAACTACCACGTGGGGGATCGAGAGTTGCTTGCGGTAAAAACTGCCCTTGGAAGGAAAATCTGTTGTTAAATTTGTTTACAGAGAAATAGCATTGTATTCGGTCAAACAAACAGTTTGCTAAGAGCTGGCAGCAAGCTTGATAGGTCTGCTGTTAGAAACCAGTAAAGATCGCTTTACCACTCTTTGGTAGCGGAATGACTTTGGCTTCCCTCCAGGCCTGAGGACAAAAGACTTTCCTCTAGGCTCAGATTAAATTAAAGACATGGCAGATAGGAGTGGCTATAGAGTCAGCTACCATCCTCAGTAGCTTCCCATCTAAGTTGTACAATGCCAGGAGGTTTTTCATTATTGATCGATAACAAAAACAATTCTACCTCTCCACACAACTTGCAAAACTGTAAACTTGCAATGCTTTTCTTTCCTTTGTTGTTTCTTATGCATGAGTACTATGGCTCAGAGTACAGGCCTGAGTCGTGCCTGTCAATGCTACAGAATCCTTCTCTGATGCGCTCTGCATCAACTAAATCTACTGCATAGTTCGTTTGTATACTAAGTCTTTGCATAGTTGCTTTATTTCAGTATATGTTGGACTGAAAGTGGCTAATATTGAGGTTGATTCCATCAGAATTCCCACAGTAGAGGCAAATGTTACTAGTGTTAACTAATCGGGAAAACTATCAAGTTGGAGAGACAACATGCTCATGAGTTGAAATTCTAATTAGGCCACATCCAGCAGGAATTGAATTTGAGTAACAGAAAAAGTCGAATTAAATTCAGTGCAATCAAAGATTATGGATACACTGACAAGATCCGTCTCTCTGCCCTCACAATGGGTGTTGTTGTCCACAAAGCTCCCGCCTATCCTTTCTTTGGATTGGTTCCAACCGCGTGTCTTTGTGAGATGCAGGGTAGGTGAAACAGATGATCTCTGCATGTGTGGTTCCCACCGTGAAGCATGGTGGAGGAGGCTGTGTGTGATGGTGTGATGGTGTGGGGGGCTTTGCTGAGTGACATGTTCTGTGATTTATTTAGAATTCAAAGCACACTTAACCAGCATGGCTACCACAGCATTTCTGCAGCGATACGCCATCCCATCTGGTTTCGCGCTTAGTGGACTACCATTTGTTTTACAACAGGACAACTGAACCCAACACACCCCCAGGCTGTGTAAGGGCTATTTGACCAAGAAGGAGAGTGATGGAGTGCTGCATCAGATGACCTGGCCTTCCACAATCACCCCGACCTCAACCCGTTTGAGATTGTTTGGGATGAGTTGGACCGCAGAGTGAAGGAAAAAGCAGCAAACACAGTGCTCAGCATATGTGAGAACTGCTTCAAGACTGTTGGAAAAGCATTCCAGGTGAAGCTGGTTGAGAGAATGCCAAGAGTGTGTAAAGCTGTTATGAAGGCAAAGGGTTGCTAAAAACACTTTTTTCATTACTACATGATTCCATATGTGTATTCATAGTTTTGATTGTCTTCACTATTATTCTACATTATGGTCATCAACTGTAAAACATGGAATGCAACAGAACAGTTACAACTGAAGTATTGATCAATGAATTCGAGAAAAAGTTATTCATTTTTTCAACACAGCTGCCGCAAATCATCAGGTGGGCAAATGTGCACTTGTAAATATTTGGGGGAAAACTATCATTTCTAATGTATTCTATTTCATTCCATGATATTGTTGTTACAAAATAGATTTGTGTTGACTGTGATTAGGGCATGGGAATACACTAGCCTCTGCTAGGCTAAATTAACAAACTAGGGCATTTATAACTCACCACATGATCCTCAAACCAAAGATGGCCAAACTCGTGTTTTCTAAAAAGTAAATTCAAAGGCACTGTATAGCTTAATAAGGCATGCGTCATTTATACAGCCTAAATGCTCAATGTATAGGCATGTTGTTGAAGTGCTGTTGTTCATGTGTTGGTGAAATGCTGAATGCTCCTGCCAGCATGCAGCATGTGACAATGCCTACATGCCAATGACTAGGAGGCTACCAAGCCGAGTATCTCAACACTGCACCTTAGAGGCTGCCGCCCGATATACACAGGACATGGAATCAGCTGGCCACATTAATAATGGAACAACTACACCCGGTTCCTCAACCCTGCACCTTAGAGGCTGCCGCCCGATATACACAGACATGGAATCACTGGCCACATTAATAATGGAACATACCCAGCCGGTCCTCAACCCTGCACCTTAGAGGCTGCGCCCGAATATACACAGACATGGAATCACTGGCCACATTAATAATGGAACACTACCACCCGGTCCTCAACCCTGCACCTTAGAGGCTGCCGCCCGATATACACAGGACATGGAATCCACTGGGCCACAATAATAATGGAACACTACCACCGGTTCCTCAACCGAACCTTAGAGGCTGCCGGCCAGATATACACAGACATGGAACCCACTGGCCACATTAATAATGGAACACTACCAGCCGGTTCTCAACCCTGCACCTTAGAGGCTGCCGCCCGATATACACAGACATGGAATCACTGGCCACATTAATAATGGAACACTACCAGCCGGTTCCTCAACCCTGCACCTTAGAGGCTGCCGCCGATATACACAGACATGGAATCACTGGCCACATTAATAATGGGAACACTACCCAGCCGGTTCCTCAACCCTGCCACCTTAGAGGCTGCCGCCGATATACACAGACATGGAATCACTGGCCACATTAATAATGGAACACTACCAGCGGTTCCTCAACCCTGCACCTTAGAGGCTGCGCCCGATATACACAGACATGGAATCACTGGCCACATTAATAATGAACACACTACCAGCGGGTTCTTCAACCCTGCACCTTTAGAGGCTGCCGCCCGATAGCGATATACACAGACATGGAACCACTGGCACATTTAATAATGGAACACTACCAGCCAGTTCCTCAACCCTGCACCTTAGAGGCTGCCGCCCGATATACACAGACATGGAATCACTGGCCACATTAATAATGGAACACTACCAGCCGGTTCCTCAACCTTGCACCTTAGAGGCTGCCGCGCCCGATATTACACAGACATGGAATCACTGGCAACTATTAAATAATGGAACACTACCAGCCGGTTCCTCAACCCTGCACCTTAGAGGCTGCCGCCCGATATACACAGACATGGAATCACTGGCCACATTAATGGAAACACTACCAGCCGGTTCCTCAACCTCGCACCTTAGAGGCTGCCGCCCGATATACACAGACATGGAATCACCTGGCGACATTAATAATGGAAACACTACCCACCCGGTTCCTCAACCCTGCACCTTAGAGGCTGCCCGCCCGATATACACAGACATGGAATCACTGGCCACATTAAATAATGGAAAACACTACCAGACGCAGTCCTCAACCCTGCACCTTAGAGGCTGCCGCCCGATATACACAGACATGGAATCACGGGCCACATTAATAATGGAACACTACCAGCCGGTTCCTCAACCCTGCACCTTAGAGGCTGCCGCCCGATATACACAGACATGGAATCACTGGCCACACATTAATAATGCGAACACTACCAGCCGGTTACCTCAACCCTGCACCTTAGAGGCTCGCCGCCCGATATACACAGACATGGAATCATGGCCACATAATAATGAACACTACCAGCCGGTTCCTCAAACCCTGCACCTTAGAGGCTAGCCCGCCCGATATACACAGACATGGAATCACTGGCCCACATTAATAATGGAACACTACCAGCCGGTTCCTTCAACCTGCACCTTAGAGGCTGCCGCCCGATATACACAGACATGGAATCACTGGCCACATTAATAATGGAACACTACCAGCCGGTTCCTCAACCTGCACCTTAGAGGCTGCGCCCCGATATACACAGACATGGAATCACTGGCCACATTAATAAATGGAAACACTACCAGCCGGTTCCTCAACCCTGCCACCTAGAGGCTGCCGCCCGATATACACAGACATGGAATCACTGGCCACATTAATAATGGAACACTACACCGGGGTTCCTCACCCTGCACCTTAGAGGCTGCAGCCGATACACACAGACATGGAATCACTGGCCACATTAATAATGGAAACACTAAACCGGTTCCTCAACCCTGCACCTTAGAGGCTGCCGCCCGATATACACAGACATGGAATCACTGGCCACATTAATAATGGAACACTAACCGGGTTCCTCAACCTGCACATAGAGGCTGCCGACCCGATATACACAGACATGGAATCACTGGCCACATTAATAATGGAAACACTACCACCCGGTTCCTCAACCCTGCACCTTAGAGGCTGCCGCCCGCCCGATATACACAGACATGGAATCACTGGCCAACATTAATAATGGAACACTACCACCCGGTTCCTCAACCCTGCACCTTAGAGGCTGCCGCCGATATACACAGACCATGGAATCACTGGCCACATTAATAATGGAACACTACCCAGCCCGGTTCCTCAACCTGCACCTTAGAGGCTGCCGCCCGATATACACAGACATGGAATCACTGGCCACATTAATAATGGAACACGACCAGCCGGTCCTCAACCTGCACCTAGAGGCTGCGCGCCCGATATCCGACAGGACATGGAATCACTGGCCCACATTAATAATGAAAACTACCAGCCGGTTCCTCAACCCTGCACCTTAGAGGCTGCCGCCCGATATACACAGACAGGACTCACTGGCCACATTAATAATGCGAACACTAACCGGTTCCTCACCCTGCACCTTAGAGGCTGCCGCCGATATACACAGACATGAATCACTGGCGACATTAATAATGGAACACTAACCACTTTAATAATGTTTACATACTGCTTTACTCATCTCATATGTATATACTGTTATTCTATTCTATTATACTGTATCTTAGTCTATGCCACTCCAACATTGCTCGTCCTAATATTTATATATTTCTTAATTCCATTCTTCTACTTTAGATTAGTGTTCTGTACTGTGTGAATGGTAGGTAGAGACTACTGACACTGTTGGAGCTAGAAATACAAGCATTCTCTGCACCCGCAATAAACATCATAAATATGTGCATGTGACCAATACAATTTCATTGATTTGAAATGCTTCACAATGATTCTTAAATGGCAGGCTATAGCCTTGGAATAATAAATAATTAATACAGCTAAATAATTCATTTCGTTCCTTAGGCTACCTGGTGTAATGACATACTCGGACAGAAGTGGTAAGATCCAATCGCAGAATACGATGCTTTATTAGAGTACAGACAAGGAATAGCTTAATCGTGGTCGGGCGGGCTGTGGTCAAAAACCAGGCCAGGCATAGACAAGGCAGAGTTACAAAAGGGAGCGGGCTTAGTCGTAGTGGAGGGGCACAGGCACAGGATCAGAGCACGGTAATCATTGGGGTAGACAAGCAGAGGCATTAAGCTATTCGGGGATGGAGTTCAAACAACAAGGCACAGGTCGGAATACTACGGGTAATCAAAAACAACAAACTCTCTCTCTCTCTCTCTCTCTCTCTCTCCTCTCTCTCTCTCTCTCTCTTCTCTCTCTCTCTCTCTCTCCTCTCTCTCTCTCTCTCTCTCTCTTCTCTCTCTCTCTCTCTCTCTCTCTCCTCTCTCTATCTCTCTCTCTCTCTCTCTCTCTCTCCTCTCGGAACAAAACGATTAGCAAGTCACAAATGGATACAATACCTCGCGCCGACTGAGCTTCTGAGCACACCTTAAAATCCTACACTAATTACTGACAGGGGTGCTCAGAACTCAGGTGAACCAGATTGAGTCTGATGACTCCCCCTCTCTGTAGAGGGGAAGTGTCAGACTCTGTCTAGACCCTGCCAACCCCCGATCCCTTACACCGGCTTGCTCCTGACTCATTTTAGAGTTAGTATGTTGTTTAACAGCCGGTTGAAAATGTCGAACATCAATTGATGGTGACAGAAATCACACATTGCTTAAGCAAAGTCAATTTGTTTATCCTATAAAATGTTGTGAGCCTCTGAATGATCATAGACAAATCAAAGATGTCCAATATGCATCGGGTCACGTCTTTCGCTGCATTTTACAGCTTGTTTCTGGCATATAGATCGCTTTATATAAATCAGCCATTTTCTTAACAAAAGCCACAATACCCTCACATTACCCCCTCAATTAGAGCCCTGGTTTTAACTTAACACACCAAGTTCTCACTGACACTGTAGATATTTAAGGAGGTGCATGGTGATTAGGGTGAATAGGCGGGAACCGGGTTACGAGATCTACCGTTCAAACCAACTACCGTTCAAATCACGCACAAACCGGGTCGATTATAATACATTGTTTATATACACAGCAAAATGTAAAAATGGAAACTGTTAAATTATATGCAATGTCTAAATCTGTCTTATCGACGGCCTTGTCTCGCTATCTGCATGATCAATCATCAACCCTTCGGGTGGGGACAGAGCACCTCTCAGGATGGAGCGCAGGACAATGCATGTAGACCTACCATCTCATCATGGTAAATGTTGCTACAGGTAACATAAGGACAGAATGCGAGTCTAATTTACACATCTACATCCTGGTTCGGGTGGGGGGGCACATTTTTTATTGTAAAGATACTTATATTTTTTATTTATTGCAGCGGCAGAGTTTTAAAACAGCCTATCACTTGAAATATCGTGCCTTTAAATCAATGCAAATGCCAGCACTCTCTCACAGTCTTTCTCTCAAAAAATATAAATGCAACAGCAAACCAATTTTCAAATATTTTATGAGTTACCGTTCATATAAGGCAATCAGTCACTGAATTAAAAGCATTATACACCCCCGGGAATATATGATAAATTTAAAACATTCCTGACAAGTGTGGACCACTTAGAAATGTTCATTTCACGTTTTTAATAAATGATTTCGAATGTTTGGGGAATGATGTGTACTAACGTCTATAGCAGTCAGGAGCAAGCCAGAAAAGCGGCCGTTGCGTTTGCCCAATGAATAGACACTGCAGGAAATAAAACCAAATAAAACCATCTGTCTAGCACATTTCTCCAACATTTGTCTGCCTCTTCAGTCCAGGGTGCATTGCATGGTGCCGTTGCCAGAGATATTAGAGAAAACAGATAGGAATTCACATTGGAAATGCACGTCGGGAGAGTATAACGCTCCACCCAGGCAGACAGACTGTCGACCAAATCCCCGTTGAAGTTGTCATGCAGCGTCACGCGGTTGCTAAATAATATCGTCGCGCAATCCCCTTCTCAAAGTCAGGGAACGATGAGTCGAGAAACGTGCCTATTTTCCTCGAAAGTACATAATGTGACGATTCCAAAAGCTATACAATATTACAGATATAAAGAGATCAATTAATCATAACTCGGAAAATGATTTGTAATGTTGTACCTGTTGACGAAATTTCGTGATATGTTTATTTTTTTTAGCTAGCACTCAATTGCCTCCCATTCACTCCTTGAAGGAGAGCTCTCCTTTCCCAGAATATGCACCGCGCGGCCCATGGACGTAGCATGGGCAATGTACACCAATGGGCGTTACCAGGAGTCCAATGGGGTTTCCCCATCTCCTCAAAGGATCTCTGCCGTCTTGTGAACGTCAGAGACTCCAACTCTGAGGCACATTGATCTGCAGGTTGAAACATGGTGAGATTGTAGACCCCTAAATTGATAGTGCAGTTTGTTTAGTGTCGTGGTAAAATATATGTTATAGCTTGGGTTCTGACCTAAAATCTTGTGCATAACCCATCTTGTGTGGGGCCTTTGGGGATTTAATACAAGCCACAAAGAGACTTCTATTCTGTTGGCCTTATCAGCAGGTGGCTATGGACAAACCAACGCCATAGGTCTCTCAGTTTTCCCAAACTCACGAGGTTATTTGCTTCTGAGGAGATACACACACCCCCCCCCCACACACACACACATACACACACACACACACACATACACACACACACACATACACACACATACCAAACACATACATACACACACACACACATTACACACACACACACATACACACACACATACACACACACATACACACACAACACACACACATAACACACACATACACAACACATCATCATTGTTAAGCACACACACACAAAAAAAAACCTTCTCTTAGGGAGAGAAGAGAAACCCGACTCAGAGCCAATGCAATGGAGATGACCTCGACCAATCATCAGGACCAATCGGAAGATCGGAACTACTAGAATCAACCTACTTATTTTATTGTTATAAAATGTCAGCACACAATGTTTTGGGGCGCGGCGCGCTCAGATATCTCCCTACGAGGTTGACGAACGGGTCCGTGCACGCTATTTTCAGATATCTTTACCTCTGAATAAACTGCCTTATATTATACAATCATCCAACCTTGTCCGAAAGTCTCTACTTGGTCTCCGTTCTCCAGTAAACTTGTGATTATCAACAAAACTGGTAGCAGAGGGTGAGTTTTCTAACTCTGAATTCGGTCTCATAAAAGTTGATAGAGACAGGAGACAAGTAAGAGACGGATCTTGAAAGGACGGGTGACCTGTCCGCAGGAGCAGCCGGGGAACGGCAAGCCAGCTCGCCTCAGGAAACTGATCTAAACGGACGTCAATACAAAGGTAAGCAGAAACCTGTTAAAACAAAATATCTCGCATATTGTATTGTAGGATTAAACCAAATTATGATCAGTATTAGACTGGGGCGTGAGTATGGATTACTGTGAAATTTATAATATATCTATTATGACTCAAAAGGCATATATGTAAAGATATCTGAATTTTTTAGGTTCTTTACTCCCGTTGAAATGTGACTCTCTAGGGGAGGAGGAAGGTCTAGTTACAGGTTGTGGTTCACGAGAGACGGACCCTTTTATTTTTTTTTTGCTGTACTGTTGATATCTGAAATCTTAGGTTTTTTACTGTTGAAATGGAACTCTAAGAGAAGAAGTCTAGTTAACAGTGGTTTTTCCTGTTGAAATGTGGCACTTTCTAGCCTGAGGAGCCTATTACAGAGGTTTTGTCCAAAGCGATGGACTCTTTATTGATCCACAAGAGAAGGATCTGTGACTTGATAAAAAGATTCAGATAGTCGGGTTGAGTTAATTCCGGGAGAATCCAAGTCCAGAAAAGGTTCTCCCGACTAGACGCCAGTTGAATGGGTTTTAAACGACTGGGAGTCTCCTTGAGGAGAATCAAAAAAAAATAAAAATAAAAATACAAGTTCAGATAGTCGGGCAATTTGGTGACGTGGCACTCAACTATATGTACTGTGAGGAACTTAAATGATATGTCGTTGTTGTGCTGATATGTAATGAAAAATGTAATTGTTGAAATGATAACCTGAAGGTTGTGTAAGATTGGCCGTTTCATGAGACTAACTAGTTGATAACTTTTAAGAGGACCACGGAGTCCTATTTGCTTGTATGTAGCCGCTGCGACTTAAAAGCTGACTTGAACTTTTTCCCTCTTGTGGAAGTGGTATTTCCTAGTTCATAAAATTAGATTGGTAATTATTTTGGAAGCGCTCGAGTTGTTAATATATTCTTCAAAAGGGCGATTCTGATACCTTTGTGGGAAAGTATATAATAGCTCGAGTACCTGAAAGACAATAATAACTTTTGCAAAAATAATTCCTGGGATGAAATGATGATTGTTTTGGGAGCGTCGGGTTGTTAATGTATTGTTCCAAAAGGGCGGTTCTGATACCTTTTGGGGAAAATATATAATAATTCGAACCATTGAAAACAAATAATACCTTTTGCAAAATAATTCCTAAGAAAAAAGTATTGAAAATTCTTTGTGATACGAGGGTGGGACATCAGAGATAAGTCTGAGTCAGCGCCAAGAATACATGCTGGTTTCGGCCAGTGACGGGCTAAAGTGCACCAAGATAGTCTAAAAAAAAAACTGTATAACCATGGCAACCAACTACCGTCCCAAAACTCAAGTTTAATGAATATCTAGATCAAAAATACAGGATAGAGAGCGGGAGTGGTGCGAAGGTTTTTAATTCGAATCTAAAAGTTGGTGCGGAGAGGAAAGGCAAACATCACGATCTAAAAAAACAGACGGAAGAGTGACCTGAAAATCCTGGAGAAATCAAATTATTCGTCTTGGCTCAGGAAACCTGATCAGAGCGCGCTCTTCTAAAAAGGTATGCAGAGCCTGTTAAAAAAAACGAAATCTTGCATATTGTATTATAGACCAATACCAAATTATGATCAGTAGTACTGAGCGTGAGAATGAATACTTGTTAAATAACATTTCCATCCTAAATGAATTAAGGGCATACATTGAGATATCTCTGTACTGTGATTTATATGAATTAATCTATGTGAAGGCATAGTGGAAATCATAGTATAGTCTATGGGAAGTAAATCTATGTGAAGGCATAGTGGAATCATAAGTATAGATCTATGTGGAAGTTAAAATCTATGTGAAGGCATAGTGGAATCATAGATAGATAGATCTATGTGGAATTTGCTGTGTTTTATATTTTTAACGTGTCTGGTTATATCTTAAAACGTGTAATGAATGATGGGAAGTTATAGTGAGACTTATGAGACGAACACCAATCTGTGAATTGAGTGAATTTGAACTAGGGTTTCAGGAACCGGGGACTGGGGGAGACTGATATTGAAGTGTGCATGGATTCTAGAACAAGCGTGAGATAACTAAAAGCGTGGGTGTGTTGCGTGTGTTAGAGATTACTGTCATTGGTATATGTGACTGGAATTCTGATTCTTATGATAATAATTTGCATTACAAATTGATATAAATTTAGCCTCTTTATATGCGAGGGTGTGCATACATGAGATAAGTCTGTATTCGGATACCGATTTTTAATACATCCAAGATAGAGAAAGCAAGATGGCAGGACCAAACATAACCATACCCAAATTCAAATGAATACATAGAAACAACGAATGACAGGGAGAGTAATGGCCAGGTCCACAGAGGCAGGGAGGTCATATGCCCGCCCTTGATGTACAACAGATAGAAATGACTGATTTATGTGAAGAAATTGACGGAATTTTCTGCAGCACTCTCTTCTCAGGCGCAGAAGGCCCAGAGGGGTAGCTGTCGGGAAGTACGATGACACTGAAGGTAAACGTGGGAGGCTGGGGTGAGGGTTAAAGTCCACAAGAGAAAGTGGCTGGAACCCAGGTGGACTGGACCGTACGAAGTGAAGGAGGTTACTTCACACTCAGTCCAGGTCAGAGGTAAATTAGGCGCACACTGACACAATCTAACTCATTGCACACCAGCCCCCACTCCTTCTAGATTCACTGACAGAAGTCAGGGCTGATTGAGCAGCGAGAAACCAATCCTGACAACACAATGAAGAAACCCTTATGGGAACAAACAATCTCACTCAGGGTGAAGAAGAACTTTTCCCCCTGGAGAGATGGGAGTGTCTGAATGTTTGTATGTATGTTTTCTGATAGGAATTGGACTCCTGCTGGGCACTCCTTATTGAGGTGTTGTCTTTTACATTACATTTGAGTCATTTAGCAGACGCTCTTATCCAGAGCGACTTACAGGAACAATTAGGGTTGGGTGCCTTGCTCAAGGGCACATCGGCAGATTTTTACACCTGGTCAGCTCGGGGATTAGAACCAGCGACCTTTCGGTTGCTGCACAATGCTCTTAACACTAAGGCTGCCTGCCGCCCATATGAGTTTTAAGGTTGTGGCGTGTGTTGATCATGTGATAAGGTTTAAACTTGTAATCGGACCATAACTAAAAGTGGTTGTAGAAGTAATGTATAGGTAGGGAGAGCCAATAGGGGGCTCCATTGAAACTATTATGTTTTATTTGGGCATTTCAATGGCATAAGGTGAAATCTGTATGCATGAGGGGAATTCGATTATTGTATTATTATAGTATTATGGACACTCCGTTAATAAATAAAACTGAAACAAACAAGACGTTACTACAGCAATAGAGAATAGTTAATGTTGTTACGTTAGTTTCTTAAACCCGATGATAGAGGAAAATGCAGCAGAACGCTGTTAGAGTGTGTTTTATTTAGGCTACTAGGGTGTTTGAGACGGAAGGGCTGGCTAGACGGGGGTGATGACGTGGCTGGATGTGCGGACGTGAAAGTATTTACTTTGTGAGAATCCGTAGAGGTTTGTGGAAGTGAAGTGGCGATATGTCCCTGGTTCGAACACAGGTAGGGGACAGTAGACAAAGCTTTCGCAGTGGGGCTATATACCTAGATTACTATGTGGAGTGAAAGGTTGAATTAGATAGCTTAAAATAGAAGTATTCTAGACAAGTCTATGAAAATATGTTATAAGGTTACCATGCTCTCTCCCGAAGGAGCAAGGGGAGGGTGAGAGACAGTACAGTTCGGATAGGGTAGGAACATCATTAAATGTATGCTAATCAACGATAGCAAGTATTTGTTTTTATTAATTAGGGGCACACAAATAATCAGAGAGAAAACAGTTAGATAAATTGAATAGCGAACTAAAATGGGTTAGCGGGGAAATACAAGATAGATGGACCATTTTAGAACGATAATGTATTTGGTTAAGTGGATGCAAGTGACATTGGCTGTTGTGATGGGGGATAGCGCCAGCCTGTGGATGGGTTATGGATTTGTTACATATAAACTTATATTTTAAACTAAAAGTGATGGAATAGGCTACAATATAAACATTTCAGAAAAAGACACAATTAATGTGAATTAGTTATTACAATTGTTGTGGATAGTTGTTAACGGTTATTATCATTGATCCCAGTAATGATATAAGGATAGTAGAGGAAGGCAGGGGAAAATTTTTTTTTAATCTCATTAGGGAAGTTCTATAGGAAGAAAATACCATTAGCTGAGGGAAAATTTGATGTAACTGTGATTGTATTGGCTAAAAAGCTCAAATATGACAATAGAAGGGAAGACAGGTTTTTCTAGGGGGTTGAATAAATAATTGATAAATGGATCATTGAGATGAGACACATGTAGCAAAGTTAGGTAATCAATTAAATAATCATAGTATACTCAAGGAATTTTGAGTGGTTTAATGGATTAGTTAGGAGGAATTAGAAGATACAAACAATATATTGATGGGTTAAGCACTGGGGATTACCAGGAGAAAGAGATTAGGCTCATCTCGTGGAATTGTGCCAAGGGCTAGGGGAGCAGTAGTAGTGAAGTTAGGCCGTATTTAGGTCATAAAAGTGAACTACCAAATTAAGGCCTGGCTATTTGGGTGTTTTTCAAATTGGGTTTCAAATAAAAAAAACAACACCTAGTATTTATGATGTTTATAAAGCCTTGTTGTTTCAATTTTGGAGGGTTTCAGCAGGTCAAGGGTTATAGGTCTTAAAGGTGCACACAGTGAATTTATGGATTTTTTTTCAACGTTTTTGGCTGAGTTTGGGGTATATATGATTTCTTATGAGAATGAATGTCATTGAGGACTTAATGAAACACTTGGATAACTAACATTATGAAATATTTAGAAATAATGGTAATTGTTTAGTATACTATGGGATTAAAAACAGTCGTTAATGATTTCAATGGCCTCTGAACTCTGTTTTAACATTCTGTGTTAATAATTCATCACACTAGTACATTCTAAAGGCATGAGAGGAAAGATTTTAGCATAGTTTATTTTACTAAGTGAGGGTAATTATTGTACTGTGAAAATTGTGAAGAAAGATTAATTTGGTAATAATATATTTGATTTGAACCATAAATAACAGAGAGAGAGTGAGGAATGGCAATTGGATAATGAAAACCGATATTAACTAAAGTGATTGTTAGGTAGGTAGGTGGTAATATTGACACATGGCCAAAATCATGTGTCAAAGAGGGGGTGGGTTGATTAAATATTAAATATATACGAAGGAGAGGACAAAAACCTTTATTAAAATATATACGAAGGAGAGGACAAAATACTTAAAAAAAAACAAACATTTGTATGATAGTTTATTAACCACAACCTGTATGTCAGAGGTTTTGATGCCCCACAGGTGGAATAAAGAAGAAGGTGACACACTCTATCTAACTAGGAGACTGAATCAGGGCCTGGCGGGAAGGGCCTACCAAGCACTGCCTTTGCAGCAGCAAGAAAAGCTGAGAGATCCAGCTGGGTGCATGTCACACACTGTACAAAACAAGCTACACCTGACGAACAAACACAGAGTAGGAGAAAGATCGATCACCCACTATGGTCCGGGGGTTGCCTCCTTACACGAAGATTCCCATTTACCCTGTCTGATCATCCCTGTGTGAGTTCGATAGAAGGTAAAGCAATGGGTTGGCCTCTGGCATCTGACACGTTGTTCTCAGGGCAAGGGTGGGATTCACAGGTCTCCCGATGGTAGGTAGCTGTCTGATTGTGGGGGGCACATATTCCTAACACACACGGACCCTCCTGTTTCAGCCAGAAGTGGTAGTTAACCTAACACAAGTTGAAAAAAAGCATAGGAGACAGGCTAGACGTAGGGAAAGGGGGGAAATTCTAGAGTAAACCTCTCTGAGGGAGGTAGTGAGACAGGGGCTGTGATAAAGATAGTGCAAGAACTATAGACCGGAGGAAGTAGTACAGGTGGAAACGGTGGTAAGAAATCTTAACCTGTGGTGGAATGGATCAGTATACGGCAACAACTATGTCTAAGAAGACTGTTTTGCCTGTGGGACAGCCAAACCAGGGGTTAACAACTACTCCGTCCCTTGACAGGCTTAACTCTCTGTCAGGTTTTTCCTCCAAGCAAAAGCCACACGGGAATGTGAGGTGAAAGAGTCTTATGGTAACTTGCACTATCTGTTTCCCGATAACAAAGTCATCCCGACATGGGTTTGCCTCAGTTTGAAGTCACAGGGGATTCTAAATTGTTTTTCTAGTCTAATCTCTCCTCTTTGTGCAGCAAGAGGGATTATAGGAGCCAAAACCCAGGCCCGTGCTTTGACATCTGATGGATGTGTGGTGATAACTGATTGTGAAAACTCACCTAACATACGCCAAACAATCAACGTGTCAGAGATGGTGAGTTGTCACATAGAAAGTAGGACCTCCTCCCGGGAGCTTTTGATGAAAGGATATATATGATGGGATCCCACAATCAGAATCGCAGCTGGGTTTGAATCAAGTATTTTCTGGTGGTCAAACAATTAATAAAAATGTAGATTGGATAAATTATATTTAATATAACCAGCAAAATATTTATAAACCACACCGTGTGATGCAATAAAAAAAGGGATTAGCTGAGCAGACAGCGGCAACTAGCTTAATGAACATGGCAGAATAGAATAGCTTTAGATATGCTTTTCGGCTGAGGCGGACGGGGTTTGTGTTCGCATTTGGATATATGTGTGTACTTTCATCTCCAAACAATATAGCCCCGGACGGGCCTGTGACCAAAGCGCCTTGAGTGGACCATCACACGCTGGCGAACGAAACTGGTGTAAGAACTCTGGTATGATAGCTCCATAAACGATTGGTTTGATAACATATTTGGTAAATGGAAAAACTATTGTTGTGACTATTCTGGTTGTGAAGTTATGGCCTCTATGGTATACTTGTTCTTTGTGGATGTGGTGCCTTATTTCCTGGTTGAGTGACTGGTTTGGGAGTACTCTTCTATGGTGGTACTGGATTTCGACCCTAGTAATTGTGTGTTTTGCTGTTAATGTGTTGTGCTGCTTGCAATCGTCCCTTGTCTCAGGAGGTCAGTGTAGGAGTGGTGCAGGCGTCAGGTATGATGCTGTTGTTACCGGCCCAGGATGATGCAGGTGACTCTGCCTACTGACTCTGAGACCAAGCGGGATGATCCATGTTTTGCCTAGTAAAATACATACACGCATTTTATTTTCAGTTCTGCTCAATTTTATTACCTTATGTTTTTACTAACCACTGTGATTGTTTATTCTTACTGATGTGAAGGTAAAGGATTCCTGGGTGGCTGGTAGCCAACTCAGTACATGTTAGGTGTAGGGGAAGGAATAGGAGGGTTAAAATTATTATTTTTATTTCTATTAACATTAAATGTTGTGATTAATTTCCATATCCTGTTCTTCTTAAGGGTGTGGAATATACTCAGTTTAGAGTGACACCATAAAATTGTTGGGGTTTATTTTTTGGATCTGTAATGTGATGAATAGCTTGGAAGGAATTGCATTAATGAGGACGTACTGCTAACTGATATGGATTGTTTCACATAACATGCCGATAAGAACACTCTCTCTTTGTTGTCTGTGAAACTGCCTTGAACAATGGGTACATGGAGTACAGTTTTTGGGGCCGTCCTCTTGGGTGCTGACTGTTGTACTATTAATAAAAAACGTTGATAGAATTAACTGCATACATTAATGTTAAAAAATTAGGCAATTGGACACAACAAAGGTTTGAGGCGGTGCATGGCCAGTTGGCTGCAAACTCTCTCATGGCTTTCCAAAATCGTATTGCTGTCGACAGCTCTGGCTGAAAAAAGGAGGAGTATGTGACTATGTTTGGGAACAATGTTGTTACCTTATTCCCCAACAATACAGCACAGATGGCAGTTTGATAATGCCCTGGAAGGTTACAAACTCTTAATGGTAAGATGAAGAGCCACTAAGGGGGTGGACACTTCAATGTGGGACTCTTGGATGGATGCGTTTGGTAAATATAAAACGCTTGTTTTTCTATACTTGTATCCATCTTAATTTTGCTGCAATTCTAGTGCTTGTGGATGCTGTGCATTCCAGCATACGGACGCTGACAAACCTAGGATTATAACCACCGCTATTGATCCACATCCTACAGATAACGGTCAGATGTTTCCTTTGCTTGCTATGACGATGCTGACCAAGGATATGCTGGATGATGAATAGCATTTAAGCTTTATGTTTCACGTCTCTTGTGAGAGTGAAGAGGGGGAATCAAAAACCCCCCAAAAAACCCCCTTATCTTCTGATAAAGTTTTCCTATTTTGCAAATTACACTGTTAGCTTGTAGTCACGTCTTAAGTTTTCCTTCTTACTGTTACTTGGTTCACGTCTCTGGGGAGACGTTGAAGAGAGGGATTTGTCGTCGGTAAATATTATGTTATAGCTTGGTCTGACTAAAATCTGGTGTGCATAACCCCATCTTGTGTTGGGGCCTTGGGATTTAATACAATGCCAAAGACTTCTATCTTGTTGGCTCTTATCAGCAGGTGGCGTATGGACAACACCCACGCCATAGGTCTCTCAGTTTTCCAAAACTCACGAGTTATTGCTCTGAGGACATACACACACACACCCCCCACACACACACACATACACACAAACACACACACATACACACACACACACATACACAAACATACACACAACACACCACACATATACACACACACACACACACATACACACACACACACACACACACACATACACCACACACACACGCATACACACACCACACACACACATACACACCACACACATACACAACCCATCCACACACACACACACACATACACCACACACACACCATACACACACATACACACACACACACACACATACACACACACACACAAACATATACACACACACACACACACACACACATACATACACATACATACACACACACACATACACACACCACACACATACACACACACATACACACCACACCATACACACACACACAACACACATACACACACATACATAAACACACATCATCATTGTAAGCACACACACACAAAAAAAACTTCCTTAGGAAGACAGAGAACCCGACTCAGAGCCAATGCATATGGAGATGGACCTCGACAAACTATCAGGACCAATCGGAAGATCGGGAACTACTAGAATCAACCACTTTATTTTATTGTATAAAATGTCAGCACACAATGTTTTGGGGCGCGCTCTCAGATATCTCCCTACGAGGTGACGAACGGGTCCGTGCACGTCTATTTTCAGATATCTTTACCTCTGCATAATAAACTGCCTTATATTATACAATCATCCACCTTGTCCGAAAGTCTCTACTTGGTTCTCGTTTCTCCAGTAAACTTGTGATATTCAACATTAGGCGATTTTACAGTAACTAGCTACTTCACATTGCTGATATTGTATCTGGTCCGTATTAATGTGTGTAGCTACGTTTGCTGCTTGCTAGCAGCCAGCCCATAGAGAGAGCTTTGTATTGTGCGATGTGTAGTCGACCGAGCTGCGACAGATACCCAAAACGATTTTTACAATGTTCTACCAAACACTTATTATAACGGCTAAATAAACATTGTGATCACAAAAAAATATTGTTCTACATATTAGTAATATTATTTTATTTTTTTTTTTTAAGTTTTAGGGGTTTTGTATTAACAATGTAAATATATAGGAATGGGTGGATTTCTCCTTTCATAAGGCAATGCATCCCAGTGCTGATGGCGCCACTACAGCCGGCCATGACGGGGCATAGGGGCGGCGCACAATGGCCCAGTGCCGTCCAGGGGAGGGTTTGACCAAGGGGATTCCCGTGGTCACCACACTCTAACCCGGGGCGCTGCAAGCTGACTTTCAGTTGTTCAGTCGAAAAGTGGTTTCCTTTGACACATTGGTGTGGCTGACATCAAGCTTTTGAGTGATTTCAATCAGCTGTGTAGTTCTAGGACAAAACCACAACGTGTGCACCCGTGGGGAGGGGCCCCAGGACCAAGTTTGGGAAACACTGGCTTATAGCAGTATTATTCAGACCTATAACTGTTCAATCTTCGTGAAAAAGAAGTGAAAGCCGTTTCGCATCTTATTCTAGTCCTGTATTATTCAGCATGTCATTAGAATGATGAAGATCAGGACAACGAAACCTATTTCATTGAACTGTTTAAAGCAAGGAAGGAATGAAGCACCAATAGAGAGAGAAGGAGGAGGTAGGCTAATAATATTAGGGGAGATATTATGGAGGTGGATAGTATATATTATAACCATGTAAAGTAGGCCCCTATATCAAAATCTAATTCGCTAGCTTATGTCTTATGCGAAAGCATGCATGTTCTCTTCCCAGCTTCATGGTTTGAACAATGTGTGTAATTCCAGTCATATAATCCAGTATAAATACCACATACAGTACAGTCCACACTCAAAAAGATTAGCCTACTTGGAGCTTGGTTCATTGATTTACCTAAAAGAGCATAGCTACATCAATGGGCGTTTATGCTTTCTGTCGTGCCAAATTAAAGGAAAAATCCACCCAAAACCACAAATTCCTATAATTAACAGCGTTTTAAATAACACTAATATGTGAGAACAATGTTTTTGTGTGAACAAATATTACATTTCGTGGTTATAATAAGGTTGGTAGCCACCGTGAAAATTGTTGTGAAAAATCTGTTGCAGTTAAAGTTGACTACAACACATCAGCAATGCTCTCTCTATGGGCTGGTTGGTAGCTAGATAGCATTAGATGTAATATTTTAGTATATATATAACAATTATTTGATAAAATATTGAATTTGGCCTTTACTACTAAAGCCCATATAAACTCATCTGAATAACCACATTCATAAATGGCATAAAAAAAGATAGTTCAAAAAAATATCATCATAAGGAGATAAAGTTTTGAAGGTCTGTCCTGTATCTAGGAGACCATAAGACAGATCAGGATTCTTTACTTTTTTACCATATAACCCCATATTTATGGAGGCACAAAACTACCTCCATACTTCTATTTGTTTGTATGGGATAGCTTCAGACGAGTCCCGTAGCAACTTGTGTGGGTCGTAGAGCAAAACGGAGAACACTACCATGTTCATGAGAGTCTCGCCTTTTCATAGTGGGATCATACAGATGCTACAGACATTGTCGTGGAGAAGAGAATTTTCGGGATGTCTCATGGTCTCTGACAAAACTCACCGCTGTAGATCCGCCACCTTCCACCGCAGATGTGTGAGGCCAACATAGGCGGGATGCGGTGGATGAGACGATATCTCCAGCTTAAACTGACCTGATTTGTTGGGGATTTTAATGGATTTTATGTTACTTAGGTTGACGCACTGGTGCGTCAATATACTTTTAAGTGTTAATGGCAAGCCCTGAATAAGGTAAAAAACTTTTTTTAAGTCTCATGCAATGTAGGCCTGCATTGAACACCACATATAGGATTTGCTCCATTGGTTGGTTGGTAGGCCCTACATTATACTCAATAGCCACAACAGCCTATGGCTACTGTCTACAACTGTCAGCGGTACAGCTATGGCTACTGTCTACAACTGTCAGGGTACAGCGTATTGGCTACTGTCTACAAAACTGTAAGGGTACAGCCTATGGCTACTGTCTACAACTGTCAGGGTACAGCCTATTGGCTACTGTCTACAACTGTCAGGGTACAGCCTAGTGGCTACTGTCTAAAACTGTCAGGGTACATCCTATTGGCTACTGTCTACAACTGTAAGGATACAGCGTCAGTGTTTACTGTAAACGTGCGCCGGGAAGTTGCTCAGGAATTCTCACAACGTTCAAGTTTCCGCTCACAAGAGCAAGAAATTGGCCTCAGTGCCCAAAACATTTAGAGGGAACATTGGTGGATATCTACTCTGTTGAAGGATCAGTATTAACATCTACAATCTCTCTCCTTTATCTCTGTAGTGGAAGGTTCTTACTATGTTAAAGGATCAGTTATTACATCTTACAATCTCTCTCTCTCTTCTCCTTTACTCTGTAGTGGAAGGTCTACTCTGTTAAAGGAAAAGTATTAACATTCTACAATCTCTCTCTCTCCTTTATCTCTGTAGCGGAAGGTTTACTCTGTAAAGGATCCAGCATTAACATCTACAATCTCTCTCTCTCTCTCCTTTTATCTCTGTAGTGGAAGTCTACTCTGGTTAAAGGATCAGTATTAATATATACAATCTCTCTCTGTTCTTTCTATCTATGTATGTGGAAGGTCTTACTCTGTTAAAGGATCAGTATTAACATATACAATCTCTCTCTCTCTCTCCTTTATCTCTGTAGTGGAAGGTCTACTCTGTTAAAGGAGAGTCAGTATTAACATCTACAATCTCTCTCCGTTATCTCTGTAGTGGAAGGTCTACTCTGTTAAAGATTCAGTATTAACATCTACAATCTCTCTCTCCCTTATCTCTGTAGTGGAACGTCTACTCTGTTAAAGGATCAGTATTAACATCTACAATCTCTCTCGTCCTTTATCTCTGTAGTGGAAGGTCTACTCTGTTAAATGATCAGTATAAACATCTACAATCTCTCTCTTCTATCCTTTATCTCTGTAGTGGAAGGTCTACTCTGTTAAAGGATCAGTATTAACATCTACAATCTCTCTCTCTCTCCTTTATCTCTGTAGTGGAAGGTCTACTCTGTTAAAGGAAAGTATTAACATCTACAATCTCTCTCTATCCTTTATCTCTGTAGCGGAAGGTTCTACTCTGTTAAAGGAATCAGCATTAACATCAACAGTCTCTCTCTCTCTCTCCTTTTATCTCTGTAGTGGGAAGGTCTACTCTGTTAAAGGATCAGTATTAACATATACAATCTCTCTCTCTCTTTTATCTATGTAGTGGAAGGTCTACTCTGTTTAAAGGATCAGTATTAAACATCTACAATCTCTCTCCTTTATCTCTGTAGTGGAAGGTCTACTCTGTTAAAGGATCAGTATTAACATCTACAATCTCTCTCTCCTTTATCTCTGTAGTGGAACGTCTACTCTGTTAAAGGATCAGTATTAAACATCTACAATCTCTCTCTCCTTTATCTCTGTAGTGGAAGGTCTACTCTGTTAAAGATCAGTATTAACATCTACAATCTCTCTCTCTCTCTCCTTTATCTCTGTAGTGGAAGGTCTACTCTGTTAAAGGATCAGTATTAACATCTACAATCGCTCTCTCCTTTATCTCTATAGTGGAAGGTCTACTCTGTTAAATGATCAGTATTAACATCTACAATCTCTCTCTCCTTTATCTCTTGTAGTGGAAGAGGTCTACTCTGTTAAAGGTTCAGTATTAACATCTACAATCGCTCTCTTTCCTTTTATCTCTGTAGTGGAAGGTCTACTCTGTTAAAGGATCAGTATTAACATCTACAATCTCTCTCTCTCTCTCCTTTATATATGTAGTGGAAGGTCTACTCTGTTAAAGGATCAGTATTAATGTCACACCCTGGCTCTGGGGACTCTATATGTTGAGCCAGGGTGTGTAGTTTCTATGTGTTTTGTTCTATGTTCACTATTGTTAGTTTTTTTGGTATTTCTATGTTGGCCAGAGTGGTTCCCAATCAGAGGCAACGAGTGTCAGCTGTTGCGGTTGTCTCTGATTGAGAAACCATATTTAAACAGTCTTTTTTTTCCCATAGTGTTTGTGGGATACTTGTTCCGTTTGGTTTGTTCCGTGTTGGTTGTTTAACCTAGGAGTCACGTCATCGTTTATTGTTTTTGTTCTTATTATCACTGACGATAATAAAGGTTATGTTCGTTCCATCACGCTGCGCCCTTGGTCTTACTGCGTCTAACGATTCGTGACAAATTAACATCTACAATCTCTCTCTCCTTTTATCTCTGTAGTGGAAGGTCTACTCTGTTAAAGGATCAGTTTTAACATCTAACAATCTCTCTCTCTCTCTCCTTTATCGCTGTAGTGGAAGGTCTACTCTGTTAAAGGATCAGTATTAACATTTACAATCTCTCTCTCCTTATCTCTGTAGTGGAAGGTCTACTCTGTTAAATGAATCAGTATTAACATCTACAATCTCTCTCTCTCTCTCCTTTATCTCTGTAGTGGAAGGTCTACTCTGTTAAAGGATCAGTATTAACATCTACAATCGCTCTCTCCTTATCTCTATAGTGGAAGGTCACTCTGTTAAATGATCAGTATTAACATCTACAATCTCTCTCTACTTATATCTCTGTAGTGGAAGGTCTACTCTGTTAAAGGTTCAGTATTAAACATCTACAATCGCTCTCTCTGTCTTTATCCTCTGTAGTGGAAGGTCTACTCTGTTAAAGGATCAGTATTAACATCTACAATCTCTCTCTCTCTCTCCTTATCTATGTAGTGGAAGGTCTACTCTGTTAAAGGATCAGTATTAATGTCACACCCTCTGCTACTGGGGACTCTATATGTTGAGCCAGGGTGTGTAGTTTCTATGTGGTTTGTTCTATGTTTCACTATCTAGTTTTGTATTCTATGTTGGGCCAGAGTGGTTTCCCAATCAGAGGCAACGAGTGTCAGCTGTTGCTGGTTGTCTCTGATTGAGAACCATATTTAAACAGTCTTTTTTTCCCATAGTGTTTGTGGGATCTTGTTCCGTTTGGTTTGTTCCGTGTTGGTTGTTTAACCTAGGACGTCACGTCATCGTTTTCCCCATTGTTTTGTTCTTATATCACTGACGATAATAAAGTATGTTCGTTCATCACGCTGCCGCCTGGTCTACTGCGTCTAACGATCGTGACAATTAACATCTACAATCTCTCTCTCCTTATCTCTGTAGTGGAAGGTTTCTACTATGTTAAAGGAGTCGAGTTTTAACATCTACAATCTCTCTCTCTCTCCCTTTATCGCTGTAGTGGAAGGGTCCTACTCTGTTAAAGGATCAGTATTAACATCTACAATCTCTCTCTCTCTATCCTTTATCTCTGTAGTGGAAAGGTCTACTCTGTTAAAGGATCAGTATTAACAATCTACAATCTCTCTCTCTCTCTCTCTCCTTTATCTCTGTAGTGGAAGGTCTACTCTGTTAAAGGATTCAGTATTAACATCTAACAATCTCTTTCTTTATATCTCTGTAGTGGAAGGTTCTACTATGTTAGAGGATCAGTATTAACATCTACAATCTCTCTCTCTCACCTTTATCGCGGTAGTGGAAGGTCTATTACTCTGTTAAAGGATCAGTATTAACATCTACAATCTCTCTCTCTCTCCTTTATCTCTGTAGTGGAAGGTCTACTCTGTTAAATGATCAGTATTAACATCTACAATCTCTCTCTCTCTCTCTCCTTTATCTCTGTAGTGAAGGTCTACTCTGTTAAAGGATCAGTATTAAACATCTACAATCTCTCTCTCTCTCCTTTATCTATGTAGTGGAAGGTCTACTCTGTTAAAGGGATCAGTATTAATGTCACACTCTGGCTCTGGGGACTCTATATGTTGAGCCAGGGTGTGTAGTTTCTTTTTGAGCAGTGTTGTTTGTTCTATGTTCACTATCTAGTTTTGTATTTCTATGTTGGCCAGAGTGGTTCCCAATCAGAGGCAACGAGTGTCAGCTGTTTGCTGGTTGTCTCTGATTGAGACCATATTTAAACAGTCTGTTTTTTTCCCAGTGTTTGTGGGATCTTGTTCCGTTTGGTTTGTTCTGTGTTGGGTGTTTAACCTAGGACGTCACGTCATCGTTTATTGTTTTGTTCTTATTATCACTGACGATAATAAAGTATGTTTCATTCATCACGCTGCGCCTTGGTCTACTGCGTCTAACGATCGTGACAATTAACATCTACAATCTCTCTCTCCTTATCTCTGGTAGTGGAAGGTCTACTCTGTTAAAGGATCAGTATTAACATCTACAATCTCTCTCTCTCTCCTTTATCTCTGTAGTGGAAGGTCTACTCTGTTAAAGGATCAGTATTAACATCTACAATCTCTCTCTCTCTCTCCTTTATCTCTGTAGTGGAAGGTCTACTCTGTTAAAGGATCAGTATTAACATCTACAAATCTCTTTCTCCTTTATCTCTGTAGTGGAAGGTCTACTCTGTTAGAGGATCAGTATTAACATCTACAATCTCTCTCTCTCACCTTTATCGCTGTAGTGGAAGGTCTACTCTGGTAAAGGATCAGTATTAACAAAACTACAATCTCTCTCTCTCTCCTTTATCTCTGTAGTGGAAGGTCTACTCTGTTAAAGGATCAGTATTAACATCTACAATCTCTCTCTCTCTCTCTCCTTTATCTCTGTAGTGGGAAGGTCTACTCTGTTTAAAGGATCAGTATTAACATCTACAATCTCTTTCTCCTTTATCTATGTAGTGGAAGGTCTACTCTGTTAGAGGATCAGTATTAACATCTACAATCTCTCTCTCTCTCACCTTTATCGCTGTAGTGGAAGGTCTTACTCTGTTAAAGGATCAGTATTAACATCTACAATACTCTCTCTCTCTCCTTTATCTCTGTAGTGGAAGGTCTACTCTGTAAAGGATCAGTATTAACATACAATCTCTCTCTCCTTTATCTCTGTAGTGGAACGTCTACTCTGTGTAAAAGGATCAGTATTAACATCTACAATCTCTCTCTCCTTTATCTCTGTAGTGGAAGGTCTACTCTGTTAAAGGATCAGTATTAACATCTACAAATCTCTCTCTCTCTCTCTCCTTTATCTCTGTAGTGGAGGTCTACTCTGTTAAAGGATCAGTATTAACATCTACAAATCTCTTTCTCCTTTATCTCTGTAGTGGAAGGTTCCTACTCTGTTAGAGGATCAGTTTTAACATCTACAATCTCTCTCTCTCTCACCTTTATCGCTGTAGTGGAAGGTCTACTCTGTTAAAGGATCAGTATTAAATCTACCAATCCTCTCTCTCTCTCTTCTTTATTCTCTGTAGTGGAAGGTCTACTCTGTTTAAAGGATCAGTATTAACATCTACAAATCTCTCTCTCCTTTATCTCTGTAGTGGAACGTCTACTCTGTTAAAGGATCAGTATAACATCTACAATCTCTCTCTCCTTTATCTCTGTAGTGGAAGGTTCTACTCTGTAAATGATCAGTATTAACATCTACAATCTCTCTCTCTCTCCTTTTATCTCTGTAGTGGAAGGTCTACTCTGTTAAAGGATCAGTATTAACATCTACAATCTCTCTCTCTCTCTCCTTTATCTCTGTAGTGGAAGGTCTACTCTGTTAAAGGAAATGTATTAACATCTACAATCTCTCTCTCTCTCCTTTATCTCGTAGCGAAGGTTACTCTGTTTAAAGGATCAGCATTAACATCTACAATCTCTCTCTCTCTCTCCTTTATTCTCTGTAGTGGAAGGTCTACTCTGTTAAAGGATCAGTATTAACATCTACAATCTCTCTCTCTCTCCTTTCTCTCTGTAGTGGAAGGTCTACTCTGTTAAAGGATCAGTATTAACATATACAATCTCTTTCTCCTTTATCTCTGTAGTGGAAGGTCTACTCTGTTAGAGGATCAGTATTAACATCTACAATCTCTCTCTCTCTCACCTTTATCGCTGTAGTGGAAGGTTTACTTGTTAAAGGATCAGTATTAACATCTACAATCTCTCTCTCTCTCCTTTATCTCTGTAGTGGAAGGTCTACTCTGTTTAAAGGGATCAGTATTAACATCTACAATCTCTCTCTCTCTCTCTCCTTTTATCTCTGTAGTGGAAGGTCTACTCTGTTAAGGATCAGTATTAACATCTACAATCTCTCTCTCTCTCCTTTATCTCTGTAGTGGAAGGTCTACTTCTGTTAAAAGGATCAGTATTAAACATCTACAATTCTCTCTCTCTCTCTCTCCTTTATCTCTGTAGTGGAAAGGTCTACTCTGTTAAAGGATCAGTATTAACATCTACAATCTCTCTCTCTCTCTCTCCTTTATCTCTGTAGTGGAAGGTCTACTCTGTTAAAGGATCCAGTATTAACATCTACAATCTCTCTCTCTCTCTCCTTTATCTATGTAGTGGAAGGTCTACTTTGTTAAAAGGATCAGTATTAATGTCACACCCTGGCTCTGGGGACTCTATATGTTGAGCCAGGGTGTGTAGTTTCTTTGTGTTTTGTTCTATGTTCACTATCTAGTTGTTGTATTTCTATGTTGGCCAGAGTGGTTTCCCAATCAGAGGCAACGAGTGTTCAGCTGTTGCTGGTTGTCTCTGATTGAGAAACCATATTTAACCAGTCTATTTTTCCCCATAGTGTTTGTGGGATCTTGTTCCGTTTGGTTTTTGTTCCGTGTTGGTTGTTTAACCTAGGACGTCACGTCATCGTTTATTGTTTTGTTCTTATTATCACTGACGATAATAAAGTATGTTCGTTCATCACGCTGCGCCTTTGTCTACTGCGTCTAACGATCGTGACAATTAACATCTACAATCTCTCTCTCCTTTTCTCTCTGTAGTAGTGGAAAGGTTCTAACATAAATCTGTTCTAAAGGATCAGTATTAACATCTACAATCTCTCTTTCTCTCTCTTTATCTCTGTAGTGGAAGGTCTACTCTGTTAAAGGATCAGTATTAACAATCTACAATCTCTCTCTCTCTCTCTCCTTATATCTTGTAGTGGAAGGTTTACTCTGTTAAAGGATCAGTATTAACATCTACAATCTCTTTCTCCTTTATCTCTGTAGTGGAAGGTCTACTCCTGTTAGAGGATCAGTATTAACATCTACAATCTCTCTCTCTCTCAAAGCTTTATCGCTGTAGTGGAAGGTCTAATCTACTCTCCTGTTAAAGGATTCAGTATTAACATCCTACAATCTCTCTCTCTTCTCCTTTATCTCTGTAGTGGAACAGGTCTACTCTGTTTAAAGGATCAGTATTAACATCTACAATCTCTCTCTCTCTCTCTCCTTTATCCTCTGTAGTGGAAGGTCTACTCTGTTAAAGGATCAGTATTAACATCTACAATCTCTCTCTCTCTCCTTTATCTCTGTAATGGAAGGTCTAACCTGTTAAAGGATCAGTATTAACATCTACAATCTCTCTCTCTCTCTCTCCTTTCTCTCTGTAGTGGAAGGTCTACTCTGTTAAAGGATCAGTATTAAAACATCTACAATCTACTTTCTCCTTTATCTCTGTAGTGGAAGGTCTACTCTGTTAGAGGATACAGTATTAACATCTACAATCTCTCTCTCTCTCACCTTTATCGCTGTAGTTGGAAGGTCTACTCTGTTAAAGGATCAGTATTAACACATTACAATCTCTCTCTCTCTCCTTTATCTCTGTAGTGGAAGGTCTACTCTGTTAAAGGATCAGTATGAAGAACATCTACAATCTCTCTCTCTCTCTCTCTCCTTTATCTCTGTAGTGGAAGGTCTACTCTGTTAAAGGATCAGTATTAACATCTACAATCTCTTTCTCCTTTTATCTCTTGTAGTGGAAGGGTCTACTCTTGTTAGAGGATCAGTAGATTTCTAATTTTTAACATCTACAATACTCTCTCTCTCTCACCTTTATCGCTGTAGTGGAAGGTCTACTCTGTTAAAGGATCAGTATTAAACATCTACAATCTCTCTCTCTCTCCTTTATCTCTGTAGTGGAAGGTCTACTCTTGTTAAAGGATCAGTATTAACATCTACAATCTCTCTCTCTCTCTCTCTCCTTTATCTCTGTAGTGGAAGGTTTACTCTGTTAAAGGATCAAGTATTAACATCTACAATACTCTTTCTCCTTTATCTGGTTCAGTGGAAGGTCTACTCTGTTAAAGGATCAGTATTAACATCTACAATCTCCTCTCCTTTATCTCTGTAGTGGGAAGGTCTACTCTGTTAAAGGATCAGTATTAACATCTACAATCTCTCTCCCTTTTATCTCTGTAGTGGAAGGTCTACTCTGTACTAGAGGATCAGTATTAACATCTACAATCTCTCTCTCTCCTTTATCTCTGTAGTGGAAGGTATCTACTCTGTTAAAGGGATCAGTATTAAACATCTACAATCTCTTCTCCTTTATCTCTGTAGTGGATCAGGACTGTCTACTCTGTTAAAGGATCAGTATTAACATCTACAATCTCTCTCTCCTTTATCTCTGTAGTGGATGGTTCTACACTCTGCCAGAGGATCAGTCAAGTGTGCAGTGTGGTCACAGCAGGGTGCTGAGGGACCAGTCTCTATCACCTGGGACACAGGTCTGCAGACAGTGCAAACTCACCATGCATCACCAGATACTGGGAGAAACCTGCTCCGTATCCAGGAAGACTATGACTTGTCCTCAGTGTAGAAAGAGATCCAGAACACACGTCCTGTACTACAGCAGATGAGTCAATCAACCAATAAAACAAGAGGCTCTGAAAAAACAGTAAGACCACTTGCAACACATGGGCCAAGTCAATCACCTTAATATGATTTACAGTAGTTAACTACAAAATTATGAGATAATATAAGTTACTGTAGTTGTGGAGGCCCACTTTTCAATCCTGGCAATGAATGTTTTCTGAACACATAATTTTTCCTCTTCCCTTGTAGTGGATGACAGCCTGCAGAGAGCTATAGTAAACCATAAAGACAGTCTGAAAAGGAGGTACGAATGTGTGATAGAAGGCAATCGAAAAAGCAGGGAACCAAACTCCCCTCAACAGGATTTACACAGAAGGCTCTACATCACAGAGGGAGAGAATGAAGGGTTTAACAATGAACATGAGGTGTGGCAGCTAGAGACAGCATCCAGGACACCAACCTCACATGACACAGCAATCCACTGCAATGACATCTTTAAAACCCATACCAGGCCAAGAGAGAAGCATCAGAACTGTGCTGACGAAGGGCATCGCTGGCATCGGAAAAAACAGTCTATGTGCAGAAGTTCATCGTAGACTGGGCTGAAGAGAAGGCGAACCAAGATGTGGATATCATATATTTGTGCTTCCTTTCGGGAGCTGAAATTGATTAAAGATCTCTTCCAGTAACAGTCTTCTCAGACTTTTAAAATGGCTTCCACACAGAACTAGACATAGGCAATGCAAAGAAACTCAACTGCCTGTAAAGCTATGTTCATCTTGATGGTTTGGATGAAAGCAGACTTCCATTGGATTTCCAAGCACAATGAAAAGGTGTCTGATGTCACCCAGGGACATCGTCTGGTCGATGTTCTGCTGACAAACCTCATCGAGGGGAATCTGCTTCCCTCTGCTCTCCTATGGATAACCTCCCGACAGCAGCAAAACCAATCAGATCCCCCCTAAGTGTGTTGACCAGGTGACAGAGGTACGAGGGTTCAATGACCCACAGAAGGAGGAGTATTTTAGGAAGAGATTCAGTGATGAGGACCTGGCCAGCAGAATCATTTCACACATAAAGACGTCAAGGAGCCTCCAAAATCATGTTCCACATTTCCAGTCTTCTGTTGGATTTCTGCAACAGTCCTTGAACACATGTGAGACACAGACAAATTCATGAGGAGAGAGATGCCCACGACTCTGACTGAGATGTTCAATCCAAAATCCTTGCTCATTCATGACCAGCCTTGAAGAACACAAGAAAAGTATCATGGAAAGAGATGAGAGGGATAACAGGAGCTCATGGGAGTCAGATAAGGAAGTTATTCTGAAGCTGGGGAAGCTGGCGTTTGAAAATCTGAGAGAAGGTAATCTCATGTTCTATGAAGAAGACCCTGAAAGAGTGTGGCATTGATGTCAAAGAAGCCTCAGTGTACTCAGGAGTGTGCACGCACAAAAGACTTTAAAGAAGAGTAGCATAGTGTGAAAAGTATTTCAAAGAGTGTGTACTGCTTGGTTCATCTGAGCAAACTTCAGGAGTTTCTCTCAGCTGTCGTACATGTACCATTGTTACACAACCAAGAGAACTGGATGCACTTGAAGCCCTTCCTCAAGAGAAAGTCTAGAGCGGCATCTGAAGAGCTAACCTTGCATGAGCTGCTGAAGAGTGCCGTGGATAAAGCCTTGGAGAGCAAGAACGGACACCTGGACCTTTTTTGTCCGCTTCCTTCATGGCATGTCACTGGTGTCCAATCAGAAGGCTCCTACGAGGTCTGGTGACACAGACAGAAAGCAGTCCAGAGAGCATCCAGAAAAACAATCAGATCCCCTTAAGGTGATGCAGAGGAAGATCTCCCCTGAGAGGTGCATCAATCTCTTCCACTGTCTGATAGAGATGAAAGACCATTCAGTGCAGGAGGAAATCCAAGCGTACTGGAGGTCAGAGAACATAGCCAAAAACCTCACACTTTCACTCAGTGTTCAGCGCTGGCATACATGCTACAGATATCAGAGGAGGTTCTGGATGTGTTTGACCTGAAACAATACAAGACATCACAGGGAGGGTCGTAGGAGACTGCTCCCAGCCTGTGAGGCGCTTGCAGGAAAGCTCTGTAAGTAATATCCCACACCAAAATAAATTGTAGTTATAGCAGTATTTTAATTAGCTGACTAAACTTTCTATCAGCTGAAAACTCTTCAAACAACCTATAACTGATCAGAAAAAGTTGAGCCATGGTATGCACGGCGTACATATTAGTCATGCAGGGCTAACAGGGTAAGCAGGGAAAGCTAAGCGTAAACATTATAATAACATGTCTGTCATGGTATTTACTCTGTGTTGACAGACTCACTGACTGTCACCTCTCAGATGCATTATGTGAAGTGTTGGCTTCAGTTCTCTGCTCAAACTCCTCACATCTGATAGAGCTGGATCTAAAGGAAAGTTATTGGCCTGACGGATCAGGAGAGTGAAGCTGCTCTCTTCTGGACTGGGGAATCCCCAATGCAAACTGGAGACTCTGAGGTCAGTGTTCCTTTACTTGATCAGCAAGTGATAATTGTTCAGTCAATCCTTGTTGTTTCTAATATAATAGGGGGCCTTAATTTAGTGAAATGTTAATTTGATGGCGGGTGCTTAGACTCTGGGTTTAATCGCAGAGATTGCTGGGATAGCTGTTCAGTTTATAGTTTGGTGCCCATTGCAGGGTGCCTGATCTCGCTCATAGTATGTTCATCCTTTATTTTACTGGTACCTGAAGTTGTGTAGCTCGCTTTAATTAAACCTTGAGTCTACATCTGAAGTTGGAGGTGTCCATGCATAACTGTTTAACCCCGGCTTACAATAGCTTGACTGCTTCTGTTATGAGCTTTTAAATCAAATCAGTGGAGGGACGTTGGAGGTCCAGTTGTGGAGTGCAGCAGAAAGGCTCTAGTTAATACTTGTGTTGGTGCTTTCAAGACAACTGGGGAACTCAGAAAAAAATGAGGTCAAATCATGACGTCAGTGATCTTCAGGTCGGAAAGTCGGAGCTCTAGAAAGATCACATATCCTGATGCCGCATTTTTTTGTAGCTGGGACTTTAATAAAGGAAATCTGAGAAAAACGCTTACGAAGTTTTTATCAGCACTTCGCCTGCAGTACTTGTGCTCTAAAGATTTCGACCATTGTTACTCTACCTTCCTGGATGGCTACAAGGCCCTCCCCCGCCCCCCTTTGGCAAAATCAAGATCACGACTCAATTTTGCTCCTCCCTTCCTATAGACAGAAACTCAAAAAAGGAAGTACCCTTGCTAAGGTCTATTCAATGCTGGTCTGACCGAATCGGGAATCCATGCTTCAAGACTGTTTTGATCACGTGGACTGGGATGTTCTGCGTTGCTTCTGAGAATAACATTGATGTGTAACACTGACACCGTGACTGTGTTAATCCAGGAAGTGTATAGGGGATATTGTTCCCACCATGACGAATTAAAAACCTATCCAAACCAAAAACCGATGGTCACTCTGAACAGAGTCTCCAGAGTATCTCTGTGGAGATGGGAGAATCTTCCAGAAGGACAAACCATCTCTGCAGCAACTCCACCAAATCAGGCCTTTATGGTAGAGTGACCAGACGGAAGCCACTCCTCAGTAAAAGCACATGACAGCCCGCTGGGGACTTTCAGACCATGAGAAACAAGATTTTCTGATCTGATGAAACCAAGATTGAACTCTTTGGCCTTAATGCCAAGCGTTCACATCTGGAGGAAACCCAGGCACCATCCCTACTGTGAAGCGTGGTGGTGGCAGGAGCATCATGCTGTGAGGAATGTTTTTGTTAAGTGGCAAGGATGGGAGACTAGTCAGGATTGAGGGAAAGGTGAAACGGAGCAAAGTACAGAGAGATCCTTGATGAAAACCTGCTCCAGAACGCTCAGGACCTCAGACTGGGACGAAGGTTCACCTCAGGAACGTCCAGTTTTTGGGAAAGACCAGGTTACCCGGGAGAAAATTTGTTTATTTTTGGTATGGACATTTGTAAAATCCAGGAAGATATTAAACCCTAGTTCTGGAGTTCAGAGATTATCTTTTGTAGGAAAGCAGCCGTTCATTGGCTGACTAGATTGTCTATCAGCTGAAAACTCTTGAACAAATTATAATAATACAACTGATCAAAATAAGTTGCAACATCAAGCCATGTACAGTATTCACGTTGTACACCCATTAGACTGCACTGGTAACTGTGTAAGGAAAGCTAAATGTAACGTGTCATACACCTGTCTCGTTCATGGTATTTACTCTGTTGGCAGAATCACTGACTGTGAAATCACCGACACACATCCTTTGAAGTGTTTGTCTCAGCTGTCAGTTCAAAAAACCCGTCATACCTGAGAGAGCTGGATCTGAGTAACAATGACCTGAAGGATTCAGGAGTGAAGCTGCTCTCTGCTGGACTGGGGAATCCCCACTGTAAACTGGAGACTCTGAGGTCAGTATTCCTGTAGTTGGTCAACAAGTGATAAACTGTTCACCAGATCCACGTGTTTTATAAAGGACCAAAATACCAATAATTCAATGTAAATCTGACACCTCATCATCTGACCTTTGACTGACAATATATAGAGACATTTTTAATTTATTTTAATTTAATTGAAGCTGCCACTTTTTTCTTTTCAGTACCAAAGAATAGCAGTGTCAGTGGCGATTTTTTAGCACGTAAATCTTGGTGGGGCAAAAAGTCACTACACAACACAATACAACACTAAACAATACATTAATTGGACGGTGACAAACGGTGCCCACAAACTTGTTAGGGCGCCTACATAAAAGCTGTCCCAACAGCAGTCCCAACACCTTACCACTGCTACACCCTGCTATCAGCAGAGCCTTGTCTGGCAGCAAAACTGTTCATTCAGCCTTCATTTACTGCCTTTAAAAACACTAGCTGATATGGCTGACTTGCTTAAACAAATGTGGTTACTACTGACAATTGAGATGTACAAACTATGGCATAAGGGGACGACGAGCGGACAAGAGGCAATCCATAATTTAGAAGAAAGACATTAATGAGCGAGCTAGGACAGACGTAGTCAATATACTATTTGTTCTGCACTTTTGAAATGTACAGCGACAGAACAGAATTCCAGAAATGGGCCGTTCTTACAGTGTTCTCCCTGTACACAAAGTCAGAACAGTAGGATAAATAAAGGGGGGGCATATAAGCAGACAATGAAAGCTCTTACAATATTTCTCTAAAAACAGGCTATAGGCTACATGTGCACCACCAAAGTCAGAAACAGTAAGCTAAACTATGAGGGGAAAATGGACCAAATTATTAGGGTGAGGCATGTGAGGCACATGGGCTAACTAACAGCTTACTACACAACATACACTTAGTATTACTTTCTTAGCTACAGTATACATATCTCCCTGGCATATTACATAATTTTATGCAGTAGAGTACAATACAATGCTGTTTTTGGACTCACCTTGTTGTTCTGTGCTCAATTGGGAACAGGAAGGTGGCGCGGGCGGTCCTTCGTGGGGGCAAATTTAGTCATCAACTTTGTCATCAAGTCTGGCATCTCTTGATTTATTGTGGTGCTTTCAAGACAACTGGGAACTCAGAAAAAAAACAAGGTCGAATCATGACGTTAGTGACTTTCAGGTCGGAGCTCTAGAAAGAGGCCCAAGTTCCGACTTAGAATTACAAGTTTGGATGACCGTTCAAAAAACGTATTTTCCCAGTCGGAGCTTGTGTTTTTTTCAGCGTTCCCAGTTGTCTCGAACTCACTGAAGTCTGAGATTTCCAAAGTTTCTGAGTTTCCAGTTGTTTTGAACGGCGGCAGAAGTCATGCTGGATTAACAGCATGGCCAATGTATTCAACCTTTTCTGGCCCATGATGTTGCATGTGAACTGTTTATCCTTTTAAGCTTGAAAGAGGACCCTTAAACCCAGACTTGGACCACACACATTCCACTCCACGGTATAGCAGGCTAGTGATCGTTTGCAATGCTTGCAGTTAGGCCACTGATTCCTTCTTAAACCCTCATTGTTGAATTTGCAATTTCCAACTTGTTGTGTAATGTTTATGTCCAATGCCCGAGAGGCATTGATACGTTTTTTTCTATAATTTCCCCCATAATTTATCTTCATGTGAAAAGGTTTGAAAGGATTTGCCAGTAGATTGTCGACTTGATCATGATGATGACTGTTAGCTTCCCTAGTATGATGTTGATAGGATCAGTCCAATCAAAGCTACTGTAGATATAACGTGATTTGACGTAATTTATCTGTGGCCAATGACCTTGAGCCTTCTGGATGGGCACCTTCTAATGTAATTCTATGGCAGCCCCAAGAGGCTTGAATGTTTGAAGCTCTCCCTTAGATTTTACGGTGACATAGAGTCTCCATGAGTGACAGAACACTGAGCCCAATCACGGACGCGCAACTAGAGAACATTACCAACCCCTACGCTCCGTATTTTCCGCTGGCTGCCCCACCACCACAGAAAAGCACTGAGCTAGGCTGAAAAACACCTGCATTTTGGAGCTGCCTTACTCAAGAAAACAAAAAAGAGACAATGTTTGTATGCGGCTTTATTAAGTCAATTATTATAAATTAATTTTTTTACATTGTTTGCAAACTGATATCTGACACGTGTTAATGCAAAAAAACAAGCAAACAACAGGATCTCTTTTTAAAGCTAAACTGGTGGGGCTCAAAACAGCTCTGCCCCACCTGCCCTGAATGAAGGGTCGCCTCTGAGCAGTGGGATTTTGAAATCATGTTTAACTCTCTGCAGGTTGTCGCTCTGTGCAGGTCGAAGAGGAAGGCTGTGCTTCTCTGGTCTCAGCTCTGAGGTCAAACCCTCCACACCTGAGAGAGCTGGACCTGAGCTACAATCACCAGGAGAATCCAGGAGTCAGACTGCTGTCTGCTGGACTGGAGGATCCACACTGGAGACTGGAGAAACTCAAGTATGTAGAGGGTTTTCACTGTGTCAATCTGTGTTGATGATTGACTTACTGTAATAGAGCTTGAGACCACCTGAGGTTGAGGGAAAGGACTGGATTGATCACAGTAGACCGCCTGAGTGAGGGACAAGTACTGGATTGATCGAGTAGACCACCTGAGTGGAGGGACAACTACTGGATTGATCAGAGTAGACCACCTGAGTGGAGGGAGAAGGACTGGATTGATCAGAGTAGACCACCTGAGTGGAGGGACAATTAACTGGATTGATCACAGTAGACCACCTGAGGGAAGGGACAAGGACTGGATTGATCGGAGTAGACCACCTGAGTGGAGGGGACAAGACTGGATTGATCAGAGTAGACCAAAAATGAGTGGAGGGACAAGGACTGGATTGATCACAGTTAGACCACCTGAGTGGAGGGACAAGGACTGGATTGATCAGAGTAGCATAGTGCTACACCATCTTTGCATGAACCAGTATGGGCCGGCGTCAGAGGTCTGAAACACACCAACACACAACCACCTGAGGAAAACATGTAATACTTTATTACAATCAAGTTTACATTTACATTTACATTTACGTTCATTTAGCAGACGCTCTTATCAAGAGCGACTTACAAATTGGTGCATTCACCCTATAACCAGTGGGATAACCACTTTACATTATTATTATATTATTATTATTATTTAAATTATTATTTTTTTAAGAGGGGGGGGGGGGTGGTAGGGTAGAAGGATTACTTTATCCTATCCCAGGTATTCCTTAAGAGGTGGGGTTTCAAATGTCTCCGGAAGGTGGTGAGTGACTCCGCTGTCCTGGCGTCGTGAGGGAGCTTTTGTTCCACCATTGGGGGTTGCCAGAGCAGCGAACAGTTTTGACTGGGCTGAGCGGGGGAACTATGCTTCCGCAGAGGAAGGGGAGCCAGCAGGCCAGAGGTGGATGAACGCATGCCCTCGTTTGGGTGTAGGGGACTGATCAGAGCCTGAAGGTACGGAGGTGCCGTTCCCCTCACAGCTACCATAGGCAAGCACCATGGTCTTGTAACAGATGCGAGACTTCAACTGGAAGCCAGTGGAGTGTGCGGAGGAGCGGGTGAGGTGGACGTGAGAGAACTTGGGAAGGTTTTGAACACCAGACGGGCTGCGGCATTCTGGATGAGTTGTTAGGGGTTTAATGGCACAGGCAGGGAGCCCGCCAACAGTGGAGTTGCAGTAATCCAGACGGAGATGACAAGTGCCTGGATTAGGACCTGTGCCGCTTCCTGTTTAAGGCAGGGTCGTACTCTCCGAATGTTGTAGCGAGCATGAAACTGCAGGATCGGGTCACCGCCTTGATGTTAGTGGAGAACGACAGGGTATTGTCCAGGGTCACGCCAAGGCTCTTCGCACTCTGGGGAGGAGGACACAACGGAGTTGGCAAACCGTGATGGCGCGAGATCAGGAACAGGCAGTCCTTCACCGGGAGGAAGGGCAGCTCCGTCTTGCCAAGGTTCAGCTGAGTTGAAGGTTGTGATCCGTCATCCCATACTGATATGTTCTGCCAGACATGCAGAAGATGCGATTCGCCACCTGGTTATCAGAAGGGGAAAAAGGAGAAGATTAGTTGTGTATCGTCAGCGTAGCAATGATAGGAGAGGCCATGTGAGGATATGACAGAGCCAAGTGACTTGGTGTATAGCGAGAATAGGAGAGGGCCTAGAACTGAGCCCTGGGGGGACACCAGTGGTGAGAGCACGTGGAGCGGAGACAGCTTCTCGCCACGCCACTTGGTAGGAGCGACCGGTTCAGGTAGGACGCAATCCAAGAGTGAGCCGCGCCGGAGATGCCCAGCTCGGAGAGGTGGAGAGGAGGATCTGATGGTTCACAGTATCAAAGGCAAAGCAGGACAGGTCTAGAAGGACAAGAGCAGAGGAGAGAGAGTTAGCTTTAGCTGTGCGGAGAGCCTCTGTGACACAGAGAAGAGCAGTCTCAGTTGAAATGACCAGTCCTGAAACCTGACTGGTTAGGATCAAGAAGGTAATTCTGAGGAGAGATAGCAAGAGAGTTGGGCTAAAGACGGCACGCTCAATAGTTTTGGAAAGAAAAGAAAGAAGGGATAGGGCGATGGTCTGTAGTGTTGACATCAGAGGGATCGAGGGTGTTTGGTTTTTTGAGAAGGGGTGCAACTCTCGCTCTCTTGAAGACGGAAGGGGACATAGCCACGCGGCAAGGATGAGTTGATCAGCCGAGGTGGCGAAGGTTGTAGGGGAGAAGGTCACCGGAGATGGTCTGGAGAAGAGAGGAGGGGATGGGGTCAAGCGGCAGGTTGTTGGGCGGCCTGCAGTCACAAGTCGCAAGATTTTATCTGGAGAGAGAGGGGAGGAGAAAGAAGTCAAAGCATAGGGTAGGGCAGTGTGAGCAGGACCAGCAGTGTCATTAGACTTAACAAACGAGGATCGGATGTCGTCAACCTTCTTTTCAAAGTGGTTGGACGAAAGTCATCCACAGAGAGGGAGGGGGGGGGGGGAGGATTCAGCAGGGAGGAGAATGTGGCAAAGAGCTTCACTAGGGTTAGAGGCAGATGCTTGGAATTTAGAGTGAGGAAAGTAGAAAGTGGCCTTAGCAGCAGAAACAGATGAAGAAAATGTGAGAGGAGGGAGTGAAAAGATGCCAGGTCCTCAGGGGAGTCTAGTTTTCTTCCATTTCCGCTCAGCTGCCCGGAGCTCTGTTCTGTGAGCTCGCAATGAGTCATCAAGCCACGGAGCTGGAGGGAGGACTGAGCCGGCCGGGACGATAGGGGACACAGAGAGTCAAAGGATGCAGAGAGGGAGGAGAGGAGGGTTTGAGGAGGCAGAATCAGGAGATTGGAGGAGAAGGATTGAGCACGGAGGAAGAGAGATAGGATGGAAGAGGAGAGGTAGTGGGAGAGAGAGAGACAGAAGGTTGCGGCGGCGCGTTACCATCTGTGTAGGGGCAGAGTGAGTGGTGTAGGAGGAGAGCGAGAGAGAAAAGGATACAAAGTAGTGGTTGGAGACATGGAGGGGAGTTGCAGTGAGATAGTAGAAGAGCAGCATCTAGTAAAGATGAGGTCAAGCGTATTGCCTGCCTTGTGAAGTAGGGGGGGACGGTGAGAGGGTGAGGTCAAAAGAGAGAGAGTAGTGGGAAAGAAGGAGGCGGAGAGAGAAATTGAGTCAAATGTAGACGTAGGGAGGTTGAAATCCCCCAAAAACTGTGAGGGGTGAGCCATCCTCAGGAAAGGAAACTTATCAAAGCGTCAAGCTCATTGATGAACTCTCCAAGGGAACCTGGAGGGCGATAGGATGACAAGGATAATTACGCTTAAATGGGCTACTGACTGTGACAGCATGGAATTCAAAGGAGGAGATAGACAGATGGGTTAGGGGAAAAATTGAGAATGTCCACTTGGGAGAGATGAGGATTCCTGTGCCACCACCCTCTGACCAGATCGCTCTCGGGGTATGCGAGAAACACATGGTCAGACGAGGAGAGAGCAGTAGAAGTAGCAGTGTGTTTTCAGTGGTAATCCATGTGTCCGTCAGCGCCAGGAAGTCGAGGGGACTGGGAGGGTAGCATAGGCTGGGATGAAGTCAGCCTTGTTGGCAGCAGAACGGCAGTTTGTGGGGTTTGTTGGGGGGTGGGGGGGGTTTGGGGGGACGGCAGAGGCTGCCCTGAGACCTGGAAACTCCAGGTGTGTGGTGCGTGCAGGGAACCACCAGGTTAGAGAGGCAGCAGCCATGCGGTGTGTGAGGCGTTTGTGTAGCCTGTGCGGAGGAGGAGAGAACAGGGGATAGGCAGAGGCATAGTTGACATGCTGTAGCAGATGGCTACAAATAATGCAGAGGAGATCGAATGAAATGAACTAAACATCTGGGAAAGGAGAGAGCAGGGCCTCCCTCACCAAAACTCCCCAATATAACTCTCCCAACTTCCACCTCAGAAACTATAATTGTTTCACTGAACCACCCGAATAAAACTCTCCCAACTTCCACTTTAGAAAATTAGAATTGTTGTAAAACTACAGCGGTTCAATGTTTCAAAGAAATAGACTCAACTTACTTTATTCAGCTAGCTAACTATTGACGCCATAGCTAACTAGCATGCTAGCTGCATCCAATAACACACAGTTTAGCACCAATACTTGTTACAACAAACTACCAACAGTGTGTTAACACACTAAACAGATCATTCGTGTCCGTGTCATAGTTCCTTCATAACGCAGCAATAATTAAACGTTGGCTACTAGCACAAAGATATTGTATTTAGCTGCTACAGTGCAGCTAGCTGGTAGTGTTGGCTAGCTAGCAATGGCTGCTGTGTTGACTTTGTTTGAAAAATGGCGTCGCTCTGCGAACGAATGTTAGCTGGCTAAAAGGACATTGTATTAGTAGCTTCCTACCGTTGCTAATAGCTACTCGCAAGCTAGTCCAGGAGGTGAGTTAGCTAGCTAGCTAGCTTCGTGCTACCACCCGGCACCGCCGAATACAATATTAACCCTACAATAATTACAATACAATAAACTACCCACAACACCCACGATGCCTACCTATAATACCTAACTACAATCTAAATACATAGTTTAGCTTACTCGACAAAGCCCAAGCTATGTACAAAGCCAAACTTACCCGACGCCAGCTGTCTGGGTGGCAGACAAGAAGACATTGGTCTTCTGCAATCAGTAGCTGTAATTAAGTACAGTAGCTACTAACTACTAAACGTTAATAGGATAGTTCATAGGATAATGTGGATAAGATGTGAGGTGGCCTACAAAATGGAATGTAGTCTATGACTCAACCTGAGCATCAGTAGGCTATGTGATTCATCAGTAGACTATGTGATTCCAACCTGAGCATCAGTAGGCTATGTGATTCAACCTGAGCATCAGTAGGCTATGTGATTCAACCTGAGCATCAGTAGGCTATGTGATTCAACCTGAGCATCAGTAGGCTATGTGATTCAACCTGAGCATGAGTAGGCTATGTGATTCAACCTGAAGCATCAGGTAGGCTATGTGATTCAACCTGAGCATCAGTAGGCTATGTGATTCATCCTGAGCATCAGTAGGAATAAACAAGCTGAATAAAACAAGCTCTGTGTTATAATGAAAGGCTTGAGCGTCATTACGCACTAGAAGGGGTGACACACTGCACAAAAGTGATACCTCTGCAAACGTGAATTCCTGCTACAGGGGACATTAGCCCAATACACATGGTCAAAGACGACGCATACAGCATAGTGATACAGTCCTATAGGACCCAGCCCACTTTAAGATACAGCCCTATAGGACCCAGCCCACTTTACGATACAGTCATATAGGACCCAGCCCACTTTAAGATAAAGTCCTATAGGACCCAGCCCACTTTAAGATACAGTCCTATAGGACCCAGGCCCACTTTAAGATACAGTCCTATAGGACCCAAGCCCACTTTAAGAATCAGTCATATAGGACCCAGCCCACTTTAAGATACAGTCATATAGGACCCAGCCCACTTTAAGATACAGTCATATAGGACCCAGCCCACTTTAAGATACAGTCATATAGGACCCAGCCCACTTTAAGATACAGTCATATAGGACCCAGCCCACTTTAAGATACAGTCATATAGGACCCAGCCCACTTTAAGATACAGTCATATAGGACCCAGACCACTTTAAGATACAGTCATATAGGACCCAGCCCACTTTAAAGATACAGTCTGCAAAACAAATGGGAACATAAGACAGAACATTTAAAAACACTAAACTTGCCCAGCTGACAAGAACCTCTGTGAGCAGTCTGAGCATGTGCCCCCATGCTGAGCCGGCCGGCATGGCAAGTTGCAGGTGAATAAAGTACAGTGGCATGAAGGGGACACAGATTCAGGTACATTACTTAGAATCCAGAAGAACAACGATAAGACCACACGAATAATGCAGCAACAGCTGGGGCTCTAGTTCCGGCTAGTTATTTCAGTTGGAGGCAAAAGGCGTGCTACAACAAGCAGCCTGTTCTATTCCAAAGGGGACAGGGTGAGCACAGCACCCCTTGAAACACAACTATCTCATCTGGTTCCCCAAATTCCCCCTCACACCTGTCTTTGTCGCCGGCAGCCCTACCAGCAGCGAACGACACCTGCGCCCTGTTAGAGTGAGTGCAATACAGATACTTGTAGACTATGGAACCCAACGTTCATCAAAGCACCAGCTCTCCTCAATCACCTGCCTGAACTCTCGGATCGGCCTTATAACAGTTTCTCAGAGACCCAGGCAGAGTTGGCAAGGAGGCACCGGCATAGAGCAGTTTGTTCATGATTGTGTTGAAGTCATTCCTTGCAAGCTTGTAATCACAGCGTCAACACAATACTGTAGGAAATGTTTCTGATTTTGGGTTTTAGTTGTGATAATTATTAGGTAGGTATGATAATTGATTTTTATCAGGTTAGTTTATTATAATGATAGTTATCAGGTTCAGTTATGATAATGATAGTTATCAGGTTAGTTATGAACATTGATCATTATCAGTAGTTAGTTATGATCATGATTGTTATCAGGTTAGTTATGATCATTGATAGTTATCAGGTTAGTTATGAACATTGATAATTATCAGGTTAGTTATGATAATTGTTAGTTATCAGGTTAGTTATGATCATTGATCATTATCAGGTTAGGTATGATAATTGATAGCTATCTGGTTAGTTATGATAATGGATCATTATCAGGTTAGTTATGATATTGATAAACTATCAATTTAGTTATGATAAATGATAGTTATCTGGTAGTGATGAGAGATTTTACATTTACTAAACTGTCTGTTCTTCTGCTACTGCTAAAGTGTGCAAACCTGGTGGACCGTGAACACAATCAAACCCTTGGCCTAGAAAATGTGAGTTTTAACTGCCTGAAGAATTAGCTTGTATTACTCAGTCTTTTTATAGTAAGGGTTTAGAAAATAATGGAAATCATTTTTCAGAGCTTGCTTGAATAAGTGAGCTATGTACAGTGGGGAGAACAAGAGTTTGATACACTGCCGATTTTGCAGGTTTTTTCCTACTTACAAAAGCAATGTAGAGGTCTGTAATTTTTTATCATAGGTACACTTCAACTGTGAGAGAAGGAATCTAAAACAAAAATCCAGAAAATCCCATTGTATGATTTTTAAGTAATTGATTAGCATTTTATTGCATAATCATCATTCAGCAAGTCTTAATAACCATTCTTGGTCCTTTAATACCTAGAAACATTAACATTTCTGATGTGGCCTTTAATACCTAGAAACATTAACATTCTGATGTGGCCCTTTAATACCTAGAAACATTAACATTCTGATGTGGCCCTTTCAGTAACTAGAAACATTAACATTCTGATGTGTGGCCCTTAATACCTAGAAACATCAACATTCTGATGTGGCCCTTTAATACCTAGAAACAATAACATTCTGGATGTGGCCCCTTTAATACCTAAAAACATTAACATTTCTGATGTGGCCCTTTTAATACCCTAGAAACAATAACATTCTGATGTGGCCCTTTAATACCTAGAAACATTAACATTCTGATGTGGCCCTTTAATACCTAGAAACATAAACATTCTGATGTGGCCCGTTTAATACCTAGAAACAATAACATTCTGATGTGGCCCTTAAATACATAGAAACATTAACATTCTGATGTGGCCCTTTAATACCTAGAAACAATAACATTCTGATGTGGCCCTTTAATTCCTAGAAACAATAAAACATTCTGATGTGTCCCTTTAATACCTAGAAACAATTAACATTCTGATGTGTCCCTTTAAATACCTAGAAACAATAACATTCTGATGTGTCCCTTTAATACCTAGAAACATTAACATTCTGATGTGGCCCCTTTCCTAATACCTAGAAACATTAACATTCTGATGTGGCCCTTTAATACCTAGAAACATTTGAACATTCTGATGTGGCCCTTTAATACCTAGAAACATTAACATTCTGATGTGGCCCTTTAATACCTAGAAACAATAACATTTCTGATGTGGCCCCTTTAATACCTAGAGAAACATTAACATTCTGATGTGGCCCTTTAATACCTAGAAACATTAACATTCTGATGTGGCCCTTTCATACCTAATACCTAGAAACATAGACATTCTGATGTGGCCCTTTAATACCTAGAAACATTAACATTCTGATGTGGGCCCTTTAATACCTAGAAACATTAACCTAGGAAACATTCTTGATGTGTGGCCTTAATACCTAGAAAAAACATTAACATTGTTGTTGTGGCCCTTGAATACCTAGAAACATTAATTAACATTCTGATGTGGCCCTTTAATACCTAGAAAACATTAACATTCGGATGTGGCCCTTTAATACTAGAAAACATTAACATTCTGATGTGATGTGAAGATGATTTGTAATATACCTGGTCTTCTCCATCAGATGCCTGTGATCTCACACTGGGACCCAAACACAGTAAACATTAAAGCTCTCTCTGTCTGAGGAGACACAGAAAGGTGACACGTAGCGAAAGAGGGACTCAGCCGTATCCTGATCACCCAGAGAGATTTGAGGACTGTGAACAGGTGCTGTGTAGAGAGGGTCTGAGTGGGGTTGCTGTTACTGGGAGGTAGAGTGGAGTGGGGGGGACTGATATAGGAGTGGCATATAAAGGGAATCAGCAGGAGAGGATGGGATGATGATGACCTGTGTACTTGGACAGAATGACAAATCCTGGAGTCTGAGCTGCTTTAACAACCGTACACTGCCTGGCACAATGAAAACCACACTATCATAGACGTCCCCTCCTCCAGCTCCCACAGAGTAGGAGTGTATTGGACTGGCCAGCCGGTACTCTGTCCTTCTACAGAGTCTCCTCTGACACACTGACCCACCTGAAACATTCCACACTCCACATTCACTGAGCCCTCTATCCAGGGGTTTCAGCTTTGGGGATGACTCCTCTTCAATGTCTTCTGTGTCATGTGGTCCCTGTGCCAAAACACATGATGTTTCACTGTAATCATGGTCATGTGTCAGTAAGGTACACACTGGAACAGTAGAATTGATATGAATCAAATCAAATCAAATCAAATCAAATCAAATTTTATTGGTCACATGCGCGAATACAACAGGTGCAGACATTACAGTGATATGCTTTACTTACAGCCCTTAACCAACAGTGCATTTATTGTAATACAAAATTAAAATAAAACAACAACAAAAAAGTGTTGAGGGGAGAAAAAAAAAAGAGCAGAAGTAAAATAAAGTAGTGACAGTAGGGAGGCCCACAGGATATATAGAATACAACAGGGTGGGGGGTACCGTTGCAGAGTCCAGTGTGCGGGGGGCACCGCTAGTTGAGGTAGTTGAGGTAATATGTACATGTGGGTAGAGTTAAAAGTGACTATGCATAAATACTTAACAGAGTAGCAGCAGCGTAAAAAAGGATGGGGTGGGGGGGGCAGTGCAAAATAGTACCGGGTAGCCATTATTAGCTGTTCAGGAGTCTTATGGCTTGGGGGTAGAAGCTGTTGAGAAGTCTTTTGGACCTAGACTTGGCATCCTAAATCGTTGGTACCGCTTGGCGGTGCGTAGCAGAGAGAACAGTCTATGACTAGGGTGGACTGTAGTCTTTTGACAATTTTGAGGGGCCTTCCTCTGACACCGCTTGTATAGAGGTCCTGGATGGCAGGAAGCTTTGGCCCCAGTGACTTGTACTGGGCCGTACGCACTACCCTCTGTAGTGCCTTGCGGTCAGAGGCCAAGCAGTTGCCATACCAGGCGGGATGCAACCAGTCAGGATGGGACTCTCGATGGTGCAGCTGTATCAATTTTTTGAGGGATCTGAGGACCCAATGCCAAATCGTTTTAGTCTCCTGAGGGGGAATAGGCTTTGTCGTGCCCTTTCACGACTGTCTTGGTGTGTTTGGACCATGATAGTTCGTTGGTGATGTGGACACCAAGGAACTTGAAGCTCTCAACCTGTTCCCTCACGCCCCCCGTTGATGAGAATGGGGGCGTGCTCAGTCCTCTTTTTTTCCTGTAGTCCACAATCATCTCCTTTGTCTTGGTCACGTTGAGGGAGAGTTGTTGTCCTGGCACCACACGGCCAGATCTCTGACCTCCTCCCTATAGGCAAGTGTCTCATCGTTGTTCGGTGATCAGGCCTACCACTGTTGTGTCCGTCGGCAAACTTATGATGGTTGTTTGGGAGTCGTGCCTGGCCATCAGAGTCATGGGGTGAACAGAGAGTACAGGAGGGACTGAGCACGCACCCCTGAGGAGCTCCCTAGTCGCTAGTTAACAGATCGATGATTATTATTATATCTAAAATAGTCATGATTATACACCACTGAAATTGGGTAGACATTGTAAAGTAGTAATTCATAGAATGAATCACCACTGTGTTAAAGGGTCCTCATTTAGAATTCATTGATCTTGTTGTTATTGCTTTTTTCATGTTTGTAAATATTCCTGTCTGTAAAATGTTCATTTGTCAAATTGTTGACCAAACAATCCTGCTTCTGTATAAAACACAATTCCACTGAATGGAATTTACATGTGAAAGCTTTGACTAATGAAGGTCAATAAAACAGATGACAGAAAAGAGCAGTTCTAAATGTTTTATTTTTTATAAGAATATGACCATTTTTAAATCAGTGGAGGCTCCTCAGAGGAGGAAGGGGAGGACCATCCTCCTCAGTGAACTTCATAAAAATGGTTTAAAACATTTTAAAAGTTAGCCTTTTTAGATAAAAACCTATACTAAATATATTAATGTCACCAAATAATTGATTAAATCACAATGAAGGTCTACAGTAGCCTCAACAGCACTCTGTAGGGTAGGCACCAGGGTGTAAGGCCGGAGGACATGCTAGCTTCCGTCCTCCTCTGGGTACATTGACTTCAATACAAAACCTAGGAGGCTAATGGTTCTTACCCCCTTCCATAGACTTACACAGCAGATTTATGACAACGTCCGGAGGACGTCATCAACCAGAGCCTGTTAAATTGAAGTGCATTCCAGGTGACTACCTCATGAAGCTGGTGAGAGAATGCCAACATTTGACTAGTACTGCCAGTCAAAAGTTTCAACACACTACTCATTTAAACAACACCTACTCATTTTTTACTATTTTTTACATTGTAGAATAATAGTGAAGACATCAAAACAATGAAATAACACATATGGAATCATGTAGTAACCAAAAAAGTGTTTTTAAACAAATCAAAATATATTTTAAATTTGAGATTCTTCAAATAGCCACCCTTGCCTTGATGACTGCTTTGCACATTCTTGGCATTCTCTCAACCAGCTTCATGAGGAAGTCACCTGGAATGCATTTTCAAATAACAGGTGTGCCTTCTAAAAGTTGTTAAGTTGCCTTCTTAATGTGTTTGAGCCAATCAGTGTGTTGTGACAAGGTAGGGTGGGGGGGGGGGGGGGGGGGGGGGGGGGGCGGGGTAGGGGGGGTACAGAAGATATCCCTATTTGGTAAAAGACCAAGTCCATATTATGGCAAGAACAGCTCAAATAAGCAAAGAGAAATGACAGCTCCATCATTACTTCAAGACATGAAGGTCAGTCCAATACGGAACATTTCAACAACTTTGAAAGTTTCTTTCAAGTGCAGTCGCAAAAAACCATCAAGCGCTATGATGAAAACTGGCTCTCTTGAGGACCGCCACAGGAATGGAAGACCGGGAAGTTACTTCTGCTGTAGAGGATAAGTTCATTAGAGTTACCAGCCTCATAATAACAAAAAAAAAAAACGGAAATATTGTACTTGTAAATTTGTTAGGACTCCAACCAGACCCAGAGAGTAGAGTCTCCAGTACCAAGCTGTCAGAGACTCCAACCAGACCCAGAGAGTAGAGTCTCCAGTACCCAGCTGTCAGAGGACTCCAACCAGACCCAGAGAGTAGAGTCTCCAGTACCCAGCTGTCAGAGACTCCAACCAGACCCAGAGAGTAGAGTCTCCAGTACCCAGCTATCAGAGACTCCAACCAGAACCCAGAGAGTAGATGTCTCCAGTACACAGCTGTCAGAGACTCCAACCAGACCCAGAGAGTAGAGTCTCCAGTACCCAGCTGTCAGAGAGACTCCAACCAGACCCAGAGAGTAGAGTCTCCATTACCCAGCTGTCAGAGACTCCAACCAGACCCAGAGAGTAGAGTCTCCAGTACCCAGCTGTCAGAGACTCCAACAGACCCAGAGAGTAGAGTCTCCAGTGCACCCAGCTGTCAGAGACTCCAACCAGACCAGAGAGTAGAGTCTCCAGTACCCAGCTGTCAGAGACTCCAACCAGACCCAGAGAGTAGAGTCTCCAGTACCCAGCTGTCAGAGACTCCAACCAGACCCAGAGAGTAGAGTCTCCAGTACCCAGTTGTCAGAGACTCCAACCAGACCCAGAAAGTAGAGTCTCCAGTAACCCAGCTGTCAGAGACTCCAACCAGACCCAGAGAGTAGAGTCTCCAGTACCCAGCTGTCAGAGACTCCAACCAGACCTAGAGAGTAGTCTCTAGCTGGGTAGCTGTCTCTATAAAGAGTAATTGGTCCATGGACAATCTCCACATTTTATCAGCAGAACGACACCATTTGATCAAAGGTAATATTACTTTTATTGTTCAGAGGGTTTGAGTTCACTTCCTGAACCGACCTGAAACAGGATACTTTTATCCTCATTGAAAATGGGCATTGTGTTTTTCCCCATTTTGTGTAAAATGCTAAATCCCTACTATAACTATGGCAACGAGGACCAGATATACTGAATTACTGTGTTGATGTGTCTATGCAGCTGAACAACTCTTTCCATAATGGGGGACCAGATATATTGAATTACTGTGTTGATGTGTCTATACAGCTGAACAACTCTTTCCATAATGGAGGACCAGATATACTGAATTACTGTGTTGATGTGTCCTCTACAGCTGATCAACTCTTTCCATAATGGAGGACCAGATATACTGAATTACTGTGTTGATGTGTCTATACCAGCTGAAACAACTCTTTCCATAATGGAGGACCAGATATTACTGGAATTACTGTGTTGATGTGTTTGGTATACAGCTGAACAACTCTTTCCATAAATGGAGGACCAGATATACTGAATTACTGTGTTGATGTGTCTATAACAGCTGAAACAACTCTTGTGAAGCCAAACTCTTTCCATAATGGAGGACCAGATATACTGAATTACTGTGTTGATGTGTCTCTACAGCTGAACAACGCTTTCCATAATGGAGGACCAGATATACTGAATTACTGTGTTGATGTGTCTATACAGCTGAACAACCTCTTTCCATAATGGAGGACCAGATATACTGAATTTACTGTGTTGATGTGTCTATACAGCTGAACAACTCTTTCCATAATGGAGGACCAGATATACTGAATTACTGTGTTGATGTGCTATACAGCTGATCAACTCTTTCCATAATGGAGGACCAGATATACTGAATTACTGTGTTGATGTGTCTATACAGACTGAACAACTCTTTCCATAATGGAGGACCAGATATACTGAAATTACTGTGTTTATGTGTCTATACAGCTGATCAACTCTTTCCATAATGGAGGACCAGATATACTGAATTTACTGTGTTGATGTGTCTATACAGCTGAAACAACTCTTTCCATAATGGAGGACCAGATATACTGAATTACTGTGTGTTGATGTGTCTATACAGCTGAACAACTCTTTCCATAATGGAGACCAGATATACTGAATTTACTGTGTTGATGTGTCTATACAGCTGATCAACTCTTTCCATAATGGAGGACCAGATATACCTGAATACTGTTGATGTGTCTATACAGCTGAAACAACTCTTTCCATAATGGAGGACCAGATATACTGAATTACTGTGTGATGTGTCTCTATAGCTGAACAACTCTTTCCATAATGGAGGACCAGATATACTGAATTACTGTGTTGATGTGTCTCTACAGCTGAACAACTCTTTCCATAATGGGGGACCAGATATACTGAATTACTGTGTTGATGTGTCTATACAGCTGATCAACTCTTTCCATAATGGAGGACCAGATATACTGAATTACTGTGTTGATGTGTCTATACAGCTGAACAACTCACTGAATTACTGTGTTGATGTGTCTATACAGCTGATCAACTCTTTCCATAATGGAGGACCAGATATACTGAATTACTGTGTTGATGTGTCAATACAGCTGAACAACTCTTTCCATTAATGGCCATTGTCATTGACAAGCCCAGAAGGCCAAAGCCTCTTCTGCAAAAAACATGATGGACAATATCTTTAAAACAATATCTTCAATTAAAACCCTTCATTAAAACCCACTAAATATAATTTTAGTGAATCCCTTGTCCTTCCAGGTGTTAGACTATTATCAGTGAGTCAGGTGTTCTCTGAAACCTGGTCCTGGAGAGCCACTGGGTGTGAGCTCTGTGGGGTACGGAGTGAAGCTACACAAACAAGACTGTTGACTGAAAGTCATCTGACCTTGGCAAAGGACATTGAAATCAGTGTGTCCATGGAACTAGCTGCTAAAGAGGCTCACCAGCTGAGTTCATCAGGAACTTTGTGGGTTCATCTAACAATCCTAATCACCAGCTGATACATTTTAATCTCATACACAGGATAAACCTTCCACCTAGAAAAACATTGTTTAATAGAAATCACAACCGCTCCTCTGTGTGATCTATGTAATCAAGGTGCCTGGACTCCTTTAATTATATGTACTGGGAGTGACCAGGGGACATGTTTTGGAAAGAGGTATCCTCATACCTTGTTCCCCCAAACTGTTATTACTGAATGATAATTCACCACTGTCATTACAGCAAAGACGTATAATGTTGTCAGGTTGGACAGCAGCTAAAAATATGTTGGAAACTAAGATGGCAACCACCACACCTCATTGGATCAGCACTTTTATAGATATAATGTATTTAGAACAATCCACTGCTAGGATTCATGGGGCTAGCCAAACAACAATGCAGCTGAAAACCATAAAATAACTCCTGTAGTTGGTTTTAACCCAACAGATTGACCGTTCATTATAATTTTTGTGCAAATGTGTACCTTGATTTTAGTATTTAATTTAATGGAGATCAGGTTGGGTGTGTTGGGGTGGTCCCAGGAGGAGTTGGAGGGTGGGTTGGGGTGGTCCCAGGAGGGTTGGAGGGTGGTTGGGGTGGTCCCAGGAGGGGTTGGAGGGTGGGTTGGGGGTGGTCCCAGGAGGGGTTGGAGGGTGGGTTGGGGTGGTCCCAGGAGGGGTTGGAGGGTGGGTTGGGGTGGTCCCAGGAGGGGTTGGAGGGTGGGTTGGGGTGGTCCCAGGAGGGGTTTGGAGGGTGGGTTGGGGTGGTCCAGGAGGGGTTGGAGGTAGGTTGGGGTGGTCCCAGGAGGGGTTGGAGGGTGGGGTGGGGTGGTCCCCAGGAGGGGTTGGAGGTGGGTTGATGCAGCTGAGGTGGGTGATTGTATATGTGGTTTATTATAATTGTATTTATCTGCAATAACTAGTTTCCATAATATACTGGTATTATATTTTTAACAGTATTGTTTCTCTAGCTGTATAAACCATTCCTGATGCTATTTGTTCTGATATATATTTTTACAGTATTGTGTCTCTAGCTGTATAACCATTCCTGCTGCTTATTTGTTCTGATATATATTTTAACAGTATTGTGTCTCTAGCTGTATAACCATTCCTGCTGCTATTTGGTTCTTGTCTGTTGTTCCTTTCAAATAATAAAACGTTTCCAACAGAGTTTCAACTGAAAATCAGAGACCGGGAAAATCAAGTCACATGCTGGTGTAAGGACATGGATTGTCCAGCCTGTGGTAAAAAGGTCAACATGGACAGTGGGGTGGGGGGGGGCTCCAGAAACAAAAAGAGAACAGAGAAATCACAAAAACAGGAAACAAGAAACAGGCATTCCAACGAAAGACACATAGACATGTTCACACTGTTGAGTAAGAGAACACTGAGGTGAGTGAATCATCAGACGAGGAAGTCACACTTGAAATCTCCTGACTTTTTCCTGGCGGGCCGCACGGCTACTATGTCTCCCCCTTGCTAGAGGGACAGCCGGTGGGTATGGAGATTGACACAGGGGCAGCTGTATCTCTTGTGTCAGAAAAAAATACACTGAAAACACCTTCCACTTCAACCAGCGCACCTCGTGTGTTAAAGACTTACACAGGTGAATCTGTCGCTGTGAGAGGCATCACTGATGTCACAGTTCAGGTAAACAGACAAACTGAAAAGCTGCCACTCTATGTTGTGAAAGGAGACTATGCATCACAACTAGGATGTTCATAGATAATCATAGAAAATCACACTGGACTGGCCATCAGTGCATACAATGACACACGGAGACACAGACCTACAGTGGGGGAAAAAAGTATTTAGTCAGCCACCAATTGTGCAAGTTCTCCCACTTAAAAAGATGAGAGAGGCCTGTAATTTTCATCATAGGTACACGTCAAAACTATGACAGACAAATGAGAAAAGAAATCCAGAAAATCACATTGTAGGTCTTTTAATGAATTTATTTGCATATTATGGTGGAAAATAAGTATTTGGTCAATAACAAAATGTCACACCCTGGCTCTGGGGACTCTATATTTTGAGCCAGGGTGTGTAGTTTCTATGTGTTTTGTGTTTCTATGTCGTGTTCTAGTATTGTATTTCTATGTTGGCCAGTGTGGTTCTCAATCAGAAGGCAAACGAGTGTCAGCTGTGGCTGGTTGTCTCTGATTGGGAACCATATTTAAACAGTCTGTTTTTCCATTCGTGTTTGTGGGATCTTGTTCCGTTTTGGTTTGTTGCCGTGTCGGTTGTGTTATATACCGAGGACATCACGTTTTCGTTTTGTTGTTTTGTTCGTGCATTCATTAAATAAATAAAATATGTTTGCAACTAACGCTGCGCATTGGTCTACTCCATAACGACGATCGTGACAGAAGATTCCTACCATACTAAGGACCAAGCAGCGTGTCCAGGAGCAGGGAGACTGGACATGGGAGGAAGCGCCGGGAAAGGAGATGGAGAGGTTGGCGGTGGGCAAAGTGTGGTCCTGGGAGGACATGCTCGGGGGAAAAGGGCCATGGGGCTAGGGTTAAGGCCCTGGCGGAGAGAGGAGCAACGGCGTCAACAGTGTCGTCGTCGTGACGGGACGAGAGGGCAACCCCAAAAAAAATGTTAGGGGGGGCAACACGGCATGGTTCGGCTGGGACAGCAGGAGGCTGCCACAGGGCGATTTGGGAAGATTTGCGAGAGGAGGCCACCGGGTTTGGGGGCCAGAAGGCAGGTTGGCGGAGCCTGGATGGACGGAGCAGAGCCAACTCCCCGTACTCAGGCATGGCAGCATGGGACTGGGCAGGTTCCGCGGTATGCGGAGCTGCGTACTGTGCCACGAGTGGTCCGGCATAGTACGGTACGTCCTGGGCCGAGCACCCAGCACGTGTCGTGCGAAGGGTGGGCATGCAGCCAGGACGGAGTGTGGCCGGCTCAGCTCTCGTGGTCTCCAGTGCCTCTCCTCAGTCCCGGATATCCTGCGCCAGTGTCACGTGCTGTTATGTCAGTAACGGGTACACAGCCCTGTACGTCCTGTACGGATTGCCTCAAACACAGAGTGTGTGTGTGTGAAGGTAGGCATTCAGCCAGGACGGGTTGTGGCAGCTCTTCACTCCAGGTCTCCTATCCGGTCTCCACAGGCCCGGCCCGGCCTGTTCCTGCCCCTCGCACCAAGCCTACGGTGTGCGTCGCCAGCCCGGCCCGGCCTGTTCCTGCTACTCGCACCAAGCCTACGGTGGCGCGTCGCAGCCCGGCCCGGCCTGTTCCTGCCCTTCGCACCAAGCCTACGGTTTGCGCATCGCCAGCCCGGCCGCCCGGCGGGGGTAGGATTCCTGCCACTCGCACCAAGCCTACGGTGCGCGTCGCCAGCCCGGCCCGGTATGTTCCTGCTACTCGCACCAAGCCTACGGTGCGCGTCGCCAGCCCGGCCCGGCTTTTCCTGCCACTCGCACCAAGCCTACGGTGCGCATCGCCAGCCCGGCCCGGCCTGTTTCCTGCTACTCGCACCAAGCCTACGGTTGCGCGTCGCCAGCCCGGCCCGGCCTGTTCCTGCCACTCGCACCAAGCCTAGGGCGTAGCGAGGTCGTGCAGCCTGGTAAGGCCCGTTCCTGACCACTCGCACCAAGACAGGGGTGGGAGTCGGTCAGCCTGGAAAGGCCAATTTCTGCTCCACGCACCAAGCCAGGGGTGCGCATCGTCAGCCCGGTCCGGCCCGTTGCTGCTCCACGCACCAAGACAGGGGTGCGTATCGTCAGGCCCGGTCGGCGGCCCGTTGCTGCTCCACGCACCAAGCAGGGGTGCGCATCGTCAGGACCCGGTCCGGCCCGTTGCTGCTCCACGCACAAGCCAAGCCAGGGGTGCGTTATCGTCAGCACGGTCCGGCCCCGTTGCTGCTCCACGCCACCAAGCCAGGACCTGTGCGCATCGTCAGCCCGGTACGGCCAGTTGCTGCTCCACGCACCAAGCCAGGGGTGCGTATCGTCAGCCCGGTCGGCCCGTTGCTGCTCCACGCACCAAGCCAGGGAGTGCGCATCGTCAGCCCGGTCCGATCCATTCCTGCCTCCACGCACCAAGCCAGGGGTGCGCATCGTCAGCCCGGTCCGGCCCGTTGCTGCTCCACGCACCAAGCCAAGGGTGCGTATCGTCAGCCCGGTCCGGCCCCGTTGCTGCTCCACGCACCAAGCCAGGGGTGCGCATCGTCAGCCCGGTCCGGCTCCGTTCCCTGCTCCACGCACCAAGCCAGGGGTGCGTATCGTCACGCCCGGGTCGGCTCCCCTGTTGCTGCTCCACGCACCAAGCCAGGGCGTGCGCATCGTCAGCCCGGTCCGGTCCGTTCCTTGCTCCACGCACCAAGCCCAGGGTTGCGCGTCGTCAGTCCGGCACAACCAGTGCATGGGTCAACCGGTGCCTGATCAGGTATACCGGTCAGCGGCTCCACAAACGGAGCTTAAGCAATCCGCTCCATTGATGTCCAGCCCAGCTCCAGCCAGCGGGGCCAGGACCGGACCAGGGGGCGTGCTACGGGGGGATTATTGAAGGGTGGTGGTCAAGCCGGAGCCGGAACCGCCTCCGAGGAGGAATGCCCAACCAGCCCTCCCCTGTTTGGGTTTTGTTGAGGCGCGGTCACAGTCCGCGCCTTTGGGGGGGGGGTGGTTGGTCACACCCTGGCTCTGGGGACTCTATATTTTGAGCCAGGGTGTGTAGTTTCTATGTGTTTGTGTTTCCTATGTCGTGTTCTAGTATTGTATTTCTATGTTGGCCAGTGTGGTTCTCAATCAGAGGCAACGAGTGTCAGCTGTGGCTGGTTGTCTCTGATGGGGAACCATATTAAACAGTCTGTTTTCCATTCGTGTTTGTGGGATCTTTGTTCCGTTTTGGTTTGTTGCCGTGTCGGTTGTGTTATACCGAGGACGTTCACGTTTTCGTTTTGTTGTTTTGTTCGCGCATTCATTAAATAAATAAATATGTTTGCAACTAACGCTGCGCATTGGTCTACTCCGTATAACGATCGTGACACAAAAGTTTCTCAATACTTTGTTATATACCCTTTGTTGGCAATAACACAGGTCAAACGTTTTCTTTAAGTCTTCACAAGGTTTTTCACACACTGTTGCTGGTATTTTTGGCCCATTCCTCCATGCAGATCTCCTCTAGAGCAGTGATATTTTGGGGCTGTCGCTGGAGCAACACAGACTTTCAACTCCCTCCAAAAAATTTCTATGGGATTGAGATCTGGAGACTGGCTAGCCACTCCAGAGGACCTTGAAATGCTTCTTACGAAGCCACTCCTTGGTTGCCCGGGCGGTGTGTTTGGGATCATTGTCATGCTGAAAGAACCCACCACGTTTCATCTTCGATGCCCTTGCTGATGAAAGGAGGTTTTTCACTCAAATCTCACGATACATGGCCCCATTCATTCTTTCCTTTACACGGATCAGTCGTCCTGGTCCCTTTTGCAGAAAAACAGCCCCAAAGCATGATGTTTCCACCCCATGCTTCACAGTAGGTATGGTGTTCTTTGGATGCAACTCAGCATTCTTTTCCTCCAAACACGACGAGTTGAGTTTATACCAAAAAGTCATATTTTTTGGTTCATCTGACCATATGACATTTCTCCCAATCCTCTTCTGGACATCCAAATGCACTCTAGCAAACTTCAGACGGGTCTGGACATGTACTGGCTTAAGCAGGGAGACCGTACTGGCACTGCAGGATTTGAGTCCCTGGCGGCGTAGTGTGTTACTGATGGTAGGCTTTGTTACTTTGGTCCCAGCTCGCTGCAGGTCCTTCACTAGGTCACCCCGTGTGGTTATGGGATTTTTGCTCACTGTTCTTGTGATCATTTGACCCCACGGGGTGAGATCTTGCGTGGAGCCCCCAGATCGACGGGAGATTCTGGGATCAGTGGTCTTGTATGTCTTCCATTCCTAAATAATTGCTCCCACAGTTGATTTCTTCAACCAAAAGCTGCTTACCTATTGCAGATTCAGCTCTTCCCAGCCTGGTGCAGGTCTACAATTTTGTTTCTGGTGTCCTTTGACAGCTCTTTTGGTCTTGGCCATAGTGGAGTTTTGGAGTGTGACTGTTTGAGGTTGTGGACAGGTGTCTTTTATAGACTGATAACAAGTTCAAACAGGTGCCATTAATACAGGTAACGAGTGGAGGGACAGAGGAGCCTCAAAGAAGAAGTTACAGGTCTGTGAGAGCCAGAAATCTTGCTTTGTTTGTAGGTGACCAAATACTATTTTCCACCATAATTTGCAAATAAATTCATTACAAAATCATACAATGTGATTTTTGGATATTTCTTTCTCATTTTGTCTGTCATAGTGACGTGTAAGCTATGATGAAAAATTTACAGGCCTCTCTCATTTTTTAAGTGGAGAAACTTGCACCAATGAGTGAATGACTAAATACTTTTTTTTCCCCACTGTACCTGCCATCTTAAAGGGAAACATGGAGAAGTCTTTAATGGACAGCTGGGGTAGTATGAACGACATTACAGGGAGAGCTTAGCCATTAAGCAGACAGCAAAAACCAACGTTTCTGAAAAGCACGACCAAAAGTCAAGGCTGACTTGGACGCTTTAGTCAAGAAACAAAGTATTGGAAGCCAGTCAGCATGAAAGTGAACGCATGAGCAACACCATCTACAGTCCTTAAAAACACTAGAACCGTCTGGCGCTTTCAGCTATAGTAGGGATGGGTAACTCCATCCTCTGGGGTGTCACACTTTTCCCCCCATCCCTAGCAAACACAGCTGATTAAACTAATCGCATTCTAAATTGAAGATTATGATTAAGTTAATTATTGGAGTCCGGTGTGTTAGCTGGGCCTGGGGCAAAAGTGTGACACCAATCAGGCCCCGAGGACTGGAGTTGCCCATCCCTGCACTATAGCAAGGTGTGACCCAATCAGGCCCCGAGGACTGGGAGTGGCCCATCCCTGTGCTATAGCAAGGTGTGACACCAATCAGGCCCCGAGGACTGGAGTTGCCCATCCCTGCACTAGAGCAAGGTGTGACACCAATCAGGCCACAGAGGACTGGAGTTGCCCATCCCTGCACTAGAGCAAGGTGTGACACCAAATCAGGCCACAGAGGACTGGAGTTTGCCCATCCCCATGCACTATAGCAAGGTGTGACACCAATCAGGGCCCAGAGAACTGGAGTTGCCCATCCCTGCACTAGAGCAAGGTGTGACACAATCAGGCCCCGAGGGACTGGAGTTGCCCATCCCTGCCCTTAGAGCAAGGTGTGACACCAATCAGGCCCCGAGGGACTGGAGTTTGGCCATCCCTGCACTATAGCGCAAGGTGTGACACCAAATCAGGCACCCCGAGGACTGGAGTTTGCCCATCCCTGCACTTAGAGAAAGGTGTGTACACCACTCAGGCCCCGAGGACTGGAGTTGGAGCATGTCCGTGCACTAGAGCAAGGTGTGACACCAATCAGCCCCGAGGAATGGCAGTTTTCCCACTCCTGACACTAGAGCAAGGCCGCTGTGAACACATGGTTGATAAAATAAAACGCTTGAATAAATAGTGCATAAACTATTGTAAAGGATTAATTGCATGAAGGAAATAATTTGTGGAAGGAACTATATTTTTTGTAACTTTAAAAAAAGTTAATTTCACAAAAGTAAAATAAAATAAAAAAAAGGCCTATAGCCTATTTCTGTTTAACCTTACAATAAAAACATTACAGTGTAATTATCCCATTTATCTACTTTATGTTGTAGATATTCATTAGTAATAGAATTTTAGTACTTAATAAAGTCCCCAGTACAGTTTATTTTTGACACAGTACAACTCAAAAAAAAAGTATTATTAAATACATAATATAACTAGCCAGAGGTGCTCAGGAGGAAATTATTTGGTTCCGTATTCATCATCAAAAGCACCAGTGCACATTAACAAGTGTAATTTAAAGGATGAATCTGCATAAAATAAATATTTGTGGGAAATATATTCATCGACAAGATGATAAAACAATAATGTTGTTGATTGTATATCAGCACTGTTACGAGCCTTTTTCACATGAACCAATCACGTCTTCTCCTTTATGCTTTCAGGTCCACAGTCATCACACAGCTTCGGGCTTTGTGTGAGCAAGCCCCACAAAGGGAAATCGGGTGCCCCTGCACACAGTTTTTATGAGACTTTTTCCCGCCGCCACTTACTTACGTGACATTGTGTCTCCTTTTTCCCCAGTGGGAGCTGTGGTGCTTGGGGAACAGAGGGGAGGAGAGCAGGACACTGCTGTCTTGGACATTGTGTAATTTTTCACCAGGTGGGAGCTGTGGCTGCTTGGGGTAAGAGGGAGAGAACAGGACAATGCTGTCTTGGCATTGGGTCTTTTTCCCTGTGGAGCTGTGGTGCTGCTTGGGGAAGAGGGAGAAACAGGAACCGGCTGTCTAGGCATTGAGTGTCTTTTTTCCCCAGTGGGAGGCTGTGGTGCTTGGGGAAGAGGGAGCCGGAGAGCAGGACCTGCTGGTCTTGACATTGTGTATGTTTCCCAGTGGGAGCTGTGGTTGCTTGGGGACAGCGGGGAGAGCAGGACCTGCTGTCGGAACATTGTGTATTTTTTCCCCAGTGGGAGCTGTGGTGCTTGGGTGAAGAGGGAGAGGCAGGACCCTGCTGACCTTGACATGTGTTCTTTTTTTTTTGGTTGGGCTCCACGTGTCTCAAAAACAAATTCAGTCTCAGACAGTCTCCCACTCGGTCTGGTCTGGTTTCAAACTTTCCCCAGATATGGAAAGACACTTGAGCAAGTTGGTTTTCGACATCCGCTTGCTTAACCAAAAACAGAAGTCACATGACATCATTATCAGTTTCTATCTGGTTTCTCATTGGCCATGAATCCATTGACGACAGATCTATTATGTTACTCCGTTGTTGCTTAGTAGCCAGTAAGCAATGCTAGCGCACTGAGAGTGGGTCATGTGCCCTAATATTGAATGAACAGCAGGGATGTTGTGGAAACATGACTGTATTAGAAATAGGCTTCACCTTCACCTCTTGAATGTGGAGAGTTATTTGAATAAAGGTATGGTGCCATAGAAACTGCAGAATGCTGCTCTTTCAGATACAGCACTATATAGAAAATCACAATTGTTTTACCTGCATGTAGACTTCTGAAGGAGGATTTGATAAAGAGATGCTCCTTTTCCCTGCAATCTGGCAATTACAAGATGCGCCCATCTCTCTTAATGTACAATGTGAAACGTGAATAATATTGTCACTCATCAGAATTATTGGTCAGTGTACTCTTATCAGGTGTAGTTTTGATGGGGCCGGGCGTGTGAGGCTGACTGGCTCATTTGTTTGTCCACTCATCAAACTTCGGTAGTCAAGATATGTTTTGCGTAATTATAAAGGCCTCTCTTTTTGCAAACACCAATCTCACACTCCAATTCGAGCAAATAAGTACAAAAAGTATTTTAGCAGATTTTTTGTGCGTTTTTGGTCATGGCTTAATTCGACCCCCCAAAAAATGTATTTTCCTATTGAATGAAGTCGTACAAAAATGTGTTATTTTTCACACAAAAATCAGCCACACATAAATGCATGTTTTTTGTGCATATTTAACACCGGATTGAGTGTGGAGGCTTGTGTTGACTGTGCACAACACATAGCATGTTTTCGTTTCCTGTTCCCAACAATACATTTGATTAGTAATAGGACTTATAGTAAATAAAACAGACCTGTAACAGGTTTATTTTACAAAGTTAAAACATAAAAGAGAAATGTATCAACCCACAAGGCGGGTGGTCAAATGATTTTGCATGCTGATTAAACAGGCATAACACAAACTCATCATTACACTATTGTTCTAAAATGAATTCAACATCTGCACCCTCCTTATCATTCATCCTTATTCAGTTAAGCCTAATTTAAATTCATTTGTGAAGTAAGGTGCAAACACTATCGCCCATTCATCCATTTGTCATTTATTCAGTGAGGAAAAGAGAGACTCATTAGTGGCCGCATTGTCTTGGCAAGATTAAGTTGGGAATAGGTGTGAAAACAACGGGTAACAAGGCATAGCATACTTTTCCTGTTTGTGAAAACAGCATGATTTCTATGATCTTGTCATAAAAAACTGTCATCAAACTCCGAGTGGCGCATGTGCGTCTAAGGCACTGCATCGCAATGTGAGCCGTGGCCACTAGAGATGCTGGTTCGAATCCAGGCTCTGTCGTAGCCGGGCCGTGGGACCGAGAGGACCCATGGGGTGGTGCACGAGATTGGGCCCATGGGTAAGGGGAGAGGAATGGCCGGCAGGGATGGTTGGTAGGAGCATGGCGTTTGCAACCAGGGTTGTGGGGTTTCGATTCCCGCTGTGGTGCCTAGTATGAAAAAAAAATATATATTACAGTGGGGGAAAAAAGTGTTTAGTTCAGCCACCAATGTGCAAGTTCTTCACACTCAAAAAGATGAGGAGAGGCCTGTAATTTTCAATGGACACCAGAAACAAAAATGGTAGACCTGCACCAGGGCTGGGAAGACCTGGAATCTGCAATAGGTGAAGGCAAGCTTTGGTTTGAATAAAATCAACCGGTTGGGAGCAATTGTATTAGGAAATGGAAGACATACAAGGACCACTGATAATATCCAGACTTTGTTCACTCAGCCTGGGCCAGGGTATACAATTTTGTTTCTGGTGTCCTTTGAAAGCTCTTTGGTTCTTGGCCATCATAGTGGAGTTTTGGAGTGTTGACTGTTTGAGGTTGTGGACAGTGTAGTCTTTTATACTGATAACAAGTTCAAACAGGGCACATTAATACAGGTAACGACGTGGGCGGACAGAGGAAGCCTCTTAAAGAAGAAGTTACAGGTCTGTGAGAGCCAAGAAATCTTGCTTGTTTGTAGTGACCAATACTACTTGATTTCCACCATAATTTGCAAATTAAATTCATTAAAAAATCACCCCACAAAATCCTACAATGTGATTTTCTGGATTGTTTGTTTCTCATTTTGTGGGTCATAGTTGACCGTGTCTTACCTATGATTTGAAAATTACAGGCCTCACTCAATCTTTTTAAGTGGGAGAAATTGCACAGTTGGTGGCTGACCGTAAATACTTTTTTTCCCCCACTGTAATAGGATGCACTCACAAACTGTAAGTCGCTCTGGAAAAGAGCGTCTGCTAAATGACTAAAATGTAAAAAAGTATAAAACAAAAGTCTTTTTAAAATGAACCCGTCCTCCTATAGCCCTTCCCACCATCCTCCTTCTGGCGAAATGTCTCTGTTCCTGTAAAAGAGAAGTAGAATAGTTTCTACATATTAAACCCACTATGCTCTGTTTTGAGACTGATGAGGGAAGAGGTGGAGGTGGAAAGCCTTTTGGCAACACTACTTTAGTTAGCACCAACCTTGTGACTAATTTAATTTCCGGTTTGGCGATACTTGGGGAAATCAATTGTTATCTTTTACCTTCCCAATACCTTCCCCCATGTCTCATATTCACTGTTATCTTTCTGTGATTCCCAAAAAATTTACCCCCCCCCTTTTTTTCCCACAACAGAGATGGCTTGATGTTGGTGTGCAGGCATAGAGTGTATATTCCCTTTCGTCCTTCTATGGAGCAGATGGTAGTGTACAGTTCAGGAGATGGCTTGCTTGATGTGGTGGAAGCATAGAGTGTATAGTCCCTTTAGTATCTATGGACCCGATGGTTAGTGTACAGTTCAGAGATGGCTTGATGTTGGTGTGCAGCATTAAGAGTGTATAGGACTTTAGCTCCTTGGGCCAGATGGTAGTGTATCATTCAGATGTATGGCTTGATGTGGTTTTTTTTTTTTTCGCCGCATAGAGTGTATTAGTCCCTTTAGTCTATATGGACCAGGGATGGTAGTGTACTAGTTTTCAGAGATGGCTTGCATGTGGTGAGCAGCATAAGAGTGTATAGTCCTTGATAGTCTTATATGTGGCCAGATGGCCAGGTTGGTGAGGGTACAGCGTGGGGAAAGAAACTGTTCAGATGGGGGCTTCTATAACATCCAATCACATAGGTAGTACAGCAGCTGGACAGTTGAAACATAGCTAAAAATAATGCACATAATGCCTTGGTTTAGATAACGGACATGTTTCTGTACAGATCGCAGGATCTTAATTTAATCAGCCTGTTGCAGGGAGAACCTAAAAATTGTTAGTGTATTTGAGTGTTTAAAAAGGCTTCTGAAGTTTGTAATTTAAATTTTTCCCACCTTACCCTTTGAAAAATGTCAATTTTATTATTACATTTACTCAGACGCTCTTTTACAGAGCGCCTTAACAGTTAGTGAATACTTTTTGTTTTTATCCGGCCCCCCGTGTGGAATCAAACCCACTAAACCCGTAGGCGGATTGCAAACGCCCATGCTCTATCAGCCGGCCATATCCCTCCCCTACCCTGGGCCAATTGATGCGGCCGCCCATTGAGTCTCCCAGGTCGCGGCCCGGACTACCGACAGAGCCTGGATTCGAACCGGAATCTCTATACGTGGCAATAGTTAGAACTGTGATGCAGTGCCTTAGACACTGCGGCACTCAAGGAGACTGATTATAATCCACATTATATTTCAAATGTCGTGTTGCTTTCAGGATGATTTTCCTGCTTGTAGCAAACCGGCTCAAATTAAGATCCTACATCTGTAGGGCAATAATACCTGTCTTTAATGTACCATTGGCTATATTAGGAGGACAAAAAATCTCTTTACACATTGTTTTCTTGACCATGGTGACATATTTTATTTAACCTGTTGTTTAGGCTGTTTGAATGAGTTCCTATGAGAGGCTACTTCATCTGCAAAGAAAAACAGTGGCGCGCCGACACCAGTTTTCCTCATATGAAATTAAAAAGTATGTTTGTAAGCCTACGCACTTACAAAAATGGCTGATGTTGAAACTGTGGGACACATTCTTCTTCTCTGCAACATTTAAAATTAGGATAAATGTGTTAGGTTTGAAGAGGAAAGACGGGCAGACTCTGGTAAGTCTATAGCATACATAGAAACTATTATATTAGAAAGTTTAGGTGTTTTACACAGACATTCAATAGTCAGAGTAGGTTTGATATATGAATCACTTAATCATGCTGAAAGCAACCTGATAGTCTCTGTGGAAAAGTGAAACATTATCATGCTAAGGCTACATGCTCTGTCCTGCTACTGGTAGGCCTGTTTGTGTAAACGTTGTGGGAACTGATCCGAACACGGTTCAGGCTGGACATCTAGGTATGTAGGCTATAGCTGAGAGTATAGACCCCCATCTGCATATCACTAACAAAACCAGCTATTAATATACTCAGCAAAAAAAAGAAACGTCCTCTCACTGTTCAACGTTGCGATTTTGGGTTTTAAGCAAATTTAAAACATATGTAAAGTATGGTTCAGTGAACATAACAAGATTTCAAACAAACTGAGACATAAAACTGAACTTAGTTCCACAGAAAATTTGAAAAAATGTGTCCTGAACAAAAGGGGAATCAAAAAATCAAAAAGAAACAGTCAGTAATTCTGGTGTGGCCACCAGCCTGGCATTAAGTACTGCAGTGGCATCTCTCTCCTCATGGGACTACACCAGATTTGCCAGTTCTTGCCTGTGAGATGTTACCCCAGGTCTTCACTCGAAGGCACCTTGCAAGTTCCCAGGGGACATTTCTGGGGCGTATGGAGCCCTAGCCCTCACCCTCCTATTCCCAACAAGAATCCCAGACGTGGCTCAATGGGATTGAGATCCGGGTGTTATAGTCTGGCCATGGCAAGAACACTGACATATCCATGTCTTGCAGGAAATCACAGCACAGAAACGGGCAGTATGGCTGGTGGGCATTGTCATGCTGGGAGGGTCATGTCAGGAATGAGGCCTGCTGGAAGGGTACCACATTGAGGGAAGGAGGATGTCTTCCCCTGTAACTCACAGTGTTGAGAATTGCCTGCAATGACAACAAGCCTCAGTCCGATGATGCTGTGACACACCCGCCCCAGACCATAACGGACCCTCCACCTCCAAATAGATCCCGCTACAGAGTACAGGCCTCGGTTAAAACGCTCATTCCTTCTACGATAAACGTGACGAATCCGACCATCACACCCCTGGTGAGACAAAAAACCGCGACTCCATCAGTGAAGAGCACACTTTTTGCCAGTCCTGTCTGGTCCAGCGACAGTGTGTTTGTGCACATTATGTGACGTTGTTTTTTGCCGGTGATGTCATGGTAGGGGGGCTGCCTTACAACAAACAGGCCTACCAAGCCCTCAGTCCAGCACTCTCTCTAGCCTATTTGCGGACAGTATGAGCAGTGATGGAGGGATTGGGTGCTGTCCGTGGTGATTCCTGGGCAGTTAGTTGTTGTTGCCATCCTGTACCTGTCTCCAGTCAGGTGTCCATGTTTCGGATTATGTACCGATCCTGCATGAAGGTGTTGTTACACGTGGTCCTGCACTGCGAGGAGGACGATCAGCTGTCCGTCCTGTTCTCCCTGTGGCGCTGTCCTTAGCCGTCTCACAGTACGGACATTTGCAATTTTATTGCCCTGGCCAACATCTGCAGTCCTCATGGCCTCCTTGGCAGCAGTGCCAAAGGCACGTTCACGCCGATTGAGCAGGGACCCTGGGGCATCTTTCTTTTGGTGTTTTTCAGAGTCAAGTAGAAAGGCCTCTTTAGTGTCCAAGTGTTCATAACAGTCGAACTTAATTGCCTACCGTCTGTAAGCTGTTAGTATCTTATCGACCGTTCCACAGGTGTGCATCCGTTCATTTAATTGTTTATGGTTCATTTTAAACAAGCATAGAAAAACAAGTGGTTTAAACCAATTACGATGAAGATGATGTGAAGTTATTGGGATTTTTACGAATTATTCTTTGAAAGGCCAGGGTCCTGAAAAAGGGGGACGTTTCTTTTTTGCCTGAGTATATTTTATAACCTAGCCACTTTACTAAAAAAATTCTTACTTGTTGCAAAAAATCTTTTGAAGTAAAAATGATTTCCCCAATAAAATTAAAGCCCTTTTAGCCCTTTTGTCTACTTCTAAATTTCAAAGAAATAAATCCTATTTTTAATGAAAAAAAATAATTTGGGACTGCCTTGTTTTTGGTGACGTCTTTAACTACCTTAACAACGTGCCCTATTTTTATTTGACAGTTAACTGGAAAGAGATGTCAAAAACCAGAGTTCATCTGTTGCATTAAATACCCCTGACTGTTTCGATATGTTGTTAGAAAATTTTTTATTTCTAAGAGATAATGAATACAAGAAAAAGGGAAAAATTCTGAATTGTTGTCATGTTCACCCAAAAAGCTCCCTCTTGTTTAGGGGGGGGGTCTAAAATGAGTCTCTCGGGGAGAGAGGGGAGGGGGGCCCTCCCTCTAAAATGAGCCTCTGGGGAGAGAGAGGAGGGGGGTGCTCTAAAAGGGCCCTTCGGGGGAAGGGGGGGGGGGGGCCCGTCTTAAAAAGTCTCTCGGGGGAACCCGGGGACCCAAAGCAAAGAGGTGAGTACATTTTTTTAAAAAAAATTATAGTACATTTCCAAAACTCATGCCCAAAATTTTTTTTCAAAGATTGTTTAGGGTCCTAAAATATTACGTTTAACACACCGCTGCGCATTGCGAAAAATATATCCCGCATCATAAAATATGTGTGCAAAAAAATTTAAACTTCACTTTCTCTACCATTTCTGTCAAAAAATTTTTTTTTGCAAAACGCTAATACCAAAGTTTAGCTGGAAGGGATGTTGGGACCCTGTATATTTGCTGGATATGGTTTCCCCTTACTATTTAAAGAAAAATGCACTTACAGATCCCATACTTAATTGACCTTTTCTCCAGCAAAAAATTTTCCTGCGAACGGGAAATGTGAATAATTATGTGGTTATAATTTTTAAACATTTTTTGTTGGGAAAAAATAATATTTTAAAAAATCACTACAAAGGGACGGTCGCATGATACTGAAAAACAACCGTGGGACAAATAGTGACACTTTTCGGGGCAAGGGTGGTCCTTTAAAAATTCTTTCACTTCCCTCACCTTTGCCCTGCAAGTGCCCACTCATCATAGTCATATCGTCATCAGAAGTGTCCATTTAATTTGCGGGGGGGGAGGGGGGTTTTAAGTTTTTTAAAAACGCTCCCATGGATGTTTCAAAAGAACATAACCACTTTTATTTATTTTTTTTTTCCCTTTTATTTAACCAGGAAAGCCTTGAGAACAGGTTTTTCATTTACAACTGCGACCGGGCCAAGATAAAGCAAATGTGCAAAAAAAACAACCAGAGTTACATAGGGGGTAAAAAAAAAATAAAGTCAGAAATAAACAAAAAAAATATATTCAGGTTGCAAATGTAGCAAGTTATGGGGGTAAGGCAATAAATGATAGGCAGAATAATACAATAGTTTAACACGGAATCAGATTGAAAGAGTTTAAATGTGAAAATAGAGATACTGGGTGCGAAAGAGCAAAATAAATAAAAATTAGGGATAGGTATTTTGGGGGCAATTTTCGATGGGCTTTGACAGGGCATGACGGAAAGGGCTTGACAATGATGTTTAAAGTTTGAGGGAGAAAAGATCTCCAGTTTCAGAGTTTTTTTGAAATCGTTCCAGTCTTTGGCAGCGAGAACGGAAGGAATGGCCCCAAAAGGAGGGTTGGCTTTGGAATGACCAGTGAGATATACCTGTGGACGCAGACTAGGGGTGGGTGCTTATGGTGCCAAGAGCTAAGTAAGGCAGGGATTTGCCTGCGGGGATTTAATGGCCTGGACCCAGGGGGTTTTACGACGAACTGTATGAGGACCACCCAACAAAGCTTACGGGTCAAGTGGTGGGGGGAGGGGGTTTTTGGAGAAAAAAAGGGATGCCTTGATAAAACCATCCAATTGCTGAGTAGATTTTTGGGGGCTTTTTTTGTAAATGACATCGCCAAGTCAAGGATCGGTGGATAGTCATTTTTGGGGGCAATGGCAGATGAGTGAAGGAGGCTTTTTTGCAAAAATAGGAAGCCGATTCAGTTTTAAAATTTGGTTGGGAAATTTTTTATGTGATCGGAATGATTTTACGTCAACCAGACACCTAGATATGAGTTGTATACTCAAAGGTGACCCGTCGAGGTGGGGATTCAGTCTGTGGGCGGGTGCTAGCAGCTTTCGATTGAAAAGCATGCATTTTTTTTACAGTGTTAAAACAGTGAGGTTTAGAAGGATTTGATGATTAAAGTCGTTGGAGGTTTGTTAAACAGTGTCCATGAAGGCCAGATGTATAAAAAATGGTGGTTGCGGGGGGAGGGTCCCACAGCAAGGCGACATCTTTGTTTACAGGAGAAAAGTGCGGCCCAAAATTGAACCTGGGGCACCCCCCCATAAGACTGCCAAGGTCCAGCAAAGGCCCCCCCTTTTGCACATGAACTTATTGAGAAGTATTTGGGTGAACCAGGGGGCAGTCTTTTGAAAACCAAGGCTATTTAGTCTCCAAAAAAATGCGGTGGTTAAGGGTCGAAACCCTTTGGCCGGGTCATGAAAGGCGAACGTACGTTATTATCAATCGGGGTTTTATATCTTTTGGGACCTTGAGGGGGCGGGGAGTGCACCCTGCCCACTGGGAAACCGAGCATAGCGGAGAAGGTACGGGGGTTATTCGAAAGGGGCGGATCTGTTGTTAATTTGGCTTTCGATATTTCGAAAGGCGGGCAGGGGGATATAGGTCTGTGCTTTTGGATCTAGAGTGTCACCCCCTTTGAAGAGGGGAGCCCGCGGCAGTTTAACTCTGGATCTCGCTTAGGAAAGAGGGGTTAAAACAGACTAGTAGGGGGGTTTGCGAAAATTTGGGGCTTTTTTAGAAAGAAGGGTCAGATTGTCAGCCCAGTGTTTGTGGGGTCCAGTTTTTCGGCTTTAAAAAAATGCTTCGAAGGGAAGGGAAGGGGGGGGGGGGGGGGGGGCAGGGCAAGGCGGATGGTGGCAGATTGGGTGGCGGGAGTGGTAGCCAGATGGAAAACATGGCCGCTGTGCAAAATGCTTTTTGAAATTCCGTTATTTTAAATTTACGGGGGTGATAGTGTTTTTACCTCAGTGCGGGGCACCTGGGGGGAAGTGCTCTTTTTTCCCAGGACCCTTTTCAGTGTCCCAAAAAATTTTTTGGGGTTTGTGTCAGGATGCACATTTCTGTTGAAAAAGTTAGCCTTTTTCTTTCCTACGTTTTGATATTGGGTTCCCAATTCCGAAAAGTTGATTGGGGGGGCTATTTATGCTAATGAGTAGCCACGGAGTTTTTTTGTGGTCAAGGGCAGTCAAGTTTGAGGGAACCAGGGGGTATTCGTTCTTAGTTTTGATTTTTTTAATGGGCTGTTTATTTTAAAATTTAGAGGAAAAATTTCTTTTTAGGAAAACCAGGGACCTTATGGAAATGAAAAACTAATCCCCCAGGGAAACCTGGGCCAGGCAAATTGGAAGGCCTCCCGTAAAGTGTTTTTGGGGCGTTTGACATGTTTAGGGGTGGTCGTTTTACCCGGACCCGTTCGGGCGCGGCAATAAAGGGAGGATCCGAGATCCTGGTTGGGAAAACAGCGAGGGGATTTTAAAGGGGATGTGTCGGATGATATCATGAGGGTCCCATGTTTTTGGATTTGGGTTGTACCCGGTAGGTTTTTTTATAATTGCGGAGGTTGAGGGGATCTAGCTTGGGTTGTAGGAGGCTGGGGAAAGCAATCCAAATTTTGGGCACCAAGCGTACAAACTTGAGGATAAATGGGGGGCAAACATTCACATATGGGGTCCCGGGCACAGTGGTGGCGAGGGGGGGCTTAGCAAGCGGGGAAAAGGGAGACTTTTTCTGGAAAGGGGGATTTTTAGAAGTAAAGTCAAATGTTTGGGGACAGACCCGGATAGTATATAGAGGGGTTTTTTCAGTGATTGCAACTCCCCCCCTTTGCAGTTTTATCTAGACGGAAAAGTATAGTTGGGGGTGGAAAATTTTAGAATTTTTTTTGGGCCCTTCCCGAGCCCGGATTTAGACATGTAGAACATCAGGGTTGGGGAGTTGTAAGCAGTGAAAAACTCAAACTTTGGAAGTAACTTTGTTTTATGGCAAGAAACAAAACTTTTGCGATTACAGAAGGGCAAAAAGATAGCTCCCGGGGTGGAGGGTATGGGGGCTACAGGGCCGGGTTTGCCCCTACATCCCCAGAGGAACGAGGAGGACTAAATAAGGATACGGCTAAAGGCTTTTAAGAAGGTCTTTAGTGCGTTGGGTACATAAATAAAGGGGGGGATTTCCGGGTGATAGAAAAGATTCAGGCATTTTGTACAACAAGGATATGGAAAATAGAGTAAAGTGGAGGTAAACCTAAGCGTTGGGTAAAATGAAAAAATAGTATCTTAGGGCATCAAGAGTCGGTCTGAGTGTATGGGGGGGGGGGCAAAAAAGGGGCTACAAGGCAGGTTTGTGGCTGGGGGGGGTACAGTGATATAGTACAATTAGAATAACCGAAACAACAAAAAAATAACCCGTTTTGGGGGAGGCTAAAAAAAAACAGGAGTATACCCCCTAAAAAGGAACGTCCGCAGATAAGTGTATAGCTGAGTTATATAAGGCCGGGGGGAAGCCTAGTGATAAAGGCCCCGGTGCGTGTGCTAGGGGGGGGTTTTTTGTTGGTTTTTGGGCCCCAAAAATTTTTGGAAAGCGGGGGGGGGTTTGGAATACGGGGGTTAAAGGGGTCCCAAGTTGAAATTTTTTTGGCGGGAAAAAACCTGTATGTTCCCCCGGGTCGATAACGCGCGTGCGACTGGCCGAATACCGGTGACAAGTCCAGTGATTAAAAAAAATCCCCGGAAAAAAAAACAAAAAGTTCTGGGGAAACACCGCGCTGGGCTAAAAAGCAAGTACTAGTTTAGTAGCATTCATTTTGGGGTAAAAGGCCAGGATACGTGTGCTAAAGGGCCAGGGGTAGCAGATGGATGGAATCTTCGTGGTTTTCGGTAAACCCCATCAGCATTCGCGGCAACAGTGGTAGGGGCGGGGGGTTGTGTCAACATAGGTGGTCCCGTCCGGTTTAAGAGAGGGAGATAGCCGGGAGATGGGCACTCAGGGATTAGCCCGACCACAGCGTCCCTTTTTGTAGCCCGCTGGGGCGATGAATCCGGGTTTAAAGGTCCAGTGATTAGTGATTTCCGGGGGAAAAATGATTGTTCTGGGCGATAACCCCTGGCGACCTGGCCAATTTCGGTGATCATGTCCCGTGATTAAAAATTAATTCCCCCGGAAAAAAAACAAAAGTTCTGGGGGAAAAACCCCAGCTGTGGCTACAGAAGTAGCATTAGGGCTAGCTATTTCAACTAGATTTAGATTCTAGATAAAAGGTAAGTCAAAAATGAATCGTTCCACATTATGAGGGGGGGTCAGGAAAGTATTTTTTGTAGAAGGATGAAAGCTGATAGGGAAAAATAGGGTAAGAAAAAAACAAAAAACAGGGTATTTAAAAGGCTTTTACAGGACACACGAGAAATTTTTTTCTGATTTCGCCCTGGTGCCGGTCCCTTTTTCGAAGCAAGCCCTTTTTCAAACATGCCCTACGGGAACCCCTTTTCTTCAAATTTATTTTGATGTCTTCCGTGTTTGAAACGCCCCAGGGAAATTGGGGTTGTCTAACTAGCTATTTTAAGATGATTTTGACTTTTTATACTTTTTTTAGGAGGTGTTGACATGTTGGGTACACCGAGCTGTCTGTTTGAGCTATGGCTAATCAAGATTTCTCAATCCGGATCAATGGAGGTACTGCGACTGGACACTTTTTCAAGGAAGACATTGATAAAATTTTCGACGACACGACCACTTTGCCTCTGTCAAAGTGCGTCAATTAAACTGGTATTAGGAACAAAGAGGTCAAAAAATTTTCAAGAAACAGTTTTTTTAATTAAGAAAAAAAAAAAAACCTTAAATGGAAAATGATGTTTGTTATACGGGTCTCTGAGATACTCGCGGGCACCCCGGAACAATCCTTTTTCCAGTTTTTATCAAAATTGACAGAGAGAATTCCCACCTTCGCTGCCCAAATTTAGAGAAAAGACGGGGCTGGTTTAGATTTACTCACCCTTTCCCTTTGATGACCCCTTTGCCGGCATAGTCCTTCATAAAAACCCTGTCATATGAGAAGACCAGCCCCTTAAAACCATTCCTCGCCCAAAGGGAAAGGTTCACAATCAAAAAAAACCGTATATTCCAGCATCGGAGACACAATCCTACCCTTCCCCCAAAACAGTCTTCACACAATTAAGCTTGCCGGGGTGTCAAAACCCTACATTAGACATCAAGAATGCATTCTTTTAATTTAGTACCCCCTCAATTAGGAGAAAAACTCTCTCCAACCCCCCCTTTTTCAACCTAATAAGGGTGATTCAAAAAATAAAAAACAAAATTTTCTTCATTATAATAATACAAAAAAAAAATCACATTTTTAATAATGGCCATAAGATACAAAAAATTAAAACCCTCAGCCATTACACCCCACTGCAAATTGGGCCAGTCATAAAAAGAACTTCAAACATCACAAAAAGGAAAGACAAACATCCAATGGTTAACTTGTTTAATAAAGCTAAAACACAAATGGGAAAAAGTAATTTGCCCCTTTAGACACCCTCTAGTGTTCCACCAAGCCTGGTGGGTATATCCCCCCTTCCCTTGGCGGAGCCCGGATGGGCCCATTCCCCCATCTGTTTGGGGAAAACCCCCCTTCTCATTCCTTTCTCACCAAACCTCAGAACGGGAAAAAAGACAACTCCCCAAAGAACAATAACCCCTAAATCTATAACTTCACCCCAATAGTTCAAAAATGTTTTTCCCTTTTCCAAAATGTTTTCAAACCAACGTTTATGGTGCTATCCAAAACCAGAGTTCTCAGCCGTTTGTTCGTCGTGATACTCCCTGAAATTCTTTTTTCATGACCGTCCGGGGCTTATTGTTTGAAAATGAAAAAACAGACATATATCCAAAAAGAACACAAACTCCCCCCGTCAGCCCAAAAACTACAAAACTATTCATTTTCCATTCATTTAAAATTGCCCCTGGGCTGCTCACAATCCCTTTATTGATCACGGTGTGTTTTTTAAAAACGCTGGTTAAGTAAATATAATTCACAATTTTTTTATTAAATTTTTGACCACCCGAAAATACTTATTCAAACCCACGCGATCTAATTTCCCAGCTTTTTAATTGTTCTGGAACCCCTCGAGGTACTCCCATCCATAAAAAAATCCTTCATCAAAGGGTCCCCGGGGGGAGGCCTATTCTACAGGGAAACTCACCAGTCTCTGACATTTGATTATTTGCGTATGTAGGGGGTCACAATCAGTTATCCCCCCACTCCATCAGTGTCAGCAGGGCGGGTTTTTTGGTTTCCCTAAACCCTCGGCTGAAAAAAGAGGGGTTTGGGCATGTTCTTTTTAGTTGTGATATTCTCTGGTAGGAGCGGAGCTAAGATTGCCCTACTCTGTATCCATCTTACTGTCTGAAAAAAATTAAACCCCCTGAGTTTTCAAATAGGCAACCTAGGTCGGAAGACTTTGTTATGGGGGGAACAGATGTTTCAATTACTACAAGATCTTTCCCCACTCCCAGGTGGTTGCAGGGAGGATAAACTGTTTTTTGCTACTTCAGACTTCGGCAGTACCTCCCCTTTCGGGGGGCGCACTCCCTTTTTGGGAATCCCTCCCCCTAGTTTTTTTAAATTTAATCAAAATTCAAGGGTAAATATATGTTCGTATATACGGCCTCTCGAGATACCTCGCGGGCACCCAGAGAATAACCTTGTTCCAAATTTGTTTAAATACTCTGCAGAGAAAATTTTCCCACCTCTCTGGCCCAATTAAAAAAGACTTGAGGTGGTTTAGATTTATCAGCCTATCTTTTGGGCCCCTATTGCCAGGCTATGCCATATCATAACAACCTGTCATAGTGGAAGAGCCGGTCACATCGTCATGGAGACCAAGGCGCGGGTTTTGCAAGTGAACATTTTTATATTTATTAAAGATCAACGATAAAAAACAACCAACGAAAAACGTGACTTAAAAGTTTAAACCAAACCAACACGAACAAAAACCAAAAACACAACGTGAAAGACAGATATTTAAAATAGGCCCCCAAACAAGACACCCAGATGACACTCGTTGCCCTGATTGGGAGTCACTCGCCCAAACATAAAAAATCAACATAAAATTTTCCACCCTGGCTAACATAACAGCCCCCCAGAGCCAGGGCGTGACGTACCCCCCCCTAAGGCCCTGGGCCGCCCAATAAATCCCCAGGGGAGGGGCCGGGGGGGCACTCCCCCTAGGCGGCGGATCCGGCCCCGGAATGACCAGGCCGGGTTGTGCTGGACTGACGAGCGCACCCCCGGTTGGGCATGGGGGAGGAACGGGCCCTTTCCAGGCTGAGACGCACAGTAGGCTGGGGCGTGGAGCCCGGGGCAGGCCCGGGCTGGGTGATGAAAAACCACTGACTTGGTGCGGGAGAGGAAGGGCCGGCCCCCGGGAGAGCGCACCACTGCTTGGGCGGGGAGCGGAAAGGGCCGGACCGGGGTGACGCCCCCACCCGACTTGGTGCGGGGAGCAGGAATGGGCCGGACCGGCTGACGACGCGCACCCCGCCTTTTGGGCGGGGAGCAGGAAAGGGCCGGGACCCGGGGTGCAAGCGCACCCCCGCTTGGTGGGGGAGGGATGGGCCGGGGGGGGTGACACCGCCCACGATTGGGGTTTGGGGGGGGGGTTGGAGGGCGGGCTGGGTGACACGGCACCACGGGCTTGGTGCGGGGAGCTTGGGGGCTGGTGGGTGGGGACGGCCCCCCACAGACTTGGGGGGAGTGGCAGGAACAGGGCCCGGCCCGTACTGGGAACAACACCACTGGCCCTACGTGGGGATCAGAAAAGGGCCCGGGCCGGGTGGCAAACACGCCAGTACCTTCGCCGGCCTCTAAAACCTCCCCCCCCCGGGGGCCAGTGACTCCGTAACCTGGGGGCCCCCCCCGCTGCCCGCGTCGGAGCCCCCAAAAAAATTTCTGGGGGGCTCTCCCCCCGTGGCCCCGGCCCCCGTTCTCCCCGACTTAATGTAAAAAGTAAATTTTTTTTGGGGGAGGAGAACCCAGGGGGAAAAGATTTTTACAGTTTGAAGTCGAGGTCCCAGGAGATTGCCAGGTGGTGGGGGAAAACGCGTTGGGTTGGTTTAGGTTTTTCTTCGTACGACTCTTTGAGGCCCAAAGGGCGCTTTGCAAGGAAAAATTTTAATTATTAAATGATCACACGATCAAAAAAACCAACGAAAAAAGGACGTCTAGGGTTTTAAACAAAAACCAAAGAACAAAAAAACCCAAAAACACAAGTGAAAAGACAGATATTTAAATATGGCCCCCAAAATAGAGACACCCAGTGACCTCGTTGCCTCTGTTGGGAGTCACGAAACTTTGAAAATAAACAAGTTTTTAAACCCCCCGGCCAACATAACATTCCCCCAGAGCCAGGGCGTGCCCCAGCCCCCTTAACACCATTCCACGTCCAAGGAAGGGCACAGATCACAAAAACCAGTATATTCCGATCTGGGGACACAAAACCCCATCTCCCTTTACCCCCCAAAACAAAACCCTTTACATCAATCACGTTGCCCGGTGTCACAACCAATTTTGCCCCGCAAGAATCATTTTTTCTAAGTTTGTCATCCCCCAATAGGAGAATAATAATCTCTCAACTACTCTTCATTATTGCTTAATATAAAGGAATGCATCTTTTTTTAACCAAATTTTGATGGTTTTTTACAAGCGAATTTTGCAAAAATTAACGTTTTTACCAACCCCTCTTCACACCCGTTTAACAACTTAAATAGCTTTTACAAGTGGGCATCAAGTCCCTGCCAATAAAGTTCCTACAACTTTGCATACAATTTTCATTTTCATTAACACAAATTTTTTCCAGAGCCCCCAATTGCCACTTTTTAGCCCTGCCCCAATTTTGGATTTTATTTACAACGTGATGATGCGCTCCCAAAAGGGATAAATTGAAAAACCATGAAGGTAATTTAATTAAAAAAAAAAAAAGTGGTTATTATAACTTTGAAAAGAATTCCTTAAGAACCAAATGTTCTATCACTTCCCTTAAAATATGGAACCACTAAAAATTGATATATTTTTTGGGTTTAGTGAAGAAGAACCTTAGAGTTTGCAAAAAAGGTAATGTTTTGAGGATGTGAACCCCGCAGCCTTCCGTGGCAGATCAAGCCGCCCCTTTTTTTCCCGCGCCCGGCCCGGGATCGAAAACCAGGAAACCTTTTTCCATAGGTAAATTGCCCCAAAAACCCCTTTGCCCCTGGGCGAAAAGAGTTACTCTTTAGAAAAAAAATGATTTAAAAGCCCAAAAAGAAAACAAACATGCTATCAGACATTAATGGGATAATAATAATTATTATACAAAATTTGCCAAAAGCACAGACAAAGGTTTTTCTGTGGTTATATTATTTTGGATTGATAAAAGAAAAATAGAAAAATTTTTTTTCCCACCCAAAGCAATACAGTGGGCAGGAAACCACTGACCGCGCATTTTTCTAAGTTTATCAAGAACCCGTGTTAATTCTTAATGGTTGGAAGTCAGAGGTGTCCTAAAAATCTGCCCAAGGTTGGGGAAAAGGCTTCATCTACTTTTAATTATACCCCCTAAAGGGGAAAGTTTTATTTTTCGCACTTTTACGACCAATGTTCTACCTAGACACTTTTTTGGATATGGGCCCAGATCTCAAATATTGTTATAAAAAAATTTGAATGTTTTTTTTACATATAAAAAAAATTACAAAGTAAAGTGTAAAATGGGTTTGTTTGCACTCCTAACTGTAAGTCGTTGGTAAAAGGGGTCTGTAATGATTAAAATTCAATAAAAGTATTGGTTGCACTGCCATGTCTGGGTTTTGGAACTGTCCGCACCCGTCCCGACTGCCCGGTCCCCGTACAGAAAAGCCCCCCCTCCCGTACGGTTTTGGGCCAAAATTTTCCAGTTTCGCGCAGAGGGGGTAGGTATGTTGGGGAAAAACGCCAAGTTTATTGGGAATTGCTTTTTGGTAATGGTCGTGACAGTAGAGTGTAGCCAGATCCTTTTCACTCGCTCTTTCTTGTTTAATTGTTGGTTCACGGATTCGTCACATCCTCGAGGGACAGACGAACGACCTGCTAGCTACCCAAAGCTAGTCGGTACAGCTAGCTAAGCTAGCTACTCTACCGCAGCATCCTAGTTACCCTAGCTACCACTTACATCAACACCGGCTGCCTGCATTTCTTGGACCGATGGAGCTCCCGGGTTGTTTTCCACCTGTTAAATACCGTGGAGGGCTTCCCCCTCTCTCGTTGACGGATGTGGCCTCTGTCGGTTTCCCCTCTCTTCACTAGATTGGACAGTAACTTAGTGTTTAACCCCTCTGTGCCCAAGGACCGAACTTTTAAATATTTTTTCGGGGCGCCTCAAGTTACATTTTTTACAACGTTTATTTTGATAAAATTAGTTCATTGCATCCGCCATGGAGCCCAGTTTCATAATATTACCTTCTATCCCTGGTTATGAAGTAATCGCGAAAAAAACAGGCCCTTTATGGTTTGGGCATTTCCACCTGCAGCTCCTATATTCTACTTAGGTTTTCCTCAGGGAACTTATCATTAAAAAAGGTTACGGCTACTTTGGGGAGCGCGCTCAATTTAACCTGAGTACATGTTGTGGTGAGCCACCCGTCTAAGAGGTGTTGTCTGGCGCAAAGCCATCAACGTTAAACATTTTCTGGTCATGGTTTAAAAATATTTTTTTTAAGAAAAAAGTGTACAATCTAAACAAAACGCATGTCCCTGTCCTCTTATTCAAGATGTGGCGATTTAAACAGCCAGAATAATTTTTAATAAAAAAATAAAAAAAATTCTGATGACTTGTTGTTTCTAAATGGCTGCTGGGTAAATTTGATATGCACGAAATCTTCTCATAGGCATCAAATTTAGCGAATGCTGCGCAGGTTTAAATGAGTTGCAAACCAAATGGGTAAAATGGGGTGATTGTTGTCTAATTGGGTGGTCTAGCTAATGGATTTTTAGATCTGACGCAGTTGCTACTCAGATTATGAGCCCTAGCAAGTGTCATATAGCTCAGTTGGTACAAACATGGCGCTTGCAAAGTCAGGGTTGTGGGTCGTTTCCCACAGGGGGCCAGTATGAAAATGTATGCACTCACTAACTGTAAGTCGCTCTGGATAAGAGCGTCTGCTAAAAATGTAAATGTAAATGTAAAAAATTTAATGAATGAGTTTTGTAGTACCCACAGATGGCCAAAGGAGGCGCAAGAGTGCTATAAACCCATACTGTTTTTGCCATATAAAAACCCTAAACCTAACAATCAATCAAATGTATTTTTAAAGCCTTTTTACACCAGCAGATGTCACAAAGTGCTATACAGAAACTCTTACCACTTATAACCTATTTTTGCCGTAACCCCTAATTTTAGGGTAGGGTACCCAAAAACTTTT